>CM073470.1:23178066-23813066 GCA_037074535.1 Gleditsia sinensis
TTAACTTTAAGTATGCAAATTAGATAGGAGTGTTAAATTGTTAAATAGAATTAAAATTCATGAAATATTTTTTTATTGTATATTATTTAATCCTCGAAGATGGGTTAGATTATGAAGTAATGCATTAAAAATGCATTATTCAGTGAATTTTTATTTTTTTTATTTCATAATGGTTTCAGACATGGATAAGACTTGAATCCGTAAACCTCGACACACCTGAGAGTATTGGGAAGGTCTACAAGGTTTTTTAGATTTTACAAACGCTAACTCACGTGTGGAAGGTAAAATAATCTGTCCATACTCAAAGTGCAGATTAAAAAAATGGCAAGTTACGGAGGTTGTGCGCCAACACTTGATCGTCAAGCCTTTTCCACAAGACTACAATTTCTGGAGTATGCATGGAGAAAGGGTAACAGAAGATCTTGCTACAGGACATCAAATAATACTACATGATGTTGCAGAACGTCCCATCGTGCGAAATGACCCTGTGCAGGACATGGTCCGTGAAGTTTTTGGAATTCATCATGAACATGAAAGTGTTGATTCTGTGAACATGACGGTTCTACCGTCAGGTCAAAGGATGGACGAAGGTACGAATTTTGTTTTTGAATTACTGAAGGATAGGTAGCAACCATTGTACGAAGGGTGTGAGAAATACTCCAAATTGTCATTTTTGGTGAATTTGTACCATATCAAGTGTTTGTGCGGAATGTCCGACAAGGCTATGTCAATGATACTGCAACTATTGGTTGATGTCTTTCTGGATGCAAAGATTCCAACTTCATTTTACAAGACTAAAAAAATCATTAGTAAGTTGGGGTTGAATTACAAAAAAATACATGCCTATAAGAATGATTGTATGTTATTCTGGGGAGAAAACAAAAATAAAGATGCTTGTAATAAGTGCAGTGCATCAAGGTGGAAACCGAGGAGAAAAGGGGAGAAGCGAAAAAAGGTGGCTAATAAAGTCCTCAGATACTTTCCATTAAAGTCCCGACTACAAAGATTGTTCGTGTCTTCTAAGACTGCCGAATATAAGAGATTTGACATCTTAAATCCTCAATTTGCATCCGATCCTAAGAATGTGCGTTTGGGCCTTGCTACCGAGGGATATAGATGTATTTCTGCAACCGTTGATTGAAGAGTTGAAGGAGCTATGGTTCGACAATGTTCACACTTACAATTCATTCAGCAATGACATGTTCAACATGTATGCTGCTCTCATGTGGAAAATCAATTATTTTCCTGGTCTTGGATGTTTATCAGGTTGGAATACTCATACTGGATTGGCCTGTCCACATTGTAATTTTGATTCAACGCCTGTGCGCCTTCCTCATAGTTGGAAGTGGTGTTTTATAGGACATCGTCGTTTTCTAAACCTAGGTCATAAATTTCGGATGGCTCGTAATAGATTTGATGGAACAGATGAGAGAAGAAATCCTCAACTGTAATTGAATGGTGTAGATATTTTCAGACAAATTAACGATATTAACGTTGTATTCGGAAAGAACGGAAAACATGAAGGTCGAGAACAGAGGTCCCGAGGTCATGGAGGGGTTGAAGCTGGGACTTAACAATGGCGTAAAAAAAGCATATTTTTTGAACTTCCATATTGGGCGAATAATTTGTTGCATCATAATCTTGATTTGATGCATATAGAAAAAAAATGTCTGCAACAACATTCTGTATACTTTGTTAAATAACACTGGCCATTCAAAAGACCACATCAATGCATGAAGAGATTTACAGGAGTTAGGTGTGAGGTCCGAGCTTTGGCCAGATGAGAATGGTAAGTATCGGCCTACCTTGTTCACGTTGACAAATGTAGGTAAAGATATCTTTCTTAAAACACTGAAAAACATCTCTGTGCTTGACAAATATTTTAATAATATTTCTAGATACATTGATTTAAGACAACGTAAGATTGGGGGGTTGAAAAGTCATGATTGTCATATTCTTATGGAACAACTACTACCCTTTGCCATAAGAAAGGCAGTTCTTGAGCAAGTGTCTGCAGTTCTGGTCAAGTTATGTTCGTTCTTTCGACATGTTTGTTCTAGAGTTTTGAATGTTAGCGAACTTGACCAATTTCAAAATTGTATTGTTTTGACACTGTGTCATATGGAGATGCTATTTCCTCATTTCTTCTTCACAATAATGATACACTTAACAGTTCACTTGGTCCAAGAAGCTAAGTTAGGCGGACCAATTCAATATCGTTGAATGTATCCTATTGAAAGGTACAAAGCAAAAAAATTCAGATCTATTTTATCTTGTTCATTCTATTTTTTTTATTATCAATTTTTCATTCGTTGAATGTATGTTGTACAGATACTTGGGTAAGCTTAAGTCATTCGTTCGAAATAAAGCAAGGCCAGAGGGCTTAATAGCTGAGTCATGTGTTGCTAAAGTTGTTTTAATATTTTGTTCAAGGTATTTGGAGGGTGTAGAGACAGTGTTCAATCGTCCTATTCGGGTCGACGATCGACCTTTTGTGGGGACGTCTGGGGGGGTTCGTTGTTTCCATAAGTAGGAATACCAGTTGGTGGGTTCGAGTATTTCACACTTTCTGCACGAAAAAAATTGCAAGCCCATCGTCATGTCTTAATAAACTGTCAGGAAGTCGATCCTTACTTTCAATGAGTACACTAAGTGTAATAGCCGTAAATTTAACGAAAATTCTAACTAAAGAAAATTTGGAATAAAAGAGATAATTTTGAAAATAGGAATTCAAATTAAAGAAAATTTGGAATTTAAGAGAGAGGATTTCGAAAATTGGAGTTAGGACCCGGTGAAAATAAGTTATTATTTTACATGGAGTAAAGAATTATAAAAGAAATGTGAGAAATTTACGTTTCGGGGCAAAAATGTAATTTCTTAAAAGTCTCGTGATTAAAATGTAAATAAGAAAAATTTGCAAGGACCTCCATCTAAAAGTGAAATTTTGTAGAAAGGTCACTCGAGATATTTTAAGAGCCTCAACCACTCCAGAAGTGAGTCATTTGCAGATTTTCTTCATCTCTCTTCAGGAAATTCTCCCCGAAAACCCTCTAACTTCTCTCTAAGATTTCTCCGCCTACGGACCTCGGATTTCGACACCACCACCACCAACGGTGTAAATAACCGTGAAATTTAATGAAAATTTCAATTAAAGAAAATTTAGAATAAAAGAGAGAATTTTGAAAATAGAGATAAGAACCGTAGAAAATAGGTATATTTACTACATGAATTAAAGAATTACAAAAGAAATATGAGAATTTATATTTTGGCACGTAATTTATATTTTTAAATGATAGTATTTTACTATAAGCAAATATATTTTTATTTGTTTATAAATGATTATGTTTTGCTAAAAGTAAGTATATTTTTAATTAAAATAACTATTGTGTTGTTTAAATAAATTATATCGGCCTTTAATGAATTTTATGGTATTTTTAGAAATATTCTTTCTTTTAATATGAATAAAGATATTCATTTTGAAATTTGTTTTATTATGATTTTTATCAAGAAAAAGTATGATTTAAGAGTTTAACTAAAGATTTATGAGAATAGAAATTTTGAGAAATTTTTGGGATATTTTATGATGAAAAATAGAATTTATATGAATTTATATAAAAGAAAATTCCATTATTAATTATTTAATAATTATTATTATATTTAAAAAAAAAAGCAATTGATAAACGAAACCTGTGGGGACGCTATTAGAATTTCAAAGAAACGAGAAAGTGTGAATAGTGCATAAATAGTGAGTAAATAGTAACTTTTAAATTTTTCTCTCGATCTAGAGTGTCTATTGGCTTTCGATCTCAAAACTGAAGGTGTTACTGGATTCAGGACGAAGAATACTTAAGTTTTGACCGATCAATTTTTCAAATCAACTGTTGAATCGCCGTAGATCTGAAATAGAAAATCTCGGTAAAAGGTAAGTTCTAAAACTCTTACTTAGAGGTCTCAAATTAGAAATCTGACTCCATAGATGGATTCAGAAATTAGATAAACATTAAGATATGAATTCATTTTGGTGATTTGGTAAATTTTTTTGTGGCTTTGAATAGTGATTTCCAGCAGTGAATAGTGCGGTGAATAGTATTTTTCGATGGTGAACAGTACCCTTAGCGTTGACCTACGTTGACTGAGCTTCTAGATGCCAAATTTAGCAAATTTGGAGTCATTTTCAAGGTTTTTGTACCTTGTGGACTCGATTTTAGGGTTTATTTTACCGAATTCGGACTAAAAACGAGGATTTTAGGGCTGTCCAATCTGGAGCCCTTATACTATGAGTAGATGATTCTTCCTATGGCTTGTTTTTACTCTTCTTGAACTTTACATTGATAAATGAGTATGATTACATGTTATTTAGACTTTTATATGTTTCTGAAATGGTTGAAATATGATATTTAGTTCAAGAAGAGTATGAATTTTGAAATGAATTTTGATACACATTGAGCATGTGATATTTAAATATATTTCGCATTACATGACAAAGTAAATATGTTATGCATATGACATTGATTTATACAGTGATATGTTTGCCTTGCATATGGGCATGTATACATGATTCCCCTGAATAGGAAGTTTTGATAGATGAATATTCTGAGACTGAAAGATCATATTGAGAATTTTATACTGGATTATATGGCATATGTGCATATGAAATTATGGTTTTATAGAGGAATCCTATTGGAAACACTGTCTGCTAACAGCAGGTGATGTTAGCCCTGGTGCGCACCTTGATTGCCTCAGCTAGCAGGGGAAGTGGTGCTAGCCTCGTGTGAGGGCCAACACACGAGAGATTATATGTGAAGGAGAGCGGAATGCCTCATATATATGGGCGAGATGCCAGTTATATGATGGCGAGATGCCAGTTATATGATGGCGAGATGCCAGTTATATGAGATGTTATTTTCCATCCATTGCTGTGTGCTTGGGAAAGACCCATACAGAGTCCCTTCGCGTGTCCTCTTGAATGGTAGTAGGGCAAAGCTCAGTGGGATGCTGAGTTTAGGCAAATCCTATACCACCAAAGTACGGAAGGGGTCAAACTCTGGTATGGTGGTTCTGATATGGGATCCTCCGAATATTTTATAAGAAATGTTTTGATGCATAGTATAATTTGATTAATGATTTTACAATATTGAATATGATTTTGAACTTGATATGAGCATTGTTTATACAGTATCGCATACGGTTTGAAAGACCTTATTATGATTTTTGGAACAGAGAATATTTGAAAATGAGGGTCCCATGTGGATGTACTTCTGAAATGTAATTTTTGATAACATAAATTTTATTATATGAGTACACCCATATGATGACCTAAGAGGTCACAGGAGGTATTATCTGCTCACTGAGTTGTAAAACTCACTACACGTGGTTGACATATTTTTTTTTCAGATAAAGACTTAGAGTTTGGTCCTGCAGCTTCTTGATCGACTATGTGTGGTATTTCTGTGGTGAGCCCAAATTGTTTCTTGGCTCTCAGTGTTTAAAAATGTAATTTAATTGTACTCTAGAGTTGCTTTGAACGCCACAGGCAGGATCCCTGCTTCTGTTGTACTCTGATGTATATGTACTTGATTTGTATATAGTATTTATATGGGAAAACCTATATGTATTTGTTTCGTTGATAAAGGATTGGAATATTCATGTTAATAAAAAATATATGTTCATGATATACGTGTTTCACGTGCCCTAAAATTAGGGGCGTGACAAGTTGGTATCAGAGTATTAGGTTTCCCTGTGGCTATCAGAGCAAAGAATTCTGTAGTAGGACTTTGAGTATGGGTATGTAACCGCGGACATATTTATACTCAAGGTGCTGCTATGGAATTCTATAAGGTGTTATCATCATCTTCCTTCTCACTCTTTCCCTTAGATATGCGATGTTTAAACATCAATTCGTATATTCTAGAAAGTACTTCTTGAGTGTGGACTACCTGTTCAGTTTTTGAACTCGTGCTTATGAACAATGATAAAGAGAAACCTCTTGGGTATAAAAAAAAAGAATTAATTGAAAATAAGAAAATTTCATCCAAACACAATGGTAATGGCGTGTTCGGATGTTAAGAAGGTTTGAACTGGCTGTTTGATTTGCTTATGTGAAATAATACAACGAATGGATAATACAATATTGATAGTGGGTTATGATATGATCGAGGTTGTTAACCTAAGATAACAGTTTATAATAAAGTGAGTATTTTGAAAATAAATGTAAATCTCTTTTTGGATAGATGAGTTAGAAACTATGTATATAAATCGATTTGACAAGTTGTGGAGTGGATTGAATTTGAGAGCAGAGAATCTATGAAAATAATGTTCTCAATGATAGATTTTGTTGATATAAAGAATTCGAATATAGTTTGGTTTTCAATAATATTATATACAAGTATTATGAGAAAGGAAGGTTTTCCCATGAAAATTTTAAATTTGAAGTATGCAAGATAGGTAATTCATGTGAAGAACTCTTAGATAGACGTAAGATTTTCATGGTTGATTATTCAAACATGTCATAAGCATGTAAAGAATAAAGTCAAAATGGGTTAATCTTGTTTCAGTGTTTTGAAGTGTGTTCCAACTGATATAGTATGAAGATGTCATCAATAGCATAAAAAGTTAGTAAAAAAGTTGCAAGTAATGAACAATTAATGGAAGTATGTACCCAATAATTTAATTTCAACTTTAGCAGCTCATAAGTTATTACAAAAAGGGTGCCAAGGATATTTGACAATGGTGAGAGATATTGATGTAAAGTATACTAATGTAGATTAAGTTCCAGTAGTTAAAATTTTTGATGTGTTTTCAGAAGAATTGTCTGGATTACCCTAGAACGAGAAATAGAAATTGATATTGATTTACTTCCTATAACCCAATCAGTATCTATACTGGCCATATAGAATGACACCGATTGAACTCAAGAAATGGAAGGATCAGTTGTAAGACTTGTTAAACAAGGGATTTATATGTCTTAGTCCCCTCCTTGAGGTGCTTTAGACCTATATGTGAAAAGAAAAAAGGATCGCTGCAACTAGGCGTAAATTATAGGCAGTTGAATAAGATGACAGTGTGAAATAAATACTCATTACCTTATATAGATTATTTGTTTGACCAGCTACATAGTGCTCAACGTTTCTCAAAAATAGAATTGATTTGAGATTTGGATATCAATTAAAGATAAAGGAAGAAAATATAAAAAAAAATTGCTTTCAGAATTCAGCATGGATACTGAGTTTTCAGTGATGTTATTTTGTTTATAAAAAAAATGCCAGCTGCATTCATAGATTTAATGTATAGTAATTAAGCTATCCCTGAATCAATTTATTATTATATTATATCTTGGTATATTCAAGGAATTCTAAGGAGCATGAAGACATTTAAAGATAGCTTTGCAAACTCTAAGAGCACTAGTTGTATGTTAAGTTTTCAAAATGTGAATTTTTGGCTTAGTAATGTTATTTTCCTAGGGTATGTGATTACCAAGGATGATATTCAAGTTAATCTTAAAAAGGTAGAAGCAGTGCAGCAATGGCCACACCCTATCACAATTACAAAGATTCGTAATTTTATTTGTTTATCAAGATATTAGTGTAGATTCGTTAAATATTTTTCAAAAATTGTTTCTCCTTTGACGAGGTTGACAAGGGAAGCAATAAAATTTGACTAGTAAGATGAATGTGAAAGAAATTTTTAGAAACTAAAGGAATGTTAAACTACGGTGCTAGTACTGTCTATTTCTTTAAGCACTGAAGGATACACGATATATTGTGATGCATCGAGAATTGGATTAAGGTGTGTGTTGATGCAATATGGTCGAGTCATTGCATATATATCTAGACAGATTAAGCCACATGAGCAAAAAAAAATTGTCAAACTTATGATTTTGGAAATAACAGCAATAGTTTTACTCTCAAAGTTTGGAGGCATTATCTGTATGGTGATACATGTGAAATTCATACAGTTTCAATTATCTTTAGTTGAGTAGGTGAAAAAGGCACAGGATGATGATGCCTATTTATGTAAGAAAATTTAAGAGGTCAAGAATGGCAATGATATTGAATTTATTGTAGACTCTGAAGGAATTCTAAGATTAGGCAAGCGATTGTGTGCATTTAATAAAGAAGAACTTAAGGAAGAAATTTTAGAGGAAGCCCATAGATCCATATATACAATTCATCCTGAGGTAACTAAAAATATATAAAGATCTAAAAGAAATTTATTGGTGGGATGGTATGAAGAAAGATATAGTTGATTTTGTATCTCGATGATTAACTTGTCAGCAGGTAAAAGTAGAACATCAAAGGCTTGCAAGATTACAATATCAGATAGAGATACCTAAATAAAAATGGGGTTTGACTTAATATGGGTGATTATTGATAGGTTCAAATTTGTCTTTGAATAAGATAGTGAGACTTCATAAGGTATTGATATCAATTATATCTGATTGAGAACTATAGTTTACAGATTGTTTTTAGAGAGCCTTTTAAGAAGTTTTGGGCATAAGTTTTACATAAAATACAGTAAGTTTTCTAATAGGTGAGTGAGTAAATGACTATTTCGTTTGTCGAGATTGTGACTTGGGTGATGTTTGATATTTGGATAGTATGTCATGAAAATATATGAATGTGTGAAAAATGAATTGAAATGGATAAGTGGCAAACATGATATAAATAGTGGAAGTAAGATATGTTATGATTGCTTAAAGATTGACTAGTGATGAAAAAGTGTTATAAGAGGAGGATGCGAGCATATTGGGTTTACTTGAGGATAGATAAGACAAAATTAGGAAATTCGTTATTTCAATTGGTTAGAAGTGATTAATGAAGGAAATCTTGGAGGAAGATGGATATTAAACTAGTTATAACTTAAAATAGTGAGTTTGGACACCGAACTATATAACGATTTTTAGATGAAAGGAATAGACAAATGATGGCATTATGGTGCTTTGAGGAATGTAATAAAGTGAATTAGTGGTATTGAAGGTCTTGAGGAATAAAATATGGAAAGTAAGATTCAAATTAATCTTTGAACTCTTAATTTGAAAATATGATGAATATTTTGATAACTATGTTCAGAAATAATGCAAAGTAATTAAGATATTTGTGTTAAAGTTTTAAATTATGCTAAATCGAATTTAGTATCTAGGATGTGAATTATGTTGAAGTTGAGAATTCATGTAAGAGTAATTGTTGAGAAAAATCTTCTTGAAATGATTGGGTGAATTAAACGGGATTGATATAAGTTAGAATGAAGTGGTTTTAGATATGATAGAAGAAAGGATTGAAATTCTTTTATAATGAATTTATTGATATTAATAAAAGGGTATAAAGTTACTGTGATAAGGTAAGTTGGAATTGTTAGACATGTACCAATGGTACATAAACGTTATAAAAGGTTTAGTAGATTTATTGCTATGTATGTTTAACATATTGACTCGTGGATTTTAAGATAAAAAAAAAATAGATGATAGATTAAGGTGATGATATTCATGGGATGATGTTGACAAGTGAGAATTAAAGATGACTTGATAGAAGTCTGGAATAAGAAAAGATAGTTATCCAATACGGATGTGAATATGTTCTTCTATGTGTACGGTTCTTAATATCGACTTATAGATATATGCATGCGAGCTTAAGGATATAAAGGAATGAGATATAAAATGGTTTAAGAGTTCCTTATTTGTATATACATAATTTGTTGAGTACTTTGTATAAAGTGAAATTGATTAGAAAAGAAATACAAGCAACTCAATACTGGTCAAAAGTTTATAAGGATCATGAATGTTGAGCACTAGAAAGTATCAGTTGGTGACCATATATTCTTGAAGGACTCACCAATGAAAAAGGTAATGAGATTTAGAAAGAAAGGAAAGTTGCACCCTCAGTATATAGAACCATTTGAAATTCTTGATAAGATCGGTTCAGTGGTTTATTGTTTGGCTTTACCTCCTGAATTGGGTAATGTCCATCCAGTTTTTCATGTGTCTATGCTATGGAAATATTTACCGGATCCTACATATGTTATACACTGTCCACAGATTCAGTTATAAGAAAATTTAACCTATGAGGAACAACCAGTAGCAATAGTGGACAGACAAGTAAAGAAGTTACGGTCAAAAGAAATACCTGCAGTGAAAGTGACATGGAAAAATCACTCTTCTGAGGAAGCTACTTGGGAAAAAGAAAATAATATATGTGTCAGATATCCGTATTTTTTTTTGAACAATGAGGTTAGAATTTATCTGCAACTGTGGTGATGAAATTTGGGGACCGAATTTCTTTAAGGCAGGAAAAATGTAATAACCGTGAAATTTAACGAAAATTCCAATTAAAGAAAATTTAGAATAAAAGAGAGAATTTTGAAAATAGAGATAAGAACCATAGAAAATAGATATATTTACTACATGAATTAAAGAATTACAAAAGAAATATGAGAATTTATATTTTGGCACGTAATTTTTATTTTTAAATGATAGTATTTTACTATAAGCAAATATATTTTTATTTGTTTATAAATGATTATGTTTTGCTAAAAGTAAGTATATTTTTGATTAAAATAAGTATTGTGTTGTTTAAATAAATTATATCGGCCTTTAATGAATTTTATGGTATTTTTAGAAATATTCTTTCTTTTAATATGAATAAAGATATTCATTTTGAAATTTGTTTTATTACGATTTTTATCAAGAAAAAGTATGATTTAAAAGTTTAACTAAAGATTTATGAGAATAGAAGTTTTTAGAAATTTTTGGGATATTTTATGATGAAAAACAGAATTTATATGAATTTATATAAAAGAAAATTCCATTATTAATTATTTAATTATTATTATTATATTTTTTTTTTAAAAAAAGCAATTGATAAACGAAATCTGGGGGGACGCTATCAGAATTTCTAAGAAACGAGAAAGTGTGAATAGTGCATGAATAGTGAGTGAATAGTAACTTTCAAATTTTTCTCTCGATCTAGAGTGTCTATTGGCTTCCGATCTCAAAACTGAAGGTGTTACTGGATTCAGGACGAAGAATACTTAAGTTTTGACCGATCAATTTTTCAAATCAACCGTTGAATCGCCGTAGATCTGAAATAGAAAATCTCGGTAAAAGGTAAGTTCTAAAACTCTTACTTAGAGGTCTCAAATTAGAAATCTAACTCCGTAGATGGATTCAAAAGTTAGATAAACATTAAGATATGAATTTTTTTTTGGTGATTTGGTAAATTTTTTGTGGCTGTGAATAGTGATTTTCTGTAGTGAATAGTGGCGGTGAACAGTACCCTTAACGTTGACCTGCATTGACTGAGCTCCTAGAGGCCAAATTTAGCAAATTCAGAGTCATTTTCAAAGTTTTTGGACCTTCTGGACTTGATTTTAGGGTTTATTTTACCGAATTTGGACTAAAAACAAGGATTTTAGGGCTGTCCAATCTGGAGCCCTTACACTATGAGTAGATGATTCTTCCTATGGCTTGTTTTTACTCTTCTTGAACTTTACATTGATAAATGAGTATGATTACATGTTATTTAGACTTTTATATGTTTCTGAAATGGTTTGAAATATCTGAAATAGTTGAAATATGATATTTAGTTCAAGAAAAGTATGAATTTTGAAATGAATTTTGATACACATTGAGCGTGTGATATTTAAATGTATTTCGCATTACATGACAAAGTAAATATGTTATGCATATGACATTGATTTATACAGTGATATGTTTGCCTCGGATATGGGCATGTATACATGATTCCCCTGAATGGAAAGTTTTGATAGATGAATATTCTGAGACTGAAAGATCATATTGAGAATTTTATACTGGATTATATGGAAAATATGCATATGAAATTATGGTTTTATGGAGGAATCTTATTGGAAACATTGTATGCTAACAGCAGGTGATGTTAACCCTGGGGCGCACCTTGATTGCCTCAACTAGCAGGGGAGGTGGTGCTAGCCTCGTGTGAGGGCCAACACACGAGAGATTATATGTGAAGGAGAGCGGAATGCCTCCTATATATGGGCGAAATGCCAATTATATGATGGCGAGATGGCAGTTATATGAGATGTTATTTTCCATCCCTTGCTGTGTGCTTGGGAAAGACCTATACAGAGTCCCTTCGCGTGTCCTCTTGAATGGTAGTAGGGCAAACCTCAGCGGGATGCTGAGTTTAGGCAAATCCTATACCACCAAAGTACGGAAGGGGTTAAACTTTGGTATGGTGGTTCTGATATGGGATCCTCCGAATATTTTATGAGAAATGTTTTGATGCATAGTATAATTTGATTAATGATTTTACAGTATTGAATATGATTTTGAACTTGATATGAGCATTGTTTATACAGTACCGCATATGGTTTGAAAGACCTTATTATGATTTTTGGAACAGAGAATATTTGAAAATGCGGGTCCCATGTGGATGTACTTCTGAAATGTAATTTTTGATAACATAAATTTTATTATATGAGTACACCCATATGATGACCTAAGAGGTCATATGAGGTATTATTTGCTCACTGAGTTGTAAAACTCACTACACGTGGTTGACATATTTTTTTTTAGATAAAGACTTAGAGTTTGGTCCTGCAGCTTCTTGATCGACTAGGTGTCGTATTTCTGTGGTAAGCCCAAATTTTTTCTTGGCTCTCAGTGTTTAAAAATGTAATTTAATTGTACTCTAGAGTTGCTCTGAACGCCACAGGCAGGATCCCTACTTCTGTTGTACTCTGATGTATATGTTCTTTATTTGTATATAGTATTTATATGGGAAAACCTATATGTATCTGTTTCCTTGATAAAGGATTTGAATATTCATGTTAATAAAAAATATATGTTTATGATATACGTGTTTCACGTGCCCTAAAATTAGGGGCGTGACAAACAGACTCAGGACGAAGAGTTCTTCAAATCCATCCGATTGGTTTCTGGAGAATTGGCCGGAAATTAGCTGAAAAATTGAACAGAAAATCAGCCAAAAAGGTAACCCTCGAAACTCCTATTTTTAGTTCTTAAACGCAAAATCTAACACCGTAGATTGATCCAGAAGGCACCGAAACCTTTGAATCTCAAATTTTAGCTAGATCCACAACCACACGCGCCCCCACGCGCCGCATCTCTCTCGGCGAGTGAAGCCCACGCGCAGTTCCTTGTACGACGTGTGTAGCGCGTGGCAGCCGGACCTCCTTTGTACTTCAAGAAGACGTTTTTAAGGTTTTCAGACGTTCCGGACTCAATTTTGGGATTTATTTCGCTGAATTCGGATACGAAACTAGGATTTTAAGGGTGTCCAACTTTGTACTTCAAAGTGGTGAGTAAATAATTCTTCCTATGGCTTGTTTTTACTCTTCTTGAACTTTACATTGATAAATGAGTATGATTACATGTTATCTATACTTTCATATGTTTCTGAAATGGTTTGGAATGTCTGAAATAATGGAAATATGATATTTAGTTCAAGAAGAGTATGACTTTTGAAATGAATTTGGAAACACATTGAACATGCGATTTTTAAATGTATTTCGCATTACATGGCAAAGAAAATATGTTATGCATGTGACATTGATTTTACAATGTTATGTTTGCCTCGGATATGGGCATGATTATATGATTCCCCTGATTGGAAAATTTATGATAAAAGATTTTGTACTGAGACTAAAAGCTCTGTTTTGAATGATATGTAAAGTGATAAGTTGTCGAATATGATTGTATGGCAAGCATAAAGCTCATGGCGAGTTGTTTACTAATTATGCATTGCATTTGATGGATGTGCACTTTTATACATGTTTATATATATATATATATATATATATATGTATTGATGAGTAATGACGGGTTATATAGCTTGAGACAGTATTGTGAAGGTGGTATTAGTGGTAATGTGAGGAGGCAGTAGGGTGATGAACTCACATTCCCTGATTACCTATTGTGATGATGACAGTGGTAATGTGAGGAGCCAGAAGGGTGATGAACTCACATTTCCTGTTGATCTATTGAAGTTGTAGTAAGTGGTAATGTGAGGAGGCAGTAGGGTGATGAACTCACATTCCCTGATTACCTATTGTGATTGTGACTATGGTAATGTGAGGAGGCAGAAGGGTGATGAACTCACAATCCATGTTTATCTATTGAGTATATTGAAAGTTGTGGCATACTTGAACATTATATAAAAGAATTGATTTTTATTGCATATCAAATTTGATTTAAGATCAATTTGTATCATATGTGGGTACAGGTATTTGAATGTGATTTGAACTGAGAATATTTTGAAAACGCGGATCCCATAAGGATGTACTTCTGAACGGTAGATTTTAATATGATAAATTTTAATATAAGAATACATTCTTATGTTGATCTGAGAGGTCATAGGAGGTATTATTTGCTCACTGAGTTGTAAAACTCACTACACGTGGTTGATATAATTTTCAGATAAAGACCCAGAATTTGGTCCTGCGGCTACTTGATCGACTGGGTGTCGTATTTCAGTGGTGAGCTTAAATTGTTTTTGGGCTCTCAGTATGTAAACTTGTAATATATTTGTACTCTAGAGTTGCTTTGAACGTCATAGGCATGATCCTTGTTTCTGCTGTAAACTTGTTATTTATATAGATTTGGCATGTATAATTATTAGTATTACAAATTTGTACACATATGGTAATACTCGGATATGTGATATTGTGAAACTATTTACAAGTGCACAATAATAAAATTTATCGGATATTAGAGATTTTTGCGTTCCTAAAGTAGGGATGTGATACTAAGACTTATTGTTGCATTAATATTTATCTAATGGATATGTCCAAAATAAATTTACCTATCATCTTTTTTTACAAGGAATTTAGAGATTGGGTAAGTCATAGCTTACAAAATAGAACCCGATCGTCTTCTAAGATAGATAAAAAAGTTCATAGGGAGTTTGTTTCCTGGTTCACTCGTCGTGTAAGCATACAATTTACCTAGTCAATTTGTATTTGCAGTCTATCATGAGCACAACTCATGGCTCTATTTTTCTTTCTCAGATGGAAAATGATAGTAGTGGGACTTTTCCAACTGAGCTAAAATTTCTAGCAATTGGGCCCTTGGATAGAGCATGCCGATACAGTGCGTACAATATAAACGGATTCAAATTTCGAACGTTAGAGCGAGACCAAGGGTTGACAACCCAAAATAGTGGAGTTCATGGTATTTTCGGGACGAGGAATTATGCAAGTAGCAGTGACAGAAATATGCAATTCGGTGGAGTCCCGTATTATGGGAAATTATTGGATATTGTAGAATTGAATTATCACAGTCATTTTATAGTTATTTTATTCAAATGTATGTGGACCAATACAACAACAGCGATGGGCATTACCACGGATGGTTTTGGGGTGACATCTGTCGATTTTTCACGATTGATTCATATCGGTGAAAATGACGATGACAAGCCGTACATCAAAGCATTTGAAGCGCATCAAGTATACTATGTAGAAGATGCGGTTGACAACAAATGGAGTATGGTTGTACATTTAAAGCCTCGTGATTTATATGAGATGGGCGAGGACGATGATAATATTTTATATGATAGTGATCTGTTGCGCGTTCAAAATTTAGAAAGATTATTGCCAGAAGAAGTGAATTTATGTCTGTTACGGTATTAATTTGATACTGTAATTTCTTGAATATATTTTAATTTTGTTTATGAACAGTTTATGCTTGTTATGTATTTTGATACATGTTCTTATTATTTTCTTCTTATTTTTAAATGAAAAATTTATGATACTAATGTTACTAATTTTATTCTAACAAGCATAGTGACGATGAGGAGGGGTAGATCTGGATTTATGGGCAGAGCAAGTTCGGCGAGCTCAGTTAGGCATGTTGCTCGCTCGGCTAGTAGTGAGGGAGGACACCCCAGCGATGATGATACTGCCCAATCCACAGTACCTTTGGACTCTAGGGCGCTAGAGTCAGAGGTTGGACCGTCCACACTACCCCCGCCTGACTCTATGGCACTGGAGTCAGAACCCGTCCTGTCCGCATTCCCCTCTTACGACGCCCAGGGACAGACGAGGATTTTGATATCAACTTAGATGTCGATGACTTGTTGGCGGGCGTTGAGGTGGAGCATCAGATGGCTTAGCAGGAGCAGAGGCGCAGGAGGAGTTGGACAGTCGATATTATAGGTATAATATAAAATATTTCTTATCTTTATAATAATTAACGTCCAAATATTGAGCTAACTGATGAGTGAGTTTTATAACCATGAATTAAATACTTTCATCTTAATTCTTTGTCATGTTTAAGCACTTATTTTTCGTATTTATCTTTAGTTTTATGCATCTTCTACAGATGGAGAAAAAAATAGAAAATTGACTCAATTGGAAAAATCAAAACTAAATTGTGGTTATTTGGGAATTATGTTTATAGATCAAGCGGTAAAAATGAATTCATTAAGGATGGCTGAGTAAGGAGCATTATCTTTTTGACTCTTGAGACGCATCCTAATGGATATATTTAATCTTGATTTATGACCACATAAGATTTAAGGAACCTCCAATGTGGAAAATCTGTGTGCTGTTTATTTTTCTGCCCGACCTTACTCCAGTATTTTAATCATAAATAATAAATTACATATCCAATATATATGAAATTTGGTAAGTGAATATCTGACACCATTTTCTACAACTTTCTTGTTTACGTAATGAGCTAATTTGGACGGGAAAAGGGCAAAAATTGGGCTAGAAAAAAATCCGCTTGCTGTTGCAGTCCAGCCCAACTTTGCTGTAGTATTTGGGTCGTATCTCATAATATACGCAGTCAATGTATACAAAATTTGGTAGGTAGATAGCTGACACAATTCCATACAACTTTGCTTTTCACATGGGTAGCAAATTCGGTGGCTATCAAGGAGGAATATCATGATGAATTTCAGTGGACATAATGGAATCCAACCTGCCAACTTTAGTGCAACTTGCTTTGTCACTTACCTCATTAGTTGTATCTATAAATAGAGGATTCTTGTGAGCTAAGAGGAGGTCGAAAATTAGTTGAAGAAAGTGTAGTTTTGAGACCATAAATTTCAATTGTTAGTATTGTAATGCTCTTATTTCTTTAAATACTTTGTTATCCTTTCATAATATCATCATGCTTGTTCATCTTCATTTTTGCTTTCTTACTTTGAATATGGAGAACTAATCTCCTTATGCTAAGGTAAAGGGTGAAACTCTTGGTATGAAAATAATAATAATTTAACTCTTAATCTTAATGTTTATCTTTAATATTGCATTTACCTTCTTATTTCTTTTCTCATGTTATTTCTTAATGGCTGGTTTTATCAGACCGCCGATTTCTTGTTATTTTTAATTGGCTGATTTTACCAAACCGCCTATTTCTTGTTATATTATGTTATTGTGTTTATTTTCTATCTTCTTATCTCTTATCTTATTGGCTGGTTCTATTAGACCGCCTATCTTTTATTATATTTATGGTTGGTCTCACCACCTATCTCTTGTTATGTTTATTCTTCGTACTTCTTTTCATTCTAATATTGTAAGGTGTGAACTTTGATATATTGTAGACAATTTTTGGCACAATAAATTCTTGAATCAATCTTGACTTATTGTAGACAATATAATAATTGGCACAATGTATACTTGAATCCATTTTACAAGCAAGTATTAATGGTGTGAAAGGAGGTAAATATAATTCATGTATAAACAAAAGTGAGTTCAAAGTAATACATTTTTCGATTGGAACCTTATTCATGTGAGGATTCCAATTGAGTGATAAAAGAGTTAAATTTATCATTACTCATACCAGGAGTGGATCCCCTAACATTAGCATTCATTTTACCTTGAATACATTTCAATTTAATTTGACCAATCAATTCCCTGCACACTTGATTTAATATTCTCCTCACAAAACAACTATTTTGACAACTAGGTTAGAGTTATTTATTTGGATTCAAATTAGAGTTTCCTATCAATTGGCAATCTTCGTGGGATCGACCTTGCATACCATTAAATCTGTACTCCAACATATTCGTGCGCTTGCGAGTTTAATTAAAACAACAACACTAACACATTTATTTTATATTCTAACAGATGAGACCGGTCACGTGATGCCCAGACAGATGATTGTCCATGATGTTTGGGCGTTACCTCATGGGCACAGGGTGGTTGTCTAGTGTAACGACACCCACCAACCCATTGGAGACGAAGGTGGTCTCCTTGGTGTCTTCCTTAGCACCATTGGGGATAACTTTCATTTCTTTCCGATCTCATATAAAGATTAGAGGAGCATTCCTGAAGATTACAAGGTAGGAGTGTTCCTCAACACAATACAGGTATGGACTGTTAATTTTTCTTAAGTAGAGTTAAATTATTTTTAATGTTTCACTGATATTTGTATTATTTTTTGTAGACACATTTTAATGTGACGGACCTCCATAAGAAGTTAATTTTATAGTCACTTGGAGCCAAGTGGAGAGCTGCATGTTATAATGTGTTTCGGCTCAAGTACGATGGGACTAAGTTGAGGGAGGAGTTATTGAATGACGTCCCATTTAGCATCCCACATGACCAATGGGCTACGTTCATTGACTACTGACTTAACATGAGGACCAGGGCAATTATTTATATTTATTTATTTTATATATATTTTCTTTCCAAAGACATTGATTAATTAATCTATTTATGCAATTATTTAGGATGTGGTTGCTCAAAATAGGCGTAACAGAAGACGTATGACGATGTCACATACAACTGGATCCAAGAGCCTTGCACGTAGAAAGGCTGAGCTTGTGAGTTTTCTTTTATAAGAATCTTATTTCATTTTAAATAAAATAAAAATTTGTTTAAAATTTTATTAATTGTTAACATATTCAGGAAGCTGAGGTTGGGGGTCCAGTGACTCGCGACGATGTATGGATGGTAGCTCATAAAAGGGCTGACGGAACATACATCAACGACGAGGCTCGAGTAGTTGCGGTATGTATAATTTTACTATTGTTTTATTAATTTACTATTTTATTTGATTGTTTATTAATTGTAATAAAAATTTAATGTCTGTTTTTTATTTTATAGGAAAAAATTGCATCAATCCAGCAGGAGGATAGCTCTTCCCAAGAGCTCTCGACAGATGATTCACTTGCGAGAGCCTTGGGAACTGCAGAGCACTCGGGTCGCGTTCGAGGATTTGAGTTAGGTGTTTGTCCAACTCAAGTCTTCGAACGTGCCTCAGCTGGGTTGAACTCTGTGTCTGGGCCTTCATACGAGGAATTACAGACTGAGGTGGCTCGTTTGAAAGTGGCCATACATGAGCGGAACGTCGAGCAGCAACGATGAGAGGCAGAGCGAGAGGCACGAGAGGCCGAGTGAGAGGCACGTGACGCCAACATCACAGCTCGACAGAAACAGATGGAGGCAGTTATGATGTTCTTGCTCCAGAACTTTCAGGGTCAAGTGCCGCATGAAATTGCACTTGCTCACAGTGCAAATCTTAGGATAATTTTTAAATCATAAATAATTGTTATTATTAATTTATTTAATTTTAAAATGCTTACATAATAAAATTGATTTTCAGGTTTCTATTGATAAAGGCAGTGGACATCAGCCAGATCAGACGCCACAAAATCCTCAGGGTCCGAGTTCTTGATTATTGTATTTTTTTTTGTAGTAAATAGTAAATTTTAATTTTAATTTTTAAGTGATTATTAATTTTATTTTCATAATTTTTACTACATTAATTTTTTATTTATATTTTCAATATATATCGATATATTTCATAAAAAATTTAACATTATAAAATAGGTAATTTCAAACAAAAGTATATATTTAAAAAAATTAAATATGAGAATAATAAAATAAAATTATAATGTAAATTATGAATTTTGAAATAAAAATATATATTTTAAAAATTTAAGCAATTCAAACAAAAGTATATCTGTTAAAAAACTAAATATGAGAAAAATAAAATAAAATAAAATTATAATATAAATTATGAATTTTGAAAAAAGAAAAATATTTTAAAAAATTAAGCAAAGACATAACGACGATTGTCGAACCGTCGTTATTTTTTACAACATAACGACGATTATATAACCTTCGTTATTTAGAAGGACATAACGACGGTTTTAGAAACCGTCATTAATCCATACATGGTGACGTTCTAGAAACCGTCGTTAAGACATGCATTAACGACGGTTCATATAACATAACGAAGGTTTAGAACCATCGCTATACCACGTCTTAACGACGCTATTCCCACGGTTGGTCTAAACCGTTGCAAAGACACTCGCTCCACGACGGCTATGACAACCGTCGTAATGCGCTTTTGCGACGGTTATAACCGTCGCTAAAGCTACTAAAAAACCGTCGCTATGCCCTATTTTTGTTATAGTGTCCATACTCTCATATGATATAGTATCTCTTGTTGCTCCATTAGAGAGAGTTAAGTTTACGTATCAAACAAAGAGCAATTATGCTCTCTAAATTTTCTCTATAGGTACTACTTTACAGGAGAACATGGATCCCTCAATGGTGCCAAGTACATAAATTCTCTCTCAAATATCTCTGTATAATTCTCTAAGAACATGCTATACTATGTATCTATATATGAATTTTGATCCGGGTAAAACCTAATTTTTCAAACAACTATTAGAAATAGTGGCTTATAAAATGCCTTTTTTTCCTTCAAATTTTATTTTTTTTAATTGAAAAATTTTACTATATTGGATATGCTTTATTTTTTTCACTTCACCTTCATATTATATTTGCCAATAATCAGCCAAAAATTATGAATTATCAGGATTCTAAAAATACCTTGACATGCCAAATAATAAAGTCAACACCAAAATATTAACGTAAAGACTTTCACATTATTTTGCATAATTTTGCAGACAATTTATCTATAGAAGTGCTAAAAAAGGAACTCCGACATTCCAGGAATACCTCAAGTGAAACAAAACTTGCATATATACCAAAGTGAACTTGGAAGAATGTAGAAAATTAAGTCCAATAACAGAAACAGTACTCTGCACAAAAGGTGAAGCATTCTTCTTGAATATCCATACTCGGTGTATGTTTCCCAATTCCATGCATGCGGCCATCTGAAATGGGGATAATGTCTTTCTCAATCACAAGATTTATCCCAATATGGAATAAAATTAGAAAGATATAATGTGTGCCTCCAAAACTGAATACATTTATACACTATATTATCAACTAATTTTTTTTTATCTGGGAAACAAGAGGATAACAAAAAAAGACAGACACGGGGAGCTTTGAAGTAAAATGTAAATCCACAATAACAGAAATGCTTTTGTAGATATCAGCCACCCCCCCCCCCCCAAAAAAAAGAAAAAAAAAAAGAGGGAATCACATTCAACTATGATCACTAGTTGGGCAACGAGAAAGTAATATATCAATTATTAGGCATATGAATAAAATTCAATAAACTATTCGCTGGATATTTATTTTTATGTGATTTTAGCATTTTTTTTTAAAGTTACTATCACAGAAATTGTAGCATATACAGTAATTCAAATGAATAAAAATACTTTTGCTTTAAGAGTTGAGACACACAAATCATGTGGTCGTGTTCTCATTAAGGAAGTTCCTGTATTACAAGCTTTATTAAGAACGATTAAATATTTGTATTTAAAAGTTTTAGTAAATTATTCAAAAATTTCATTTTTCAAATACAGAGTGATATGTTGTTCTGGAACTCAAATTATACATATTTTCTTAATTTGGTCTATCAAATTTAATTTTCTAATTTCAATCCTCTAAAAGTTGTTCTGTTTTCACAAACATTCTCACGTTAAATCTATTAACAAATTTACTTAATCATTTAATCTAACCAGGAACTTACTTAGCCTAACATAATACACTATATTTTATCTATTATTAAAATTTATTAAAAAAACATTTCTTCGCTACTTTAATCACTACAAAAAAAAGGGCGGTTTAACAATAAAATTTAGAAAAACCATTACTAAAAATAACATAATGACGGTTCCCGAACCATCACCATCATTAAATAACAACTGTTATAACAACAATTAAATCCCAGTAATATCCCCCTTCCTGAGCCTTACCTCATTTTCTCCCTCTATCGTTGCTTCTTCTCCATCAAAGTGCTTCACTTCTAAGCATCCCTTCCTTACGAACTGGTGAGTTCTTGTTCCGAGAGCTTTGATGAGTTAAGATATGCATTTCTGCACTTAGTTTTTGTTCTTTTTTTGTTCTTGTTATTTTAGTTCATGTGAAGGTTCTTCCTATGATGCAATAGCAATTACTTGCATAATTTGATATGTATGTTTGGTATCAAATTTCAAATGATTCATATCAAGGTTCTACTTGTCCCCATAAAACTTTAAGACGTTCATAGGTCAGTATCCCTTTGACTGATATGTATGCTTGGTATCAATTTTCAAAAGTTTCGGTAAACACAAAAAATGACAATAAAAAATAAGACACATTATATACTTAAATTTATTTGTACTTGGAAAAAACTGAGATTAATTTTATTATTCATGAGTAATAATTATTTCATAAAAAAAAATATTTCTTCATTATTTATATGAAATTAAAAATATATTGTAGAATAATTTGATAAAATTAGAAGGCATATGTAAGATTTGTATGAAGTAATATAAGAAAAGTTTAACCAAATAAGAATTTATTACTTTTTCTGTCAAAAAGCACCAGAAGCAAAATTCACAGCATTTCCAAATGGGCCTTTAGCGTTGTCCATAGATGAGTAATCAATTTTTTACCATATCGAAGATGTGAATTAGTTTGACCTCGAGATGCACAAAATTCACAACATTTCGAAATGGGTCTTTTAGTCTTGTGCATGCTATAATTAAGAGGTGCACAAAATGATGATTATTTGTATTTAATATATACTGATAGGCATAGTTTAGCTCAAGTGCATTTTTTTGTTAGTGTAGCTTAAATCATAATAATGCATGAAACTAGATTTTGTTTCCTTGTTTACATCTTTTTCGTATCCCTAGTTTACATTTTTTTCAATTTTTAAGTTTTTAATTTCCTTCTCACTTTTGTTTCTTTGTTTGCCTCATTATATTTTGAGATTTCTTTCCTTATTATAAATTAAACTTAAATGCACCTTATAATTTTTGTAATTTTATTAGGATGTTAATTTATCTATCTTCTTATTTTAAAATTATTCATAATGAGGTTGCAAATACTTTAATTTTGTAATATTTTTAGAAATGGACAAGTCTTAAATTATTAAGTCTCAGAATACCTGTGAATACTTGGATGGATTGAAGAGATTTCTAGACTTTGCATTTGCTAACTCAATTGTGGAGGGTAGAATAATATGTTCATGTCCTAAGTGTAGGTTCAAGAAATGGCACATTAGAGAAGATGTATGTGACCACTTGATTGTTAAACCATTCCCATAAGAGTACAATTTCCGGGTTAAGCATGGAAAAAGACTTACAAAAGAACCTCATGTAGAACATCATGTAATGCCATAAGCGAGAGAAAAATAGATTTGTGGGGATGACCCAGTGCAAGACATGATCCGCAATGCATTTGGGATTTTAAAATGAAAGTATAGATTATGTGGAGAGTCCAATTTCACCCTTAGGGAAAAAGATGAATGACAATGTGAAAGATTTTTATGAGATAATTAAGGATAGGTGACAGAAGCTATATGAAGGGTGCGAAAGTACTCAAAATTATCGTTCTTAATAAACTTTTATCACATCAAATATTTGTGTGAGATAAGTGACCGTGCTATGTCAATAATATTGAAGTTGTTAGCTAATGTCTTCCCACATACAGAGATTCTACCTTCATTTTATGAAGCCAAGAAAACCATCAATAAACTGGGACTTAATTATACAAAAAACCATACATATCTGAATGATTTGGAGGGAAGATGGAAGACGAAAATAGAGATGTTTGTAAAAAAATGCAACACGTCTAGATGTAAACCAAAGAAGAAATGTAAAAAGTAGAAGAAGGTGTCTAATAAAATCTTCAAATACTTTTCACTGAAACCACAATTACAAAGCTTGTTTATGTCATTTAAGATTGCTAAACATATGAGATGGCATGCCATGAATAGGAATCACTACAAGAAAATAGGGATTTAGTGGCGACTTTAGTCGCCACTAAAACCTAAAAAGTCGTTGCCCACTAGTCAAGATAAACACCGTCGCTAAAACTTTCCCTGACGACTTATTCAAGTCGCCATTGAAAATCTACATTTAGTGGCAACTAAAGTCATCACTAAACACATAAAGATCGTCGTTGAAAATGTTAGGTTGTCACTGAAAGATCCCTTCCAATGACAACAATATTAGTCGTCACTACAACTCTACTTTCCATGACGATTTTGGTAGTCACAAAAAGTGTATTTTCAGTGACACTTAACAGAGTTGTCACTGAAGGTATTTTTAGTGGTGACTATGTGCAGTCCCTACTAAACCTGGGTTAAATAGAGATAATATTCTGATGCTATTTGTTAACCTTTTCAGTGGCGACTTTCTTCAGTCACCACTAAATATAGATGTAGTGACAATGTAAGTCGTCATTAAATCTCATAGATTTGGTATTTAGTGACAACATTTGGTCGCCATTGAATCCCCTATTGTAAAATTTTTTTTGTATTTTTATTTGCCATTTAAATAAAACATTGTTTTATAATTGAAATTCAAAGCAAACGAAATTAATAAAATTCTATATATATTACCATAATTTCGAACATAATACATGATTGTTGAGAGTGATATACCATCTCTGTTAATAGAAAATGTTATATATAATAGAATGTCAACAAATTAAAAACAATTAACTTGGTGGTTCTGTTGGAGTTGGTATTGCATTATTTGTAGAACTTGGTGCAGCTCTACCCATAAGGCCCAGTGGAATTTGTCCCTATTCATATCACAGTAATAAATTAATATATAACTTGATAAGTCTAATATAAAAAAATGAATAAATACTTGTAGCATGAAGAAAATCCTAAAAATATTAAATATTACCAATTTTGACAAATTAAAGTTAATATGACACATGACACTGAACAAAAAAGTGTCTTAACATTATGCCCATAATAATGACTAATTTAGTAATTACTTCACTCTTACTAACTATTAACCATAACAAGTTGATATAGTGCTCCATTTTATCAACAACATTGTAAAATCATAACAACATTAATAAGAAATAATAATGAAGCATATATGGCCACAAGGTACTGCAGTTGGAAGCACACTATACATATCCAGCAGGTCCTTAGTTTTGAAGACTATAAAACATAGATAATTCAAATAATTAATCACATTTTTGTTTAAATATGTGTTAAATATTAATATTGAAAATAGAAGAACATATGCAGTGGGAAAAATTATTGACTCAATGACATATAATTATATACCACCAACCTTGAAGAAGTAGGTGTGGAGTGCGGTTCTAAGGTTCTGTTGGAGGAGCTCCTAGGAATGTCACTCTTTCTTTGGTTGATAGCCAAGCTAGCAACAATCTTTGCTCAAAGACTGCATAGGTGCTCGTGTGGGAGTTGGCTCTACTCTGGTGTTCTGTATGACGTTGTTTAGTTGCTGTATTTGTGGGTTCTTTCTTATTTGTTTGATCATTTTGTAATGGCATATATATATATATATATATATATATATATATATATATATATATATATATATATATATATATATATATATATATATATATATATATATATATATATATATATATATATATATATATATATATATATATATATATATCCATTGGGCCTAGCATTCATGTGGTTCTGCTGAATTTGAGTCCTCAAAATTACTTTATAAAATAAAGTTTAAAAAAATTATAGTTTGATAAATAAATAAAACTAATATGTAGATTCTACAAATTATCTTTCTCCTTCTACAAAGTATCTTATTTAAAAGATCTTAATCTGATTCTGCTAATTAACGTGACATTTAAGTCCCCTAAATTTCAAAAAAAGAAAAATCTCCCAAGTGGAGTTAATTACTCCATAAGAAAAAGATACTATCTTTTTTATGATTGAATTGTTTTAAATTACTTTGAATGTAAAAAAGAAAACAATGTGAAGAGTGTCCCGTTCAAATTTTCTATAAAAAAACAAAAGAAAAACGCTAACTCCCAAATAATGTTACTTTTACAAAAATAGAGTATTCCTTAAATTAAACATGTATACAACATTGTAACCAACCAAAACAAAGGAGGGGCAACATATGCAGTGGGAAAAATTATTGACTCATGAACTCAATATAACATGTTAACTTTCTAACATTAAATTTGGAGGTACAGAAACAAGCTGCAATTTGAATCTCCTACCTGATATCATGATAAAGTAATTGCTACTTCTAAAGAAAAACCTATTGAGTAAATAATAATAAGCTTAACTAGTCTTAGACATATGAAACACAACCAAAATTCATTCTTTCCTTGGCACCTGTGTGAGGGGGTTAAGCAGTTAACAATAGATACTATGTTAGACGCTCAACTGAGAAAGTATATTCTATGAGAAAGTTGGACAGGAAATGGCTGAATGCACAGCATGGACAACACATCTAAAAAACCAGTCATTAACGAGGGACTAGAATGTATTATCATGAGTCAATATAGATTTCAAAAACAAGTTCATCTCCATTTATGTAGAATGTTACAGTACATCTCAAAAACCAATCATGAAGAGCAATATTCCAATATAAATTATATTTGAACCTCCAGTAGATGATCATTCAAACAAATATCAGTACATAAATATCCAATATAATGATCATTTAAAAACTAGATTTCATTACAAAATTTTATCAAATTTATGCATTAGAACCTCCAGTAAAGCTGAACTATGCGTCAATTTATGACATCAAGAGCAAGATTTCAAGAACCAGTACATCTCTTTCTTCATAATGACATAATGTTACAGCTTAACCAGATTTATCATCAATGCATCAGTCATAAATTCTTCATCACAATATTATTGTTTAACCATATTTACCATCAATGCAACAATCAATCACAGTTAACCAGATTTCAAAAATCAATTTATGATGCTACCATTTTCCAATATGATATTATAAGCATTAAGTGACTTCAATCAATTAAGTAAGTGACCTCAATCAACAAAGAGTATCAGAACATAAATGCTTGAAACTAACCATATCCATTTTTCACCTTGAAAGTTTGAACTACTCTGAAATAATATATTTGCTCAGTAATTCACTTTCCACAAGTAAATTCAGAAAACCACCCACAAACCTAACCACCCAGTGTAAGAGTGTTCTAAAATGTCAAACTAAATTATTTAAGAGGTAATCAACCAAGAACTCAATCCATTCTCATATAACACGTAATCGTAAAGATAGAATGCAAATTTTAAGTTCAGGATCCTCCGTTGTCCAACAAAAAGGCATGGACGCAAAAAAGAGGGGGTCTGCAGCACAAGTGTCTAGCTTGACAAAAATAAAATTCAATTACCTTCTAACTTCCTCTATACCAATCATAAAGCAAAGTAGTAATGAGATCCGAACTAACAACATTTTGCTACAAGGAAACATTTAAATCAAACTACAACCCCATTTATTTTTGATAGAAAAAGCAATGTTATTAGAAGAAGAAAGGGAAACAGTATAAAAAGTTGGAGGATAAGATACCCTCACGCCAATAGAACCTATAAAGAAAGAAAAACCATTACAAAAACAAGAACCCTAAGAATCAAATTAGTGTAAAAGAGCTGTCCAATCTCTTTGCATGTCCAAAATAGTGATTCCCTTAATAAAACCAAGTGCTGAACACCAAAGAGAAGTCATATGCACAATTTTTTCCCATAACAAATTTAAAGGCAAAGAAACACCCTTGAAGATGCGAGCATTCCTTTCCAACCACAAAATTCTATATACCGCACATTGCCACAAGTATTCATTCTCAAGATATTTGGTATTTACTAAAGAGAACTATACTTGTCTACATATATTCTTACCAGGGTTACATAACTCATTACCCCCTACAAGCCCACTATCCAGATTACAAACACCAATGATAAGACATTCGCAATTTGAATTGTGAAAAATAATGGGCTTGGGTATTTTACAACATCAGAAACTTAAAGGTTCACAAAGGTAAGAATATGACCAGGACGCCACAACTACCTTGTTTATGCACAGTATCTTTCTATCTTGTTTCAAATCCAACTTAACAAACATTCAAGAACGTGATTGAATTTACTTTTTGGTTATATTCAAAGACCAAGAAAGTAAAAATAAAAAATAAAAAATAGTGTATACAAATCACTAAACTGTTAAATTCAAGAACTGTATATGGATATTAGTACCTGTTGGAGAGATGTGATTAAAGAGGTCATTTGCAATTGTAGTCTTTCCTCAAACTGTGCTTGCATCCTTTCTTCTTGTAATCTCATCTCCTCACGTAATTTTGTAGCAACATTTTCACGTATTTTCTTCTCTTGCTTTTCAAGATGTTGGGGAGTGGTTTGCTTAGCAGCTCTCTTAGTGGGAAGTTTAGCCCCGTATCCTTTATCGCAAAAGTAACCCGTCCGTTGACCAAGAACTTGAGTCAACATTTGCTCATTGCTCAAACCAAAAGTGTCTTCCTGAGATTGCTTGGCTACAATCTCTTACAGCTGGGCCTATGTTTCAAAAAAACTAAAGATTTAGAATAAGAATAATAAATGTAAATTAAAATTTGTAGAAATTAATATAATTTAAGTATAAATGAACTTCCTAGGACTTTTGCATCTGACCATATAACTTCCCCTTCTTTAGTCTTTCGAGTATGCTGCAGCTCCCATATCTGGTCAATTCGAGCCTTCTCTCTAGTTTTAGGATTTCTCTATGATAAAATATAATTGCCACCTAATGATGTAAAAACCATACATATAAAATTATATATGAAAATAAGTTATTCCAAAGTCTCACCATTGATTCCTCAACTTCTGCAAATGAATGAGAACCGCACGTATGTTTTGTTGTCTACTTGGCCCTATTCTATGCATTTGTTGAACTTTTTCCATGCATTTAATTTCATATTTAGTTGTGTTACACATTTCATATTATATCGCTCTTTAAATATGGTATTACATAATAACTTAAAATCATCTGAGTCAAAAAAACTGACCAAGTACTTACATTCATCATTGTTGACCGTGGGAGGTGGATGCACTAGTCTTTCCTCACCGGTGTTGTACTTAGAGTACAAGATGTGCAAGTGACTCCTCCAATTTTTGTGTAATCTTTGTGCAGTGGCATTGATGAATGCATCAAATCGCCATTGCATACTTGTACCGACTTCAAATTTTTTCTACAACAATAAACTCAAAGGTGTTAAATTGTAGAAGTGTATATGGATATGAGCATGATAAACCATTATGCTAGTTGTTACCTTCACTTGCAACAAGATATGTTCTCCACATTGTTCCTAGATTTTGGTCCAGTCCCTCTCTTTCAAAGGACAGGTTCCTCATACAATGTGTCCAATGTAATTGATGAGATCCCTTGATCCTTCTCCCATGGTTCGTTCGAAGGATATCGTTAGGGATAACAATTTGAATTTTTTGTCCATTTTTGGTCTTTAAGTTTATACTAATACATTTGAATGATCCCCTTACATTTTGACCTATGTTGCAAGAAGCTATGAACTACAAAGAACTAAGGTATTAGGCACATAATAGTAAACCTTAACTAATTATGTGTAAAGCATTTTATTTATATACCTTCACTACTAATTGGATTCTGAGAAGTTGGTGTGGTTAGTTGTGCATCGATCTCCCCATGGTGGGGCTGTATATACAGCAGTGGGGTTCTATCGTGACAACTACCCTGTGTGACACGTCTGCACTCACGACCACCTCATCCACCTTTTCCTCTTCCTGCCATACTCAAATATCAACTTGCTGCAAATGAACATATCATGTTGTCAGTTCAACCCCCCAGACAAAAAAAAGAAAAGAATTGAATGCAAAACAATTTGGAATTCAATACAAAAAATGTGGAAAGAATTCAAATACAAAGCAAAGAATTATATGTATATATAGCAACAATGCACTAACACTTTGAGTCTTTAGATAAAAAGTCTCATTCATCACTTTCTTCATTCATGGTCTGATCTTCTTCATTGTCATTAATGAAATCAACTTCCCTTATATTTCTTCCCTCACTATGGTGACTAACACTTTGATGTTCAACATCCTCCCTCAATAATACCATTGCAATGTCATTCTTGTCATCATTGTGAATGAACTCATTATCTTTGTAATAACCGTAAAATTTAACGAAAATTCCAATTAAATGAAATTTAGAATAAAAGAGAGAATTTTGACAATAGAGATAAGAACCATAGAAAATATGTATATTTATTACATGGATTAAAGAATTACAAAAGAAATATGAGAATTTATGTTTTGGCGCGCTATAAGCAAATATATTTTTATTTATGTATAAATGATTATGATTTGTTAAAAGTAAGTGGACTTTTAAGTAAAAGAAGTATTGTGTTTCTTAAAATAATTATACCAGCCTCTATTGAATTTTTACGGTATTTTTAGAAATATTCTTTCTTTTAATATGAATAAAGATATTTGTTTTGAAATTTTTTTTATTATGATTTTTATAAAGAAAAATCATGATTTAAGAGTTTAACTAAAGATTTATGAGAATGGGAATTTTTAGAAATTTTTGGGATATTTTATGATGAAAAACGGAATTTATATGAATTTTTATAAAAGAAAATCTTATTATTAATTATTTAATAATTATTATTATATTAAAAAAAACAGAAACCATAAAACGAAAACCGGGGGCGACGATCGGATTCGAGAAAAATGAAGAAAATGCATAGTAATAAATAGTGTATAAATAGTAACATCCAATTTCATCTTTCGATTTGGAATGCTTATGGGCTTCCAATCTCAAAACTGAAAATGTTATTGGATTCAGGACGAAGAGTACTTCAGTTTTGACCGATCCGTTTTTCAAATCAACCGTTGAATCGCCATAGATTTGAAGTAGAAAATCTCGGTAAAAGGTAAATTCTGAAAAACTTTACTTAGAAACTTCTAATTAGAAATCTGACTCCGTAGATGGATTCAGAAACTAGACAAATATTAGGATGTGAAATTGTTTTGTTGATTCGGTAAAATTTTTGTGACGGTAAATAGTGTTTTCTAGTGATGAATAGTGACGGTGAATAGTATTTTTCGGCGGTGAACAGTACCCAAACTCATTTTAGGTTTTTGGACCTTCCGGACTCGATTTTGAGGTTTGTTTTACCGAATTCATACCAGAAACAAGGATTTTAGAGCTGTCCAATCTGGAGCCCTTACTGATGAGTGGGTTTTTCATACTATAGCGTATGTTTACGAATTCAATTTATAACTCTCTTGTATGATTTTAACTAGTTGGAATGTATGCTAAATTGTTTTACCGCTTTGAAAACCAATATATTCCAACCATGTTAGAAATTATAAATTTCAATCCTAGTTGAACCCTAGGTATGCAGGGCAAGCATCTAAACTGATAATTTTCCATTGAGCTAGATTTATAGAAATGCGAACTTAGTCATAGAAATGAACTAAGTTAGCCATGAAATGATTTGATGCATGCGAACATCTATGCGACGTCTACAGACGATATGTTTAAAGGGAAAGTTTATGATGATAAAGGTCTCCATGAGAATCCATGGATGAGACATATTTTAGAACGGAGTTTTATGCATGAAAAGAGTTAGATGGAGAATTATAGCTTTATTATAATGTTATTGAAATGTTTTACTTTAAACTCTTTGAATAGCATATTTTCAAATGTTTTCTATTGGAGGAACCCTTTTAGATCACTGTTAGCTAGCCGCAGGTAGTGCTAGCCCTGGTGCACCATGGTCATGCGGAGGCTTCGGCCTAGGATATTGTGACGGGCTTATGACCGCCTGAGTTACAGAATTTAGGGTGGACTTATGTCTACGCCTACAGTGATTGCCACACCCTTGCTATGTGCTTGGGGAATTTAGGGTGGATTTATGTCTACGCCTACAGTGATTACCCTACCCTTGCTGTGTGTTTGGGGAAGATGATTGATCTATTAGGAAAGACCTCCAATAAACTGGTGTATTTTTCTTAAAGATTAAATACTTCTAAAATATCTCATTCATCATTGTTATTGCATAAATAACTTCATTTATTACTTACCATGCATAATTGATTTGCTTTACGGTTACTGATTTAATCATGTTTTATCTTTTGAACATACAGTTGAATTGTTTAGCTTTTCTTTTAATAAATTATGGTTAAATGCTTAAATGTTTCAATTATTAAACTCATTGCGAAACACTCGTGCTTGGTTTGCCCTGTTTCTGTTATAGTGTGATTTACCCATTCATTGAAATGTGATCTCACCCCTCTTCTGTTTCCTCCCCACAGATAGTCAAAGAGACTTTGATCCAGCTACAGCTTCGTAGGAGGCTGAAGATAGTGTTGGTGAGCCCCAGTTTGGGCAAGGCTCTTTTGTACTGTTTGTCTAGTTTAGTTTATGTCTAGTGTATCTCCATGAACTTATAGGCAGGATCCTCGCTTCTTGCGTATTTTGATGTGTTGTTTGGAAAACGGTTTTATGTTTTACAACGATGTTGGTATTATGAGGCCTTGTGCCAAGTTGAATCACATGAATATTATGAGGCCATGGGCCAAGTTGAATCACAGATGTTGGATTCATGAGATATATATATATATATATATATATATACACATATATATATATATATATGTATACATATATATATATATATATGTATATGTATATATATATATATGAATATATATATATATATATATATATATATATATATACAGTATTTTCTGATATTGGATGTGGCATATGTGGCCAGTTATATTTATTATGAACTCTGGATTGTGTGCTGGATGTTTGTGCACGCTATGTGTTAGGCTTGCGGCTAGGGGGAAACCCTTATGCCGTGCCGGTCATGTGTTCCATCATTTGGGGCTGTGACAATCTTCAACCTTATCCTATTGGTAAGCATCTTCAGTAGACAATGATTCACCTACATCATCTTCATAGGGCATGTTAAAAAGGTCACGAGGATTTGTTTTCAAAACAACAAACCAATCTTGATCGACAATATCATTCAAATAGAATACTTGTTCTGATTGAGATGCCATGAAAAATGGCTCGTTCGTATTGTAATGCCCCCAATTTACAAACACGTGAAATAAACATTTTTTATCCGCAATCAGATATTTTTCATAACATGCATAACACTATTCTTTGTCATGAAAATAGATACATATAGGTTCTTTCATGTATATACATTATACAAACCAAGTTATAAATGTCAAAGTAACAACAGAAGTAGAAATCCTGCCTGTGGTATTCAGAACACACTCTAGAATACAAACACAATATAGTTCAAAACTGTGAGCCTTGAAAGCAAAGTAGACTCACCTAGAGAATATGTCACCTAACTGATCACCTATGTGCAGGATCAAAATCTGTATTCTTATTTGAAAAATGTGAAAATGTCGTGTAGTGAGTTTGACAACTCAGTGAGCAAATAATACCTCATATGACCTCTTAAGTCAGCATATGGATGTACTCATATTTTAAAATTTGTCATTTAGAAAATATAGTTTAGAAGTACATCCATATGGGACCCGTATTTTAAATATTTTCAAATAAAAAGATATTCAAAGATCCAAACCATATTCAGCACGGTGTGATCATTAAACAAATGTTGTTATGCTCAGCTGTATAAACTATAGTAAAATAACTTTTGAAATAAAGTTATAACTTTTAATACACCTGCCTCACTCGGCGATTTAGTATACTCAATTTAAAATGACCTGCCTCATTCGGTGATCTGGTCAACTCAATTTAAAATGACCTGCCTTATTCGGCGATCTAATCAACCCACACACTCAATTCACTCATTTGCAATACGCATAGTGACTGATCAACTGCAGTCACAATAGTGATCAGGGAATGTGAGTTCATCACCCATTTGCCTCCTCATATTACCACTGTCACTCAGTTGGAGCGGCCTTCCCTTGGTTCACTCAAGCTAATAGGGCGTCCCCTATTCGGTACCGTCACAAGCCATACAACCCGTCGATATTCATCCATAAATCTATATATATATATATATATATATATATATATATATATATATATATATATGCATATTCATCAAATTCAATGTATAATTATCAAGCAACTCGCCATGAGTTTTACGCTTACTATTCAATCATAATCAGTAACTTTATAGTTTTACAAATCAATGCCTCATGTACATAATATTCACTTTATCAAATAATGATAAATACATTTAGAACCATATATTCAATAAGTTTCAAAACCTATTTGTAAAACCATACTCTTCTTGAACTATGTACCAATTCGTAAGCAAAACAGATATTTTAACACATTTTTTAGAAACTTATGATAGCATAAATAATTTATAAACATAACTAATTATACATTTTAAGTTCAAGAAGAGCATGAGGTAAGTCATAAAAAGAATTATCTACTCACAAGTCAGGACTCCAGGTTGGATAGCCCCAAATGTAATTTTCCAAGCAAAATCTGATCAAATGGATCTTAAAAACGAGTCTAGAGGGTCAAAAAACTTAAGAAATGACCCTAAGAGTTTGGTCAACGCTAGTCACTGTTCACGACCGAAAATCAATATTCATACCCGCTGGATTTATTGTACACGACACACAATAAGTTGTCAGATGGCCGAAAAAATTCATATCATAAGGTTTATCTTGCTTCTGAATTCATCTATCAATTTTCCAATTTGATGTCTCTAAGTAGAAGTTTCAGAGCTTAAAATCATGAATTTTCTTAATAAAATTTTTAATAAAACATCACAAAATAAAATATCTTTATACATAATAAAAGAAAGAATATTTTTAAAATTAAAACAAAAATTTATTAGAAGCAAATATAATTATTTTAGGCACAATAGAAATCATTTTATTTAAAAATATATTTATTTATAGCAAAAAATTATTACTTTAAAAAAATTACGGTATATTACACGTATTCAACGAAGAACGAGAATTCACGCTTGTATATCCATATCTGTCGACTTTATATCATCTTCCTAAATGAGCAACATCCCACCAAGGACACTTAAAGAAGTGTATTTTTCTATCCCCCACTTAAGAAAGTTCATAAATATCTTCGAGAATGCCATAATATTCTTTCTTAGGATCTAAATAATCCCCCTTCACAAGGACTTCGCTATTTTGGGTTTTCCTTTAAGATTCACGGTCCCTAGTATGAAATCTAAACCCATTGACCAAAATTGTTGTATATACTACTTTTTGAGGATCAATGGCTAAACTAAGTAGATCATTGTCTCCTTGCCAATGTGAACCTAGCTTTGTAACCTATCAAAAATTAACAACATCAAAAAGTTATGACATGACATATAATATAATGCATTAGTTGACCTAATTAAAAGACACTTACTAAGCAATTAAACTATTACGGAAACTCTTTAATATGCCTTGAATCAACATTTGATACCTGCTTTTCAAGCTCCCTTTTGTGCTCTCTACAAATTGTGTCGTTTCATCTATTAGAATTTGGCTTACTAATAATTTAATTGTTAGCAAACTATAGTATACATACTCTATGAATGGCCAAACTTTTTCACTATTTTGTAGAACATATAGACAAGCTTGATTAAATTCTATTAGATAACGAAATCGCTTTGGCAACAATTCTTAATTATCTGCTTTGGCCAAATATTGAACTCTGACAAGCTGTCATATTTTCATCATCATTACTTACAACTCTATTGAATTTTGTTAGGATATTGCTTAAATATCTTAAGCAGAATACCAGGCTTTCATCAACTAAATAGCCTTTAGCGATTGAGCCTTTAGGACAAGCTTTATTGTGAACATATGATTTCAGTGTGCATAGATATCTATAAATGCAATTCAAAATTAATTGGGTGTTTAATAGTAAACACATCTCAATAAATTAGCATAAGTTTAATAATGTTACCGCTCAATTGGATACATCCAATGGTATTGGATAGGCCTCGCAATCTTCACCTCCGTTAATAAGTGGACAGGTAGGTGGACCATGACATCAAAAAATGCTGAAAAAAACACAGTTTCCAATTTGCATAAGGTAATGACAATTTTTTTTTCAATTGAATCTAAGTCTTCCATGATTAAGCATTTTGAACACAAAATATTGAAAAATTATGCCAACTCCACTATAGGAACACTCACCTCCTTAGGCAACAACTCATAAATTGCAACTGGAAATAGCTCTTGCAATAAAATGTGAGGATCGTGACACTTTAGTCCATAAATCTTTCTTTCTGCCACATTGACACACCTTGAAATGTTTGAAGAGAATGCATCAAGAACTTTAATTGAGTCAAAAAGTTGCAGACCTTCAACTTTTCTTGTAGTGATAGCACATAACATACTGCTAGTAGCAAAATATTATTCCCGCCCTTAACAGGGTGTAAACTTGGCCTGATTTCCATCCACCAAATCGTAGCGGCTCTTGATTGTGTCCTTTGTCTTCCCAGTTGTATCCATCACTGTGGACACAATGTTGTCCAACACATTTCTCTCAGTATCTATTACATCAAGATTATGTCACAGCAAAAGTGTTTTCCAATAAGGCAATTGAAAGAAGATGCTTTTCTTCTTCCAATTATAGGAAACACTTGATTGGTCACGCATTTGCTTCTAGCCCTTTTCAAACATCACATTGGGCAGGAGTTCTAATTGTTTTAAGTACTTCTTCACCAGTTAAGTATATAGGTGCCACATTATTTTCTATTTTGCCATTAAATGCTCTCCTATTCCGACGCCAAAGATTATCAGCTGGCAAGAAGCGACAATAGGCCATGTAACATAATTTACTTCTCAATGATATAGAGTAGGTATCATTGTGGCAACAACGACATTCCAAATTTCCTTTTGTTGACCAACTTGCAAGATTGTCATATGCAGGAAAATCATTTATTATCCACATGATTGCAGCTTGTATACTAAAATTGGACTGTGAATGAGTATCATATGTCTCTACCCCTCCTACAATTTTTTGAGTTCCTCAATCATTGGTTCCAAATATACATCTATATCAATAAGAAGTTCCATCATGAAGTATAGTTGTTTCATGCATTTCCAAGGGGGAAAGTTATATGGTACAAGAATAACTGGCCAAATACTATGGTTGGCACTCATGTTTCCATATGGTTGGAACCCATCACTTGCTAACCCTATCCTAACATTTCTAGGATCCATTGAGAAATTAAGATGTTGCTTGTCGAAAGACTTCCAAGCAATGGAGTCATATGGATTCCTTAACATACCATCGTTAACACGTTCCTCTCTATGCCATCTCATGTCTTTAGCAGTGTGTCTTGCCATGTATAGTCTTTGCAACCTAGGCTTTAACAACAAATATCACAACACTTTGTGTGCTTCTTTCTTGTCTTTCACCCTATTTGATTTCCATCTAGATAACTTGCACTTAGGGCATGATTATGCAGTAGCATATTCTTTCCTGTATAAAATGCAATCATTCTTACATGCATCTATTTTTCTGTAGTCTAACCCCAGGTCTTGGACAACCTTCTTGGCTTCGTAGTAGGAATTAGGTACTTGGGCACCCTCTAGCAATACTTCTTTAAATAAGTCTAACAACATGTCCACAGACTTATCACTCCAATTATTAAGGAACTTTAAATTAAGTAACCAAACGATGAACGACAACTTTGACACTTTATCACAATTTGGATATAGACTTGTTTTGGCATCTTTTAGTAAGTGGTAAAAAAATTGCATGAAAATTTGGCTCTTCATTTTCTTTTTACATGAGTATACATCTCCTCTATAAATGATCATTCCCTTCATTAAGGGGATATGAAGTTGTCCCTATAACTTCTCCATGACAATCCTAACCTTGTAAGATTGCCAAAAACCATTCTTCAACATATCATACCGTACTTCATGTCTAACCTTGAACACTACGTTTCTACATTTTTTGCACAGGCACTAATTTTGCTACCTACCCTTGGTTGACTGTTTGCCCACTGAAGAAAATCATCCACCTCTTTTATGTACCTTCGATCAGCTCTATTTCCAACTTTCAACTAACTCTTGTCCATTATATTTCCTACAATTTTGGTTGGAGTCAAAGTGAGCAATTGAAAAAGAAAAAGAACAAGGTATTTAGACAAAATAAAGTGTATATATAGTGCTTGATTGAAATTGGATCGTGTTTCCAAATGTACTAAAAATGGGAACATGTTGCCAAAACTATTAGAAAAAGATAAATACAAAGAGGTGGTTAAGATCAGGTTGCCAAAACTGGATCATGTTGCCAAATGTGCTAGATATGTACTCACTATATCAATGGTCTTGCATGCATAGATGATCCAACAAAGAAATGAATTCAAACCATAGGTCTAGAACTCTAGATAAGGTTCCAACATAATAGTATAGTTATCATACTAGAATGAGGGTCTACGGCTTAGACTTAGTAAGGATGACCTACCTATCATCAAAGTCCTAATAATATACAACTTCAATGGTAAAAATAGTGAAGAAGAAGGTAATATAAGTAAACCAAGCATGCATTCCACGCATTTTATATATGTATTTTATATAAGTAGACCAAGCATGCAAAATATACTAAAAATGTTGCTAATATGATGTATGCCTCTCCTAAATTATTTCCCACGCATTCCATAAGTAATAATTAACTAGTCTTCCAGAAGAAAAAAAAACACCATTTGAAAAGTAGTGATCACCATTTGATAGAAACATAGAAAAATTTCAAGGAGGATAATGATTTGACTTAAATAAGAGAAAAGTTGCCCCATGAAGAGGCCCATTAACTTAATGGCAGGCAAAATAAGGTGGATCCTATACCAAATTTTGTACCCAAAGAACCCAAAAAAAAACTTGCTTTGATGACTTTGATTGGGTTAACTTTAAAGGAAATCACACCTAGTTATATGATCTATTAAAAAATAACATAGCACCAATTTATCAATTCTTAAGAATCTTTTGGAAATTTTTTCAAAGACAATCTCTTAATGAAAAATATGATATCACTAAGAAGAATATATTCACATGGAATATCATATAGAATAGCATATATAATTTTATGCTCTTTTGTATTTTATATTTTCCATCTTTTATCATATATAATTTATTAGGTTTAAGTAATTTTCTTATCACAATAATTCGGTACTTTTCAGCTTACTTCACCCTACAAGACCTGATTTGCCCTAAAAAACACAACAAGCCCATTTGAAATTTGAAATTTGAAATTTGAAATCTGAAATATGAAATATGAATAAAGATTCTCTGATTCCTCTTCAGTTATGTTATTTTCTGTTTGAGCAAAGAAGATACAACCTTATTAGCTACTATAAGTGCAAATGATTATTGCAGCGCATTTGCAACATTATAACATTTTCATTCTATTTGGGTTAATTGCAGGATTTAGCTATTGATGCTACCACAACAGTACCATTGAAAAAAATCTGAGTATAAATAAACACATATACACAGTCTGTGTATAGAGAAGGACCTTAGTGATTTGGCATGTCATTATCTAAGCAAGCATGGAGTTAGTGCAATCAAGAGGCTGAGGAAACCTGATAATAATAGAATTGGAAAGGCATGTGGTGCTGTTATGGTGAACAAACCAAATGGAGTTTTTTTTTGCATTTTTTGGTGATTGCAAAGACCCAAAAGCTTGTACCCAAAAATACAAGTGGTTCTATTCAAAAACAAAAGTGAACCACTTTGGAATTCTAGTACTCCAAAGTTGAACAATTAGTTTATCATGCAAAACATTGATTATAACAAATTATCCATTTATAAAATCATCTGAGTTTGGGTTTGGTTAGCATTTTTTTCTCCATCATTTCCTTTTCAATACAAAAATTTGACGAAGGAGTATTCAATACGTTATTCTCACCCAAAACATGTGATTACTCAACAATTGCATACAAGAAATCATCAACTTATTAAAACAAACAAACAATGAATATCTAACAAAAACCATATTAAACAATTGCATGAAAAGCTAAACATACAAGACAAGAAATTGGAAAAACTTGTAAGAATTGGAACTGCAGAGGTTAATGTTCAGTGCTGCCAACTCCAATTGGGCTAACTCTAATTTCCTTCATGGATGAATAGATAGGATTTTAGAAATTACAACTTAGTTTAAATAAATCGTCATAATGAATTACGTTGTTAGGACAAAATATCCATGGATAAGTAGATAGGATTCTGAAAACTATGAACGATATAAACTTTGGTAGTTCTTCTCTAAGGCTTCCTATAAAAATCCTTTTCTTTGTTGGCGAAATGAACTTGAGAAACCATAGTTTGATCATCCACAATAAATCTTTCCAATATGATATTTTCTTGTAATTTTGGAGCCTCTTCTATTTTCTTTCTATTCTAATAACAAAACTCAAGCAACTAAGCTATCCTGTAAAAATGTGTACAAATCTTGAAAGCTCTTTCATACAGACACTGCAATCATGTTTTGTTGCCATTGTCTAGTTTAAGTACATAATCCATAAACAAATATTTCCAAGATAAACCATAACTTTAGTTCTCATGAACCTTGTGTTTTTGGGAAAATGATATTGGCAATCTTTGACCTCCCTGATCATAGCTTTCACCCGTCTGTAATCTCAAGGATTTCATATTCCAAAGGAAGTCCCATAATTGAATACTAATGGAAAAGGCTTCCAAATAAGCAAAACTAGTCTAGCAGCATCAGTTTCTTAAAGAGTATTATATAGCATATATTTTTTATCTTCATAAGAGGCAAGCTTAAAATATGTAGAATTTTACAAGAATTTCCTTAATAAGTATGAAGATCTCAATCTAGCAATAGCGAAATGTAAGAGAAAAACTCTATTAATCACTATTAATGATGACTTACAATTCAGGCAAGGGCTTTCATGATCACTTCAAGAATTGCATTCTATGTGATGTCATTAGACGTTATATCTAATCCTAAAGCACTGCATAAGTCTAGGAATAAGACCAAAAAGTGTGTAAGGTAGTGTGAGGTCAGTGCAAGGGAAGCACATCTATCTCATATCTAATCCTAACGCATTGCATAGGTTTAGGAATAAGACCCAAAAAGTGTGTGAGGTAGTGTAAAAATGATGAGTCCAAGATAAACAAACAAACATTTGTATCCTTTATCCGTAGATGTGGATTCATAGAAAGTCCTAAGCATACATCTAGAACATAAGTAGTTTATCAAATCTTGTAAAGAGAAGTAATTAAGCATGATATAAACTAACTATATAAATACATTTTCCAAATTTAATTCTTGAATTATCCCCAGTGGAATCACTAAAATGTCACGCTCATCTCCCGAGGGGACCAATGTGATGTGTATGGCAAAGTTATTTGCAAGACTTGTGTAGGATATTCAAGCAACAAATATAATTATGAATCCAAGATTAGCCTTTGGAATAGGGAACACTCGACTACTAAACTGAGTCTATTACTCTTACATCACTATATAAAAAGAGAAGAATACGTCTTATACTACGGCACAGGCTCTGGAATTCTTTCAATTGCAGCAATTAAGGTATACAATTCATGACTATGCATATCTTTGAGTTCGAGGTAATATGAAACACCCTTCAAAGTTAGTCAATTTCGAATGAAGAGTAGAACCTCCAAATTGAACCTCTAACCCCTAAATTGTATCAAAACATATAGAAATTCGAAGAAGAATTATATGGGAAAGTGACATTACCTCAAACACTTCACGGTGGGTTCTCCGATGGTGGATGTATGTAGCCTAAGCTTCTCTAATGGTGGAAAAGAAATGAATAGTTTCATGGTAGGGTTCTCTCGCCAAGCACAACAAGTAGAGAGGGTCTGAGAGCGGTTTCTTAGGGAGCTTTGAGAGACAGAGAGAGAAGGAAGCAGAAAGCGATTTTGCAAGTAGAGGTTTGAGAGCTAGAGAATGGGGGAGGGAACTAGTTTTTTGAGTGAAAGGTGTGAGAGAGTGGGAGGGAGTTTTTTGAGTGAAAGTCTGAATAGCACGGGAGAAGGAAGAAAAGCCTAGTTATTTTCTACTTTGGGATTCAGTGACGACCATTCAAATAGCCAAAGAATTAGCAAACTACCCATTAGTGACGACCATTCAAGTTCGTCACTGAAGCATGGATTTTCAATGATGACACCTCTAGGTCACCACTGAATCCGCATTCTCTTGTAGTGAATAGTGATTCCATGATAAGGCATCTCAAGGACTTTAAGGTATGAAAGAGATTTCACATAATGAATCATCAATTCACTTCAAATTCTTAGAATGTACCTTTGAGACTGTCCATCGATAGTTTCAATTCATATGGCAACTTGAGTATAAGTTACAACATCTAGCCAGTGGTACTGATGCCTTACAACCTCTCTCTTTAAATGTACATAAAACAGAATTCTTTCATTCTCTCAGTGATAATTAGACTCGATAATCAAATTTGTTAAAAATTTAACTTGATTGCAGTTTTAAAATGGAACAATGTTTGAAAGACGTAAAGTTCTTGAGGGATGTGAACTAAAGGGTTCCATAATGCTTTGGTTCAAGTGAATATTGTAACTAAGATCTAACGTCTCCAACATTGAAAATGTTGATGAAAATTATTATTTGAATGTTTTCATTAAAAAAAAAAAGATTAATGCAACATAGGATATAACAAGTTAATCTGATAATTATAACTTCAAATTAAGAGTAACTAATTTTTTGACATAAACGTAAGTAACTAAAAAATTATAGCAACTGAAAAAGTATTTAAATTTTAAGCTTTCTAATTAGATTTATAAGCGTGCCTGCTTATGTGTAGATCACTTTTGTCTCCTTTGACCTGACAATACTAATTTAAAAAATATTTATTTAATGACAACACTAATTTAAACAAATTATTTATTTAATAATTAATATAAAAAAATATTTCTTAAATCTTAATATTATACCACTAATCTATCTGTATCTACCCTATTAATGTTAATTTCCCTCTATTAACATGCAATATATAAACTAGAGTGACAACAGAAGGAATACCTTGAATTTCAATTAAACCCTCCAAACAATTATAGGAGCTGTTAAGATTTCTCAAGCGCTTGAATGATAGGAAGAGAGATATGTTCAAGTTGTATGTATATTTTAAACAACTATGATAGTTGGTTAGGTTGTGAAAGGAGAAATGGATGACTCGACCCAAGTAGCAATCATATGTGACCCACTCTCAACCACAGCAATCATTGTTTGGATCTCTCACATAGGAAGGCAGAAGATGAGACCTCATTGAAGCATTGTGCTTCTTCAAATATTCTTTGATTTCTAGTAGTACTGATATGGGCAAATCTTCTAGTATGTGAGTTCTACCAACCATTCTTGACTTCGATCACCTAGCCACCATTTGCCACCAACCTAGCCACCATTTGCCACCATTTTTTGACAAACTTTCATTTTTACAACTTGTGTTTACATTGCATTTTAGTTTTTTCCAGCTGTTATCAATTGTAAATTAGCCTCTACGATTAGTATAAATAGGGCCAGTCTCTTCATGTATTAGCACCATTGAATGAATTGAGTTTTATAGTATTTTGAGAGTTTTTCTCTAGGCTTTTGTACCATTTTAGTATCAGAGCTTGTTTCTTAATTTGGTGCTGAGTTTAAGTGAGGAAAGTGATTAAAATTCTGAGTTTTTCATTGGTGTTCTTGTGGAGGAGCCACGATCACCCCTTGAAAACCACATTTAGAGTCATTTTTTTTCACAAAACCAATATTGCCATTGAACTCAGGAGGTCGAAAAACCTTGGACTAGAGTTTTTCACCACCGTCAAAAAAGTTCGTCGAAAAGTTCATCAGACCACCGTTTGCCGTTGCCGAAGATTGCCGAAAGTTCACTGAAACAACGTCTGCCGTCATCGAAAATTCAGAGGTTGAAGACAATTACATCATCGCCACATCAGCGACACGTGTCATATTTTAGCCACTCCTATCGTGCCACGTGTACGATGAGCCACGTCATCAAGCAACCATTCAGCTGCCATTTCACGCCACGTGATCCAATCACATACTACCACGTGTCATAACGCCACGTCAGCAGCCCAGTCACCAGAAATTTCTAAAATTGCATTTGTTTCCTAAACTTTTGATAATTGCAATTTTACCCCAGTACTCATAAAAATTACAAAATTTTCCAAAAGTTTTTGAAAGTGCCGGTTTCACTAGAAAATTCTTAGTATGCTCTATGGTTGCAGTATCATCTGATCTTCCACATCAGAAAAGAATTATTCTTGTTATTAGAAAAAAAATTGTGATTTTTGAAAAGTGCATGTCTAAGGAAAGCTCTGACTAGGAAAGACTTGGTATTTAAGTGTGTCCATTAGCGACCCACCTCTCTTTCCTGGGAACTTACTTGGTGCGCTGTTTACAAACTACAGTTACAATCCAGTTACCAGGTACTTTAAAATTTTTCTTATTACAAAATGCCTCCAGGAAGATAGCATTTGCATGAAATTGAAATGGGAGAATTGAGGAGACAAATCAAACAGTTACAAGAAGCCATAAATGCACAACAAGCCATGTTGAAGGCTCGACATGTATCATCAGATAATGACAAATCCATTTGTGGTTCATCATCATTTAAGAGCTGCCGTCCACAAAAACAATCATTTAGAAATGACCACATCAAGGTTGAAATTCCAGATTTTGAAGGGAAACTCCAACCAGATGAGTTCATTGATTGACTTCAAACTGTTGAGCGAGTATTCTAGTACCAAGAGATATCAAAAGAAAAGAAGATAAAAATTATTACTGTGAAATTAAAGAAGCATGCTTCCATATGGTGGGAGAACCTTAAAAAGAAGCGTGAACGTGAAAGAAAAAGCAAGATCAAAAAATGGGAGAAAATGCATCAAGAACTAACACGCAAGTTCTTGCCTTCTCATTATTATCAAAACAATTTTATTCAACTGCAGAATCTTCGTCAGAATAACTTTTCTGTAGAAGAATACACTCGAGAATTTGAGAAGTTGATGATGAAGTGCGACATCCATGAAAGGGAAGAGCAGACAATAGCTCGTTACCTTTAAGGATTAAACATTGATATTGCCCATCCAGTTCAGTTCCAACAATACTAATCCTTAGACGATGTTATCCGTCTAGCCATCCGAGTGGAGAAACAATTACCAAAAAATTCTTCTTATAGAACTTTTTCCCCATCGAAAATTCTCCATTTACCTACAAAACATCAATAGATCAACCTGGAACTTCAAGCAAACCTCCTTCTAAGACTACCAAAGAGAACCAACCTAGGGCACCCAAATGCTTCAAGTGTCAAGGTTTTGGCCATGTAGCCTCAAACTGTCTAACTCGAAGAACCATAACCACCATTAAGGAGAAGCTTATGAAGTGTCGAAAGAGGAAGCAGTCCAAGAAGAACCAGATGGACACGAAGAGATCGAGCCTGTGTATGATGAAGAACATGTTCTTGCAGACCATGGAGAATCGCTCGTAGTCAGACAAAGCCTACATACAACAATAGTCAAATAATAACGATGGTTGAGGCACAATATTTTTCATACCAGATGCAGCGCACAAGGAAAATTTTGTGATGTTATCATTGACAGTGGAAGTTGTGAAAATGTGGTATCAAACTACATGGTGGAGAAATTGGAGCTGCCAACACAAAATCATCCACATCCATATAAGTTGCAGTGGCTTAACAAAGGAAGCGAAGTGAGAGTTACTAAACGCTACCTTGTGACCTTTTCCATTGGTCAAAAGTACCAAGAAAGGGTATGGTGTGATGTTATTTCTATGGATGCATGTCACCTTCTCCTTAGAAGACCTTGGCAATATGATCGTCGTGCCTTCTATGACGGTTATGCCAACACCTATTCCATTGTCAAAGAGGGAGTAAAAGTCAAATTAACACCCTTACTACCAAGAGAACTTAAAGAAGACAAAAAGGAATCGAGGCCCTTGGTGTCTTTAGTTACAAAGAAACAATTCAAGGTAACAGCAGAGGAAGCACCAGTGCTAGCCCTTTTAAATTTTGACCAAGTGTTTAAAGTCAACTGTGATGCTTCCAACACTGGAATTGGTTCCATTTTAAGTCAAGAAGGTTATCCTATAGCCTTCTTTAGTGAAAAGCTTAACAATGGTAAACTTAAGTACTCTACTTATGACAAGAAGTTCTATGCCATTGTTCGTGCCCTACAACATTGGAGTCATTACCTGTTGAATAAAGAATCTATTCTCCATTCTGATCATGAAGTCCTTAAGCACTTAAATTCTCAACAAAAGATCAACCGTAGACATGCTACTTGGAGTGAATTTCTACAGCCTTATCCATTCTTACTCAAGCACAAGGTAGGAGTTCAAAATGCTATTGTTGATGCCCCCAACAGGTGTCATACTCTACTTTCTACTCTACAGATGAAAGTAGTTGGCTTTGAGACTATTAAGGAGCTATATCAAAATGATCCTTATTTTCAAAAGTTTTAGAATTCTACCGAATCACAATCCTCCCAAGACTATTATAGGCATGAGGAATTTTTATTCAAAGGAAAGGCTTCATGCATTCCTCAATGCTCACTTCGGGAAACCATTATTTGGGAAGCCCATGACGAAGGATTAACAGGTCATTTTGGACGAGATAAAACTATGGCTTTAGTGAAAGAGAATTTTATTGGCCAAGACTTGAAAGAGATGTTAACAGACATATTCAAAGATTCAGAATCTGCCACTTGGCAAAGACCAAAACCCAAAACACAGGGTTATATATGCCACTTCTTATTCCAGAAGCACCTTTGGAAGACGTTAGCATGGACTTCGTCCTTGGACTACCTTGGACTCAGCGTAATAAGGATTCTATAATGGTAGTGGTAGACAGGTTTTCAAAAATGGCCAACTTTATTCCATGCCAAAAGACCAACGATGTTGTTCAAGTTGCAGACTTGTATTTCAAGGAAATTGTTCGTCTTCATGAGATTCCGAAAACCATTACTTCTGATCAAAATGTCAAGTTTTTAAGTCACTTTTGGAGAACCCTATGGAAGAAGATGGGTACTAAGCTTCAATTCAATAGTGCTAGTCATCTTCAGATAGATGGACAAACTGAAGCAAATAATAGGCTTTTGGGAAACCTACTTCAGAGCTTTGTCAGTAAAACTCTAAAATAGTGGGATCTTGTCTTTGCACAAGTTGAATTTGCTTACAATAATTCAACTAATCAAGCTACTGGAAAATGCCCATTTGAGGTGGTATATGGCATTCGTCCGCATAGTCCATTAGACTTAACCCCTTCATCTAATAAACAACAGTATAGTGCAGATGCAGAACGCAGAGTGAAAGAAATTAAGAGACTGCATGAATTAGTCCAAGAAAGGATTAAGAAACAGAATTCAAGATATAAAACTTAGCGTGACAAACACCGGAAACAACAAATTTTTAAAGTGGGAGATTTGGTCTAGATACATTTACGGAAAGAATAATTTCCAAATCAACCAAATGCCAAGTTGTCCCCTAGAGCTGATGGTCCTTTTAGAGTTGCACAGAAAATCAACGACAATGCTTATAAGATAAAATTGTCAAGACCCTATGGCATCTCTGCAATCTTTAATGTGGCTGATCTTTCACCATACTTGGACAATGAAACAGAACTTAACTTGAGGGCGAGTTCTATCCAACCCGGGGAGGATGATATGGACAAATCTTCTAGTATGTGAGTTTCAACAACCATTCTTGACTTAGATCACCTAGCCACCATTTGCCACCAACTTAGCCACCATTTGCCACCATTTTTTGACAAACTTTCATTTTTACAACTTGTGTTTACATTGCATTCTAGTTTTTTCCAGCTGTTATCAATTGTAAATTGGCCTCTAAGATTAGTATAAATAAGGTCAATCTCTTCATTTACTAGCACCATTGAATGAATTGAGTTTTAGAGTATTTTGAGAGTTTTTTCTAGGCTTCTGAGCCAAGTACACCGCTAGCTCTCTTTTCTTCTTCCAAACAACTTTTGCTGCCATAGAATTGAACCACAATTGCAACAACCAATAATAGCAACTTAGCCTACCCCATCTCTGACCGAACATTGCAAGATTTTTTATACTTTGAGCATTTCTCTGGCTATGTCAATGGCTGTATAAATACCCCAAGATTGGTAGAAACCAAGCAACTTCACATTATTAGGTCAAGTCAATTATACGGTGATGACTTTGGAAAAGGGAGCAAATAAGATAGGAGAAAATAGTATGTTCATCTCAATCTTTGACGATAATATTTCAAATTCTCGTTAACAGAAAACTATTTTATAAAAATTAACAAAAAAAAGTATATATTTTTAAATATTTATTTGGAGTGCTTAATTGACTATCCGAGAATGCATGGGAAGGAAAAATAGTGTTAGCAACAAATGGAACAGATACTTCTCATGTTAAGAAATTAAATGTGAAAATTTTCTTTAACTGCAAAACATTACGTGGACGAAATTAAACTTCTTGTGAACTAAGGCTTTTCTTTTTCTTTTCTTTTTTTATGAAAGCAGGACCATTGGATCAATATCTCAAATTTTGGTGTGTAATTCCACGATATGAAGTTTTGTAGTGAATGGATTTGTTTTTAGAACACTAGAGTTGGGAACTTGAATGCCAGATCATAATATTCAGAAGTTCTTAATTAAAATCGGTCTAAAAAATAAATTCAGAACAAATAAATTAGAAATAAATATGTATCCACGTCAAAAATGAGTATTATTAAAAGAATATAATGATATATTTATATGTCAATTCCTAATTAATTAATTTACTTATCTTTTAAGTACCAAATTTATCTGATAATTTTTCTTCTATCAAAATGGGTTGCTTTGATTTCAGATTTGAGTATGAAATCCAACTTGCTGGAACTACAACTGCGCCACTTTGATATTGATTTCAATGGTCGCCAATTAACTGGACTGTTCACATAATTAGTGGGTCCAATCAATTCTGTTTGAACCAGATCCAAAATTGGCCCCAAAAAAAAAATATGTCCATATAAACCATACTTTTTTTTTAACATAGTACGTCCTCTTGCAAGCTGGGCCAATCGTTCAATATTTTTGGATGAATCATTTTCTTTCTTTTGCTTTTTGGTGTGTAAATTCCACGATAATGAACTTTCATGGTCAAAGGATTATTTACACGTGAAGAGCATGCAATATCATAATGTAGCACTTTTACACAAGGTTTGCCCTCACGTTTTCCCTTTTCACCTACCAAAAACTAATTCAAAGAAATTATATGAAATTGGAGCCATTTCCTTGAAGATTGAAAGTGATTGAATGTTGTTAGTGTCAAATTTTAGGTGAAAAGGGTAAAATATAAGAGTGAAGTGACTTTTTAGTGTTAAGGTAAAATACTACTTGCTCCTCATGTATAATTTAATGTTAAAGGATACGAACGTTTAATATTTTCACTTTTATGAAATATTATGAGGAGATATTTGTTACGTTTTAAAATTGTTATTAAACTATAATTGAGGAAGATAAAATGCATTTTTCGCATTTTAAAGCACAAGCTTTACTAACTTTAATGCTTGCGCATAATATTACAGGAGAAATTGTTAGCTGAACTTAATATACAAAATATAGATTCATCAAGCCATTTATAAATACTCATGTGGCCATATTAAAATTAAATTATACTTTGATGAACTTTTGTGGGGAATGGATTATTTCTGTTAAGCATGCTTTGAATTTTGACTGGATGGCATTCTGTGGCTTTCAAAAGTAAGTAAAACAACCGTAACAAGAAACTATGATGGGCAAAAATACAACAATGTAGTTGGGAAATAAATGTTTCTATAAACACCCACTGGCAAATCTGTTTTGTCTCTCTTCGGGAATAGACTTTGTATGTTCACATTTTATAATCAAAGTGTGGAGAAAAATTATATATTTTGTTTGAAAATTGTGAGTTATTTATGTTTGCAGTAAATTGATACTTTATTTTTTGAATTTATAGACTTGTTTAATTTTGAAAAAATATTTGGTCCACTAGCGGTGGATAAATTTTTGTACACCAACGTTGTTCAAATCGCGACACATGGTAAGAATAAAAAATTTTAAAATTATTTTAGTCACGTGTCATGATTTGGACATAGCTAGTGGATAAAAAATTGTCCATCTCTTAATTTGTTTTATTGCATCAATTAATTTATTAAATTATCGTTAGTTATTTTGTTAATTTTAAAAAAATACGAAGTACTAATATAGAACAAATATGACATTTCAAAAACTAATAGACTTGAACCACAACTGTAATAACCAACAATGACAACAAAATACAGCAAATATTTTGTTATTTTGTTAATTTTTATAAGCTTTTTCCTGTTTATGCCATGGCTGTGTTTATGCCCAAACATTGGAAGGAAGAAGCAACTAACTTCACATAATTAGTCGAGTCAATGCAATTATTAGTGTGCCCACCAAGGTTCCTTTCAGGTTCAATATTTTCCAATGAATCATCTTCTTTCTTTTTTTGGTTTGTAATTCCATGATGAACTTTTATGGTGAATGGATTATTTTTGTTAAGCAAGTTTTGTTCCACGGCAATAACCTTTCTTTGTACATGCTGACATTTTATAATCAAAGTGTGGAGAAAAATATATTGTTTGTGAGGTATTTAGGTGCATAGTAAACTAATAATTTAGTTCTTAATCTTATACCTATTTAATTTGAGTCTTTTATTTTTTAAAATGCATAAATTAGTCTACACAATTATTTACTTGCTACATATTAATCATTTTGCTAATTCCTGAAAATATTAATTATTAATATGTAATAAGTTTGATATTTTTAGATATTAACTCTTATATTCAAAAAAACTTCAAAAACTAATTAGTTAAGTCATTTATCAATAAATATGAAGCATAATGCCAAAAGTGAGTTACACAGAAAAAAGTGCATGGACATCCAAGTTAATACATTTTCTCACATTACAAACTAGGATCTCATATTTTTAGATAAGAAAGGTACCCTACATTTAATTTCTTCAACTATATATAGAAGCAAAAAATTGCTTGATATTCAATATAATCATAATGTTTTGGATAAATTACAATTTTTTGGATAAATTACAATGTATCATTTAATTTTTTTTAGTTTTTTGTATAATTATTTAATTATATTTTAATATTTTTTATCTAAATTTTAATATAAACAATGACGTGTTAAAAAGACAAATCTTTTAAATATTAGTGGTCTTCATGCCTACTGGAGCTGTGTTTCAGCGGCCCCCATTGATTTCGGCCGTGAAGAGGCAGCTTAGGGTCAGGACTATATATGAAAGAGTGCTTCTTGAGTATGACTTAGATAAGCATTTGGTTGTGTTTTGGATTTCCTATGAGGGCAGGTACGTATGTGAGGACTCTGTGCCTTCATTCGGGTTTGAAGCGTTCGGGTACATTGGGTGAGAAAGATAATATGGTCTCTATGCATTAAGTGTCGGATGCTCAGTGGGTTTACGATAATTATAGGAACAAGAGCTATCTGAGAAGGATTGTTATGCCACTGAAGTGCTCTTGACGAGTTGTAAGAGATTGTTGTTAAGGATTCCGCTGTTAACGCAATTTGTTATGGAGCAAAGCTAATGATTCCTGGGTTACTTAGGTTGAGAATGATACTGAGGTAGGGGAGGAAGTGATGCATAGGACTACCAAAGGTGAAGGAATTTCTTTGGGAATTGCAGAGATGACTACTGCAGCAATGGCTACCTGTGATCATGGTGTGGTAGCAAAGATTAAAAGAGTGGTTATGGATCGAGATACCTATCCAAGGAAATGGGGTTTAGGCCCAAAAGCATCCATGAAGAAGAAACTGATTGCAGAAGGGAAGCTAGATTAGCATGGGAAGCCAAATGAGAATACGCCTCAAGAGTGGCTGAGGAATCTGGTTTTACCAACTGGTGGGAATTCTATCATTGCAGGTATGGCGGCTTCATCTGAACCAGATGCAGTCAAGAAGGAGACTACTGTCGTGGAAAAGGAAAAGGAAAAGGTTAAGAGTAAGGAGGATGGGCAAGGGCGTAAAAAAGAAAAAGTTGAAAGCCATGATAGTCCTGTTCCTCTTCCCACTAAGAAGGAAAAAAATGAATAAGTTGAAAAGGCTGAAAGGGAAGAAACAATGAAGATCAAGAAGGTAAAAGAAGACCTTGTGGAGATTGAAGTTGATAAAAAAGAGAAAAACAAAAAGAACGATAAAGAGACTAATGAAATGCCATTTTCCGATGAGAAGAAAGCTGAAAAAAAAAGAAGCACAAAGAAATGGTCGAAGCCATTTCACTAGATTCAGAGAAGTCTGAGAAGAAAAAGAAGCACGAAGAAAAGACTGAAGCCGCTTCACCTGATATGGAGAAGTCTGAGAAGGAATATATCTAATGAACAACAGAAATATATCCTTGCATATTAAGACAATACGAATTGAACTCTAAAACAAAGCATTTTATAAAGTAATTTATTTTCCACGCTGAGGTTCAATATCTAAAATAATTTGTTACTTATCACCTGATAGTATGCTTCTTCCTTGGAGGTGTGAACACCTTCTACATCACTTGGATTCATATCATCGTGCGCCTAAAATCCTTGAGCAGCTTATTTCAGCTTTGGTAGATTTCTAGAAGAACGCATCTTCAAAAACTAGACCAAAGAATCTTTGGCGGCATATAGTGATAAAATAAAACCAAACTCTTCGCCATTGAGGATTGATCCAGAGGATTGTCACAATTGTCATGATTACCATAACATAGGATGCACCAAAACTCCAATAAAATGCAGTGAAATCAATGATGGATTCACTTCTTTCTGTCTCATTCAAGGGAGTTTGTGGGGATGGCAGTGTTGCATTAACTTTGTTACTGTTGCTCCAAAAAAGATATGGGTTTCCTTTATAGCTGCTCTCATCAAAGGTTGCAAATTGTCCCTTATCTACCTAACAAATTGTTGAAGGACACATTGAAGGTGGATAAAGAGTTCAAATCCTGCAACTAATGAGGGATTTCTCCTTTCAAGTTGTTGTTCGAAAGATCTAGGCTCTCTATTTGTTCAAGTTCCTGAAAGCTTTCTGGAATTGATCCATTCAGATGGCTGTGTGATAAGTTGAGAGTATGAACTGCTAATAGATAACCTATTTGATATGGAATCTCTCCTATCAACTGATTGGATGACAAATCGAGTTCTAATTAATATCATATCAAGTATAGAACCTTAATATGATAGGGATAAACTTTTTGTCACGAACTGCACTTTTTCTTTGTGGACATAAGAAAAGTAATCATAACTGAACTCTATCTTGATTTGGGGATAAAAAAATATGTAAAACAAATGAAAAATTATCAAAATCTCCATATAAATCTAGGGCAGAAGATCATTCTTTACCAAAGGACATATTATTGAAGCATGAGGGTATAGATCCACTGAAATAATTTCGCAAAAAATCTAAGATGTTTATTCCTTGTAACTTACATATCTGACTGGAAAGTTGGCCTTCTAATATGTTATCTGCTAATAAAAGAAACCTCAAAGCCAAAAGTCAATAGATGCTTTATGTAATACTTCTAGAAAATTTGTTGTCCCTCAGATCAACAGTTACTAAAGTGGAGCTTCTTGAAATTGCTTTAAGGATGGTACCAGTAAAATTATTTCCTTGCAAATGAATGTACCTTAAACGTAAAGTGAATAAGCATGAAGGTATTGCACCAAAGAATCTATTTTGTGATAAATCTATAAATATGAGGTTATTTTTGCACCAATCTTTCGGTAATGCACCTACAAAATTATTTCTTGATACAGTAAAGAGGGAAAGCGGAGATTTGGCAATCCAAGTCGGAAGCAGGTATGACATGTTGTTGCTAGAAATATCCAATATCCTTAAATGAATAAATAATAATCCATCTTGAAGTGTTCCATTGAATTGGTTATTATCCATTATCAAAATCTTCAAAAATCTCAAGTTTATGGGTGCAGGGAATATATGACCTTGCAACCTATTGTTTGATAATCTCAGAGTTTCTAACAAGATGTATCCACGAAGAATTTGTTTTGGTATTTTACCATAAAAATTTATTGCTAGACAAATCCAAAGTCTTCAAGCCTAACATCTCTCCAAGGGAAGGAGGAATTTCACCATCAAACATATTGCTTGAGACATTTAAGTATTCTAAATGTGGAAGAAAATATCCCATGCTGTTAGGGAGCTTCCCTCGGATCTTGTTGGTGGATAAATCCAAATAAAGTAGTTGATCTAGGGGTTCTTTTAGATCAAAGGGTAGTTGAAAAAGGCCAGTGAAAGAGTTATCATTCAGTAATGCAACCTTCAATCTTGAGTTGTTCACAAATAACCAGTAGGGAAACATACCAACCAGGTTATCGTATGAGAGATCTACGTGTTGCAAGCCATGTTGGTAGTAAACTTACAAGAACATATATATCGAAGTTCCAATTGAAAGGAAGGAATCCAAGGGGGATTTTTAGTTTCCACTTGAAATGCTTTGGTATTACTCATTTCTCCAAGTGATAACACCTTGAACTCTGAATTGTTAGCCAACGAGTTCAATGAGAATAATCCTTCAAAGTTATTATATGAAAGGAGAAGACTCTCAAGGGATGCAAGGGGAACAAAGAAAGTTGTTGGAATGCTCCCATTTTAAGGCATTGTTTGAGAGATAAAGATACTGAAGTGACGTCAAATTGCCAAGGCATACATCCAAACTTCCTGTAAGCCAATTGCTTGACATATCTAACTCTTGAAGCTGCTTCATGTTGCATAAACCTAAAGTTAAAGGAAACAAAATCATAACATTTTAAGACACCAACAACACACTTGTGAGTTGATGCAACCTAGCCTACCTATATACTAGACTTGAAGGCTTGGAATAATTGATATTTCAAGTATAAAACTAAAGAATGATATATTGGCTCACCTTGAATTGGAAAGGGTTCGGTGAGGCTTAATGATTCATAAGAATGAAAAAATACATATATTTAGTCTAATTCATTTACATTTCTCTAAGATAACATTGAAGAATGAATCAACAAGGGCTCAGTGAGGTAATTAAAGTTAACAATTTTAAGAGTGGTTTATTAGACAAATGATGTCAAAAGAACAGGTCATGTATTCTTAAATGGCCAAAAAAAAGTGTAGGGGATATTCATATTCAAGTTGCTAGCATATACCTTTGTTATCAAAACTCCCATCTCAGGAATTATGAGAGATCAAGAGTCCAAAGTGAAGTCAAATTGCCAAGGCATGCATCAAAACTTCCTGTAAGCCAATTTCGTGAGAGATCTAACTCTTGAAACTGTTTCACGTTGCATAAACCTGGAGTTAAAAGAAACAAAAGTATAACATTTTTAGATACCAAAAACACACTTGTGAATTGAGACTATCTAACCTACCTATATACTAGACTTGAAGGCTTGGAATAATTGGTATTTGAGGTATAATATTAAAGAATGATATATTGTCTCACCCTGAATTGGCAAGGGTTCAGTGAGGCTTCATGATTCATAAGAATAACAAAATGCATATATTTAGTCTAATTACTTTACATTAATCTAAGATAATATTGAACATTGAATCAACGAGGACTCAGTGAGGTAATTAAAGTTAGCAATTTTAGGAGCAGTTTATTAGAAAAATGATCTGATCAAAAGAATTGGTCGACATGTATTCTTAAAAATTAAATGGCCAAAAAAAATGTATAAGGGATATTTATATTCAAGAGGCTAGCACATACCTTTGTAAAGACTCCCATATTTATAGAATTCTGAGATAGGTACAGAAATCTGAGAGCTGGGTGAGCAACCAAAGGCTTGAATATATCACTGTCTAAATCACTGCCATGTAAGTTCAGATCCTCAGCTTGTTTAGCTTAGACAAAGAATTTTTATCTGAATATTTTGTAGTATCAACAGCCAAAGTCATGATTGAGAGCGTGTGATCACAAATCAGAGCTAATTACAAGTTGAAACTGTTTTTAGAAGCTAATGAAGGTCCTAAATCATAAGCTTGAGTGAGAAGGAATATTAAATGTTTATAATCAAAATTTTCAATAAATTATTAAAAAATTTCTTAATTGAAATATGCCTAATAACTTAAGCACGCATACCTTGAAATATGGAGGGGCTTGTAAGGTTATTGTAACTTAAATCCAAGAACTCCAAGTTTTGCAAAAGTGATAATTCTAAACAAATAATCCAAGTGAGAATGAATAGACGTTTCCAAATTTGGAATTAAATAGATACATGTGTACCTTGGACAAAAAGGGGCCCACGTATAGAGCAACGCGCAAGCGTCAAGTTCTTTAGAGATGTGAAAGCACTCAGGGATTCTATGATGTTTTGATTCGATAGAAAATTGTAAGTAAGATCTAACATCTCCAACATTGTAAATGCCGACTTGCTTCCTATATCTTTTAAGATGATAACTTCAAATCATCAATTTATATTTTCATAATAATAATCACAACATAATATGAAATATTATTATATAAATATTTATATAAAACAAGATTAATGTGTTGTAGGATGTGACGAAGTATTTAATTAATATGGACCAAAAAATTAATTCAGTTAATTATAAATTCAAATTAAGTTACTAATTTTTTTAGGTAAAAGAAAAAAATAAAAAAAGTTGAAGGTAGTTCAAATCCTCCTCTCATCATTTTTCTTTGGTTTGATAAAATAGTGTAAAAATGAGAATAACATTTCGAGCCCAGAGCGCATTGAATAATGTTCTCATCATTTTTAATAGAAAACATTACTCATGTAAAATTATAGCAACTCAATAGAGGATTTGAGTCCTTTCTCTGACACCTTAACTGAATATTAAAGAGAGAGAGAGATCACTTTCCACTCTTTTGAATTCACTGCACTAATTTAAAATATTTATTTACCTAATAATAAAAATATTTAGTAAATCTTATTATTATGCCTCTAATCTATCTTAACTACTCTACTAATTTCAATTTTTATCTATTAACATGCAATATATAAACTAGAGTAACAATATGGGTACCTTGAATCTCAATTAAACCGTCGAAACAATTATAGGATAAGTTAAGGCTTTTCAAATGCTTGAAGAGGAGGAAGAGAGACATGTTCAAGCAATATGTATAGCTTAAACAATTGCAATCTTCGTAATTCAAACTACCATAGCCGTTTATGTTGTCAAGGAAGAGATGAAGGACTTGACACGAATATGAATCACATATTACCCGCTCCCAATTACAGCAATCACTGTTCGTGTCCCTCACCCATGAAGGCAGAAGATTAGACCCCACAGAAGCATTGTGGAACTTCATATAGTCTTTGATATCCAACAGCGCTATTTTCTCTTCTTCCAAACAACTTTTGCTGCCATAGATTTGAACCAAGACTGCAACAACCAACAATAGCAACCGAGCCCACCCCATCTCTAATAGAAGTTTTCCAGGTTTTTTATACTTTGAGCATTTATCTGGCTATGCTAATGTCTGTATATATACCCAAAAATGGGTAGAAACCAAGAAACTTCACGTTATCAGGTCAAGTCAAAGTAGTAAAAGTTGAGGAATTGCGTAAATTGCAAGACTCTTTGAATTTAAAACTTTAAATACTAGTGTACCTCTTTTTTCTATATATATTATTGCAGATATCTTCTCTTGACTCTCTTAGAAAGAAGAGTGCTTTTGTCAATCGAATCTAGACTTCTGCAACTAATACTTCTTCCAATGTCTATATTCCCAGACATTGGACTTCCTACCTTCAAATTAGCAGTCAAGTAAATGCTAAATACTAAATTAACGCACTAATTGACCATAAGAACTTCACAACAATCTTGTTTAGTTTTAGTTACACGATGATAATTTTGGAAAAGGGAATAAATAAAGGGCCAAATACAGGAGAAGACATTGCATTGATCTCAATCGTTAATAATATTGAACCACAATTGCAACAACCAACAACAGCAACTAAGCCCATGCCATCTCTTACAGAAGTTTTCAAGATATTTTATAATTTGACCATTTTTCTAGCTACAATGGCTGTCTTAATACCCAAACATTGGTAGGAACCCAGAAACTTCATATTACCAGGTCAAGTCAATTGTTTAATTAACAAAGAATTATTTCACAAAAATAAAAAAAAAATTATGTGTACTTTTTTTTGGGTAAAACAAAAATATTCTATTCCAAAAATGAAAGAAAACAGAAGCAGAAAACAAATACCAAAAGCAATTAAACAACACACCTAAGTAGATAATACCATCATTGGAGATCTAGCTTTAATTGTATCACTAAACAGCTACCAGTTGAAACCTTGAGGTCGAAATTAATCAACTATGGAAACAAATATTGGATGACAGTACAATCATCACTTTCATGTTTTGGGCTCGTTTTCTTTACCAGTTTCATTGTGAAAGTTGGAATTAGAAAATCAGAATAACATGCAAATACATCATCTGTGACACTTCAGAGCAAATTTTTGGCAAAGCTAATTCTCATGACTTGTTTGATATTTCTAGCGAACTTTTATTTTAGGTGAGAATCAAAGTATTCTTATAAGTATAGTTATGAATCTACTTCTCTTCAAAAGTTAGAGCGGTTATACCATTTGACATTTTTTTTCATCATTTTTTACCTTTTTCTTAAAATTTAATCTTTGTTTTAAATATTTTATTCAATTCAATTGAGTTTTATATTATTATAACAAAAAATGCTTCTCAGAATACTATGTGGGTTATTTGGGATCTTAAGTGACAAAATAGTCAGTCAGTTCGAACAAATTTCTTTAGAAAAAATCAACAAAAATATATAGTTACAATTCATTTAAAATTTTAATTTAAAGAGAATTCTAATATCACCGAACTAAGTTAGTTCTTCTAATCTAACATTATACGCACGATTAAGAAGGAAATCCAACTGGATCCACAAGTCAATGCAATCATTGTACCGATTAACTGTTTGGGCCATGAAAATTGAAATCATTCTTTCACAATTTCACATAACCTTTTCAATTTTTAAAATATTTTAATGCAGACATTGTACTTATTAACGGTTTGGGCTATCAAAATTGAAATCATCCTTTCAAATTTCACAATCTTTTTAGTTTTTAAATACTTTCAGTGATATCATTCGTCACATGCAGTTTGGTCAAGTCAATGCAATGAATGTATCCACCAACCCTTCCTCCTTGTTTGGACCATATAATTAGCTGTTCAAATTGACCATAACAGCTAAAGAAGATCGTCTTAAACACTGCAAAGATGACCGTGTTATACACCGCAAGGGAGTAGGTACTGACTTCAAATAATTAGAGAGTGAAGTCAATGTAATTAGTGTACCCACTGATTAGGTGTAAAGTAAATTAATAATAAATTAATTCTTGACATTATAGATTCATTACAGTCAATTCTTAAATTTTTTAATACAAAAATTAGTTCATAAAATAACCAATTCGTTATGCATTAGCTATTTTGCTACTTTTTTAAAATATTATAAACTAATATGCAATTAGAAACTAACTTACATACTCAAAAAAATTCAAAAAATAATTAATCAAGTCATTTATAAATAAACATGAAACATGTTGAAAGTGAGTTATACTGAAAATTCTTGAAATTATAGATTTATTAGTGTCAATTCTTAATTTTTTTTGTTGTACAAAAGTTGGTTCATAAAATAAACAATTCGTCATGTGTTAGTTATTTTGCTTATTTTTAAAAATACTATAAACTAATCTGCAATTAGAAACTAACCTACATGCAAAAAAAAATTCAAAAACTAATTAATCAAATCATTTATAAATAAACATAAAACATGTCGAAAGCAAGTTATACTGAAAAGTGTATAAATATATAAGTTAAGAATTTTTCTCTTTCTACAAAATAGAATTTCATATTTTTAGATAAGTAAGGTGCCCTACACTTAATTTCATCCATTATATATAGAAAAAAAATTGCATGATATTACAACAAGATAATAATTTTTTTGGTAAATGATAGTTTACTCTACTCTATTTTGACCCAAATTTAATTAATTTGTCTCCCTATAGTTTAAAATTTGTTATTTGACTTTTTGTAGTTTATTATATAATCATTTAGTCATCTTCTGATATTTTTATCTAAATAATGATATGAATTTTAAAATAATGAATAATTTAATAGTTAATAGTCTATTTCACTCATAACATGTACTATATTAAGGGAGTTGACTAGATAAGTTTATATAATATAATTCTCACACCAAACATTTCATAAAGATAAATTGTATTGTATAAGTTTATACAATCAAGCCTTATGCAATGTGTTAAATTGGGTCACAGTGTTATGAGGCTGATATTGGGATTAAACTAAATTTTTTTTTTATACCGTCTTGATCTCAACAATGAGTTGAAAGACATAAAATTATCCAAAGTATAAGTCAAAACATACTTCGAATAATAAAAATATTCATTTTTTTTTTTTACATTTACGTGATTATGCTGTTAAAATTTGGATGAAAAATATCATAGGATGACTAAGTGAAAACATAACAAACCATAAGAAAGTTAAATGACATATATACTTTGACTCACAAGAAAATAAACTGACGACTAATTCATTGAGGAATAATTTATACTTTACCTTAATTATTTTTGTTTTCGCCTCTCTCATTTTACCATTTTGATGGTTCGCTCTCAAAAACCACAATAACAATATGCAAATATATCATTTATGGCACTTTTTCAGCAAATTTTGGCAAACACAATTCTCGTATTAACTGTTATTCATAGTTATACTCTTGCTTGTATGCTATCAACCTGTGCATTTGAACCTTGATTAACACGTCCTTCCTCCATCTTCAACTGCTAATTGGCTTTCTTCCTCTGCTTCAGGGCCCCATTTTCCAGACACAAATTTTCAATACTTTTTTAGTTATCTATATATCCAAGCGTTAGAAGGAAGCTTCCTCCCTTCACATTAGCGGGTCAAGTCAATGCAATGAAGGTACCCACTCAGATTGACCATAAGAACCCTGTCCATATATTCCACATCTCCTGTTTAGTTTTGGTTATACCTTGATTGACAAGTTATATATATATTTATAATACTTAGGTAAAAATTTTAATATATTTTTCAATAAACTAATATGTTATTAATTGCTTAAAGAAAATTTTATTATGTATTATTGTTTTATCGAAAATATTATAACAAAAACTTGAAAATTGTAATTTAACTTTTCTTCCATACCATACTATTTAAGAACCTTTCATTAGTCTGGTATAAATGTTTCAAAATTGTCTTAAACTATAATCCCGTCACATTAAGTTACCAAAATATTTATCAAGACCCTATGTGGCTGTTTGGGGTCTTAAGTGACGAAATAGTCATAGTTTGTTCCAACAATTCTTTTTTAAAAAGTAAAATCAGCATAAATATACAAGTTCGAGTTCTTCATTAAATCCCCAAATCAAACAATTTAGGTTTTTTCATTTACAGATTTGAATGCTTCATTTGTGGGAAAACGTGTTATAATATCAGAAGTTGCTGTTGATTCAACCCTTCTTTATCTAGAAAGTAGGTCCACTAGATGAATATTTTCCAATGAATTATTTTCTTTCTTTTGTTTTTTGCGTGCCTAATTAAACGATCAACTTTTATGGTCAATGGATTATTATATTAGAAACTTTACAATGATAAAATATATATAGATAAAGGTATTTATAAATAAACAAGTAAAGATATTAAAAGTGAGTATTATTGAACAAAGCATGTATTCTCCTAGATTAATACTTATATGCACAAGGTTTTCCTTCAAGTTTTTTCTCACTACAAAGAAAACATAGATTTTATGGTGACTAAAATCGTCGCTGAAGACATTCAGTGATGAATTTTTGTTGTTGTCCACTCATTGCGAATACATCAATTGCTAAATGTTTTATGTGATGACTTTTGTAGTCATCACTAAATATGGAGTCATCGCTGAATGTCCTTATAGAGTCAATCTTATGGGATTCAGTAGCGACTTATGTCGTTAAAGTATCTCTTCTCAGTGACAACTTTCAAAAGTCATCACTAAGAGTGGATCAAAAACAAAGATTCAATGACAATAAAATTTGTCACTAAAAGTAAGATCCAAACAGGGGTCATCAGTGAATCTATTTTCAGTGACAACTTTCATAATGCATCATTGAAAGTAGGATCCAAATAGGGATTTAGTGATGACAAAATCATCACTAAATACCTCCTTGTGGTGACCTTAGAAAGTTGTCACTGAAAGTGAATCAAAATAGAGTTTTAGTGACGACTAAAGTTGCCACGAAATCTCTTAATGCTAACATTTAGTGGCGAGTATTTGTCACCACTAAATCCTCTATACTAATTTTTTAAAATTTATATTTACTTTTACACTAAAAGAAACTTGCATTACGGAAAAAAATTAATAAAATGATATATATTAACATAATTTCAAATATAACAAATGTTTGTTGATAGACAACTACCAACTATCAATTAATAGAAAATAATATATATAATAAAATATCGACAGATTAAAAAAATCAACTCAGTAGTTTTCTTGAAAATGTTGGTATTCCATTAGTTGTAGAACTTGGTCCAGCATTCACTACAACAAAAATAGGTTTTAACGACGGTTAAAAAAAACCGTCCTTAAAACATAAAATAACGACGGTTTTTAAAACCGTGGTTATTTAGCGACGGTTATTAAAAAAATCGTCGCTAAATAAATTTAACGACGATTTTTTAAAAACCGTCTCTATTTAACAACGGTATTTTAAACAACCGTCGTTAAGTATTGTTAATTTTTGCTATTTTTTAAAATGTCAACTTTTAGCGACGGTTTTTGAAAACCGTCGCTAAAAATGATAATTCTGGCACGTTTTTAACGACGGTTTTTAGAAAACCGTCGTTAAAAATTGTTATTTGAATTTTAATTTTTGCGCGTTTTTAACGACGGTTTTTTAAAAACCGTCGCTAAATACTCTAATTTTTCTATAAATCTCACACATCTTCCCCCCATTTTTCACACTCATCTTCCCTCCATTATTTTTCATTTAGAGAAGGTTTCTCCTTTCGTTTGGGCTACTAGATTTGTTGTAAAGAATGCTTCTTTTTTTATTTTGTCTCTATTTTTTTTACGAAGAAGCAACAATGATGCAAGTCTTTGTAAAGAATACTTCTCCATTATCTTCTCTCTATTTAAATATCAGTTTTAATTCTAAAGTTCAGTCACTTTTTTATTGTTAAATTTTTCTTTTATAGATATTATTATTATTAGAGATACAATTATTAGAATATTAAAAAATATTAAAATAAGCTAACAATCTATAAGCGAAAGACAAAAGGTGTAGCCTAATCTCTGTCCATGGTTAAAGGATTAACTATTTAATTTCGTTTTAAAAAAAAGGTGTTTAATGACGGTTTTTAAACCGTCGTTAAAGCAAAAGATAGGTTTAGCGACGGTTTTGAACCGTCGCTAAAAAACCGCAGCTAAAATAGCGCCACAAAAAAAAATTTAACGACGGTTCCAAAACCGTCGTTAAATATGGTTTAACGACGGATTACCCACGGTTTTCAAAACCGTCGTTAAACCATCGATTCTACGACAGTTTTTGTAACCGTCGTTAAAGGTTTTAGCGACGGTTAAAACCGTCGTTAAAGCCATTAAAAAACCGTCGTTAAATCCCGTTTTTCTTGTAGTGATTAACCGACATGTCTATCAGAGTTTGTCCCTATTTATAACACACAATAACCAATTAATGCATAGCTCGAAAAGTAATAAAAGCCAATTAAATAAAAAACACTATACAATACACATAAACAAAGGGGACTAAAAGTAGCAGCAACAAGAAAGTGCAGATAAAGAAACACAACAAAGGGAACTAAAAGTAGTAGCAACAAGAAAGTGCCGATGTCACCATACAAAACACATAGGCAAGCAAAAAGCATCCATTTCAAGCCTTAAGTTTACTAGCAGGCTCAATGACTATGCATCATCATCAAAAAGTCGCATAGACACGATAATCAGCGTTACTAAAATCATTCCTTGGCCTAGTTCATAGCCCCAACTCCAAACTATAAAGTGCAAATACACTCACACACAACCATAATGCAATGTGGCACACTAATTACCTATTGTATGAATCACAACCTAATGAAGAGATCCTAGATCCAGTGTTCTAAAAAACAGGCTGACTTAGAATATAAGATAAAGGAGCAGGGAGTAATCACACAACAGTATGTAAAATGATGGTTGTCAATTTATCATGATTAAAATGGTAAAAAATATTCATAATATAGGAGACCAATAACATAAAGCACCTTTGAGGTATAGCCAAAAAAAAGTGCAGTAATTACATTGAACAATGAGAGTAAGTGCTGTATCAGAAACTAGAGGGGAATTTAATGTAATGTTTCCAAATGGCAATGCAGTAATTACATAGAAAAGTTAATGGCATTATCTTCTGTTTGACCTTAAGAGAGGTTGCCATAATATGACGATAAACAATAAGGAAGCTAACTGTTTTTGGAGAAATAAAGGACCAATGTCCTTTGTCATTTTGTCTTATCTTAGTGCCCGTTTGGTACGCTGGAATAAATTTCAGTGGAATGGAAAGAAGAAAGGAAGAGGAAATGGAAAAGAGAATAGAATGCCATTACCTTGTTTGATATGCAATGGAATGAATTAGGTAATGTAATATTTTATTATTTGATTAATAGAAATTGAAAAAATAGAAAGATAAGATAAACAAAATGATTAAATTAATTTTAATATAAAATAATTAAATTAATTTTTTTAAATAAAAAAATTTAAAAAAAAATTTATAAATTAATTTTTACAAAATATATTTAAATTAATTTGTTTAATAATTAAATTAAATTATTTTAATACAAAAAAAATTAAAGTTAGCCTTATTTTATGATGGAATCATGGATTCCATCCATTATTGGAAGGAGTCCACTTTCCATCATACGATGGAATGGAGTATTCCATGGAATGCTTTATTCCATCCATTCCATCATACCAAACACTGGAATCCTGCTTTCCATCTCAAATTCTTTTCCATTCCAGCGTACCAAACGGGCACTTAAGGAGTAACAAATAGCAAGGCAAATATAGAAAGAACTAGCATAATGATAACAAATAGCAAGGCAAGCTAGATTACATGCCAATGAAAAGTAATTTTGGAATGTTATATATGAAGGGATTAAATTATATATGGAATGTTATATATTGAAGTATTTGACAGCACACGCAAATTATAAGGACATGACTATGAAAAGTAATTTTGGATTCATTAAGTAAATGCCTTTTTTAGTATCACGCATTCACACTTCTTACGAACCAAAGAACCAATAGAAAAATTGCTCTCCAAGTGTCCAAATCAGCAAAATTTCACCCTCTTTGGAGAATCGATAAGAAAACAGAAAAATATTTTACAAGAGAAGGCATCATAAGTTCCACTGACTAGGAGGAACCAATTATTCATTCAAAATTTATAATTCATCATCTACATCAATAGAAGTAATTAGCACTAACATTAATGGATTCAGAATCAGTACTGAGAAAAAAAGAGCAATACACCATATAGAAACATTACAAATATTACAAAATATATTTTCACAAATCACAAGTCAATTTACAATAAACATTTTCAAATAGCTATCAACGTTACAAGCAGGTTTGCATCCACTACTTCTTCTTAAATTGCGTGAAATGCTTCCACTAACTTAAAAGAAAAACAAAAACACTGTGAAACATTCTTTCTTCTAATTTTATCTTTAACCCGTTTTGAAGATATGTCCTACAACTTAAAAACGAGCTAAGAGCAAGTAAATACAGGAAATAAAAACACTGTAAATCTTCATCAAAATTTTGATCCCGCTTTCTTTTTTCTGCAGAATGCACATACAACTTTCTAAAAGCTTCCCTGAGGAGCTGGCATAAAGAATCAACAAAGTAAGCATCAATATTTATTAAATATTGATATCTTCATATACCAACCTGAAGCAGTTCATCGAAGCTTGTTCTTGAAAATTAAAGACAAGCAAGCTATAATCCAACTTTCGAGACATACCAATAGTACATAATGTCCATGTGTTAAACATAAATGTATACTATAATCATGTATGACCTCCAAATTAACATGCCCTAGGTCATTCATGCCAATCGAATTCCGATCTATCCCACTTCTGCTATGAGTTGTCGTGGAAACATGATAGATATAAGAAGCACAGCTACTCTAAACACATGTTTCTGGATATAAAAATCTAAACACATACTAATGGGAAAGTTTTCTTAAAATCAGGACCATTAAAATTTAGAAATACCAACTAATCTAAAGTTTTGGAAGTCAATAAATTAAACACCTGAAAACCAGTAACTAATTAATTATAAAAGGCAGTAAGTATTATGAAGATCTAAGAACACATATTATAAGAGAAACAGCGCTGAGTAAACTTTAAAATCCATGAAAACATATAATACGGGGTTAATCAAATTCTTGGAATCCCAGAAGAAATTCTATTTCAATTTTGTTTCTTTTTAAGTTAAACAGTACAAAATATAGAGGGCTTGTGGACCTACTAGTAAATTGCATCCCAACACTGCAACACAGTAGCTTCATGAACACAGGAAAAAAGCTATCAATTTTCAGACATTCGCTCTTATCTTCTTATCGGATTTATGGAAACCAAACTTACAAAATCAGCATAGTTCCAAAACAAAACCTCAAAAGCATCATTTCCAAACTCAATCAAAGCCAACAGAAAAACCAAGAGAAAGTAGACAGTATAGCAATAGTACCTAAGATTCGACAATGCTACAACCAACTGGGGTACAATGTTCTTCATGGTGGCCACCCATGCAGTTGTTCACGGTGCAGTGGGTTCTCTGAGGGTGGAAATCACTAAGGGCTTCGTGCTGGAGTTCTCTCACCAGTGGAAAAATTTAGCTTAGGCAAAGTCTCTTTTACGAGTAGAAGGGTACGCGCGTAGAGAGGAGGCAGAAAAATCAGGGCTTGTTCGATTGTTTTTTTAATTTTTTTTTTTATTTTTAAAAATTATGTTTAAAATTTATTCTGTAAAATAAATATAAAAAAATTTATTTGATAAACTGTTTCAAAAATATATTATTTTTAATTTTTATGTTTTAAAAATAAATAAAAAATTTGTTTTTATTTTTTAAATAATAATAATAAATAATTATTAAACGAATTTTTTTATTTTAAAATTAATTAAAAACAGAAAATAAATAAAAACTTTTTAAAATTTTTATTTTTTCAACTTTTAATGATCCGACATCACTTTCAATAACAGCCCAAAAAGGTCACATGAGAAATTCACCCTTTGAGTGGCGATCACATCATGTCATCACTAAAAAGATGTGTTTTCATGAAAAGTTAGCACTAAGCTTTCAATGGCAATCCACTTAAGTTTTTTTTAACACGACTTTTTAAATCATTAGTACAAAATATTTAACTTTCAATGGCAATTCACTTTAAGTTTTTTTTTTAATGACGACTTTTTAAATCATTATTGCAAAACATTTCTCTTACAGTATCTTTTAACCTACCAAAAACTAAATTCAAAGAATTTAAAAAATTAGAGCAAGTTCCTTGAAGATTGAATGTGGTTGAATGCTACTATTGAGGGGCTGGTAAGTGAATCGAAACTTAATACAGGAGCTCCAAATTTTGTAAAACTGATAATTCTAAACAAATAATGCAAGTTAGAATGAATTGACATTTCCAAGTTTGAAATTAAATAGATAGATACATGCATATATACCTTGGACAGGAAAGGGCCCTTCTATAAAACAATGAATTTTGAGGAATGTGAGTGCACTCAGGTTCAGGTTGAAAGAATTGAAACTACAATCTAAGGTCTCCAACATTGTAAATGTTGACTTACTTCTACCATCTTTAACAGGATAACTTCAAATTATCAATTTATTTATTTTATAATAATGATTACTAAAAAAATGTGAAATATTGTTATTTAAATATTCTCATAAGAAAGATTAAATCCCATATCATATAACAAAGTGTTCAGTTAATTAACTTCAAACTAAGATCTAAAGTTTCTAATTTTTTGAGGTAAGCAAAAATTTAAAAAAAAAAAAGACATAACTGTAGAGGTGAATACAATTTGACCACTCGACCGAATTTAATTAAAAGAAAATTATTTCGAATAAATCAAGTTGAGTTAATAAGAATTAAATTTTTTAAAAAAAATATTTGAATTAAAACAAATAAAGTGAGTATTTTTTTAATGTTTTATATTTAACTAACTCAATCTGACATAACTTAAAATTTTTAAATAATTCAAAATCTTGATCATGTTTGAATGTTAATTTTTTAACTTAATTTTTATCTAATCAAGCTAATGACAAGACTCGACTCATTGCTCACCCTTGACATAAAATACCTTTTTTTCTTTAAATTTTATTTTTTTCAATCGAAAAAGGTACCAAATTGTTTGACAAATTAAATTGGTTGTTTGCTTGTTCTTAATGTTATGTGTTTCACTCAATTTCCTTTTCCCCTCTATTTTTTTTTTCGGGTTTTGAATTTTTATCAATATCCTTGGTACTGCAGTATGTTATATTCAATGTTCAGTGTTTTTTTGACCCAAACAACCAAGGGCAAATTTCTGAACTCGAAGGAAGGAAATGTTGCAGAGGTACTCTACAAGTGAGATTATTGATTCCCTTTTAATTTGGTTTTCTTTTTTCTTTTGAATAACACGTGTACGGATGAACTTTTTTTTAATTGACAACTAAGACCACTATGTGGGGTCATTGTTTACCCATGTTATCAACTTAGTGAGTTCCCCTTAGGGTTTATGATTTAGGTGTCCTAGCTCAACTCTTCTATGTACAAGTAGCAACACCGTGAGCAAGGTTGGGGGGTTTTTTTCTTACTAGTTTCTTTCTCTATGAAAGTTATTTTCTTCTTTTAAAGAAATATTTTTCTTTTTACAGGGAAGTGTTTTTCTTCCTTTTAGGGAATTTTTATTTTATTTTTCAGGAAAGTTTTTCCCTTACTAGAGGATATTCGGTACTGATAAATTTTTTGAAAGATTTATAATTTATTATAGTTTTTCAACTTTTTAAACTTGGAAGAAAGATCATGCTTAGATGTTTTAATTTTCAACAAAGATTGGGAGGTGTATTACCTCTTGTTGAAGGACTTTTTTTTCTTCCTTTAGGATCTCTAGTTAGTTGTATTTTAATAAAATTTGTTGTAATTGTTTTATGTATTGGTTAGTAATAGTTTAAAAGTGTATTGTCTCTTGATATATAATTTTTGTCTAATTTTTAAATGTGTAAGTTTAATATGTAATTGTATGTCTTATTGTGCATTGCAGAAGTTTTTGTAAATCCAAACTTTCATTCTCTTTTTTTTTTTTTTTTTGTTAATGAGATGATATTTGATCAGTCTAACAAAAATCTAATAGAAGCACAAAATTGAAGGGAACAAATTCATTAGGGGACTAAATTGAAAAAAAAAATTCTTTCAAGTACTCAATTGAAAAAGGTGACATCTTTTAAGGAAGAAAGCATTAATTTACTAAAAAAAAATTGTATCATTCTTTGTTACCAAATCAGTCAACTACCTTAATTCATTAATGTGCAATTATTTAATTTACCATATAGTCTTTATCTCTTGTTTTCAATTTAAAAAATAGCTAGAAAGGGAAAAATTTAGCCTTAACTTTTGGAATTTGAGTGTATAAACTTTACTTCAAGTCAAATGCACTTTACCCTATAAAATTTACCTATAAAATTTATCCTAATTACAATTTTAGTGTATAAACTTCAAAGTGGTTTAAAGCACCCGTTTGACTTGAAGTAAGTCTCAACCTAATTTAAACACTTAAAAATTGAAGAACAACTCAAAAATAAATGCAAATCCAAGATCCTTCATAAATTTATAGGCTGAACCTAAATTGAAACTTCAAACTTAGTCATGGCGGATTGAGCTCTTCGATCCCCATAATTCCATAAAATAACTAAAATCACCAGATAAATTGGCAAAATTAAACTAAAATTAAGCAGGTAAAAGTGACTGAAATCTAACTACTGCATTTAACAGAATCCCACGTTTCAAGTATAATACTTGATTTGTGTGCAATTACTAAAGAAAATAGCAAAACATTTAAAGTCAAAAATTAATATTTAATATATTATTGGTGGACTTCCATCAGCAGACTTGTCTATTTAAATAAAAAAATTATTAGATAAAAAAAAATACAAATCGCAACATTTTAGTCTTTGCAAGTGAAAATTAAAGTACACTAATAATATATCGAATAAAATTATTAGATAAAAAGAAAATTAAAGTACACAGATAATATATCAAATATTAATTTTAAAAGTCAATGTCTACTGACTAAAAATTATAATTACTATTTTTCATCTCTGGGCTTCTCTCATCTAGAAAGCCAAGACCCCGAAAGAAAATAAGTATTTGGAATTTGGTAGCTTTTTTCTCCTCATCTTATTATTCTTTCTCTTTTCTTTTTTCAACCATATTAATGTTGAAAATGAATACTGTAACAAAGCATGCATCTCGGTTTTCAGTTTCTTATACCCCTCCTTCCTTTTTTTTTCTTTCTCTTTTTTTGCTATGCTTCTTCTTTAGCTCCAGTTAACTACCTTCGCCCAATTTCCTACACTGCCAGACGTTCTTTCCTCGGCAGTTCAGTGTTGCTCATATTGTAGATTGTTGCCTCTTAATTATGTTTGGCTTTCAGGCTTTTAGACTAATGAGATGAGAAGTTTTTTGGAGTTAACCTCCCTAAGGTTAAAGAAGGTAAGAAGGCGAAGTTCAGTTTAATTAGGTGTAGTAGATCCTAAGATTGATTCCTCTGAAGTAACTAAAATTTCTTGTTAAAGTAATGAGTTTGCTAATGAGCTTCTTCGTGGTGTTCGTCTTCATTTTGACAGGTTTATCAATAATCTTAAGTTTAGCATTTTCTCGGGCTCCTTTTTATGTCTGTACATCCAGGAATATGCCCCCAATCCCTCATTATTTTGTTTAATATTTCTCCCATTTTCTTAAATTCCATGGCCTGGAGATTTGGAAAAAGCCTAACTTTGTAAGAACACTTTTCTGAATGCATTCACATATCTTGATAGGACATGCGATGCACACCTTCCTAAATGCATTCATATTTATAAACAGGACTTTCTATAAGTGCAGTTTTCTTTCCTATATGCGTGGAGGACTTCTAGATCTTTCAACTGGAGGTTTGGCACTTTGAGCTTAATGGTCCCTTAGAAGACATCAGATACAAAGGTTGGATAAATATGGAAATGTCTGTTTGCTCCTCTTTAGGCTTTTCAGCTTTTGCCATGCATTGTTTTTTTGAGCCCTTTTATTTCTCTTTTAGCCACTATTATCTTTCTCTCATGATGGTGAAAGAATGGGTTTTGAGAATATGTGCTATATGAGTAATTTTAATTAAAGTCTTGACCTGCGTCGTTAAAATATATGTAAAGACTCTTATTTATTTATCTTATCATCTCACATAAGGTAGTATTTTTATATCATACATCCCTATATATATAATTTATTAGCCAGAATTTCAAAAATTAAAAAAAAAATTAAAAGAAAAGAAAATCTAGAGGTCTCCTTGTCAACAAATGATAATAGTAGCTTTATTTTTCAATTTCATTAAATACATGTATATTAGAGCTTCATTAATGTTATAATTGTATATATATTTTTAATTTACTAATTAGAATTTCAAAAATTATAAAAAAATTAAAAGAAAAAATCTATATTTCCACTTGTCAATAAATTACAATGTGATCTATTGGCTCTCACTTTAATGCAACTTTACTTTCTAATTTCATTAAATGCATTTGAATTAAAGTTTAGTAATTATTTATATATTTTTAATTTATTAATAATATTTTCAAAAACTTAAAAAATCTAGAGTGCTACTTATCAATAAACAACAATACGACTCTACTTAGTCTTATTTTATCATATATAATAAATAATAATAGATTATAATAATTAACAAGTCTTCAATTTTAAGAGAAACTTCACTAATAAGAAAGCCAGAAATCCCAATTCAATCCTTAATGTTAAGAGTGGGAAGCTCTAGAAAATTTCAAATCTACAAGCCTATATGGAATACGAAACTAGCTTAGGGGAAAGCCCAAAAAAGGCTACGTATACCTATTCTGTTTTCATTATAAATGAGCCATTGAATTTTATTTTATTGAGCATGGATTTGATTTTATTTTCACTTAAGTTTCGGTCTGTTTTTTCCTTTGCTTAATTATAGTTTGGTTTTACAAATTTATGTAGTGATTTCAATTTGCATAAGGAAATGAAAAGCTAGACTACGTACCATGACTTAGAGTTCAAGGTTTCAATTTAGATCGCATCCCATGAGTTTATGAATTATTTTTGGTTTCTATTCTCAAAACGACTATGATTAAGAATATTTTAATTTGTTCACTAAAGCTTTTTAAAAAATGTGTCTTAAAAATGATTTAATTAAGTTTATTAATTTTTTTATACTATATACAACAACAACAACAACAACAACAACAACAACAACTAAATCTTTTTTTATTAAGTGAGGTCGGCTACATAGATCAAACGGCGTTATAGTAACCTATCATAGATGAGAACTTATTTTATTTTATTTTATAATATAAAAGTTAACATAAACATTTATTAGTTGATTTTTTTTACAGTATAAATTTTTTACATACATTATTTTAATTATTTATAAACATACTATGTTAATAAAATTAATTATTTTTATTAAAAAAATATAATAGAGGAGAATATGCTACATGTTTTTTAAAATTAATTACTTTAGGCTTTCTCTCTGCGTAGCACCGTGGCTTTGCTGGCTAGGAGGGAGCTGCGACGACGGCAGCTGGCTCCCGTCCCTTTCATTTTTGTTTTTTTTTTTTTTTTGTGTGTGTTTTTTTCTATTATTATCAATCTTCTTTGTGCAGGAGCCTTTTTTTTTTCAAAAAAAAAAGGTTTTTTAACTGTTATGATTTGTCGGTGTTTTAATAATTATCACGCTACTCGCTTTTATCAATTTTTTAGTGGTTCGGTTACTGTTAATCCTCTATTTTGTAAACAGAATTATTATGTAATACTATTTTTTATAATAATACCGATAATATTAAAGAAATCAAGTTGTAAATTAATCATATATTAAAATTTTATACTGAAAAATAAAATAATATACATGAAATTGGTTTTTTTAATATATTTTTAAAAGTTAATTTTTTTAATAAATTATTTTTAAAAAATAAACTTTAAAAATATAAGAAGATTTTGTTTTTTAATATATTTTTAAATTTTATTTTTTTCAACAGATTATTTAAAAAATTATTTTAAAAAAAATTAAAAAGAAAATAAATTTTAAAAAATAAAAATTTGTCGAAAATAATTTTTTGTTAAAAAACTTTAAAAATTTGTTGAAAAATCAAATATAAGAATAAAAAGATGCTATACCTCCTTGCATTTTTTTATTTTTAATATATTTTTAAATTTTAATTTTTTTAATAAATTATTTTAAAAATTATTTTTAAAAATATTAAAGAGAAAATAAACTTTAAAAATATAAGAATTTGTTGAAAATATTTTTTTTGTTGAAAATCAAATATAAGAAAAATTTTAAAGAAAAAATATTTTTTATATAATTCGTTGAAAATTAAATTTTAAAAAATATATTAAAAATAAATTCTAAAATTAAAAAAATGCAAAGAAGCATAGTACCTTCTTATTGTTATATTTGATTTTTGAACAAAAAAATTATTTTCAACAACTTATATTTGTTTTTTTCAACAATTTTTTAAAGCTTTTCAACAAAATACTATTTTCAGCAAATTCTTATTTTTTAAAATTTTATTTTCTCTTTAATATTTTTAAAAATAAATTTTTAAATAATCTTTCAAAAAAATTTAATTTTAAAAATATATTAAAAAAAACCAAAACCTTCTTATAATTTTTAAATTTTATTTTTATTTAATTTTTTAAAGAAAAATAATTTTTTAAATAATTTATTAAAAATAAATTTAACAAAAAAAAAAAAAACCAAAACGCAACCAAGGCTGAGTTTGGAGATACAGCGTCCCTTTCTGTGCCTTGGGCACAACGGGAGATCCGTATCCAATTTTTAAGCTGTTTATTTGACATATAATAAAAAGAAGTTGGAAAGGAGTAATGCTCCACTTAATTTATTCACTACACCCTCAGTCATCATCAAAATGAATTAAAAATAACAAAAGCAAAAGGGAGACACCAAATCAATAGCAAATTGTAGATGAAGCTTTTCTCAAGTATTTTCTTTTCCTCTTGCTTTTAAAAGCAATGGATCTTGAGCCTTGCTTTATTTTTATTCTTTTCTTCTCATTCCAATTATGCCCTGAAAGATAATATCATTTAAAAAAAAATCCCATTTATGATATTTAATATAAGAAATAAATTGTTTCATAAATAGTCACCATAAAACAAATCAGTGATTTGATTCCTCAAATATATTTTTTTAATTTAATCTCTTAAAATTATTCTTCTTTTATATATAAATTTTTCAAAAACTAATTTTTCATAAAAAACAAGTTTTCACATTAATTTTATTAATAAATATTTAACAAATTTATTGTCTACCTTAATTAAGATTTTATGAGATTTTTTTATTTTTAATATGAGTATTTTTATACTTTTTAAATATAAAATTAATATTATCCGAAATGTTGAAGGTATTATTCTCAAAAAATGTTTTAAGTTAAAAAATAATTACAATGAACTTTTTATTGAAAAAAGTATTTAGTAAGTAGAAATTACTACATTCTAAGATTAAGATATGTTATAATTGACAGTGATAGAAATTATCTATTAAAAAGACTAGTAATATCAAGAATCAAACTGATTTCAAAAGCGAATTTTATTGAATTATTTATTAAGCGAGGCATTTTGATTTTTATATTTGATATTATGAAAATATTTAAAAAAAGGTGATAGTTGTTGGAATAAGAAAATAAAAATTTAAATATTCAAATTAAAAAAGAAATATCTTTCAAAACTAAAATAATTCCCCCTCAAAAGGAAAATACAATAAAAATACATTTATTTTCATGTCCACCGTTCTTTGCTTTTATTTTATTTTATTTTATTTTATCATTTTTTATGTTTTGGTTTTTCATTGAGAGGCTAATTTGCGAAGCGTCAACGCGACAGAAACTTCAACCCATCGTCTTAGACCACAGGACCTTTCCTCTCTCGCACTCCTCCGTTCTCCGACCCATTTTCCCATTTAGGACCCTTCTCTCTGCCGTAACCTAACCCCAATTGATAAATTTTCCCTGCTCTCTCTGTCTCTGCTTCTGCTTCTTCGTCGTCCAGGTATCTTTAAAATTCAATCTCTTTCGAATTTTTTAATTTTAATTTTTACATTTCCCGAATTTCTTGATTTTACATTTATTAGGTCTTTATTAGATCACATTAACCTTCAATTATTCTTCTCCTTTTTTTCCTTTGTTAATTTTCCTCAAAAAAATTTAGGAATTTTCCCTAACCCTTGGTCTGTTCTCCTTCGTCTTGTCTTATCTACGAAAGTCAGGGTTAGTTTCTAGGTTTTCTTTTTGTGGCTCGCTCTTAATTGAGATTTCGTTTCAGGGCTTTTGGAATTTTTTTCCCAAATTCTCTTCATAGGCTTTGGTCCATTAATTTTTGAATCTGTTGCGTTTTGGGGTTTGATCTATCAGCCCTTGAAATTCAAGTGTAGGATCCCACATTTTTATGGCATTTGAGTGCCCACAGAGTACTGAGGTTTCTAAAAGATTAGTAGACCCTGTACCGAATCCAAACATTGGCATAGTTGAACCAAATCAGCATAGTAAGAGACCCGATACTGAAGGAATTGCAATCTCTGATCCCATTTCTAATACTAAACCTGAAACTTGGAAGGTTAAGAACTCTAAAAGAGCACCAAAGTTTTATTCCAACAGAGGAATCACTGTTGCAAGTGGTTCGAACCAATCATTTCCTAGTGATGTTGTTCTTGACTGTCGTCGGTCAATTACCGACCTTCCTCCGGCCTTGATATCTGAAATCTTGAATTGCCTTGATCCAAAAGAGCTTGGTATTGTTTCGTGTGTCTCCACAATTCTTCATAGAGTTGCATCTGAACACCATGCTTGGAAGGAATTCTATGCTGAAAGGTGGGGACTTCCAACAGTTCCTGCAGTTCTGGATTCGGGAGTTACAGATGAGAAGTCATGGAAAGAACTTTTCGTGGAAAGGGAGTTTAGGAGTAAGACCTTTATGGGACGTTATAGCATGGATGTGTTGTATGGCCATACTGAAGCTGTTCGGACAGTTTTCCTATTGGCTTCTGCAAAGCTTATATTTACCTCAGGGTATGATTCAGTTGTGAGGATGTGGGACATGGAGGATGGGTTGTCTATTGCATCATCAAGACCCCTTGGCTGCACCATTCGTGCTGTTGCAGCAGATAGAAGACTACTGACTGCTGGTGGTACTGATGGATTCATTCATTGTTGGAGGGCAGTTGAAGGACTCCCCCATCTGTTCGAACTTAGAGGCTCACTAAACCAGAATACTGAGTTTCGGCTTTGGGGACATGAAGGTCCCATAACTTCACTTGCTTTAGATTTAACAAGGATTTACAGTGGTTCATGGGACATGACTGTTCGACTATGGGACCGTCATTCGCTGAAGTGCACAAAGGTGCTGAGGCACAGTGACTGGGTCTGGGGACTTGTCCCTCATGATACTACAGTTGCCTGCACATCTGGTTCAGATGTGTATGTTTGGGATACCAATAGCGGGACTTTGAAGACAATTATTCATAATGCTCATGTTGGTAATACTTATGCTTTGGCACGAAGCCATACAGGTGACTTCCTTTTTACTGGAGGGGAAGATGGTGAAATACACATGTACGAGATCTTGAATGATGGCATTGAGACTGAAGCTTGGAAAATTACTACATGGATTCCTCACACTGGTCCCGTGTATTCCCTTGCCTTTGAGTTTCCCTGGGTTGTTTCAGCATCTAGTGATGGCAAGCTGGCTCTTATTGATGTAAGAAAGTTGCTGCGGACTAGCAAGCGTGCACTGGGTAAGAAGGTTTCAAAGATAAAACATTTGGACCGGAGCACAGTAGAGCCTCCGCAGAGGATGTTGCATGGATTCAAGAGCAATCTTTTCTCTGTTGATATGGGTGCTGATCGAATTGTCTGTGGAGGCGAGGAAGGTGTTGTGAGGATCTGGAATTTCACACAGGCTTTGGAAATTGAACGAAGAGCCCGTGCTTTAAGAGGGATACGGTTAGAAAACAGAATGAGGCGACGAAGGCTCCAAACTGAGGTGAGCAATAAAGGGGGCCGAAATGATCAATGCTCAGTTGCAGCCAAGAAGAATTCAGTGAACGGCATTTGGCCTAATAAGCGTGGGGTGAGTGGAAAGTGCAAGGCATAGCAACTGAGGCCATCACATGTTTGCTTATATTCACAGTCGCCTATCTGCCATCGCCTTATGTTTTTATGAATTTAATGGATGCGGTTTTTGGTTTGAAGCCAGTAAACTGACCAATTGAAGCTTCTTTTTCATGTATTCAGATTTAAAATTAGTATTAGTAGCAGTCATCAGATCAGATCACATCGATCAGTAGTTGGCATGAATGTTGTGTCTCTCAATATTTACCATTTTTACTGTGAATGCTATATGTGATCTTTGATAGCATATTTCGACTTAAACACATTCTTTTCTTTAATCAGAAAGAAGAAAACGTTTAATGACATTTAGGTGGCTAATGTCGTAAAGCCAGAATAGGGTCGAAGACTATTTTTCAGAATATGATGAAGTTGCTCAAAGGAAGTTATGGCAGTTATTTATGTCCTACTACTTTTTTTTAACAAGTGGAATGTTATTATTCATACACAATAAAAAATACGTTAGATATTAAAATTAATAAACAGAAGATAAAAGTATATTAAATAAGTCTGCAATTTCTAAAGGATGCAAAATAATCAATACTATAATTAAAAAATAAAAGAAATAAAATAATTCTTAAATTTTAATTTATTAAATATAAAATTAATACAATATAAAAAAGAGAGACATAATGTTAATTAAAACAAAAGAGACCGTTTTAAAAACATAGTTCATTGACTGATAAAGGGAGTGGTTCACAATTCACTAATTCAACTTTAGTTAAATTATGATTCAATTGAGTAAAGTATGCATTTTATTTTATTAATTTTAAAGAAGATATCCTACGTAAACAATTAAGAGAAAAAGATGATAAACTACTTTGTTGTCACAAGAAGTTAGAAACTTATAGATTAAAAATCGGATATGGTGTAGTCATGAAATTTCTTTACCCGGGAAGCAAAAATGCAGTGAACAAACTAGTTCTAGATTGTTGTAGAAGAATATGGAAATTGAAGATAGAAGAAAAGGTCATTTGGAGGTGTTTCTACAATGCCCTTACTATAAAAGAAAAACCTTTTGGACTTATATTGTTAGATGAAAGTTGCTTAATGTATCAATAGTAATAAACAGTCTCTAACCCTTAACCCACTTGATGATCCAATGCCGACATGTACGAGTTAACTGATATTATGGACAGGACAACAAATCAAAGTTTTATTTTATGGTGAATTAGTCTACTACAAAAGATAGGAGTTAAGTCAATACACAATAAAAAAAATAAAAAAAATTTATTATATATGTGATATTTATGAAAATATAAGAATGACAAAATATTCAATCACATCAATTTAAATTCATACAAATTGTACAAAAAATTAAAATTATGAATAATAAAGTCTTTAATTTAAACTGAAGCAATTGACTTACTATGAATGTACTTAGTTTTTTAACCACTTATAAATTTATTCTTTGAGCATTACATTGTATGTACCTGAGTTAATTGAGAAGTAAAATCTTTATATTTAGTTAAAAAAATATTATAAAGTATAATATGTTAAAATAATGCACATTTACTTTCATAAAAAAAAAAAAAAAAAAATTCCCTTATTCAAATGGTTTAGCAATTGGCAACCAAAAGTTCTAGTCATAAACCAATTCTTGAACAGAGGAGAATGCAACTTGAATGGGAGAAGGAAGACGGGGACGATAACAATAAGAGAATGAGAGGGTTTGTTATTCCTTCTCTTCCTGCTCTTGTTCTTCTAATGGGTTTACTTAGCCTGGTTCATGGGCAATCCCCAGAGGCACCACCACCTATTTTGAGAAATGCCTCAAATGTCTCGGCATTGTATGTGTTAGGGGATTCCTCGGTTGATTGCGGAGACAACACTCTTTTCTACCCTCTGCTTCACAGTCGTCTTTCTCTCTATCCATGCAATGGGTCTGACGCCACTCTCCTTCCCCAACTTCTTGGTACTCTTCTTCCCCTTTTCCTTCTTTATTTTTTGTCTAAGAAGCATGAATATTAATACAGATCTAATATAGGACACAATACAAACGTTGCGACATAATAAAAGATTTAGAGTTTGTGATTTCTTTTTTAGTGTGGTTTATGATTTCGTTTCTTGACCTTGTATGCTCTGCATTTGTGTTTCTTGAAAACTAGGCAATAGTAGGTGAAATTCTTCCTGCAAGAATAAGCATTTCTCAATCCATATCACCTAGAATCTCAAAGGGTTACTATATCTGAAAGGCCATGAAATAACTTAAAACTAGGAAGCACTGGGTATGATTGAAGAAACCTTCTTTTTTGTCAATGATTAGAAGTTACCACCGAACGATTTGATCTGTCATTGGTGATAATTGAAATTTTTGGGATATCAGTCATCTAGTCCTTTTTGGAACTATACATAACTATTTATAAGCACAAAAGGGTGACTGCCCAAACAAAGACACTTCACTCTTCAATGTGTTGGTTATTGGCAGTTGGGAAGTTATATATTGGAGCCATCATGGTCGAAGTGGAGACGATCCGAGCACAAGGGATTCAGGGCCAATAGCTTTGGTCTTACCTCTAAGCTAGTCGGGCCAGCCCAATTCTTCTGTTATCAGTTGGTAGGAGATTCAGGAAATGCAATTTCACTTTCTCTGAATTGTCTACTGATTCCCACTGTAATTCCCAGCAACCAATATGTTTCTCTAGTCTGCACTTACATGGGGCCTTAATATTGTGTAGTCTGGAATATAGAGGCACTAGCTAGTTGTTATTTCAGCAGAAGCTTTGTAATTCTGGAGTAGCATAACCAAACTTAGAATTGGGCTTACATATTTAACACTAAAAGTTGTGAGCAAATCTGTTGTAGGTGAGAAAATGGGATTGCCATTCATTCGACCATTTTATGCTCAAAATGGATCTCTTGATGAGGTACTTGGTGGCCTCAACTTTGGGTCAACACAGGCAACAATCATGAGCAAGGACAGCCAGAGCCACCAGTCTCTCAACCAACAACTACGCCAAGTTTCGGAGACCTTACAACTGTTGCAGTTGCAGCTTAGAGAGGACACTGCTCTTCAATTCACAAAGTCTTCCATCTTTTGCCTCTCCTTTGGCAAGGAAGATTACATTGATCTCCTCCTCCATAACTTCTCCAGCCAAATGTTCAATTACAGTGCCCAAGATTTTGCCACCATTTTGGTTGATCAAATGACAAATGCTATGAGGTATCTTTATGATGCAAATGCAAGGAAAATCATATGTTTAGGAATACTGCCTTTGGGATGCACACCACGTATGGAGTGGGAATACAATCAAACATCAACTGGAGATGATCATGGTAAGGGTTGTGTGGATCAAGCCAATAAGTTGGTCTTGGAATATAATAGATTGCTTGATGAGCAAGTAAGTAAGCTTAATAAGGAGTTCAGTGATGCCCAGATAGTGTTTTGTGATGTATACAAAGGAATGATGGAGATCATAAACAAGCCAAAACTTCATGGTATGATTTCTTTTTCGCAATTCTTGTAATGTTATCTTAATGATGAACTACATATACATGAGATGCAAAATTATAATGCCAGACTAGAAAATAAATTTTGGGTCCTCGTTTGGATGCAAAATCTGGTCATGTTACTTTAGTCAATTTCTTAATTCATCCATCTCTGGGTTTAGATTTTGGAGGCTCCAGAATCAATTCTCTCAATTTTTTCAAGGCAGGTAGAATTGTTCCCATTCCTATAGGATTAAGAGTTTTCAATGCTCTCCAGCAGAACTTTCAGTAATGCCTTACCATATAAGCTTGCTTTTACAATCTCTCTTGCATACCAAATTTTGTGTACTTGGTTTATATTGTTCTATCCAGTCTTATCGACCCATCGAACATGGCCGAATTTCACTATGCTTTGAGAACGTTCTTCTTTAAGCATTTGAAAATCTGATAGGATTGGCAGAGCTTACAAAACCATTATGTTTCCTTGATTCAAGAAACTGGTAAGTGTCGTGAAGATTTTATTTTCTGTGTCAATTTACAGGTTTTGAAGACAAAAAGAGTGCATGTTGTGGGCTTGGTTTGAACAATGCAATGATTGGGTGTATCTCCATGGATGCAGCCTGTGAGCAAGCTTCAACTCATATTTGGTGGGATTTGTTCAACCCTACACCGGCAGTCAACTCCATCCTAGCTAATGCAGCCTGGTCTGGCCAACCCTTCTCTGGCCTTTGCCGCCCTGTCACCATCCATGAATTAGCGACCAAGAAGGTCTAGCACTTTTCCTCTGAGCCAGAGGAATAGCCATTCATTTCCCTTGATACTCAAGACAACCTCTTGAGACTTGATTGTGTATGTAGCTTTGATCTCACAAAACCATTTGACATTGCAACTCTTTCAAATGTAAACTTTGTCAGTGGATGGTCTTTAACCCCATTTAGATCAAGTGTATTCATCTTCCACATGTTTGGAGTTCCAAGTTCTGAAATACAGACTCCAAACTCGTGTAGAAGAGACAAGAGGTTGTGAGTAGAAAGTTAGTTTGTATGAGAACCATTTCTGTACTAAAATAAAACTAAAAAAATCTCAAATTGAGATCGTGGTTTTAATTTTTTCTTTTTTTAATTATTATTTTTAAAATAAAGTTTTTTAAAAAATGCGGTAACAAAGAAACTAATCGTGTTTGACCAAATTATCTCATAAGAATTTTTATAAATAAATCTTTTATAAAAAATATTTTTTTATTGTTAAATTATTAAAAAAATATGTTTAGAAATAATTTTAAAATTAATACTATTTGAATAACAATATAATTTTAATTATTTTTAAAATTTTACGTAATTAAAATATAAAATAAAATACAATCACAATATACATATAAAATGTTTTAGTCAAAATAAACTTATAAATTTATAAGAAAATATATAGACAAAATTTTAATTGCAAAAAATATTTTAATCAAAATCATAAATTTTTACAATAAAATATTTTAACTTAAAAAATTAAGAGACTTAGTAAAATTTTATTCATATAAACGAGGATATTTAAAAAAGTTGTATTAAATAGTTTTATAGCTTTTAATATTAGGTGAAGGTATTTTTGTTTATAACATATTAATCTGTTGCTTTTGTTTTATTTCTATATTTCAAAAAAATTAAATAAATAAATAATTTTGACTGGCATTCAGAAATAATTTTAAGTGTTGACGAAATAAGATAAAAATGTATAAAAAAATATTTTTTAATAAACAATTTATTTAAATAAACGATTTAAAAGAAATAGGTAATGTAAGTATATATATTCAAAGAATTTAAATTCTCTAAAAATTTAAAAAAAAACCTTACAATTTTTATGTCTGAATTAATAAATTTTATTTATTTATTAAATATTAATTTTATTAATTTATACGTTTCTCTTCCTATCTTTATTTTATAAATTACTTTAGTGTGTTTGTCTTCAGATGAATATTAAAATGGCCAATGGCTTGCAGTGCTGGCACCATTTGTCTATGCTCCTTAACATTTCTGTAAAGGATAATTAAACAATTCCAAGTTGGAACTCAGAAGCCAAAAAAGATAACTTTGGCATCGCAGTTTCAGCTTATTGTTGTTCTTTACAAAAGAAAGTGAATATTATATTGGTTTGTTATCGTCACTCTAAAACCCCATTAATTTTTCTAAGTTGCATCTCTTTTCTACAGATTAGTTTTGATCACCAAAACCCTGAATCTTAGAACTCATAGCTCATCAATTTCCATGGCTGCACAAATTCACAATCTTCAAACCACATTTTTACCTTCATTCCCCACCAAAAGCCCAAGATTGAAGTCCAAATGCTACTTCCACTCCCTCACTATTTCAGCCTCCAAATCAAGTAACTCATCCATTGCCGGTCGGAAGCTCCGCGCTGCAGTAATCGGCGGTGGCCCCGCCGGATCCTCCGCCGCAGAGGCCCTAGCAGCCGGCGGCGTAGAGACCTTTCTTTTCGAGCGCAACCCACCCTCCGTCGCCAAGCCCTGCGGCGGCGCCATCCCCCTCTGCATGCTCGAAGAGTTCAACATCCCCCGTGAGCTCATCGATCGCCATGTCACCCGCATGAGAATTTTCTCCCCTTCCAACATTGCCGTGGATTTCGGGAAGACCCTCAAGCCCCACGAGTTCATCGCCATGCTTCGACGCGAGATCCTCGATTCCTTCCTCCGATCCCGGGCACAATCCGCCGGTGCCAATCTCATTGCCGGCCTCGTCACGAATCTCGAGGTCCCCACATCGCCAACCGCACCGTACACCGTGCATTACACCATCAACAACAACTCCCGGCGCGCTTTAGCCGTGGACGTCGTGATCGGCGCCGACGGTGCCAATAGCCGAGTTGCCAAGTCGATCAACGCTGGGAGTTACGCCTGTGCCATCGCATTCCAGGAGAGAATCAAATTACCGGACGAGAAAATGGAATATTACGAGAATCTCGCCGAGATGTACGTTGGCAACGACGTCTCCCCTGACTTTTACGGGTGGGTTTTTCCCAAGTGCGACCACGTGGCAGTGGGCACGGGTACGGTACGTCTGAAACAGGACATTAAGTTGTACCAAAGGGGGATCAGGGAAAGAGTCAAACCCAAGATCAACGGTGGGAAAGTGATCAAAGTGGAGGCCCACCCTATACCCGAGCACCCGCGTCCGATCCGGGTCAGAGGACGCGTGGCACTCGTAGGGGACGCAGCTGGGTACGTGACGAAATGTTCCGGGGAAGGAATCTATTTCGCGGCGAAATCAGGGAGGATGTGTGGAAACGCAGTTGTAAAAGCCTCCGAAGGCGGAGAGAAGATGATCAACGAGTGTGATTTGAAGAGGGAGTATTTGAAAGAGTGGGATGCGAAGTATATTAGCACTTTTAGGTTTTTGGATTTGTTGCAAAGGGTATTTTATGGTAGTAACGGGGGCAGGGAGGCTTTGGTAGAGCTGTGTGGTGATGAATATGTGCAACGCATGACATTTGAGAGCTACTTGTACAAGAAATTGGCAGATGGGGATAGGTGGGAGGATGTTAAGATGGTGATGAATACAATTGGGAGTTTGATGAGGAATAAGATTTTGGTAAGACAGATGGAGAGTTTGATAGTATAGAGAATATTTGAAAATGTTGATGCGTGACTTGACACCGACCGAAATTTGAACTAATTGTGGTATTTTGAAGCATTGGGTTGATTTCTTGATATAATTTTTAGGCATGAACTGGAAGATGATTGAAGTGGTTACCTTAACCTTTGGAGTTTTGCACCTAGGCAGTGATGGAAAGGATTCCTTTGCCATCTGGTGCGTATCTTTGTACTTTTTTGGATCTCTCGCGCCTGGCTGTTTGTCTAAATCACGTGGCTGAGTTTAATTTCAATTAATATGTAGTCCCTAGACTTCGCATCTTTTCTTAATTGTTCTTGAATTCTTGATCAAATTACAATGGAAGAAAACTAAAGAAGCAACTTTTCATGTTCATGAGCTTGGCTTAATTGTCACTTCTCTAAAAAGTGTCAAATATGGGGATCAATTCCCCACTCTCCCTTCCCATACAATATTTGCGATGAAAAAAAAAACTTAGTTTATCATAATTTTTTTTTGAAGCACTGTTTTGTACTTCATCTAACTTTCAGGGCAACCTTTGTGGGACTTTCTTATGGGTATTCCATGATATTAGGATTGGGATTCTCTAAAGTTCTTATAGTGTAAATTTTGAAGAGAGAAAGACATAGCGACATCCATCTAAATTATTGAGTCTCACTCGTTCATAAAATATTATTTTAAGTTTTTAAGAATTTTAGAGGATTCAAATTCACAATAATGTCCTCTGGCATTGTGTTGCCTATGGCTTCTCATGCAGATTGGTGGAGGGATCTTATCGAGGTACATGTTGAAAACATCATAATAGATATGGGAATTGCCGTCTCTCTCTGGCTCTATATATATATGGAGTAAACTAGAAACTGATTTTACAAATGGCAGCAATACTCTCTTCTTGACAAAATTTCTAGTTAGTATATTTGTTTTGAATTTCTATGCATAACCATGTAATGGTTCATTTGCTTTAAATGGTTAACTGTAATTTGTAAATGCTTTCTCTCTTCTGCTATTTGCTGATCTTATTAAATCTTAGCGCAAAATGAGTGGTTGATCAAGATTCGTAAATTACCCCCTTTACCCCCTTAGTTTTGAAACCCATATCTATTGGAAAGGTTGACACTTTATGATATTTTAGCTACTAAAGGCCCTGATGAGTTCACATTTGATTATCAAAGTGAATACTATTGGTTTAGTGGCCACTAACACATTTTTGGTTTATGGCTGTATGTTGAAATTTCTTTAATCAATTCTATGATATTTAAGAAATTGAATTTCTTTTTAGATCTGTTTCTTAGACTTCTGAATTCAATTTATGTACATATTTCTTTACTATGTAGTTTAGCTTGAAGTAACAATTACTAGCTACTATATATAGATTTAATATATCTGTTCATCAGTTCTACCAATTTTGCTTCCCTTCACTTCTATATGACTGTCAGCATGTGATAAACCTCTTGAAATTGAAATGTTGGTTTTTTTTATAAAAAAAAAAAAAATTAGTTGCAATCAAAATCATACTAAAATGTGTAGTCTATTCGATGATTAGTAGAAACTACAGGAGTCTATGGTTTAGAGTATTAATGGTAATACGTTCATTCTTCCAGGTAAATATGTCTTTTGGCTTGTAGATAACTGGGTTTATTCTATTATGATCTCTGAATTTAGAAGAAATAAAGGTAATTCCATAATCCTATATTATATATTATTGCAATTTTGCTTTTCAGATTTTTGGGTTCTTATGCAGAAGAAAATTAAGTAACACATTGAGTAGCCGGTCATATTCAGATTAGCAATATGATGTTTATTTGCATATCTGTATGCTGCTTTATGATGTGTATTTGATTTTGAATGTCGCATATGTGTTTACTTTAAGATGCTGGACATGTTATTCTTTGATTGCCATTAACTTGATAATTTAATAGAAAGAATGTCTTTGGATAGCGATTTGAACCACCCAGTTTTAATAGGATTCTATTTAGTATTTGAATGTGTTAATATGCTTGTTTATCTTTGAAGCAACATATAATGAGATGTGACGAAGATTGTCTTATGAGTTATACGTACGACAAGTCAAGATCTGGATTCAGGACTGTTTACGGGCTACATTATGCACTTTATGTGAGGTAGCTGATCTGTAGTCCCAAGAACTGAAAGGTTAAAATTTGTTTATTAGATGACTTAGACTGGTTATCTCTAATATATATTTATATATTAAAAAGTGGATATTCTGACACATACTGCATGTGTCTGTAACTTATGCTGCCACAAGTCTCTTTAAGATACTTGTTGATCATCAATGATGATTATGCAGATGGGGGAGCCATTGGCTTTGTGCCCTGAACTGGTAAGTGTTTAGTTAGATCAGAAATATTTCTGCTTTGAAAGGATATTGATGTTTTACAGATTTAGACATTTTAGTAGAAATTGTGACCTGATTTTAGGGACGACATTGGAGGGAAAGGAATATTGACCAGAATAATTTTGATGAATCTTTTTGGTGTATTCTGGAGTTTTGGTAGATGTTGTAGATCGTTGAGAATTATAACTTGTGTTTCTGGTGGTGCTTCAATGGTCTGTACTTGTGTTGTGTACTAAATGAAGCAGATTTTCTAGGTAAACATATATCTGTTGCAAGTGCTTCTTATGGTTAAATACTAATTGAAGCAGACCTTTTAGGTTATATAACTCTTATATGATCTATGTTTAAAAAAAAAAACATTTCTCCTTCTTTGCCCCAACGTGTAGAAGATCTGTGTATTGATATCATCAATATAAAATTGACACCAAGGAAACAATAAGGGCTATGAGAATCTGCTGGATCTTTGCTTATCACTATATGCCTCTTTGACAGAATCTCCTCTTCTCAAATGCTTCCATTAATCTCTGACTCTCTCTCTCTTTCTCTCTAAATGCTTTTAAGCGGCAGTTTATAACTTCTGCGGAATGATTTAGCGGGGATTTAAAGCGTTGCAAAACAATTTAGTGGTGGTTAAAACCGTTGCTTAGGGTCTTAAAAACCGCTGCTCAATGCAGTTTTTTTTCCGGTAGTTCTTGTCTAATTATGAGACTCATTCCCCAAAATAATTTATGACAAAAGGAAAACAAAATCACCTGCATTTTTTTTTGTTTAAAGTAAATAAAATCCTGGAACATTTGATCTTGTTCAAATGAATTTCTATAACCTTGATTTAATTTTTTATGCCAATTGTTTGATTTCTTTCTGGGCACAAGATATTTCTTCAGCTCCGTCAACCAATGAGAATAGATTGAAGCTGTTCTTCACTTCCCTGATCCTGGTACGTTTGATCTCCATTTCCCAATAAATTTCACTCCGGGGTATCCACATCATTGCTTGTTGGAGCGTCTGGCTTCATAGTGAGGTTAAAAGTTAAGTTCTTAAATTTATAAGTATATTAATCTTGCAGTGATTTTGACTTTCACTTATTCTTATTCTCTTGATGCTTTGGGGTCCCACAAATCAATAAAGAGCCATTCCTATCTCAAGTATATTTCATCTAGTCCATAAATGCTAACTGTTAAATGCACTGTGTTTAGGTTATTTTTCTTTTTCTAACAACTGTTAATGGGTTAAGAATGTTTTACACATAATCTAACTACATAATTTAACATTAGTATCTTAAATTTAGGCTAATGATTTAACAGTTTTTATTTTTAATTGTTTTTAAAAATAAAAAAATTCGTTTAGGGGATCACCAAAAGACTTGGTTTTTGCAATACTACTTGTGCAGAACTATGGGAGGTCCATACAGCCTTGATCATTGCTTGAAATAGAAATTTCAGAGAAGTGATCATAGAATCGAATTTCAAAGTTGCGGTAGATCTTTGCAACAAAGCCTACGAGAGATGTCACCTAGGAGCTAAAATCATCTTCCACATCAAAATGCTCATAGATAAAGACTGGAGAGTAAGTATTGTTCAGTTATACAGGGAGGGAAATAAAATGAAAAATTGGCTTGCAAAGAATGCCCACAAGAAGGATATAGGTTTTCACATCTTGAACAAATCCACAGTAGAAGCCAGGGAGATTTGTACTCAATGACATGTGGGTTGGATGAACTCTCCCATCTGTTTTCGGTTAGTCCATAGGCTACTTTTTGTATAAAAAAAATGGTTTGGTAACTATTTTTTATTATTATTTTAAAAATATTTTTTAAAAAAATTAAAAAATAAAAATACAATAAAGTTATTTTTTTTTAATTTTTAATTTAAAAAAAAGACAAAAAAATAAAAGTATATTTTTAAAATAATTTATTAAACGAATTTATTTATTTATTTTTGTTTTATAAAATAATTTTATTAATATAATTTTTAAAAATAGAATCAAATAATTCCTTTATTTTTTTTTTATTGTTTATCTTGTTGACAGAGATGTGGCAACAATGGATTAAAAGAGCAACGACGCTAAACATACAAACACCGAATTTATTAACTTCAAAATTGTTTCAATTTTAAAAACTAAAATTGATTTTATGCTAGTTATCAACCCATGAATTCAAACACCAATTTTAGTTTCCTATACTATCAACTTTTTTGTTTCCTCTCGCATCCCCACTTTCGTTTTTTCGAGCACTACTACTATTGCATATAGACATAAACACTGAAAATGAAGGTAATATTTCAAAAAACAATTGAGCTAAATTTCACACCAGCTAGGACGGATCCATCCATCTTTCAATGGGAACCTGAGTGAAGAGACCTGAGAACCACACTCCAGTATACGATTGCTAAAGGACTGGACTTTTTTTTTCGATAAAATAATTATTTTAGTTTTCGAAAGATATTTATTCTTAATTTGATCCTTTAAAATTTTATTTTTTTATTAAATTTTTAAAAAACTATCTTATCTTTACATAATTTAAATACGAATGTGATCTAAATAATTTTTTAGTTTGATCAGTGAAGTAAATTTGCTACAAAGGATGCTTTTGAAAGGAATATAATCCTTGAAGGATTAAATTATGGCTGCTGAGCAAGTGAATTGAGCCAATGTTATATACATTAGGGTTGTTGGCCATTATGGCATCAAGAACTTCACTTTCGAGTTTTTGGAATGTGTTAATGATGATGGAAGATGATTTTATGCAGATATGTGTTTCTGAACTCAAGAAATTAAACATGAAAGTGTAAGCCAAGAAGAACTGCCAGAGTGCCTATTAGGAACTCAAAGTATATGGACTAAGCTACGTACATGGGACGTGCATGGAACATGCAGATCGTGGAAAGGACCACCACTAGGGTGTCCCTTAGGAACCCAAAGCATATGGTGGGCCACATGCATGGGACATGCAGCTAGTGGAGGAACGTGAAGTGGATGTGTAGCAGAATTTCCGTTATGTTTTATGCTTTTGCTGTTTATTGTAGAATGAGTCATAAAAATAGTTAGAGAGTTTTTCGGCTACATGGTTACTGGAATATTTTTTAGCTATAGTTAGTTGAATTTCATTAGTATTTATATTTCCTGGAATGTTGTTTGAAAGATCATCGATTATTAATTCAAATATTCGTGGTGTGCACTCTCATCCAAAGCAGAATTCTATCATCTTTCTTTTGGCTTTGATTGGGACCTAACATTAGTATCAGAGCCTGATTACATGACTACTAATAAGGAGCGAATTGAAAACTTGGAAGCAGCACTTGGATGGTTCAAGATCACTTAGGCAAGTTAGAGGAAAGTATAGCTGCAAAACTACAGCAGATGGAAATTACTTTGAGCAAGACAATAGAAGCCTTGCTTTCAAAGCATGCATCCTTGTCTAGCCATGGGACTTCATTCACTGGGCGCTCTCAAAACACAAGAGAGGAATTACGAGAAAATAATGAAAGTACACGATCATTCGTTTCTTCTAAATTTACAAAACTCGAGTTTCCTAAGTACTCGGGGAATGATCTTACTAAATGGTTTACCCGTGTAGACCAATTCTTTGAATTTCAAGGCATCCTGGAATCACAAAAGGTGTACTTAGCCTCGTACCATCTGGAAGGAGAAGCAAATCAGTGGTGGAGGTGGTTAAGGCGTACTCACAAGGATGAAGGGAAAGAGGTGACGTGGGAGATCTTTGTCGAGGAATTATGGGCTAGGTTTGGTCCTACTGACTGTGAAGACTTCGATGAAGCCTTGTCAAAAATCAAACAAACAGGAACTTTGCGTGACTATCAAAAGGAATTTGAGAAATTGGGTAATCGGGTAGAAGGTTGAACACAAAAGGCTCTCGTGGTGACATTCATGGGAGGACTTAAGGCTGATATAGCTGAAGGCATCCGAATGTTTAAGCCAAAAATCTCTAAAGGAAGCCATTAGCCTTGCACGAATGAAGGATGAACAACTAACTCGGCATAGGAAAATTGCGAAGTCATTCAACCAAACCAACATCGATGTTCTTTTACCAACAAAGTCCAGCACTGCCTCACCTATGAAACGTCTCTCTTGGGACGAAATGCAAAGAAAACGAGCCTGTGGCCTTTGTTTCAATTGTGATGAAAGATTCACTCTGGGTCATAAGTGTCAAGGACCAAAACTGTTGCCACTCGAGAGAAATTCTAGTGAAACAGAGGGGGAAGGTGAGACTAACGTCTAAGGTGAAGATGCACCAGAAATCTCCCTCCATGCCCTTACTGGATGGTCTATAGCCCGTACTATGAGAGTTAAAGCCAAGGTGGGGCCTTATGAGTTGATCGCTCTTATAGACAGCGGATCTACGCACAACTTCATCAGTGACAAGGTAGCCAGCTTATTACAATTACCCGTGGTGCCAACCAAACGTTTCAATGTGAAAATAGCAAACGGGAAACATTTAACATGCCACGGCAATTATGAGAACGTGCCAGTACTTGTACAAGGTATATCTTTTACTCTGACTCTTTATTCACTACCATTAACCGGGTTGGACTTGGTGCTAGGAGTCCATTACTTGAGCTACTAGGCATGGTGGTTTGTGACTGGAAAAGGATGACCATGGAATTTCAATGGAATGGGCATTTTCACAAGCTACAAGGAATTGATGCTCAACCAATTCAAGCTGCATCAATTAAAACTATTTCAAAAGAATTTTGCCAAGGAAACGCTATGTTTGTTGTTTGCCTTCAACCAATAGTAGAAGCACAAGGAGGGGGAGTTCATCTTGATATCCAACACCTATTACAAAATTTTGAAGAGATTTTCCAAGAGCCAAAGCAACTTCCACCAACAAGATAAATTGACCACCGCATCAACCTTAAGGAAGGGAGTGAACCAATCAATGTACGGCCTTACAGGTATGCCTATTTTCAAAAAGCTGAAATTGAAAAACAAGTTCATGACATGCTAAAATTGGGGCTAATAAGACCTAGCACTAGTCCATTTTCATCTCCTGTTTTATTAGTTAATAAGAAAGATGGTACTTGGCGCTTTTGCACTAATTATAGAGCCCTTAATTCTGTGACTATAAGAGACCGATTTCCAATCCCTACTATTGATGACATGTTAGATGAACTCTTTGGAACCGTTTTCTTTACTAAACTTGATCTAAGATCTAATTATCATCAGGTACGAGTACATTCATTAGATATTCATAAAATTTCCTTTCGTACACATAATGGTCATTATGAATATTTAGTCATGCCCTTTGGCTTATGTAATGCACCCTCTACCTTTCAAGCGATAATGAACTCAATTTTTCGCCCGTTTCTTCGAAAATTTGTGCTGGTCTTTTTTGATGACATTTTAATTTACAGCCCCAATTGGACTATGCATCTTGAACATGTGAGAATGGTTTTTGAAACATTAAGGCATCACCAATTTTTCATCAAATTTAGCAAGTGTGCATTTGGGCAACAAGAAATAGAATACTTGGGCCATATTGTTACTTCTCAGGGGGTTAAGGTAGATCAAGAAAAAATCAAAGCAATGTTTAATTGGCCTATACCTGTTAATGTGTCTGAATTGCGTGGATTTTTAGGTCTCACAGGATATTACAGAAAGTTTGTTCGTGATTATGGTGTCATAGCTCGACCATTGACTCATCTCTTAAAAAAGGGGAAGTTCGAGTGGACCACAGAAGCAGACTCAGCATTCAAAAAGTTAAAGCAAGCAATGACCTCTACCCCTACACTTGCTATGCCTAATTTTAATGAACCTTTTGTTATTGAATCTGATGTTTCAGGTGAAGGAATTGGCGCAGTATTAACTCAAACTTTCATGAGCCGAGCCTTAGGTGTCACAAAAAAAATCATGGTCCACATATGCAAAGGAGATGCTGGCCATTGTTCAAGCTATTAAAACTTGGTGTCCATACCTCCTTGGCCGTAAGTTTTATATTGTCACAAATCAGCGCAGCCTTAAATACTTGTTAGAACAGAGAATAGCGACACCAGAACAACAAAAATGGGTGGCAAAATTACTAGGCTATGATTATGAAATCACTTATAAACCAGGCCGAGAGAATTCTGCAGCAGATGCACTATCCAGAGTAGTGGGTAGTCCTAGTCTTGATAGTTTATTTGTGCCTCACACCTCATTATGGGAAGCAATCAAGACCGAAGCTACCAGACATTCTTATATGCTCAGGATCGGCAAGTTAGCAAGTGAGAAGCTTGGGGAACCTTACAAATGGCGAAATGGATTAATCTACTATAAAAATCGGGTTATCATTCCTCCAAATTCACATATCATTCCACAACTATTACAAGAGTTCCATGACTCACCGCTTGGAGGGAATTCAGGTGTTTTGAGGACATTCAAAAGACTTGCCCAGCAGTTTTACTGGCCATCGATGCACAAGGTGATACATGAATATATAGCTTCTTGTGATACATGTCAAAGAAATAAAGTCTCCACGCAATCACCCGCTGGTCTTCTCCAACCACTACCCATTCCTTGTCAAGTTTGGGAAGATATTACAATGGACTTCATTGAAGGGCTTCCACCATCCAATGGCCAAAGTGACATTATGGTTGTCGTTGACCGCTTAAGCAAATATGCACATTTCTTGACTTTGTCATACCCTTTCACTGTCAAAATGGTAGCTCACAAATTTGTTGAAGGCGTCATCAAGCTACATGGTATGCCGAGGTTCATCATAAGTGACCGTGATCCAATTTTCATCAGTAGCTTTTGGAGAGAATTCTTTAAAATGTCGGGAACCCAACTTAACATGAGCTCAGCCTATCACGCCCAAACCGACAGCCAATCCGAGGTGATCAATGGGTGCGTTGAACAATATCTTCGGTGCTTTACTTCTCAACAACCATGAAAATGGACTTTCTTTCTTCCATGGGTTGAATACTGGTACAATACAGCTTATCATGCCTCCACGGGAATGACGCCCTTCCAAGCATTATATGGGAGGTTGCCTCCAAACAATCCACACTACGAGATCGGGTCATCAGTCGTGGATGACATGGACCAAACACTACTCTCACGAGATGCAATACTGAAGCAACTTAAAACTAATCTTCATGTGGCTATTAATAAGATGAAGCAGGTGGCCGATTCCAAACAACGGGATGTGGAGTACCAAGTGGGTGACTCAGTTTTTCTCAAATTACATCCATATTGTCAACAAACAGTCTTCAAAAGGGCTTCTCAGAAGTTGGCCAATTGATTCTATGGACCTTATTTGATTGAAGAAAAAATTGGCAACATAGCTTACAAACTCAAGCTCCCCGAAGGTTCCCGAATTCATCATGTTTTCCATGTTTCCCTGCTCAAACAGTATATTGGAGACAAAAACGTCACCAGCACTGACTTGCCACCTACAACCCTTGAGGGTGAAATCATGATGGAGCCTGAGGCTATCTTGGACACGAGGATGGTCAAGAAAAGCAATAATATCATTGAGGAAAGCTTAGTCCAATAGAAAAAACTGCCTCGCGAGGATGCTAGTTGGGAATGTACCCAAGAACTTTGGGATAGGTTCCCTAATCTGAACCTTGAGGACAAGGTTCCACTTCATGAGGGGGGCAATGATAAGCCAAGAAGAACCACCAGAGTGTCCATTAAGAACCCAAAGTATATGGACTAAGCTACGTACATGGGACGTGCATGGAACATGCAGATCGTGGAAAGGACCACCACTAGGGTGTCCCTTAGGAACCCAAAGCATATGGTGGGCCACATGCATGGGACATATAGCTAGTGGAGGAACGTGAAGTGGATGTGCAACAGAATTCCCGTTATGTTTTATGCTTTTGTTGTTTATTGTAGAATGAGTCATAAAAATAGTTAGAGAGTATTTCGGCTACGTGATTACTGGAATATTCTTTAGCTATAGTTAGTTGAGTTTCATTAGTATTTATATTTCTTGGAATGTTGTTTGAAAGATCATCAATTATTAATTCAAATATCCGTGGTGTGCACTCTCACCCAAAGCAGAATTCTATCATCTTTCTTTTGGCTTTGATTGAGACCTAACAGGAAGTCATCTAGGTTGGTAACTCTGATGAAGCTTGGAATGTCTTTTTTTTTTTTTTGGACAAGATGAAGCTTGTAATATCTTATTTGGATATCTTTCATTCCTGTGACCCAATCTAAGGTGCCATCAGAAGCAAAATTTCATCTGAAAACTCAACAAAATCCTGTTACTCTACTTCAAAAAAAAAATTATATTCTCATGTATAGCTACAATTGCAGACTTTTTGCTGATTTAAAAATCATTTCAATACTACCCAAATTATATATTTATTGGAAAGAGCACTTCATTATTCAAAATTTTTGTACGTAATATTTTTGCTATCATATGCATTGCATGTGCCATTTCAATGTATTACCCCGGCACACAAAATGATAAAAATTGAAAGAGATATTACAAAATTCTTATATTAAAAAAATGTATTTGGGTTATAGATCAAGATAAATAAGTGCTATTTTTTTAAGACAGACATGATAAAGAAATCCTTGATAGGGTAATTAAGGTAAGGAATTAGCAAAAGTTCATAAACCATAAAAAGGTTTTGCTACTTTTGTGGACAGTAAAATATGGTGAAGTATTCTTATAATTAACGCAATAATTGAAAACTATAAATTTGATGTCAATGTTAATATCTAACTTAAAAGGTAAAAAGTAAATATAATAAAATAAATCAATTAGAAAATCAATTATAGAAATTAATTGATAGGAGAAATTGCAATAAGATGTAAAGCTTAAAGTAAAAAAAAAAGTATAATTTCTCCAAATTAAAAAAATGATGTAATTAATCATCAACACTAGTATCCTTAAATTATATCAGAATTATATATAGTATTTAAAAAATTATTTCAAATTTTCCGTTACATAGGAATAAAATCAACAAAAATTATATTTACTATTATCTAGAATATATATATTAAAAAATCTACCCATGCAATACTTTTTATTATTAAAAAATAATTTTGATTGTCATGCTAAACATTTAAATGTGTATAAATAAGACTAGAAAATTTGTGACTCAAATGATAAATAAATTTGAAATTAACGGTTGAGAGATTTTGTAATGTCAAATATTTAAACGTGCGCAAAAACACTTGTAAAAAGAGACAGTCTCAACGCTTTGAATGAAATTAGTGTTATATCAAAAAATATAAAAATACTCGTACGAGGTAAAAAATGTGCATAAATGAGAAGTGAAAAGAGGGGGAAGAGATCAAGGGGCCACCTTTGAATGGGGGAATGCCTCTTCTGACTAGTTCATCGAACTGCAAGAATCCGAAGAGGCCTCATGCTGAGCCTGTCCAAAACGGAAGCTCTAGTATGCCTAATTCCTTTGCAACTTTTGCTGCAAAGCACATCATCACGTAGAGATTATGCAGCTAACTGGAGGCAACTCCGGTGATGAGTTCATCAGCTTCCCTACCAGCTCTTTGAATGGTGCAAAACAGTGTTCCCTTGTTGAAGCACACAATGCCGGAATATCCTGGGTTGCATCGAAATCCAAAGGTGGCAAATGGTCCAGCATCATCTCGAACTGGAACTCCGGTAGGCCCTTCACAAACTCTGGTCCATGGGACTTGACTAAGCGTCTGTGGTTGAACTCAGTGTTAATAAAGGTTATGTGAAAGCCATTGCGATGGAGGAGTTTGGCTAATTGCATGAAAGGGTTTATATGGCCCTATGTTGGGTAAGTCACACAAACAACATGAAAGATATGTAAAAATTTAAATTGTTAACCTCTTCTAAAGAAAAAAAAAATCTTCCCTCATAAAAGGATAAAATTCTTCTAATGAGAAGAAAACTTCTCGGAATAAAGTAAATACAAAAAACCATGAAAACAGAATAAGAAAGAGGAACAGGAGGGGCTGCCATGTGCAGTGTTTTTTCTGGGCTAGAAAGCTTCACAGCACGCCAAGGGAGTCTCAGTGATAAATCAAAGATGAAGGCGCCCGTCCAATGAAAAAAGAAGAAAAAAGAAGGAGTTGAGGGCTCGGCAACGGGTTGTAAATGAATTTGGTCTAACTCCATTTTGACGTGCAGGTTAAATAGGTTCAATTTTATAAACCCAAACTTATCAAATATATAATTTAAAGGGATGGACCATTAGTTTCAAGCGGATTTAATAATAAAATTTTTTGTAACATCAAAAGTTTAAATTTATTAAAAGTTTTATAAAGAAAGACAATTTCAATATCTTAAATAAAATTAGTTTTATATTTAAAAAATATAAAAATACTCAACCAGGAGCCAACAAAATTAAAAGAAAAAAAATCAACTATTTTTTTAATGTAAAATAGTGCAAGTCTAATGAACCCTTAGGTTTATTGATAATATGATATGACACATGAATGAAAATAATTATATTAAAGGAGAAATGAACCTAAACCTTCAATTTTTGAGCTTTGAAAAACAAAATACACAACTAATTTTGGTAATTAAAAAGTTGTTTGGTACATAATTATCTTATATTTTTAATATTTTGTATATCAAGCGCCCCACAAGGCTCCGACCACATTCTTTACCATTAACCATATGTTGGTCATTACCAATTTCTTGGATATAAATTCTTGCCTAACATAACTGCAGATTACATTTCCATTCCATACAAGCTCCTCAAACGCCAAGTTTCTTCCGACCTTTTTTCCCAATTTTTCTACATTGTCCCTCAACAATCCTTCCAGAGGCAGGCCATGAAATTGAACGCAATAAGGAGAAGTATTGAGCTCAATCTCCTCGACGGACCACAAGGGTGTCCATGGCTGTATAATAAAAAGAAAGCCAAAGATCGCCTGTGTCAAAACCCTATTACAATCTTCTTCCTTATCAAAGCTAAACTTGAAAGTGTTCACACCCACATCTGAAATTAGCAAACCTAAATGAACGATCCACTCCTGAATCATTGATCAAAAAGTAGCCTTACTAAGATTCTTATTAGTAGCAAGTTTCCCAATCAACGACACCTCTTCTTTCATCCCGATCCAAGCATACAGCATCACTCCTATCCTCCTCCTCAGCGCCGAAACCCGAATGCTCCATTTCCTCCGGCACCAAAAAGTAGCCTTATTAAGATTCTTATTAGTAACAAGTTTCCCAATCAACGACACCTCTTCTTTCATCCCGATCCAAGCATACAGCATCACTCGTAACCTCCTATTTTGAAAGCATTTAGTATATCATCAATGTCTTGCGTCATCTAAAATACCAAAAAACATAAAATGATATTCTTTTATATATCTTATACCTTCAAAGACCATGAAATCTCATTTCTGAAATTTTAAACTGTTAATTTTTATAAAATCCTAATTATATTCTTTTTATGATAACTTCTAATTGTAATACTAAACATATGAATCTTAAATACCATAATATCTTATACTTGTAATCTTATACCATGATATCCAAATTACCAAAAAATGTAAAATAACAATATACTAAACAACTTGGTAAGATAATCAACCAATACCATTGCATTGAAATTAAGAAAAGTAATTTCAACATTGATAACTCTGGCAAGGCGATGCCCCTTGGTGCACCAAAGAATTCTCTCAAAATAAATACAAATTGCTGAGAATGAGTATAACAAGCTGATACAAAATTTCACAAGCAGTAGCTCAAGTATTACCAGCTCCACTAGTTTCACCCCTCCAATTTAAAAAAACGGGAGGTTTGCAGACGCTTGAAAATTGCTATCGCCAATTGTAAATTTTAAGATTTTCCTACAAAGTTGCCACTACAATTTCATATCCTCAAAATAGATCCCAATTACAGCAAGCTCCTCCAAACACCAGCAACTTGCAGAAATATACATGTAGCAGCCCAAAACAAGCCAGTAGCTGGCATAAGTTCTTTCTTGCGGTTTAGACAGTCACTCATCCAGATAAAAGATGAATGCTTACCCATCACATTGCAGATACAGCTTTAAATTGCTTATCGCCTCCGCATTCCTCGTCCACGACCACGACCTCTGCCACCCATGGCACTTGCTGCAGCCTCTCCTTGTGCACTCTCCGACTACATAAGGAAAACAGAAACATAACAGTCAAAATCAGCTGAAAACCTTTTCCCTTTCGATAGAATATTGGAAGTATTAATCACAACAAACAAGTGACGATAGAAGCTGAAATAGCCATACTTAGTGCACGTTCAGGGCAATGGAATTACACAAATACAGCCATACTTAGGGATTTCACAACCTGTTGCCCAGCAAATAACTACCGATTACAATTACACTCAACCTCATTAACGAAGGACAGGTAATCTGGTATCTTTAATTAAACAAGATTTGGACAAGTATGCGCTGATGGTATCTGAATCTTAAGCAACAGATGATTAGATGCATGCAAACGATGTTCATAAATAGTTTAATTTTTTTTTAATTTGAGCCTTGACGCAACGGTAAAGTTGCTGCCTTGTGACCTGAAGGTCACGGGTTCAAGTCTTGAAAACAGCCTCTCCGCTTACGGGGGTAAGGCTGCGTACATCTTCCCCTCCTCAGACCCCACCAGGTCGGAGCCTCGTGCACTGAGCCGCCCCTTTTTTTTTTTTTTTTAAGACGAGTATAGAACTTGGAAGGATGTGGTTATTGTAGTCACAGGTACCTAAAATCAACTTAGGTGAGACCATCTTTCACTTTAAAGGAGCTATCCACTCTAAGGGATTCTTATTTTCAAACTAGTACAAAAATTCTGAAAGTAAGAATATAGCAGGGACAAAGTACCACGACACCTTGGACACAAAATACACAATAAGAAAGATGATATGCCATATGCCAGTTTTATCAACAACCCCCCCCCCCCAAAAAAAACCAAAAAAATTCTTGAAACAGGAAGAAAATCCAAACACTATATTAGATCCTTAAATCCTAAAATAGGCGAGAATTCAAACTGGGAAGTTCTTAGAGAAATATATTTCAGCAAACAAAAAAAAAAAGGTTTTGAGGATATAGAATGAAAGGAACAGTAAGAAGCTTACCTTGGGATTTTTAACTGTTTCATCCACACTTAAGATAAGGCAAGCTGCCTCTGTAGCAGCGTTTATAGCATTGATCTGCAAATACATTGTTTAGCTTTAACACCATCCATTGAAAAGAAAAGAAATTAAGAATTAGATTCTAGCTATGAAGCATGAACACTTCAAAAAAAAAAAAAAACAAGGGCTGTGTTCAAGTCCAACATGTGCCAAATACTCCTTACACGAAAAATGACACTTCAAATTGCATGTGGACACATCACATTTTGTCGTGTCAAGGTGTCCATGTCTAAGTTGTGTCATGTGCCCATGTCAATATCCATGCTTCTTAGGATTATATAATCATGCAGATAAAAAGTAAACAGATACCTTAACAACAGCAGGCTCCCAGACAAAGTTAGCAAATGAGTCAGCAATTCCACCAGTGGTTATGTCCACCCCATACAGTGCCCCCTCACCTGTAAAGATTATGCAAAAAATAGATTTTCAATTTCTAACGTACCATAAGAACTGTAGAAAATCCACAACCCATAAACCAGCATGAGTTCTCTAGTAAAGAAATGGAGGCACCCTATCTATAACAGGATTTAGAAAAGAGTATAGACCATGTGAATTTGGCTTTCATTAAATGTTTGAATATACTGATATCAATCACCACACAGATGCATTTATTTATATCTATACTGATATAAATGAATCTGGAAGGTTTTGATGTGTTAATCTCAAATATAACTAGTTAGTGGGTAGTTATTTGAATTTTGAAGATCCAAAACTTCTTCCTTTTATTTATGAAAAATAAAATAAAAAAGCGCTTTGACTCCCTTGTCAAGACACAAGACATTGCAGTTATGCCCAAACACAACCACACATGGCAACTTAGAAGAATCTTCCAATTACATTAATATCTCCATCTACAAGCCTGAAACTGAGCTGATGAGTGCTAGGGACATTAGAACAGAGATCTAACAAGACTAAATACAAAATAGGATTACTCTAATTGCATCCTATGACCTATCTACATCCTTGTAATAAAAAATAAGGTTCTTTTGGGAATTGGTGTTAATAAATTGGCATATTTGTGAGCTACACAGGCTTGACTACTTTATTAACAGAAAATTCTCGATTCGGAAAGCATGGGAATTTCTAAACTCTCAGGGAATAAAATTTTAAAAAAAATGCAATCCCAAGGGAAAAAACGAGTTAATTAGCCCAATATGTGGTCAATAATTCTCATTTGAACATATTTTGACGTTATGGTCAAATAGATACCTGTGGTTAATGTGTCATGTCACTCTTCCTCAAAGAGAAGAGATTTTGATCAATTCTCTCAAACTTAAATTTACAAACTTTCGGGCTCAACCATTCTCCCTTTATTATATGCACAAGCTTGAACTTGTTTAATTAATCCCAAGAAGCTTGAGAATTAGATGTTTGACTCATTCGGCCCACAAGTAGCTTAATTATCAATATTTGGATAGTACTATATATTTAATCTTTTGTTTATTTATAAATAATTTTATCTAAGACTGTAGATTAAAGCATCCTCTTATGAGCCACATAAGATGAATCATATAAATATTTTCTATAGCCACTCATTATATAAATGCATGTATAACAGAAAAAAAAAATGAGTTAAGAACTTGTGCCAATATTTTCGAGAGGCAAATAATAAAGTACAACATAATCTAAATAAAAAATGACTTATGTTATACTAACATATTTGTATATGCGCATGTATGAGTATGTATATTATTTATTATACTATAGTTAGCTACTCAAGCAGCTCGTCTCAATTATTGAATGAGCCAAGGTTCAGCCAAGAATTTATAGACTCAAGATCAAGCTTCAGCTAAGATTTGCAGATTTTGATTGAACAATCTAGTGCATGTTATATTGCTCAATTTGACTCAATCTCAGCCCTACCTTTAGATGGGTCTGCAAATGTAAGTGATAGTATGCAACGTATAAGTAAAACGCATGCATATACAGGGAAGGCCAACCAACCAGAAGGAATAGCGTGTTTCTGCCTTAGTTTGTTCAGCACATCAGTTGCATCAAATCCGGCATTGTCACATAATTGTCGAGGTATAACCTGCAAGAACACCAAAACATTTCACATCAAAATTCAACAAAGTAACTATACTCTTTTTACAGAAAAACATGAACTGGTCCATTCAACAAATAAAAAGGGCAAGCTCAACATATTTAAGCATGGTGAGAGAATCTAAAACCCTTCATATGCTCATTTCTTACAGTACCCAAGCTAGTATGTAATGTTGCACAAATTAATTAGTGTACAGTTTCAACTTTCAAGCAAGACACCAACTTTATGCAAGAAAAATACAGCTCCTTATTACCTATAACTTTTAACTTACTAATTATTAAATCTTCCATGACTTCAAATTTCGATCTCAAAAGCCCCACTAAATAATGTAAAATTGTCCCTCCAAGTCCATATCGTTTAGGACAACCATTATTCCTAGCATGGAACAATCTCTGATCCCCAGTCTCCAATACAAAGTACTAATATTGAAGCCTCACATGCACATGCACATGCACATGCACGACTGATTAAAAATGCCTTTCATCCAAAAAGACTGAGGTATCCTGAAGTCAGGGATGTTGCAATAGAGACAATTACAAAATACTATGGAAAACAACATGAATGGTTGATAAGAAAAAAAAATTAAAAAAGAAAAAGAAAAAACCTCCTAAAGTTTTACAAAATTAATGCCAGTCATGTACATTGTCTAGTATTGACTAGAAAATTTACTATTGCAAGTTTGCAACAGAAACTAATGTAGCAGATTTGACTAATAAGCAGATCAGGTTGCTCTTAAAATAGGTGTCAACAAAGCATCAAAATTACATTACATTAGAAGCTATACATGGATACAGAACACAAACAAAGCCTGAAGTGTCCATGTGTTGAAGTGTTGAGTGGCAACTAATAAGAGTATCCAACATGTATGAGTGGTAACTAACAAGAGTGTCCAACATGTACAAAGCTTTTCTTTATGTGTTCCTGTTTCATATATTAGAAGTATATTTACAATCCTATTCTTCTTATGCATTTGCAACACAGCCGCAAAATGATTTGTAGTTATAGAGGCCACAAAGCAAAGATGCAGTCATTAACAGTCCAGGATTCAGGGAAGAAAGCGATGGTGGAGGTTATAAAGAAGGTTTGGAAGCTGAAGATAGATAGGGAGGTGGGGTGAGCAACAGCAAAGAAATGAGGGGGAGAGAGTGATAAGGCAAGAGAAGGGACAGATGAGATTTGGGATTTATTGGGTCTTGAAGGAGGAACAGTAATTAGATTCAGTGGTTCGTTTTGGCATTCTGGGTTTCAATTTCAACTTGGGCTTTACAGGAATGTCTTGGAGAGGTGTGGTTCCACCATTGAAGGAGCTGGAGAGTTTTAAGAAGAGGAAGAAGAGAGAAAGAAAGAAGAGGAAAAAAAAATTATGTCCAGATGCCACAAGCAGTCTGGAATGCCATACTGCCATGTAGGCATTTTCTGTCAATGAGTTTGACAGTGATAGGGAAAAGGATAACATGGAACACGTTTTGAAATATTAGGGACAAAATCAGACCAGATAAAACTTCAAGGACGAAAAAGGTATTTTAGCCTATACACACACACACACAATGTATTGTCACAAAAAATAGGAGATATTTTCTCTGCCCCACCCCCTCTTTTTCGATGCACTTGGCTGCCATGAGAGGGGGATTGAACTTTTGGTCTAGATGCACAGAAATAGTATAACCAAAATGGCTAGAAAACGAGACCTGTGGGTCTATAAACTACCAAATAAAATGTTGTTCAGTAATATTCCTGCGCCAATTAGAAAAAAGTGATAAGTAATATGTAATAAAAGATACTGGTAAATAAAACGAATAACTGCTAACCCAAGGGAAAATAGCATCCTCAGAAGCCCGATTCATAGGAAGCCCTTTAAATTGAAATTCACAAGTTTATGGAAATGGTTGTTTCATCAACAATGATGCTGATGCACAAAAGGATCTATTTCCTATATCTTCCTTATGAGAGAAGACAAATTCAAATATATTAAGTAGCACTTTTGCAGCTACGTGATAAGATTCCCATTAGTTGGAAAATTATATCACTAAAATAAGTTGTCCAATAAAATAATGTTGTCCAATATCTCAAGTGCAAAAGAAAATAATTTCTTTGCCAATATTGTGCTGCATCCCATTACTTACAATGTTGGTTCAATAAAATAATAAAAAAGTGGGAAACACATATAGACCACAACCATGATAGGAACATTCAAAATCCAAAGACACCTACCTCAAGGGCTTTTGCATATGAGTTAATGAAAAGCTGAGACTTTCCAGCTATTGTCCGTGCATGCTGCCTCAAATACCGGCTTATTTCCATCTGCCACCAAGAACACATACATGTCTAGAACATTCATACACATAATTCAACAAATCAAGTTATGAATTTTTAACACATACATCTATAGCACCACCGCCAGCAACAACAGTAGAATTCTTCAATGCCCTTCTAACAATCATGATTGCATCATGTAGACTTCGCTCTGCTTCCTCTATGAACTATTAATTAAACAAAATAAAATCTAAGCCAAGAATGGAAACTCAATTACATAGGTTTGTTCACATGATATACAAACAATTGTTATGATTCCTATGAGACCTGATCAGCTCCACCTCGAAGAACTATAGTGGCTGTCTGGCCAGAGGGGCATCCATTAAATATATTGAATCTCTCATTTCCAACTTGCTTTTCCTCAAAAATCTCACAAGTCCCAAGAACCTTCAAGAAAATAAGTCACAACAACTTCAGCTGAAATATAAATAACATTACAAATTAAATATACAGTGAGAAAGTATTGTTTTTTGAAGTGAGAATATTATATCATAGAACATAATAACCGTGCACAACCTCATCAATAATATTATTCACAGATGTCTGTACAGTTCCACCAGTTGCAGCAGCAACCCTTTGCAAATCTTCTTCAGTTACACGGCCAGCACAGAAAATGTCCCGATCTGCAAAGTACTGTTTCAAGGACATGTTATTCATAAAATTTACAAAATTTCTTGAAATTGCTTTAAGATCCCAATAAAGATAACAAATTTCCAGCATCATCTTTACCAGCTTGTACACATGTATAAATCTGGAGTCGCTAAATAAAAACAGTCGGAGCAGTTTGGCAAAGTCACAAAAATTATAAGGATTTGAAGCCACAGCCACCCAACACATAGTAGAGTATTATATAATAAGGAAATACATAAAATACATCACAAAGCTTCCATGAAAGGGAATGGTATACATATCTAATATTACAAATGATACAAATTTAAAAGATTCAAAATTTTGCAAATGACTGAAATGTATCCAGATTCCAGAATATGAAAGACAATTATATGCATGGGAAAAGACAAAATTAAACCTGTGTAGCTAGATCACCAATAGCAAGTCTTGAAAGAACAACTTTGGCTCCACTCTTGACACATTTATCCAACTTGTCATAAATGATATTCCATTCTGCATCAACAATTGATTGATATTGCGATGGATCTGATAATCTACAAAACATGAGGGAGAGAGAAGAGGCTCTATAAAGTAAGGAACCTTTCAACAGATGATCTCTAGTCTCTACATCAATGAACAAAAACAGATAAAATAATTTTAAATACTTTAATACCTTATTTCGGCATTTTCTTTCTCAGATTTTAACTCCAACTCAACATTTAGTAAGAGTATCTTAGGATTCATAAACTTCTTTGGCTGTTGTTCAAACCCAGCATATGAAAATGTCTTTTTGAAGGCAACACCATTTACTAGAAATGAGTCCCGCATGGTACCACCTGGAACCTGTAGAAGAAAACAAAGCCTCTATAAAATTGCTTTTCAAAATGAATTTCCAGTTAACACCCAATGTCCCCCAAATTGCTCAATTCATAAACATAAAAACAAAAGGTCTAATTTTCAGAACACCAGTGATGCAGTCTAACAATTTAAGCAAGCAATTTGTTTTATGCATTTTGGTGATAAACAATTCACAGAACATAATATAACAATGATCAAGTCAGTATTAGACCATGATTTTACAATTAACTACTTCGACATCTGCATGATGCATGGAGATTTTCAGTAAACATTATTAGAATGGCAAAGAAAAAATATTCTTTTTGTTGACAAAAGAAGAGATTGTATTAATAGGAAAGAAAGATACAAGAGGAGGATATCCTCCTAAAGTGCGAAGACCACTAAATAAGAAGATTAGAAAAAGGGAATATAAACTTAAAACATGCGCAATTCAGCCCAATCCATTTGCATATCTAACAAGGACACTCCCTCCCGTATAAAAGCCCTGAACCAAACAAGACCCCAAACAGCTTATTCCAGCCCATAAGACATCTTCAGCCATGGAGGCACACCTGAGAATACAACCATACCGTTCCATTAAATATTCCAAATACCAGCAAAAATTGCACATTGCACAAAGTTTTACCATCCTTTTCCTTCCAAAATCTTTCAATCTGTATGGAAGAAATTGCTCTAAATTCAAAGGACACACCCAAGACCCCAAACAGCTTATTCCACAACGAACCAGCTACCCACCAATGTAAAAATAAGTGATCAACAGTTTCTGCCTCATTCATACTCATAATACATATAATAGGAGTGAGAGCTGTCTTAGGTCTGCAAATTTGTGTTAATTCTACAGAGTACAGCAGACCAAATATAATATTTTACTTTTGAAGGAAGTTGAGATTTCCAAATGGGTTACTCAAAAAGGAAAACATTTCTAGTAAGATACTGAACGTAGGTTTACAAGTATACGCACCAAATGAATCAAGAGTCCAAACTCTCCTATCTGTAGTTGTTGAAAGACAAACAGGGTCAACAAGAGGCAACAACAACTAAGTCTTTTCCCACTAGGTGGGGTCGGCTACATGGATCAAACGGCGCCATAGTATACTATCATGGATGAGATCAATAGATAAGTTATTAACTATTAAATCATTTTTAATAGTTTCACTTATTGTTTTCTTTGACCTCCCTCTACCTCTAATTATTGGACTATTCTCCATCCGATCTACTCTTCTCACTAGGGCTAAGGGTCAACAAAAGGCAATAGACAAAATTCTTCTTGGTAGTCAGTCAAGTTTTGGAGGAGAACTAAAGAAACCATGTGGGTTCCAGTAAATAAGGCTTTTATTTTGAAGATCGTATATGGCTTGCGGGTATACATGCAGAGCAGCTTCAGAGAGATCTCAACCAATGAAACAACTAGAGCATTGATGAACAGTCACTAAGAGCTTGTAAAGTCTGGTTGATATGATGAATAATTTATCCTCTGAAATAAAATGACATCTACTGCAAGGTACCATCAAAAATTCCCTCAGGAAAAATAAGTGAAAGGAGGAAGGAAATCAACACATTAATCTTATACCAGCCATCAAATGGCTTTTTTACTCTGGAAGTGTTTGGATAATTTAGCATCATTGAATGAAGTCTATATAGTGCAAAAAAATAAAAAATAAAAAATACACGTAATAAGCATCTTCCACAAAAATATTCAATTATTTTTATTACAAATCTTCCAATTTTTTGGTATTCTTAATTTTCAAACCTACACACAAGGAAATGGTTCAGATTTCTTGAATTTTCCAGTCTTTAAGTAATTTGTATAGTTCAGATAATCTCAGACGTTGTAAGAATTATCTTTATCCAACTCAAATAAAAAAAAGATAGAGCCAAGTGTAAAAATCATAACCAAATATAACCAAAAATTTTCAGAAGTGCACAGCTTTAAGCATGCTTTTCAAGCACTGAAACATCCAACACATGGTTATATATATGTAAAACTTAAGCTGGTAATCAGAGTGCAACCCCAATGCCTAGTACCTTACTGCCACTACTAGTGGAGTGGAGCTCCTAATGGAGCCCAGTGTTCAGCATCTCCCTTTCGGGGCAAGCGCTGAGCACATGTCAAAGGGGGGCGAGGCTACCCCTATAATATTGTCAACCCCCTCACTCGAACACGTGATCAGGCTTTGATATCATACTGAGGATTGAGTACCTCCCATTAAGCTAAAAGCTTAAGCTAGTAACCAGAGTGTAAACCCAATGCTTAGTGCCATAGTAGTCAAATCATTATTCAAATTGTGAATCGAATGACTTATTTTTTAATTGTGAATTATATTGAATCGTAGAATTCACAAAAAATTGAAAAATAATTTAAAATATATAATATAAATCAATAAATAGTATAAAAAAATAATTAAAATAATATATTTATTTCAATAATTCTAAACATAATTAACCATAAAGTCTTAAAAAGACATAATTAGCTCATAAATCATAGATTTCTAAACCTAAAAAGCTAAAGTAAACTAGTAAACTAGTAAACTCTAATAATCTTCTTCATTTTCTCAAAATTAATCATCGAAGAAAAAAAGGTACCTTCGGAGTTTGGAATAGGTTTAGAATTGTGAGTTATTTGAAGATCATCTCTGAGTTTGAATAGGTTTAGTATTATTAAGAAAAAATGACATTTTTTGAAAATAAATAAATATTAAAAAAAACAAAACACACCTTTCACATGGGTGCAGCATGCAAGAGGCAATTTTGGAAACAAAAGTTTTAAATGGAACGCTGCGTTTTGACTTCTTTTATTTAGAAAAAAAAGGCAAAAGTTTTCGTGAAGAAGGAATAGGATGTCACACAACCATGGCTGACAACTTGCGTTGCACAACGTCTACAAATGACTCCTTCAATCACAAAATCATATGATTCTACGATTCAAGCCAAAATCACACAAATTTGTGCAATTCTAGCAATGATTCTAACTAGCTTACGATTTGTATTGGTGGCCATCTAAATCAAAGCGTATCATTTGATTAACAATTAAATCAAACATTTTCTGTTTCCATGCCTAGTACCTTACCTACTACCACTAGTGGGGTTGCCCCTGATGAGGCCCAATGTTCAGTATCTCCCTTTCATGGCAAGCGCCAAGCACATGTCTAGGAGGGTGAGGTTACCCCCATGATAGTCACTCCAATCCCTCTCCCCACTCGAACTCCAACACGTAATCAAGCTCTAATACTATACTGAGGATCGAGTGCCTACCATTAGGCTAAAAGTTTAAGCTGGTAACCAAGGCACAACCCTGATGCCTAGTACCTTACCATCCACTACTAGTGGGATGAAATGCTTGCTACAAAGGAATCTAATTATTCTACAATGACATATTGGCATGTAGTTCTAAATGTTTAGGATTTCAAGATTCAAGAATAAGGTGAGAGTTCAAACATAATTAAGTATTGTTCAAGGTAGATCACCCCGCAGTACACTCAGATTAGTTATATGGGTTTTCTAGAGTCACTGAATTTACAAGTTTATGTTAAACCTGCAATTGAGCTTCTTCTTTTTGTTTCTATTGAATCTTCGATCACCAAGCCCACCTTTCTTTGATTACTTTGCCCCATCCCAGCCCATAAATCATCTGCAAAAATACCTCAAAAGTCCTCAATTCTCAAAACACAGCCCACCTTTCTTTGCATAACATAAGCAGCCTCCATTGGCATTCACACTACAACTCTACAACTCCTCCTCCATTGTTATGGTTAAATTATGAATTAAGATCTTACCCACTTGGCCAAACATTGCAATGAGTTTGGTAAGCCATTTTATGCACCCATTATATGAGAAACACCTTGAAGTAGTGTATCAAATCCTTAGATACTTAAAAAGTACACTGGGTAAGAGCTTACTCTTCTAAAAGACCACACGGCAAAACATAGAAGCATTCATCAATGCAAATTGGGCAAGTTCAGCCACCGATAAGAGATCAACATTAGACTATTGTACCTATGTCTATTGAAATCTAGTCACATGGTGGGGCAAGAAACAAAATGTGATTGCAAGAAGTAGTACTGAGGCAAAATATAGGGCCATGGCTAACGAAGTCTGTGAGATGTTTTGGTCGAAGAGAATTCTTGAAGCATTATATGTGAATATTAACATGCCAATGAAGTTGCATTGTGACAACAAAGCCGCCATAAGTATTGCACAAAATCTAATACAATACAATTGCAGTAAGCATGTGGAGATAGACAGACACCTCACAAAGGAAAAGATTGGTTGTGAAGCTGTTTGCATGCCTTTTGTTCCCTCCACACAACAAATAGCTAATATCATGGAAATAGAAAACATTCGATTCACGTGGTGAAGTGAATAATACGCCATGATTCATATGGCTACTTATACAAATCGGCAGCCAAATCATAAACTACCCAGAATCGTTGCCGAAATCACTTCTTGACTTGAATCACAGAATCATATGATTTTGTAATTCAAGGAGTCAATAGTGGACATTGCACAACATGAGCTATTGGCCATGGCTGGGCGACACCCCATTCCTTCTTCACAAAAACTTTTGCCTCTTTTCTTTTTCTTTTTCTTTTTCTTTTTTAAATAAAAGAAGCCAAAACACAGCATGCCACTTAAGCCTTCTATTTTCAAAATTGCCTCTTGTTACACCCATGTGAAAGGTGGGTTTTTCTTTTTTTTCTTGGTTTTTTAATATTTATTTATTTTAAAAAAATTGCAAAAAATATTTCCTCTTAATAATTTTAAACCTATTCAAACTCAAAGAGGCAATCTTCAAATAACTTTTCCTCTTCACAATTCTAAACTTATGCCAAACTCAAAAGGTACCTTTTCTCTTCAATGATTAGTCTTGAGGAAATGAGGAAGATTATTAGAGTTCACTAGTTTATTTTAATTTTTTAGGTATAGGAATCTATTATTTATAAACTAATTATGTTTTTTTAAGACTAAAAGTTAATTATGTTTAGAATTACAACAATAACAACTAAACATTTTTCCACTAATTAAGGTCGGCTACATAGAACAAACACAGCAATAGTGGCCTATTATAAATGAGATCAATAGATAGATTAATTGTTAAATCTTTCTTAATAGTTTCACCAATTGTTTTCTTTGACCTTCATTTACCTCTAATTATCGGACTACTCTCCATCTTATCTACTCTTCTCAGTAGACTTCTGCAAGTCTTCGCCATACATGGTCAAACCACCTTAAGCGAGATTTCACCATTTTTTCCACAATAGGTGCTACTATAACTTCCTCTCTAATACACTTATTTCTAATCATATCTCTTCTAGTGTGTCCAACATTCTCATTTCTGCGACATTGAATTTATCTTCATATTATCTTTTAACATTCAATACCATACAATATAGCAGGTCTTATAGCTGTACGATAAAAATTTTCATTAACTTTGAGCGACACTTTTCTATCACAAATGATATCCAAAACCTTCCTCCATTTCATCCATCCCGCTTAAATCTTATAATTTACATCTTCCTTTATTTCGTTATCATTCTATATAATGGACTCAAGATATCTGAAACTTGTGACTTGTTTTAATAGATGTTCTCCAAGTTTTATTTCTAAATTTGTATTTTTTTGCTTTTTATTAAAATTACATTTCATATATTCTGTTTTATTTTTTCTTATACGAAAGTAATGTGTTCCAAGTTTGTCTACATGACTCTAACTTTTTATTTATTTTCTCTTTTGATTCACCAACTAAAACTATATTATCTGCAAAAATTATACATCAAGACCCCAAATCTTGTATATATTCAATAACTGCGTTCAAAATCAAATTAAAAAGATATAGGCTCAAAGATGACCCTTGATGTAGCCCGATAGATGTAGAAAAATCATGTGTCTCAATTTTGTGTTCTCACGCAAGTTGTAATCTTATCATACATATCTTTGATTGCTCGAATATACGTATTGACTTTCCTAACATGAAATCAAATTAATTCTTTATGACTTAAGTCTCTTGTTTTAATCTCTACTCAATGACCTTCTCTAGTATGGCTCATGAGCTTAATCCCCCTATAGTTGGCACAGTTCGGTATGTCCCCTATTTTGTTTATATTATTTACTTATTTATATTTTATATTATATATTTTAAACTATTTTTTAATGTGTTCATGAATCTCACAATTCAAAAATAAGCTAGCCGATTCACGATTGGACTACTATGACTGATATCTTTACCAAAGGACTTTTTAGACCTAGTTTTAAACTGTTTGTAAGCAAGTTGGGCATGATAAACATCTATACTCCAACTTGAGGGGGATTTTGGAATAGGATATAAAATTAGGATTGCTAAATCAAATCTGAATTTAAAATAGATTGATTTTCTTTCCCATTTTCTAGCAGCTTTAATTAGATTTCCTATTTTCTAACTTAGATATTTAGTAATTAATTTGTTACTGATTTATTGGGGTTCCCTTCAATCAGAAGGATTTCTCTACTATAGATGGTACTGGTTTCCTGATGAAATACAAGAAGAATGAATTTTCTCTCTTCCCAAAAAATTACAATCTTGTCTCTATGACATCCCTTAAGTAGCCTGTGATTTTTCCAAGGGAGTTTCTTTTACAGATATGAAGAGAAATTTAAAGACCTTCATTGTATTGATGATAATTTTTTGTTAGTTTTATTTTTGCGCCTCTCTTTAGCATTTCTTACTGTTGCCCAAATCTTTTGTTTTCATTTCTTATTGCAACTATAATTTCTTCTATAAATAATCTTAATGTTGGTTGATGGAATTTCCAATATCCACACAACTATGAAAATAGAAAATTCGAAAATTATGTCGCAGATAGATACAAGTTTGCAAAAGAAGTGACATATTTACCTTCTTAATTCCAATCATGTTCAACCTGTCATCATTTCCAATTGCAATCACAGAATCCACAACCATTGATGCAAAGAACTCCTTTTCTCCTCCGATGAGCTTAGAAGAAAGTGTGGTAGCAGCACACTTTGCAAGCAAGCTTTTCTTTTCCTTCAGACTTTTTCCCTCTATGCTAACAGCTAGTTCTTTGATCTTCTCAATTGCCTGCAGCAATTATGTATGAAAAATATAATGCGACAAATCATAAATAAAACTCTGCTCATAGTTTTGAAGGTTGAGGGAAAAAAAGTTCCGTACCAAGGAGCTCGCAGTCCTGTAGCTCCTTATTAAATTTTGAGAGTGAACACCATCTTCAATGAAAGGCTTGGCTTCCCTTAAAAACTCAGCTGCAAGCAGTACAACAGTTGTGGTTCCATCGCCAACCTTCACAATAAGAATTATAAATAGCCACCTTTATATACAAATAACAATTCCACAATTTCAAATGTCCATTTCAAGCAAGGATATAATCATTAACATGTCAAAGCAAAATAATATTTCTTGAAATTAATTTTAACACCAGGTCAAACACTTCTACACTATAGTGCTTCTCATTTCTTAATAATAAATCTACAAGCTATAAAACTGACGTAGCACCAGCCCCACCCATTTCAAATGCCAAAAGCAACAATTTCTAAGGTACTATTAAAAGAAATAGCTACACTAGCAAGGGTGATGAAACCCCACATGCAATCCAAAATGTCATATTTTGCTTTATATTACGGTACATGAATGACATGTAATTGCATTCTACGATCCACATTTAATCAATTTATGTGGATTAGAAAACAGATCTCACCCAATCTTCCAACTTGTCTATAAATAATTAGTTGAAACACCAAGCAGCAGTTCCATCCTTAACATTCCAAATCAAATCCATACTACATTATCTTGAATAATATACACACTCAAAAGGAAATACAGAAATGCTATTGCTATGGAGAACTGTTGTGTTCCCTTCCTGTCTATAATATACAGCGTCAGCTTGGAATCAAGAATTTTACGAATTCTACATTATAACCCTTTCCGCAATTGGTATGAATTATAAAAGGTAAACAAACAAGTTCCAAAATAGAAGAGTGTTTTTTTTTCCAACTTGACATGAAACAATGTCATTAGCAGTTATTAATTTTATACACATAGCGAAACTAAAAATGCTACTAACAATAATTTTAAACGAAAACATTCGTTTGATCCACCCCTGATTTTGTCAGAAAAATGAAAAGTCCTACAGAAGCAACTAAATACTGAGTGAGAGTGACCTCAGAATTTAAACCAATTACAGAAAAGTACTAGATGCCCAAAAGTGATCCAAATACCCGATACCAAGTACCCCACATTCTTAACAACGAAGCAAAAATATAATTTTCCCCTAAAATACCTCCAAATCCTGGGACTTCGCGATGTCGACAAGGATTTTGGCAGCGGGATGCACGATGTCCAAGAGCTTCATGATAGTGGCACCGTCATTGGAAATGGTGACACTGCCCTTCTCATCGTGGATCAGTTTGTCCATTCCCCGGGGCCCAAGCGTCGTTCGCACCACATCCGCCACAGCCGTGCACGCACTGATGTTGCTCACCAACTGTGCCTTCCCTTGCGATGTGTCTGTGCCTTCCTTCAGCAATATGATCTGGGGTTGCTGCTTGTTTCCACATTTCCAAGATAAAAATTGTTTAGATCCACAATAAACTTGCAGACAAACAGAGAACACAGAGATACTTAGAGAGAGAAAGAGCATACCAGCATTGCTGCCATTGTTGAAGATGAGTAAAAGTGTAGCAAGAGAGAACTAGGGTTTAAGATTAAACTTCCGAGCAGACTCTCCCACTTCCCGGGTTCCACCAAGTTTTATGTTTTATTTTTCTTTCTTTTTTTTTCGTAAAAATATCTTTTTCTTTCTTAAAATTTATTTCAAATTTTAATTTTGATTTTAAAATTTTATTTTACTCCTATTTAAAAAAAAAATTAATGTTGTTCTTTATCATTAAATCTTCACACCTGGGTAACCCATATCTAATCAGTTTTTTTTTTCTTCCTTCTTTTCTTTCTTTCTCTTCCATTCCTCGGCCATGAAACTTCTTTATACTTTTTGTCTCTCATAGCTTATTGTCACATATATATTTGTTATTAATTTAATTTTTAATATATTAAATTATTATTAAAATAATCTTTTATTAATATATTATTAAATACTTTAATAAATCTAATGATATAATTCGTTTTAACTTATCAATTAATAGTAATTCATAAAAAATAATAAATTATATCACCAAATTCATTAAATTAAAAAGATTATTTTGATCAAAATTAAATTTATAACAAATATTTATAAAAAATTAAATTAAAAATAATATGGTACGTGAAAAAACAAAGTATGATTTTACTGCTCCTCCACACCCTGCCACAAAATTTAATCACAAACCAAACAGAAAAACGATGGCAGCAAGGAATAGAATAGGAGAGGCAAACGATGGCAAAGAGAGCAAATGTTTGGAATTCCTACCAGACCATCTAGGGTGACCAGTTGATATCTAGGTAAATTCGTAATTTGTCAGTCACAAATTTAATTTCAAAGTTTGTTATTTATTTTTTTAGTGGTGGATTATCTATATATAAATACTTAATCTATAAATACTTAATGAATTCAAAAACCTGTCCTAACTTTGAATCTAAGCTTCTTTCCTCCAACTTAAATTTTTTTCAATTTAAACAAAAATCTCTTACAATAAATATATTTATCTCATTTGGTAGCTGACAAAATAAAGCATGAGAATAGAAATTAAAAATAGAATAGAATATTATTATTAAAATTATGTTTAATACAATATACAAACGAATAGAATAAAAATTAAATCAAAAAAATATAATTAAAAAATAATATTATTTTAACTTAAAAATAATTTTAAACATTATAAATAAATAATAAAATAAATTATTATTAATATAAAAATTTGAATTAAATTTTATTAAACAATATTAAAAATTTAATTTAAATATATATTTTTTATTTATAATAAATAAAATAAAAGAAAATATTTTAATATTTTCTATTTTTAATTTTATTGCACTATTTACTTTTTATCCTTTTTTGAGATAACGCCAATTCCTTTACAAAAAGTAATTAGCATTCTGTATAATTCATATTTTTTACTTATTCTATCAACCAAATAAGAGAATGGAATAAGAATTTTCATCCAATTCTCTCAATCCTATATGCCGATCCAAACCTTATTGTAATGGGATGGAGGAAATTGTTTACTAGGAGAAAGGATCAGAAGAAAGCAATATTCCATTTGTGTTCCTCAATTAACCACTCTTTCTTCTACAATTATCCAGACTAAAAGTTTCTACGTAGACACACGAGTTTATCATAGATTTAAATCATATTTCATATTAAGCCCTCATTTGATTGGTAGTAAAAAAAAGAATTAAAATAGAAATTAATAATGAAATAAAATGTTGTTATTAAAATTACGTTTGATACGATATGAAAAGAAATAGAATTTTTATTATTTTCCTACGTTTGGTATATCTTAAATAATACAGTAATGAAATAAAAAGTTAACAAAAAGATATAAATACACTTAAAGAATAAAACTATTAAAATAATATTATTTTGACTTAAAAATTATTTTAAAATGTTATAAATAAAAAAATGAAATAGATAATTAGTAATATAAAAATTTTATTAAAAATATTAATAATATTTTAAAATAGTTTAAAAATTATTTATTTTATTTTATTTATCAATAATAAACAAAATATAAATAAGAAAGGTATTTTATAAGGATACTTTAGTCTTTTTCAATCACATTCTATTCCATTCTCTCCTTTTCCATCACTTTTAAAAGGTAATCACATTTCCCTCATGTAAGATAATCCTCTTTCCATAACTTTTTTATTCTACTAACCAAAAGCAATACTTGATGGAATGGGAATCTCACTACTAGAAACGTAGAAGATAGCGACGGAGCCTTAACGACGATCAAAAAAACCATTGCTAAGTCCGAATATAATGACAGTTTTATACCCATTATTATACCATAGAATATAACGACAGCTAAAAATTAATCGTCGTAATTTTACGAATCTGTGTATTATAACGACAATTCTAAATGAATTGTCATTATATTATGGCAATTTATTAAAACTGTCGTGAAACTGAACCAACTCTCCATGAACGATTTATTTTTCGTCGTGATATAACGACAGTCACTTCAAACCGTCGTGATTCAATCACGGGTTAAAAAAACTATCGTCAAATCTAGATAGTAATTAGACTATTTATGGGAAGATGATCTCGGTTTCACGACGGTTTTAGTAAACTGTCGTTATACCACACACCATTTAGACGATTGTTTAGTTGAAACCGTCGTTAAAACTAATTTTAACAATAGTTTTTTGGAAAACCTTCGTTAGAACTGACTTTAACGATGATTTTCATAATTGTCGTTAAGTCAATTTTTCTTATAAATCAGTGGTTCTCTCTTTCATTTTCATTTTACAATTGAAAAATCTCTCATCTCTTTACAAAGAACGCTTGTTAACTTATTCGTATTTGCAGTTCAAAAATATTTACTCTTCTTCAAGGTATACATTACAATATTTTCATTATTGTGAAATATTCTTCATTATATGTTGCAAATTTGAATAAATTTATTGAAATAATAATTTTTTTTTTCATGAAGATCCTCCAGTCATTTATGGATATTTGCAATTCGTAGTTTTTTATTCTCGCTTAAGGTATGTATTTTAATTATTTTGATGTTGTGATTTTTTTTAATACATTTGAATATTTGACTTAGTTCATGACTTTAAATTAAAATAGTTTATTAGAAATTGTATGTTTTGTTTTTAGTAAATTGTTTTATTACCTTATGTAGGTTAAATATATGTTTTTTATTTAATCAAATTAAGAGTAAGAATTATTTAATATTTACAATTGTTATAATAATAGAGTGACTATTGGTTATTATTTAGGAAGAATAACATAATTATTAAGTTAAATATATTGTGTTCATAATTATAAGGTTGAACAAATTAAATTAATTAAGGAATAAAAAATAAAGTTAAGTTAAATAAATAGTAAATTTTTTAATTTTTATAAAAAAATAGTAGCATAATATATATATATATATATATATATATATTAAAAATAAATTTGATAAAATAAAAATATTTATTATATTAATAAATGTAATTAAATATTATACATAAATTATTAATAGAGGAATTGATTACGGACAATTATTTAGAGTGAAATTCATACATTTTCATTTATTATTTAGAAACAATAACATAATTAATAAATTCAATATATTATATTCATAATTATAAAATCGAAATAATTAAATTAATTAGGAAGTAAAAAATAAAGTCAAGTTACATAAAAAAAAAGTTTAACAATTGTTATAAGAAAATAGAAGCATAATAACATATATTTACTGAATAATAATAGTATTATTAATAATTTAGATATAATAAATTTAGTTATTATATTATTAAATGTAATTAAATATTAGACTTAAATTATTAATAGAGGCATCGAAGTAGTGAACACCATGAAATAATATTATATGAGAAAATTTAATATATTTTTGACATGATGTATATAACAAACTAGTAAGAAATTTTTTAGGGTAAGATAAAATTGTTAATGACGATAACTTGTCGTATTAAATGAAAATTTTTGTAATTGAATTATTTTTACATAGTTTAAATTAAACATAATTAATTAAGTTTAAATATGCAAATTAGTTAGGAGTGTTAACTTGTAAAAAAATTTAGAATGTTAAATTAATTAAAAATGTAAAATAAGTTTGTTAGTAAATAGAATTAAAATTCATGAAATGTTTTTTTGTTACATATTACTTAATCCTCGAAGAAGGGTTAGAACAGGAAGTAATACATTTAACAATGCATTAATTAACATATTATTATTATTTTTTATTTTATAATGGTTTCAGACATGCATAAGTTTTGGATCCATAAACTTTGACACATTTGAGAGTATTTGGAAGATCTAAAAGGTTTTTAAATTTTACAAATACTAACTCGGGTGTCAAAAGTAAAATAATCTACCCATGCACAAAGTGCAAATTTAAAAAATGGCAAGTTACAGAGGTTGTGCACCAACATTTGATCATCAAGTCTTTCCCACAAGGATATGATTTCTAGAGTATACACGGCAAAATGTCAACAAAAGATCCTGTTACAGGACATCAATTAATACCGCAAGATGTTGGCAAACGTCCCATCGTTCGAAATGACCCTGTGCAAGACATAATTCGTGATGTATTCAGAATTCTTTGTGAACATAAAAGTCTCGATTTTGTGGACATGTTAGTTCCACTGTCAGGTGAAAAGATGGACGAAGGTACGAATTTTTTTTTGAATTACTGAAGGATGGCCAACAACAACTATATGAAGGGTATGAGAAATACTCCAAATTGTCATTTTTGGTGAATTTGTACCACATCAAGTGTTTGTGTGGGATATCCGACAAGGCTATGTTGATGATACTGGAGTTATTGGTTGACGTCTTCTCAAATGCAAAAAATTCAACTTCATTTTATGAGACTAAAAAAATCATTAATAAGTTGGATCTGAATTACAAAAAAATACATATATGTAAAAACGATTGTATGCTATACTAATGGAAGGACCAAAATAGAGATGCTTGTAGTAAGTGCAGCACACCAAGGTGGAAACCGAAAAAGAAAGGGGAGAAGTAGAAGAAAGTGGCTAATAAAATCCTCAGATACTTTTCACTCAAGCCACGACTGCAAAGATTGTTCATGTCTTCTAAGACTATTGAATATATCATATGGCATTTCACAGACAAAAATTTTGACGGCATGATGAGGCATCGAGGGACTTTGAGGCATGGAAGAAATTTGACCTTTTGAATGCTCAATTTGCATCATATTAGAGGAATGTGTGTGTGGAACTTGCCACTGATGGTTTCAATCTATTTGGGAACTTAAGTGCAAGTTACAACATATGGCCAGTCGTATTGATTCCTTACAATCTCCTTCCTTGGATGTGCATGAAGTAGAGTTCTTTTATACTGTCAATGATAATTTCAGGTAGAAAAGCACCGAGAAATGATATAGATATATTTCTACAACTGCTAATTTAAGAGTTGAAGGAGTTATGGTTTGATGGTGTGCAGACTTACGATTCATTCAACAATGACATGTTCAACATGCATGCATCTCTTCTATGGACAATCAGTGATTTCCCTAGTCTTGAATATTTATTAGGTTGGAATACTCATACTAGATTGACCTGTCTACACTATAATTTTGACTTAACTTCTGTGTGCCTACCTCATAGTCGGAAGTAGTGTTTTATGAGACACTGTCGCTTTCTAAACCTGGGTCATAAATTTAGGATGGTCTGCAACAGGTTTGATGGGATAGATGAGAGAAGAAATCCTCCTCTACAACTGAATGGTGTAGACATCTTAAGACAAGTTAATGACATTAATGTTGTGTTTAGAAAGAATGGGGAACATAGAGGTCAAGAACAGAAGATCCGAGGTCACAAAGGGGTTGAAGGTAGTACTCAAAACTGGCTTAAAAAAAGCATATTTTTTGAACTTCCGTACTAGGCGAACAATTTGTTATATCATAATCTTAATCTTATGCATATTAAGAAAAATGTATGTGACAATATCCTATATACTTTGCTAAATGACACTGGCCGTTCAAAAGACTACATCAATGTACAAAGAGACTTACAGGAGTTAGGTGTGAAGTCAGAGCTGTGGCCGGATGAAAATGGTAAATATCCCCCTACCTTGTTCACACTGACAAATACAGGTAAAAATATCTTTCTCAGAACACTAAAAAACATATATGTGCTTGACGGATACTCCAATAATATCTCCATATGCATTGATTTAAGACAGCGTAAGATTGGGAGGGTTGAAAAGTCATGACTGTCATATTCTTATGGAACAACTATTACTCTTAGCCATAAGGAAGGCACTTGCTAAGCAGGTGTTCGCAGTTCTAGTTGAAATATGTTCGTTCTTCCGACATGTTTTGTAATAACCCCAAAATTAAAAAAAAGGAAAAGAAAAACCCTAAATAAATGAAAAATCCTAAATTAAAGAAAATTTTGAATGAAAGTGAGGATTATGGAAAATGGAGATAAGTACCATTGGGAATATGTTTATTTATCATAATGTTTGAGAAATTGTGAGCTAATTTGAGGATTTAAGTTTTGGGGTCAAAATGTAAATAACAAAAATTGCAAGGACACCCCTCAACAATTGAAATTTTGCTAATAGGTCCCTCAGATGATTTAAGAGAGATCAGATGCAGAAGAGGTGTAAAAAATTTTCTGCACTTTCTCTCTCAAATTCACTTTCTCTCTCTAAAAATTCTAAAACTTCTTTCTAGATTTCTAGCACTTCTGGACCTCGAATTTCAACACCGTCACCGCTTATGGATTACAATTCTATCCAATTGATTTCTAAAAATTTGGCCGAAAATCTATCAGAAAACGGAAAAGAAACCCGAGGAAGATAAGTTCTGCATCTCCTACTTAGAGTCCTTAAATTGAAAATTTGACACCGTAGATAGGTTCAGAAGGTGAAAAAAACCTTAGGATATAAAATTTAGCTACCATCTGACAACTTTTGTATGGCATGAACAGTAAATTCATCCGTTATGAATAGTAATTTTTGACGATGAACAGTAATTTTACGGTGAATAGTACCCTATAGTTGACCAGCGTTGACTAAACTTTCGGAGGCTAAATTTCACAAATTCAGAGTCATTTTTTAAGTTTTTGGACCCTCTGAACTCATTTTTGGGGTCTATTTGGCTAGATTTGGATTGAAAACGTGGATTTTGAGGTTGTTCAACTTGAAACCCTAACTTTGTGAGTAGATATTTCCTTCTATGGCTTATCCTATGCTCTTCTTAAACTTTAAATGAATAATTGATTATGTTTATAAGTGATTTATACTTTTATTTGTATCTAAAATGGATTAAATTATCTAGATTTGTTTATTATCGGGTATATAGTTCAAGAAGAGTATGATTTTGAAATTAGATTTTTGAACTCATTGAATATGTGATTTTAAATGTATTTCTCATTGTATAGTAAAAGAAATATCTTATGCACGTTGCATTGATTTGTAAAGTTATATGATTGCCTTGGAAAAATGGCATGTACATGTGATAAACCCTAATTGAAAAATTTATGATAGAAGAACTATACTGAAACTAAAAGTATGTATTATATTGAGAATTTTATACTGGAATATATGGCATATGTGTATATGGTATTTTTTGTGAAGGAATCCTATTGGAAACACTGTTTGCTAACAACAAGGAATGTTAGCCCTGGTGCACCTTGACACCTCAGCTAGTAGGAGTGGTGTTAACCTCGTGTGAAGGCCAACACATGAAAGTCATGTGTTATTTAGGGAGAGCAGGATGCCTCCTATTATTGTTATTTGGGGAGAGCAGAATGCCTCCTATTATTAATATGTGATTTACCCTCCCTTTCTGTGTGCTTGGGATTATTTATTGGTTCTAATATGGAAACTTCCTAAAGCATGTGAAATCTTTTATTGCATAACAATATTTGTTTTATAATCATATTGCATTGTATTTGGTTTTGAATATTGGGTTACATTGTAAAATATGAATATTTGAAATACAGGTCCCTTATGGATGTACTTCCGAACTGTACTCTTTATGTGATAAATTTTAAAGTATGAGTTCATCTATATGCTAACCTAAGAGGTTATAGGAGGTCTTATCTGCTCACTGAGTTATCAAACTCACTACACGATGTTACATCTTTTTAGATAAGGATACAGAGTCTGGTCTTGCGGATAGGTGATCAACTAGACTACTTACTCCCTAAGTGAGCCTACATTGCTTCCAAGGCTCACGTTATTTAGATTATACTGTATTTATATTCTAGAGTATGCTCTATATGCCACAGGCAGAATCCCTGCTTTTGCCGTTACTCTAATGTTTATGGACTTAATCTGTATATTGTATTTGTATGAGAATCTATATGTATCGGTTTGCATAATAAAGAATTGAAATATGCGTGTTTATTGAAAATATATGTTCGTGGTATATGTGTTTCACATGCCCAAAAATTAGGGGCGTGACATGTTTGTTCCAAAGTTTTAAATGTCAGCGAACTTGACCAACTTCAGAATCGTATTGTTATGACGCTGTGCCATATAGAGATGTTATTCATGTCTTCCTTTTTCATAGTGATGGTGCACTTAACAGTTTACTTGGTACAAGAAGACAATTTAGTTGGATCAATCCAATATTGTTGGATGTACCCCATTGAAAGTTAAAAAGCAAAAACATCTATATCAATATTATTTTCTTCCTTTTGTTTTTGTTTCTCAAGTTTCATTCAATTAATGTATGCTGTATAAATACTTGGGTAAGCTTAAGTCATTTGTCCGGAATAAAGTAAGGGCAAAAGGCTCAATAGCCGAGTCATGTGTTACAGAAGAAATTTTAATATTTTGTTCAAGATACTTGGAAGGTGTAGAGACGATATTCAATTGTCCTATATGGGGTTGACAATCAACCTGATGTGGGGATGTTCGGTAGGGGTACGTTGTTTCCACAAGTAGGAAGACTAGTTGGTGGGTTTGAATATTTTACACTTTCTCTATAGCAAAAATTGTAAACCCATCGCTATGTCTTAACAAACTGTTAGGAAGTTTATCCTTACCTATAGTGAGTACACTAAGACTTTTTGTTGCATTAATATTTACCTAGATGATATGTAGCATTAAGTTTATCCATCGTCTTTGCTGTACAGGGAATTTAAAGAATACGTAAGGCATAGCTTACGAAATAGAACTTGATCATCTTCCGAGAAAGATAAAAATGTTCATAAGGAGTTTATCTCTTAGTTCACTCATTGTGTAAGTATACAATTGATGGTTAATTTGTATTTACAGTTTATCATGAGTACAACTCACGGCTCCATATTTTTTTCCCATATGGTAAATGATGGCAGTGGAATTTTGTCAACTAATCTAAGATTTTTAGCAATTGGGCCTCTAGATAGAGCATGTCAATACAGTGCATATAATGTAAAAATATTCAAATTCCAAATGTTAGAGCGAGATCAAAAGGGTTGACAACCCAAGATAGTGGAGTTTACGGTATTTTTGGGTCGAGGAGTTATGCAAGTAGTAGTGACAGGAACATGCAATTCGGTGGAGTCTCGTATTATGGAAAATTATTGGATATTGTAGAATTGAATTATTATGGCCACTTTACAATCACTTTATTTAAGTGTATGTGGGCCAATACAACAACACCGAGGGGCATTACCATGGATGACTTTGGGGTGACATCTATTGATTTCTCACAGTTAATTCATACTGGTAAAAATGACGACAAACATCTAAGCATCTGAAGCGCATAAAGTATACTATGTAGAAGATGCGATTGACAACAAATGGAGTATAGTTGTACATTTGAAACCCTGTGACTTAAATGAGATAGGTGAGGATGATGATAATATTTTATATGAGAGTGATACGTTGCGTGTTCAAAATTTAGAAAGATTATTTTCAGAAAAAGTGAATCTATGTCAGTTACAGTATTAATTTGATACTATAATTTCATAAATATATTTTGTCTTTACTTATCAACAATTTATTATTGTTACGTATTTTGACAGATGTTCTTATTATTTTTACTTATAATTATTTAGTTTTTTGTAATTTGTCTCAAGAACTAATATTACTAATTTTGTTCTGACAAGAATTGTGAGGATGAGGAGGGCTAGATCAATGTTCATGGATGGAGCAGGTGCATCCAATTCATATAGGCATGTTACCCTCCCGGTGATTAGTAAGGGAGGATAGCCCAGCGAGGTGGATACTGTCCAGTCAGTTGACTTCCTGTTCACAATACCCTCTCCTGACTCTAGAGCGTCAGAGTCAGTGGTTGTTCCGTTCACATTCCCTCCTTCTGACACCCAAGCACTAGAGGACGATTTTGATATTGAGATAGACGTTGACGACCTGTTTGTCGACGTGAAGGTGGAGTATCAGTCCATTCAGCAGGAGCGTAGATGCAGAAAGAGTTGGATAATTGACGTTATTGGTAAATATCAAAGAATTCTTGTATCTATACCAAATGTTGAGCTAACACATCCATTTTATATTTTGACAAATGGGACAGGGCAGGTGACGCCTAGACATATGAATATTCAAGATGTTTGGGCGTTACCCCATGGACCAAAGGTGGTTGTCAAGTTCAACGACACCCACCAACTCATCGGAGACAGCAGTGGTCTTCTTGGTGTGTTCCTTGAGACTATTGAGAATAACTTCCGCTTCTTCTCGATCTCATACAAAGATTGGAGGAGGCATTCCTGAAGCTTACAAGACTGGAGTTTTCATAAACACAATACATATATGGGCTATTCATTCTTCCCAATTACACTTAAACATTTTTAGTGTTTCACTGACATTTTTACTATCTTTTGTAAACACACTTTCACGTGACGGGCTTTCACAAGAAGTTGATTTTACAGTCACTTGAAGCAAAGTGGAGAGCCGCACATTACAATGTGTTTCGACTTAAGTATAATGGGACGAAGATTTGGGAGGAGTTGCTCAATGACGTCCCATTTGGCATCCCACATGAGTAGTGGGCTACATTCATTGACTACTAACTTCAAACAAAGTTTAGGGTAATTACTTATATCCATTTCTTCATATATGTTATTTTTCAAAAAGTTTGATCAATTAATCTATTTACGCGATTGGTTAGAATGTGGCTGCTCAAAATAAGTGTAATAGAAGATGTATGACGATGCTATATACCACTAGATCAAAGAGCCTTACACGTAGAAAGATTGAGCTTGTAAGTTTCCCTTTATCAGTATCTTATTTCATTTTTAATAAAATACAAATTCACATAATAAAAATTATATTAATTGTTAACATTTTCAGGAGGCTGAGGTTTGGGGTCTGGTGACTCGCGTTGATGTATAGATGGTGTCTTATAAAAGGGCTGACGGAATATACATCAACGACGATGTTCGAGTAGTTTTTGTACATATAATTTTGTTATTATTCTGCCATGTTATTATTTTATTTGATTGTTTGTTAATTGTTATCAAAATTTATTGTTTGTTTTTCTATTTTGTAAGAAAAAATTAACTCGATTCAGCAGGAAGATAACTTTTCCCAAGAGCTCTCGACAGCTAATTCACTTGCGAGAGCTTTAGGAACTTTGGAGCACTTAGGTCGCGTTCGAGGATTTGAGTTGGGTGTTTGCCAAACCTAAGTCTTCGATCATGACTCAGCTGAGTCGAGCTCACACTTTGAGCCTTCATACGAGGACTTACAAACTGAGGTGGCTTGCCCAAAAGTGGCAATACAAGAGTGAGATGTCGAGTAGCAGTGACAAGAGATCGAGCAAGAGCCACATGACGCTGATATCGCAGCCCGATAGAGACAAATGGAGGCAGCTATGGCATTCTTACTCCAGAACTTCTAAGGTCAAATGCCGCCTGAAATTGCACTTGTTCATAGTGTAGATCTTAGGGTAATTTCTCAATACTAAATTTCATAAACAATTGTTGTTATTAATTTATTTAATTTCAAAATACTTACGTAACGAAATTGATTTTCAGGTCCCCAATAATAAAGGCAGTGGACATCAACCTGATCAGACCCCATAGGGCCCGAGTTCATGATTATATTTTATATCATTTATTTTGTAATCTCTATAGGCTGTAAATTGTAGTTTTAACTTCTGAGTGACTATTAATTTTTTTTTTCACAATTTATTTGTTAATGTGATTTGCATCAAATTATTTTTTTATATTCAAATTGTGGATATATACCGATATATTTGATAAAAAACCTAACATTACAAAATAATTTACACTCATAATTGTCAAAAAATATATATTTTTAAAATTATTAAATGTAAGAACAATAATACAAAATTAAACTAAAATGTAAATTAAGTAGAATAAAAAAATTAAAAAAAATTATAAGTAATAACAACGATTTTTTGCAATCGTTGTTAAAACATAACCATAACGATGGTTTGGTAGCTGACGTTAGTACTTGTCATAGCGACAGTTTCCAAACCGTCGCTATGGCTAGACCCAATGACGGTTCCCTAACTGTCATTATGCCGAGTCCTAACGACTCCATTCTCACAGTTGACCGAAATCGTCACAATGTGCTTGGTTCCACGATGATTTTTTCAACTATCGTTAAGGGGTTTAGCGACAGTTAAAACCGTCACTAAAGCCACTAAAAAACTACCGTTAAATCTCTTTTTTCTTGTAGTGTCTATATTTATATTCCCTCCCCTCATTTCCACTAACCAAAAGGGGCCTAAATACACATCATTAATTTTTTTAAATATTTAGTTGAAATACATTAAATAAATTTTAAGTTCAATAACAAAATTTTAACTCTAAATATTAGAGATTTGGAACTAAATTTTATAAACTCAACATTAACTAAAAAAATTAGTTTACACAGTTGGGTGTACAACTTTGATACCATATATTACTCTGATTTACTTTTAATAAAGTTATATGAACTTTGAGATTAAATAATTCTTACTCCTAATTTTACTATATAAATGTAATACATTCAACACATATAATATAATTAAACAACTTACCAAAAGCAATAGCTACATATATACATTGCAAAACAATAAAATCAAAAATTATTTTCAGAGCAATACTACAAAACATATAATTTCTTAACTAAATATGCAACATATACAGTATAGATTATCAACCATTTCTAGTTAACTATTTTCATTCAACTCATAAACTCATACAAACATGTACTATAAGAAAAATGTTAATTGAAAAAAGTAAGGATAATAATACACACCTTCAGCGAGACAAAAAAGATACGAATTGCGAATGTTAGTCAACGAGCAAAAGTTTTTCACAAAGAGAAAGGAAGAATTGTTTGAGCTTGTGATGAAAATGAGAGGGGAAACCGGATTTACAATAGTGAACATGGTTTAATGAAGGTTTCTAGCCTGTCGTTAAACCTCATTTTAACGACGGTTACCATGTAAATCATAGTGAAAATGGTGTGTGGAATAGCGATTGTTTATGTAAACCGTTGTTAAAATTGTCGTTTAGTTCTCCACTCTCGATGAATGGTCAATTTATTGCTGCAATTTTTCAAAAATTGTCGTTATGTGACGACGGTTACTGACAAAACGTCGTTAAACCTCATTGATTCCCATAAATGGTCAATTTTCCCACGATGCTTTTGATTAGCCATCATTATTATCTCACCTTCCTTGTAGTGAGACTATCATCAAAATTGAAAATAAGCTAGTTGGTTGGAAAGTGCATTTGTTATCACAACTTGGTCAGTTGACTCTAATCAAATTAATGTTGAGAGCCATCCCAAACTATCAGTTGTTGTGCTAGAAATTTACAAGAAAGAAAGTGAGTGTTAGAGAACTCTCTAATTTCTTCTAGGGAAGTACTTATGAGCATAAAAAAATCCATATGCGTTCCTAGCAATCCATTTGCATGCCCAGGCATCTGGAAGGGTTAGGAGCAGTGTCTATCCAACTTTTAAAACCAAGTTTTGCTAGCTGAGCATTATTAGAGAATAGTTGACAAATAAGAATTGCTATTCAGCATCTTAAATGAGATCCAATTATGGGATCAATGCAATGGATGTGAAGTTGTAGTGTCTAAGCAATGAATCATCTCGTTGGAAAGGCATTTTTTCTACTTCCTCAATTTTTGAATCTAAATTGAAATGGTATGTTAGTAACATATCTTTAATTAGGTTGAACAATGATAAATGGTTTTTCTATATTCTATGGATGTGAGTAATTGGATTGTTAGGAAGGTAGCAGATCTTATTAATGCAAATACAACTACTAGGAATAGTCAAGTAATATGGTCAATTTATACTCCTGAGATTTTCAATTCAATTTTGAAAATCCTTGTTTCTAAATAAGGCGTCCCAGATAAACTTATCTAGCAGAAGGTGTAATTTGGTAAATATTCCACAAAAAGGGGTTATTCTAAATTGTTTGAACAATAATTTTCACTTGTAAGAGAGTGGACAATGTTTAACTGGGTGTGCCTCCTAATTCAAGGGCAAGGTAACCAACTTATCTAGGGTCTTAGTCACCAAGTGTTCTCAATTTAGTAACAGTTGTTTGCTGGTGCATTTATAGGAATCTCATCACTTACAAAAGCCAACAGGCATCACCAAAATAGGTTTTGGAGAGCATTAATCATGGTAGGTTTTGTAGAGATAGCAATCAAATAATAAATTGCCAAGAAAATTTTCACTGCCATTGCATCAAATTATCGCATCATATAGGAGTTGTTTTCTTCAACTACATCTTGATCACATTGACTAATCAATTTGAAGCTATAATTTTTTTTAGAAACAAGAACAACCAAAGTCTGCATTTGGCTAAAAGGTATATGCAGAGCATTGGAAATTATACTTCAACGAGTTCTTACTTCAGCTTATGTGATAATGCAGGATAGAAGGATGCCCCACATATGCAACGGTAAAGTTATATTGCCATCTACCATTTATGCTCTTTGAGAGGATATAGAGTGCATAAAGCAACATATCACAGACAAAAAGAGCCTTGAAACCCTATAAAGGCATAGAAGAAGCCACTCCAAAACTTTGAGAAGATTGGACTAAATACTCATGACTTCGATCATAGCAGAAAATTCTAGTGTGGCAACGCATCACGAAAGGGAAGAACTGTATTAAACCTAATATTTTTGCTCATTCTAATAACTTGACTTCAAACCAAATAGCAATTAATTAATTTTCTAACAATATAAAATGTTCTGTCAATATATCTCCTATTTTGGTTCAATTTAACATTTTTACATAATTTAAGCACACATGAATGTAATGTCTAATGTAGAATAATCATATTTAGCTACGATGATATTAAATGACAAAGAAATTAAAACTCGTTTATTAATTTAATTTAAAATAATAGAAAATTTGTTAGTATTATTGGCTTTAAGTTATTTTAACAACATGAACAATGACTTTAAGCTATCAATTCCATTTGATCGCCAGAGCTGTCACCTACAGCTGTAACATCCATGAATAATTAATGGAGAGAATCTGATATGGGACCCCCTTCAATTCAAAATTTAGGTGTTTAGCAAACTTGTAGGGAAAATTTTTCTTTGTCTTTGCATCCAATTGTAATTTTTGTTATTAACCCCTTAATTATTAACTCCATTGCACTTTACCTACCGTTGAAATTCTTATTAAAATACCCTTTATATACAATAGAGAACAAAATATATCAAGTAAATAAAAGAATGTGTTAATAATTTTACATAAATATCATTAAAATTAATGAATAATTTAGACAATGGAGAGTTAAAATGCAATAGAGTAGATAGATTATTAGGCCAATTTGTAAAAATTAATATATTAAAAAAAATTACAATTGAAAATAAAAATTAGGAGAAAATGCATTTTACCAATCTAATGTATTGTTGCAATTACAATTTCTCCTCTTGTATTTCAGTTGGAGCAATGTCCCCCATATTGTTTGTTTTTATGGCAATTTTCCTTCCACCGTATATTTTTACTGTTAAAACTAACTTTTAGGTGGCTGAAATTATCAAACTAGCCCTTAATATTTATTTAAAAAAAATGCCTAATTCTATTTTTACTTTGACATAAGAAATTCCATTTTGATTTTTAAAAAAAAATTATATTTCTCTTAAAGAAAAACCATTCTCTGTTTTTCGTGTACCTCAGCCACGAGCACCAACCTTCTCCAACAGTGTGCCATCGGAAGGGAGCCTAACATCATAAGGAGACATGACAGCCATCGCACCTTGACCTCGGCAAGCTTTAACATCCACCATGTTTCTCATAGTCTTCACCCCAAAAACCAAACACAAGGAGCCGTTGCATTTCGTTGTTGAAACAGAACCAAAAATCTGCGGGTAACCCAGTCGCTGGAAGGAGTCAATTTAAAAATTGTAGATGTTAGCCTTACTAATATGGGGGGTACGGTCTAAAGTTAGTTTTCTACACAGTTTGGCAAAGTATTTTCTTTGTTTTTGTCTCCATTAACCAGTGAAGATTACATGTTAAGGAGCAAAAATAACAGAACAATAGACACATCTCCTTCTAGAAAGCAGTTTCTTATGTTCATGTTTTCTCGACTTGCCTTTAAATGGTTGATAACAAGTTGCACACGTAAGAATGCCTCTCCTAACCTTTTCATATTCTATTGCAAAGACTTGTTCTTGATGACTAACTACAAAACTAATTTTACTGGATTTGAAGTCCATAAAGGTATAAACTACTATTCTACCTCAAATTGTTGTTTAATAGTTGTAAATTTTTACCAATCCCAACTTCAAATTTAAAGAGTAAATTATCTGTTAAAGATATGATATTCTCAAATTTTTGTTATTTTTCACCAAATTGAATTGAGCTACTTGTTATACTTTTTCTTTCCTTGCTTATTTGACTTATTTAATAGGATTAGGGTCTCCATTCAACTTCTATTATTATATAGGGACAACTTGTAGCTTGTTAGTGTTAGACCTTGAATAATAATAGGAAGGTAAATAAAGGGAGGATGAATTCTAGTTTTTTGATGGCATATGGAGTATTGTCTACAGCCTGTGGATCAATCTAGCTTACTTGTTTTATCCACTTATTATTATTGTGTCATGCTATTATTGTCGAGCAAGCATAAACCACATTAGTGAGTAACCTAACTAGACATTTGTTATCCTAAAGATAGAACTGCTGACTATTACAGAGTTTTAAATGAGTCTTTGTACTATTGTTCTAATGTTTCATAAAGTACAAAAGCCAGTTTGTTATACAAATTCCTTATTATTAAGCATATATATATATATATATATATATATATATATATATATATATATATATATATATATATATGAAGCCACATGTTATGTTGGCCATGCCTTTTACAAGTTTATCATCTTCAATAGACCTAGCTACTTATACTCGTGATAGCCATCCAATTCTTACCATAGATGTTAAGTTATAGCATAGAATGAAGCCACATGTTATGATGGCCAATCCAAGTTTATCATCTTAACAAACCTAGATGCAATATATATGTATATCCAACCATACTAAAAAACACAAAAAGGGAAGGGATGAGGCAAGTCCAGTGTATAAACTAGGAAAAAATAATCATATTAATAAAGTTTAATGGTAGATGGTTAATACTTAATTGAAGTACTTATATTCAATAGATTATGTGTTTTAGTAAATATTCGCATAAAACTAGAACTAATTAATATAGCTTTGCATTTTGCAATTGTCTTTTTTTGTTCTTTTCTTCTGTGGGATGTGAGTAGCTATTTTAGATAAACAGGAGATGACCTCGTTAAAGTGCTCTCCAAGAAATATAGAAATTGACCAGCATCTATAATAGGGTAATTAATCATCAAGTGCTTCCTTACTTGGCACATGGATTTTAAATATTAATCTATATTCTCTTTATCTTACAGTAACCCAATAATCTTAAGGATTTGATCAAATAATTCAATCAACATACATATTATTTGGAATTGTAAGTTAAAGAACACTTGAAACAATTGAAATAGTTACTATTATCGTTTAGATAGTATATGTCATCATTTAAATTTAGTTTATGCCATCATGCACTTCATTCGTATGATTAGTTCTAATTTGTTGTAATTGTTTTTTGCAAGATTGAGCTACTGAATTATGTCACAAGATTCAACCCATAAGAGTTCCAGGAGGTTCCAAAAAAGCACTGCCATATGTAACTATAGACAACGAACTTGTCAACTTATTTCCTTCACAAATGAAAATTTTGGAAGGAGGTTCTTAATATATTCGAATTATTGGTTTACTAGGAGATGTGATTTCTTCAAATGGGTAGATCCACTAATGTGTGAACATGGAAGGCATTTCTTGTTTAAACTAAGGTCGCTACAAGAGTTACCTGCACCTAGTAGGGAAATGGTGAATATAAATGCTGGTAATAGAGAGAGCTCATGGAAATTTGCCTTGCATCATAGTATATTTTGTTGGGTGTTATCATTGGTTTTTGAATGAAAGGCATAGTAAAATTCTTAGTGTAGTTGTATTTTGTAAACATTTGTAAGACTATAATAAAATTGTTGTATTTCTTAGTTTTTATGAATGTAGTTGTTACAAATGATGGGCTTCTCAATTATATTTCTGAATAGAAATATAATAGATAACACAAAAGTTAATACATGAGTTATATATCATCCACTAAATACAAAAACTAATACAAAAGAGCTAATATAATAGACTTAAATATCATCTATTAAACAAAAAAACCGACACAAGAAAGTTATTCACTTTCTCTTAACAACTAATATAATGGACTTAAATACTATCCGTTAAACACAAAAATTAATACAATAGGGTTATTCACTTTCCATTAAATACAAGAGCGAATATAGTGGACTTTAATTTCATCTATTAAACACAAAAACTAATACAAGAGAGTTATTCATTATCTATTAAATACAAGAGCTAATACAATGGACTTACATACCATTAGTTAAACACAAAAACTAGTACAAGATAGTTATATACCATCCATTGAATGCAATAGCTAATAGAATGGATTTAAACACCATCCATTAAATACATAAGCGTATACAAGAAAGTTATATATCATCCATTGAACACAATAGCTAATACGATGAATTTAAATAACATCCACTAAACACAAAAGGCAATATGAGAGAATTATATGGAATCTATTAAAAGTAGTGAGCATTAAGCACAACATTTAAAACTACTTCCAAAGCTTCTTCTTTTTCACATTCTTTTAGGGACCATCTTTCATCAAAATTCATTTGATAGTTATCTAAATAGTGGAGATAATCATATGTTTCAACCTTTGGTTATACTATACATCATTGAGGAATTTGCTAGTTAGACATTGGAAGCAATGTATAAAGCCTTCCCTCTAGAGCATGTTCTTTGTTTAGTGTAGGTCTTATGGTTAGGTATCTTCTTCGACATTCTTCCATTTGTGACTAGACGATACCTACAAAACACAAAAATATTAAGTATAACATTTTTCAAATCTATGCAAAAAAGCTAATAATCAGTTAAAAAACTTTATCTCCCTTAAAAGAACTTCTTATTTCAACAGTGTAGTCATTGATATTGGCAACTTGTGCAACTTAAACTTGGGCACAATTTATTTAAATCTCAATATAAGTATCAAATAAATAGAATAACAAACATTGAAAAAATTTAAATTCTAAATATTGGGATTAAAAACACCAAACGCATCCAAAATCACTATACTAACAGGAATTTTACCTTAACTAGATTAAGGACATCCTTAATATTAGTTTGAAAATTCTTCTCTTCCATTGGTCGTGCTCTTTCTTTGTAAGTTCTTGCATTGTGTCCTTATCTTTTGTACTTTGAGCACCTCACAACTTGGCCATGCTTATTCATTTTGTAAGGATTTTTCACTTTCTCATATGTATCCTTAACTTTTTATATCTTAAGCCTTCTTGGCATCTTTTTTGGCTTTGCATGATCCACATCTAGTAAGTTTGTCTTTATCCATCCTTTCTCACCAGGTATTGGATAAATGATTGGTTCATATGAATTGATATATGTGTCTTTTGTGTATACAGAGGACATAAAATCTTCAAGCTCTTGACCATACATTTAAATGGTAAAACATACATATAGACATAGTATCACATTCAAGTCCTATCTTCAACAACTATACAATCACTAATTCAAGTTTACAACAATTTTTTTTCCCTTGAAAGACACTTGAAAGTAGTAATCCTCAGGATAAGTAGTTTGACACTCAAAAGAATCATACTTACCTATCTACAACTTGGCCCTGATGTTTTTGCATATATCATGCTCATCCATCTTTATGTCATCCTTCTTCAACTAAAATCTTTTCATTAATCTCATTCTAATAATCTCCTCCATTGTTATTAGTAGCTTGTCTCTTACATCTAGGATGTAATTGTTGAAACTCTCTCATTAATGTTATTTACCAAGAAATCAACATTTGGACCTCGTACTTAAAAATGCCCTACACCATGTTTTTGGGTCATGGTTGTCAAATAATTGTAGCCACTAGAATCCAATGACTTAATTCTCTCTAAAGTGTTGTTGAATTCCCTTGGAGTTAAACAGGTTACAGCTTTCCACAATAGATATTTTAGCCCTTTGCTCTTATGTCCCCAATTCCTGAAGTTAGCCTAGAGATGCCTGACACATTATGTGATCTACATTTAGCGTAAATAGCTAAAAAATGCTTGAGTTAAACCCTAAATAGATCGAAACAAGATACAACATAAGAGAAAAAAATCCAATTGAACATTTAATGTAGAAAATATATACAAGACCACAAAAAATAACATTACCTTCTGCCTGTCAAATATAAATGTCCAATCAAGTTTTGCAACACCTCCAATATCGTGTAACAGTAGTTCTAGAAACCATACCCACTTATTCTTATTTTCTATCTTAACAATAGCATACGCTATTGGAAATAAATTTTTTTTCCATCCCCCCAATAGCTATAGTAATTCTCTTCTAAATGGAGATGTCAAATGACAGCCTTCTAGAGCCACAAACCTTCTACAGCCAATCAAAAATCCTGACTTATGACTTCTAATGATACATCCGTCCTCTTGAATACCCGATTTCCTTATGCACCATGGCAAGTAACATGTATCTTCACTGTACTTTCTGGGTTATGATTAAGAAGGGTTTGGGCATAATCATACACTTTCTTATATTGATAACTCTATTGCCCATAAATGGCCCTCATGGCCTTCCTTTTCACTCTATAAAATTGGTATGACACTTCAATATTTAGATTAGTAGTCATCTCTGTTATCATATTGGCAATCTTCTAATATGAATTTCTTCTCAATTTCTCTGGATATCTTTTTGCCAAATATGTTGAGGTGATTTGCATAGTCTTGTAGGTTCTAAGCTAAGAATGCTTTAATCTAAAATGTACTTTCACATTTCAATTTGATCCCATATATTATAAACTCCTAATTCTTTGCACATTTAACTATAAATTTATCATGATCATTCTTCTTCCATTTCAAGTCTTTCCCTTGTCGAATGTTCCATTCAATTACTGCAATATTAAAAATAGCCACACTAAGAAACTTCTAACCTACATTGAAGAAGATATTGTCCATGTCCTTATCAAACCTGAACTCATCATATTTTGATGTGGCATAATTTTCACCACTGCTTACTGGTGAAGATATCAACTCATCAGAAGGTGTATATTCTGACTAGACATTAATGTCTATATAATTAGTAGGTATAATTTTTGTCATTGTCAATTGCTTTGATACCAAACCTATATTCTTTTAAGCATTTGTTTGAACATGCTCTTTACCTACAAAATACAAATAAAGTATTATTTATGTACAACTATCAATATAGATCAATATTATATAGAATTTATAAACATGATCAAATTTATGTCAATATAGCTAAATGATCAATTTACTGAGCAAGTAATAAATCTCTTCATCACTGGTTACCATCTCTTTCTAATAGGGGTCATTCTCAGCACTACAGCTATGTTCGTCACTTACATAGTCATTATCTTTCCCTGCACCTATTTCATCAAGTTCATCTATTGACACATCATATAGGTCGCTCATTATGTCGATCAAATATATTGAAACTTCCATAGGGCCTATGGTTGCTACACTACCTCCTATGTAATTGGTTTCTTCTAACCCCTTATGTAGTTTGCCGCCATAGTGCACAATAACATTTACATGTGATTTTTTTGACCCTATGTGAAAAAAATTGTAATTTCGCAGGAATATATGGCATTAATAAATAAAGTGAGTCCATTATTTAACTATGATTATTTTGTGTCACGAACTAAATAGAGTTGGTCAATAGGCACGTAAGGTAGGATTGAATAAGAATTTTTTAATCTTTAAAACCAAATAAGTTTGTTTCCACAAACGATCCTTTTGAAACAAGAGACTTTGGCCTTTTAGAAAATTTAGGACAATAATATGAAAAACAAAATTTTATCAAAATCCTTTTTCACTATAGTATAACCATAGTGAAACCACTATACATTACCCTTTAAATTCCATCAAGTTTTAAATTACATCAGTAGACTTTAAATTACATTGGAGCAATATTAGCATAACTTTAGATTATATTGGCATCTCCATGCTTACAACCAAAACAAATCCCATCATCACACTTTAAATTATGTTGGCATCACTTTCGGACCACAAAAGAAATCTGCCACATCTATAGCTAGAGAAATAACATCAATGTTCTATCACATGCTGAACAATTTTTTATATAACCAGTGGTTCATATTCTATATTTTGATATGTACCTGTATAATCCTTGGTCCATATGAATTTTAAGTTTTTTTTAATGTACCTAAAGCTTTAACGTCTATAAGTAAAATAAAGCAAGGTCACAAATTTATAGAGTGGAAGGGTGCTCGCGGTGGCCGTTGAAGCTCATAATGGCTGGGTTAATGGTCCAATGGTCATTGCAGCTTATACAACGATCACGTTTCCTTCTTTCTCAGGTAGGCGGTGCTCACATTCAGAATGCTACGTGCATGACCAGAATTTTGGGGGGGGGGGAGAAGATGTGTTCTTTATGTAAAAAAAAGGATTCGTTCCTTATTCCTAATGTCGAAGAAAAATGGTGTTTTTTTAAAAAGGGAATTGATCTTTTAAAATAAAATATTATTTCTAAAAAATAAAAATAAAATTGAAAATAAAGGGTAGTTTGGACATTTCAAGCTCCCAAAGGTTAGATTTAATAAAAGAATTAAACGATGGGAGGAAAATTAACATAAAAACAAACAACATGGGGGATATTGCTCTAATTGAAAGAAAAATGGGAGAAATTACAATGGCATCAATACATTAAGGTGAAAAGTGCATTTAAAAAAAATTAAGTTAAAAAAAATACAATTTTCTCCATTAAATCAAAAAATAAATGCTTTAAAATATATCTTATAGAGCATGACCATGTAAATAGTTAATTATATGGGAAATGTTAAATTCATTAAGATAAACAAAGAATATTATTAACAAGACAAACTAAAAGTTTTTCTCAAATCCAACCTTGGGTGCAGCTCTCAAATTAGTGAATCATAGTACATCAGTTTCCATGGATTGAAAATAATTAAAAATAAGAATGGATGAAAAGTTACAACAACAACTAAGCATTTTTTTTCACTAGATGGGATTGGCTATATAGATCAAATGACACCACAGTGGTTTATTATAAATGAAATCAATAGAGAGATTATTAATTGTTAAATATTTCTTAATGGTTTCTTCTATTATTTTCTTTGATCTCATTCTACCTCTAACTATCGACTGCTCTCCATCTAATTTATTATTCTCAATGTGGTTTTTGCGAGTCTTTTTTACACATGGTCAAACCACCTTAAGTGAGATTCTATTATTTTCTCCATGATAGGTGCTACCCCAACTTTCTCTCTAATGTACTCATTCTTAATTATATCTCTTCTAGTAGGTCCACACATCTAGTGCAACATTCTCATTTTTACGACATTAAATTTATTTTCATGTTATCTTTTAACCGCCAAACATTCAATACCATATAATATTGCAGGTCTTATAGTTGTACGATAGAATTTTCTTTTAACTTTGAGTGATACTTTTCTATCACAAATGACACTCGAAACTTTCCTCCATTTCATCTATCCCGCTTGAATCCTATGGTTTATGTCCTCCTTTACACCATCATTTGGTATAATTGATCCAAGATATTTAAAGTTTGTGACTTGTTTTAATATATTGTTTTCAAGTTTTAATTCTAAATTCGTATTTTTTTGCCTTTTACTAAAATTACATTTCATATATTCAGTTTTATTTCTACTTGTAAAAAAGCAATATGTTTTCAAAACTTATTTCCATGACTTTAACTCTATATCTATTTCCTCTTTCGATTTACTAATTATGACTATATCATATGCAAAAATCATATATTGAGGTCCCAAATCTTGGATATGTTTAGTATTTGCGTCCAAAATCAAGTTAACAAAAATATGTACTTAGAGATGACCCTTGATGTAGTCCTGCAGTTGTGAGAAAATCCTTGGTATCCTTATTTTGTGTTTTCTCGCAAGTTATGATCCTATTGTATATATTTTTTATTGTTCGAATATAAGTAATACGTACTCCTTTCTTTTCTAAGGCTTTCCATAAAACCTCTCTTTCAACACTCTATCATAAGTCTTTTCTAAATCGATGAAAACCATATATAAATCTTTTTACTTCCTTTGATATCTCTCCATCGATCTCTGTAGTAATCAAATTGCTTCAATGGTTGACATTCCTAGCATGAAATCAAATTAGTTCTCTGTGATTTGAGTCTCTTGTCTTAATCTCTACTCAATGACCTTTTATCATAACTTTATAGTATAGCTCATGAGTTTAATCTCCTTATAGTTGGCACAGTTCTATATATCACCCTTATTTTTATAGATAGATATTAAAGTACTTCTTCTCCATTCATCCGTCATTTTCTTATATCTCATTATCATATTAAACAACTTAGTGAGCCAACTTATACCTTTCCTGCCTAGACCCTTCCACACCTTAATAGGTATATTATAAGGTCTTACTATTTTGCCATTATCCGTTCTCTTCAAAGCATTTTCTACTTTAAACTCTTGAATTCTACGATAAAATGTATAATTTTGGTCGTTCTCTATAATATTTAATCTATTAGAGTAATATGCCAACTCATGTCCTTCATTAAAAAGCCATTGAAAATAATTCTTCTATCATACTTGAATATCTTGCTCCCTTACCAAAATATTACTTTCTTCATCTTTAATATATTTCACTTAGTCTAGATCTTTTACCTTTCTTTCTCTACCCTTCGCAAGTCTGAAATTTTTTTCTCCACCCTTAATTCTTAAAAATTGATTTAACCTTTCAAAAACTCTAGATCTCGCTTCACTCGCCTTTTTAGCATCTTTTTTTTTAACAATTTTATATTTTTTTCTAGTTTTCATTATCTTTATATAAGTGTTACGATTTATAATATTCTCTTTTAACTTTAATCATATCTTGCACCTCTGTATTTTACCACTAAAATTCTTTATAAACTTAAAAAAAAATTTAAAAAGAGAGAGATACAGTTTATAATAATAAAAACAAAAAAGAAACCAAAATTCATTTTTAGGTTTGATCAATTTGAACATGGGTTAAAATGATGGGCTAGTCCAAAATGGGGTATCATTATTTTTGAATCCATTGCCCAAGTGTTTTGTGATATTAAAATAAATAAAGGAAAAAAAATCAAAGAAATTTGAATTTTTAAAATAATCAAAATAATAAAAAAATTATTAAAAAAAAAATTGGTGGCAGTGAGGAGAAAGATCTCCTCACCGCCACGCGAGCATCAGGAAGGAAAAAAAGGTAAACAACAGAATTTGGCATGGGAGGAAAGAAAAAGAGAAAGGAGCAATTGAGAAGGAGAGGAGGGAGGACGAGGAGGATAACAAACAGAAGAAAAGGGAAAGCGCTGAGAGAGAATGAGGAAGAAAAAAGAAAGAGAGAAAATAATGGAGGAAGAAAAAGCAGAGCATATGGGAGGTTGAGGAGAGGTTATTTTTGGGGAGAGACATTGAGTGAAGAGAAGGGGTAAGCAGAATAATAAGGGGAGAGCTTTCTCTTTTATTTTGAGCAGAGGCGAAGCTTGCGAGGGTGAAGAATAACAGAAACAGAGAGGTGAAAGGGGAAAAACAATGAAAGAAGGAGCAATTGAGAGCAGATAGTGATGGAGAAATTGAGAGACGAAGAGAAAATAAGCTGGGCTTTGAGAGAGCATGTGACAAGCAGAGTACAAGGATCTGGGAAGGTGACAAGGAACGTCGGAGGAGAGGAGAGTGCTACGACGTGGTGAGCCCGGCTTCATCAAGTTCTCAGCTCCACTACAGGAAGCTTCCGACGATGAATCCCAGCTCTGTCGAGTTCTTAGGTAATGGTCTCCGCCATTTACTTCTGATTCTTCCCTGTCCCACATCCGATGCTCTGTTTAACGGAGGAATTATATCTGAATACGAAATTGTTTGGGTCTTGGTTTGATTTTAACGAAGAATTTCTCTTTGGGGTGTCATGGGTAAACTGAGTTGTGGTTCTGATGAGTTTTGATGCTTGGTAGATGCCAGATTATCATGTTTCTAGTCAGTATTTGCTCCATCTGTTTTCAGTTCCTGCCTTATATCAACTCTTCTGGGTTTTGTTTATCATGGTCGTTTGATGCCGTTTTGATACTCGTTTGACGCTGTTTCTAATGGGTTTTCCACATGGTTTGATTTTATGGGTATATACTGGAGCAATCTGTTTTGATTCTATGGGTATATACCCGTTTGACGTTGGAGCTATCAGTTCATATCCTGTCCGTTCCGTGGGCATTTTGCTAAATTTAAGTTGCTAAAAAGATTTGTTGTACATTTTAGTGGTTCATAGATAATACATAAATTGAGCTCTCTTTTCTTTAGCTACCCAAAAGAGTAGACATACCTACACTGAATGAATTGTTGGTTCTTGAGACGGAAGGAAAAGAGAAAATTATTACATCTATGCTTCAGGGACCATACTTTATTTATAATTGTATATGACGCTCACATTTTTTGGCTAATGACAAAAGATATGTGTCACTTTTACAGGAAAAGTGACCCATATTTATTATTTTAATGTTTTAATAACTTATTTTACTTGATATAGAGAGTTCATGTAGTGAGCCCACCAAATATTTTAACATGAATTTCTGCAATTTGTTCAAGAGGGCATAGACTTGTTTGGCTGGAACCCATTGTTGTTTCTCTCCATTCTCCCGTTTGGTGTGAATGCCTGAATGGGTTTCATAATTGAATTCCGATCTGTTTTTGTCGATAAAGCTTTCAATCTCAATTTAACCATGTGTCTCTGTTTCTCTCTGTTAATTATTCTGGTGCGAGACGTTGTTGTAATGAAGTTGTGAGGAATGGTCTTGGAGTGGCGGGTGCTGACCTGTTTTGAACTTAATTCAAAATAGCTTTTATTCGCGCTTATATCATCTCTATCACCTAATTCAAAATCAGCACCCACTCTCAGTTCTTTTTTTTTTTTTCCCTGTGTTTGTAATGAAAGGATGGTGCTGATTTGCAATATGGTTTTGGTGATGAAGCATACATTCTGGGTTTATTTACACAGTTTCTCTCCATTATATTGTTTGGTGTGAACTGTGATTAATAGTTGTGAAATGGTGGGTGCTGACTTATTTTAAAATTTAATTAAAAAAAATTCTGGAATAGCAATAGAGTTATTTGGAATTAAATTCTAAAGTTATTAATAACCTTTTTATTGGAGAGAACGAACTTGCCAATTTTTCCTTGTGATGTGCATGGCTGAGCTGGGTAATGCTCTGACCATCACTTTCAGAGATATCTGGGAACTGAGAGTGTTGCTAGTTGACATTTGGAAATAGGGTCTTTGGTTTCATTGATCATTTATTATTATTATTTATTTCCCATTTAATTTTGTAATAAAATTATGTGTGACTTTTTAGTTGTATGGAAAGGCCCAAGAAGTAGTTGATCAACAAAAAGAAAAAAAATATAGGATGTGCTAAGGTTGCACGGTATGTGTAAATTTCACATTATGTGAATGTACTTGCTCTCTGATAGTTTTTCGTTTGTTTTTTTTAAAATAATAACAATAATAATTAAATTTTTTTATTAAATAAAATTAACTGTATAAATTAAACGACGGAATACTAATTTATTATAAATAAAATTAATAGATAAATTATTAATTATTAAATTATTTTTAATAATTTTATCTATTTTTTGTTAACTATTAAAAAAAATCAAATAGAAAAATTCTTTCTTTTAAAAAAATCAAATAAAAAATTCTTTCTTTTCAAAAAATCAAATAAAAAATTCTTTCTTTAAAAAAATCAAATGAAAATTTCTTTTCTTTCCAAAAAGTCCAAAAGATTGAAAATTCCTCTTTTCAAAAAAATAAGAAAAAATGAACTAATTAACCTTAGGCAAGTTTCTTTGTTTTAAAATTAAAAATAAAGAATGTGTCTTGTTTCGTTTTGTTTGTTCTAAAATTAAGAAAAACACAAATGAAAGATAAGGACAAGGTAGGAATGGTTTTTCAAATAAAATCAATCAACGTCATCTCAAACTCTCTTTTGGGCTACTATTAGCCACTGAACTCTTTCTTTTTTTTCATTAAAATCAATTAATTCAATTTCAATTTTTTCTAGTCTTCCGAATTACGGGACTTTGATCTTGTATGTAAAACCTTTTCATTTGAAAAATTTCCTCATTTTCTTTATTACTATTGCATTTTTTAAATTTAGGTGGGTGTGTGATTTCATAATAATTAATTGTACACTTGAATGTTTTAATTTTTTCAATTTAATTAAAAAATAATAATTTAATACACTATCGATAAATAATTTTTTATTTATTAATAATATTTAAATTATAACATATAATAAAAATAATATTTTTTAAAATTATTTTTAACACGTGTGCTTAATGCTTTTATTATCCATGCATAACTCTCAAACCTACTTTGGTTAATAGACCTTTGAATACAAAGGAATAAGACGTTTTTCAAAGTTTTACCTTTTAAAAAAATAAAATTTTGGTAAGGACTCTAATTTAAAAAGGTTTGTTAAAAAATATTTATTTTTCTTTTAAAACTGACATATGCGTTGCGCGGTTCTCTTTAAAGATGGATGTGACACATGAAGAAGTAGGGTTAGAAAACTGATCCAAGAATGTAATTATGTAAGTTACAGAGTAATTTTTTTTTCTATTTGGACTGAAGTTACAGAGCATGGAGAAGTCTAAATATGTGAAGAGAAAAATCAAGCAGCAACTTGAGTATTGGACTCTCGTTCAACAGCCTTATTGAGGAGGCTACCTTCTTCAAGAGCCATCTGAACAGGAAGAAAGCCCATTCCATTGGCCATAGCAAGCATTATATGCTTGGTTTCCTCGTTGAACTCTTGCAGATCAACTCTCCCATTCAAGTCATGGTCGAACTGCATGAACAGAAACTCATAAACACGATCAAGCTCATCTTGGTCTGTCTTCACGTCCATCCCCGGTCTCAAATACCCTCAGACTCTGCACCTCCTTCAGCATCTCACTGTAGGAAAGAAGCCCATTTTTGTCTACGTGTAGCTGAGTAAACAGATCATTAACCGACACATGAAAGGCTTCCTCTCCACGAAGTTGACAAGGGTAGCACGGTCTAAAATTTTCAAGCTCCTCTTTCTTTGTAATCAAGTAAATGAATAATAGTGGAATAATTAAGGACTTTGAGATTCTGAGTGTTTGATGAAAGGGTTGAGGTTGTCAGTTACATTGATAGGAGCAAAAGAGCAATGATACTTTTCCTTGTAGCCCACGATTATAAAAGAAATGTTTGGGCCTATTTAGAAAGTATTTTAAAAAATAATTTTTATTTTTTTAAAATAAAAATATAGAAAAAATATGTTTGCCAATAATTTTTTTCAAGGATTTATTTAAACACAATTTTCAAAATATTTGTTTAAAAACAGAATAGAAAATACATTTACCATGTTTTCAAAAGTACTTGTTTTGAAAACATGTTTTTAAAGGGGCAATACTGTAAATATATGAATTTAATTATTATATTTTGGTAAATATAATATGAGTATATTAAAAAGAAAACTCTAAATTAAGGACACAAGTTTGATTCTTGAAGTAAGAATATGTTAAATGAGTCTTTTTGTTGCAACGAAAGAAATTAGTTTTACAAAGTAAATAGCATGTGGAGATATCCTAAGAAACTAACGAAAAAAAATTCAAAATCTTAAACAACAAAAATTTAAATCTAAATCTTAAAATTATAATATCAAAATTTTAAATTTTAAATTTTAAAATCACAAAATCTCAAATTCGGAATCCCATATTTGGAACTTTAAAATCATAATTCTCAAAATTCCAAATCTCAAAATTTTCAACTCTATACCAAAAATCTTAAAACCTCATATCCCAAATTCCTAAACCTCAATCTAGAATCTTAAACTTCAAACTCCAAATGCTAAAACTCTAAATTTTAAATCTTAACACCTTAAATTTTAGATTGTAATTTTAAAATTTTAAACTCTAAATTAATCTCAAAATCTCAAATCTCAAAATAATAAAATTATTTAGGACTTATGATTTAAAATTATAGAGTTTTGAGATTTAAATTTTGAGATTTGTAATTGTAAGATTTTGAGGTTTAGGAGTTTGAAATTTAAATTCAAAAATTTTAGAGTTTGGAATTTTAAAATTTAAATTTTTTGATCTAAGTTTAGATATGAGGAGTTTTGGGGTTTGGTTTAGGATTAAAGTTTTGGGATCAAGAATTTAGAATTTTTAAGTTTGAAATTTGAAAATTTTTAATTTAAAATTTGAAAATTTTTAATTTAAAATTTTAAAATTTAAAATTTAGAATTTTTTAATTCTAAATTCTGTAGTTTGGATTTTACTGTTTCGTAGTTTCGAGTTTTAATACTTATTTTTGTATTATATATATCTATCATCGGTTTCCGGTAATTAACTCATTAATAATTGATGGAAGCTGTTATATATGGGGTCACCTTCAATTCAAAATTTAGGCGTTTATTTTTAATATTGAAACACAGCGACAGCTTATTATTTATATTTTTTTTTATTTTCCTAAATAATAAACAAAGATCACCAGAAAATTCTATGGGCAAATGTTAACATATATTAAGATCAACAGAAAGTTATTAAATTGAGAAATTAAAAGTTTCCATCAAATGCGAAACTTAGTCACAAATCACACTACATCAGTTCTCAATGGATTGAAAATAAACTAAAAATAAGAATGGATGAAAAGCTAAATGACATAAAATAAGGAAAAAGAAAAGTAAAGAAACTTCGATGTAAAGACTTAGAGAACTGATCCAAAAAATTAACTTGCAGTATATGGAAAAGTGTAAATATGTGAAGACAAAAATCAAGCAGCAACTTGAGTATTGGAATACTCTCGTTCAACAGCCTTCTTGAGGAGGCTATCTTCTTCGAGAGCCATCTGAACAGGAAGAAAGCCCATTCCATTTGCCATGGCAAGCAACATGTGCTTGGTTTCCTCTTTGAACTCTTGCAGATCAACTCTCCCATTCAAGTCATGGTCGAACTGCATGAACAGAGACTCATAAACACGATCGAGCTCATCTTGGTCTGTCTTCACGTCCATCCCAAAGTGGGTCTCAAACACCCTCAGACTCTGCAGCTCCTTCAGCATCTCACCATAGGAAAGAAGCCCATCCCTGTCCGTGTCAAGTTGAGCAAATTGATCACTCACAGACACATGGAAGGCTTCCTCGTCTTCCACAAAGTTCACAATGGTCGCACTGTCTAGAATTTCTACGCTCATCTTTCTCAGTAAAAAGAAGAATATTTGTTCCGTAGAGGGGAGAATAAGTTTTTCGGTGTTGATGAAAGGGTTGAGGTTGTATTTATATATATAGAAATCCCACTCGGTTTCATTAATAGAACCTGAAGTGCGATAATAAGTAGTTTCCTTCCAGCCCACGATTATAAAGAAATGTTTGTTTAAGTTCCCACGTTTCATGCTTTATGACCGTTAGTCCAACTTTTGTTCTAGTTTTGAATTTCTACACAAACTGACTAACTTTGAAGATTCCCATTTGCATAATTAAATTTCGCTTAGTTAAACTTCAATTTATTAATAATAAAAAATAATTTAATTATGAATAAATATGAAAACATACAGAATATAGGTCTACTTGAAATTATAATTAAATATCTATTTAGAATTGACTTAATTTATTTAACTTTATATATTGAGTTTATGAGAGTTGCTGGAACTGTGGCCTTATTACATTTTGCAATCAATACTTTAAATATTAATTTTATTTAATTTTAAATTTTTATGTAATTACATTATAAAATATGATAAAATCACAATACATTTATAAATTTTCTTTACTCAAAATAAATTGATAAAATTATATTAAAATATATAATCAAAGTTTCAATTATGAAAAATATTTTAATGCTCAAAGTACGTAATGCATTTTTATAATAAAATATTTTATTAAAAAAACTAAATAAGAGCTTAGGTTGTAAAATTTTATGCATTTAGGTGAGGGTATTTGAAAAGATAAAATTGAATATATAGTTTTTCAATTTTTGATTTTAAGTGAGGGTATTTTTGTCCATATAAAAATTAATTTTTTACTTTTGCTTCTAACTCAATGGAAAAGCTGCAATGCCTACTTCTCCATTAAAAAAAACAGAGATTAAAAGCAGTTTTAAATCTTGGCTAAACAAAATATGAAGGTTAAAAGAAAAGTGCTTCTGTAAAAAAATAAACAGCCTTTTTTTTAATAAATAAAAAAAATAAGAAGCTAGGCCAAACAGTCTATAAAAAAAAATCCCATTCTCCTTTTTTAGATACATAATTTTATCGATTACCGATTAGTTAATTTAGACTGGTGAATTGAAGTTCAATTGATAATTAACATATGGTGATATATACTTGAATCATCAAAAAAGATTCTTGAAATTTATATACGTTAAAGTTAAAATGAATTTTTAATTAGTGGTTTATAATTAGAGCAGCTACTTTTCATTTAAAAAGTCAGGAGATATTAAGTTTATTTTTTTTCTATTTTTAATTTTATTAAAAACAGAAAACATGAATAAAAATTTACTTGATAGAGTTTAGGAATATTTTCTTAAATCAGTTGGAAAAAATAACTAGTAATATTTTGTAATTTTAAAAGAGAGTTTATCATAAATATTTAAAATTTTTTTATTGAAGATCAAACTTTAAAATTAAATAATATTTATAATCATTTATGCAAATTTGATTTAGAAATAAAAATAAATAAACTTTCAAATTTACAAAAAAAGATTTTCTAAATAATAAAAATTATAAATAAAAATGTATTTTAAAATATAAAAATAAAGAATGAAAACTGACAGTGATTGTAAAAACTACGTACACCCTTAGGGTGCGTTTGGTTTGCGAAAACGTTTTCTGTTTTCATTTTCTGTTTTTATTTCTTGAAAACAGTTTTCATTTCCTGAAAACAGTTTTCATTTTTTAATTTTCATATTTCTGAAAATACGTTTGGTTTGTATTTTCATTTTCACTAATTTTTAGTTATATTGTTGTATTTTCATTTTTACTACTTTATAATTATATAAATAGTAAAATATTGTGTATATAATTCAAAATCATTGTGAAAATTCCATCATTGCAATGCATTACAAAATTGAAAATTCTGAAAACGTCTTTTTGGTGTTTTTAGAATTTTCAGAAATTCAGAAAATATTTTCTAAAAATGAAAACAAAAAACAGTAAACAAACGCGTTTTCATATCTATTTTCAATTTTCAATAAAAATAAAAATTAGAAACAGACAAACAAAACACACCCTTAGTTTTTAATACTACTTGCATCTATTGTGAATTTTTAAATACCACCAATCTACCGACAAATTGATAGTTTAAATGATGGCAGTGTCAGTTTCTTAATTATCCTATATAATTATTTTAATATTTTTTTGTAATTACCTCAACCGTACAATTCATTCACTATTGCTATAGAAGTGTAATTGATCCACCATGGTGTTATATATAATATTACATCTTTTATCAATCGGAGCAAACTTTATGAAAAACATACATTCCTTGCACTTAAAATATATATAAGATCCACAAACAATCTATTTTTGCGAAAATGTATTTATAATTTATTTACGTCTAACAGCAATCTAAATGAAGATATTGCTTAGATCCTAAGTTAGGCAATTCATTGGCAGCCTCAATCACAATGAATTCTTTGGCCACTGGCATAATTATTAGCTCATAGGTTCATAAATCAACGGCCCTCTGAAAATCCAATTGGCGTGGTGCATGATGAAAGTTAAATTATTTTCATTGGAGTAAATTGAGGGCTAGTTCAGAGAAGAATTGGCTGGTCAATGGTGGCCGGTGGTGTGTTTTGGCCGAAAGAAAAGTGGAGGTGGTGTGTTGTTGAGCTACGAGGCAAAAGTGGGAGGTCAAAAACAAGGATGCCCACTGATTAGTTTTCATTGTTGCACTATTCAGTAACTAAACTATGCTTTCCCTCCCCATTCGGTGGGTGCTCAGAGTTCTTTTTATCTTATTTATTTTAATTTTTTTCGCATTAGAACACTCAGCTACAAGTTTACAGTACATACTACGTACGATCCGTTCACATTAGAGATTATATTAATGTTCATATAATCGCTGGGATTACTTTCTAATTTGTACGGAAAAAACTTAAAGTTTGTTTGGTGTATTCTGTTTTTATTTTCATTAAGAATAAAAAATGCAATTAAAAATATATTTAGTAGAGTTAGCAAAAATATTCTCTAAAATAGAGTGAAAATATGAAATGTATAACTGACATTTTTAATGTTTTAAAAAAATAACCAGTGGCATTATTGTTATTGTAAAAGTGAGTTTATCATAATTATTAAACAATTTTAAACAGTATCGTAATTATAAAATATCAAATTTAAAAGTCAAGTAATATTTATAATTATCTATATTAATTGAATTTAAAAATAAATATAAACAAATTTTTAACTTCATAAAATAAATATATTTTTAAAATCATGAAAACTTGCAAATAAAAATATATTTTAAGAAATAGAAGTAAAGAATGAAAGCTAAACATTTTTTTTACTAACCAGACATACTTTTAATTCCTTGTATATTGTAACATTCCTTGTATCGAACCAAACTGCGACAGAGGCTGTGTTTGGATAGGCGGTGGACAAAATAGATTTTGTGTGAACGTGATTTTTATAATTAATTTTGGTTAAAAGTAAGTTTGTATGAACGTGATTTATGTTTGAAAACTTTAGCTGAAAAGTGATTATGAAGGAGTTGATTTTGTTTGGATATTGTATATCAGAATCACTTTTAAACGTGAAATTACTATAAGGGTAATAATGTTATGTAACTTTGTTTGACTTTGACCCTTAGTATTTTATTTTAATTATTCTTAAATATAAATTCAACAAATAATAATTTCTTAAATAATAATTTCTAAAAATATTCATGTAATTTTAGGTTTATAAATGAAGTGCATGACATTAAAAAAATAACAATTTAAATCAACTAATTATTTTGCCTATGCTCTACGATTTGACCCCGAATAGCGTCTCGAACACGATCCATTTCAGATGAAGAAACAATGTTTAAACTTGGTAATGGATCCAAAACAACTTGGTCATCATAGTCTTCAAGTATGTTTTCATCTTCGTAATGACTAAATTCAGAATCTATTTTACTATGCCTTCTAATAAAATTATGTATGGTCATTGTTGCACAAACTATTTGAACTTGTGTTTCAAATTTGAACTTAGGCATGCGGCGTAAAATTGCAAACCTATTCTTCCATACTCCAAAAGTTCTTTCTATAGTACTCCTCAAACTTGAGTGATAATAATTGAATATCTCATTTTCATTTGTGAATCTGGATGAACGCCTAAAATCAGGGAGGTGGTAACGCTCATAAACAAAAATGTATTAATATTTACAGCATGAGAGAATAAGTATAATCTATTTCAACTATGAGAAAGAAAAAAAAACCTGGAGGTGGATGTTGAAAGTTTATGTCAGGAGTTGTAAGAGCATGAGAAAATACACGGGCATCATGGGCAGTGCCTTTCCATTCAGGCAATGCAAAAATAAAATACATGTCCCAATCACATACAGCCATTACATTTTGTGTTGAATACCCTTTTCTTCCAATAAATTTTGGTTGTTCACTAAGGCTAACCACACATGGGACATGGGTTCCATCAATTGCTCCTATAGCATTCTTGACCAAAATGTAAGATCTTGTGGCTTAATATATTTAAAAGCCAATTTCAAGCAAGCAATTAATACTTTATGGAAATGTCTTCTTACAGTCTCCCTTGAATGTTGAAATCTTTTTTGTAACATCCTATTACCTATCCCATGGCCAACCATGTTTAAGAACATTGCAACCATCTCATTAATTCCCATGCGTTTAGTGGCCTTCAACCCACATTCAACCAATTCAATGCAAAATTGTTTGAATACATGTTTTTCCATTCAAAACATCTCATAGCAACGAATGAGATGCCCTTGCAATATTTCTTTAACCCATGCATGTCCAGTTTGTTCACTCATTCTACATGGTTGTTTACATAAATATGTTACTGTGTACTTACCAATAAGTGAGCTCAAAATAAAAATTTCTTTCCATTCATCTTCTTTGGTTTCAAAGCTATTGGTTTCTATTTCTCCATCCCACATTTCCATTTTGTCCATTCACACCTATACACAATTGAATTGTTAATAACCATAACAAAGTATTTATAATATTAATGCATAATCCAAATACATGTTCATGACCATAATCCAAATACAAGCATGACAATAATACAAAACCATAACAATGATCCAACTATATAAGCATGACCATAATTCAACTATATAAGCATGACCATAACTACATATTCATGAACGGCAAAGGGTTATTTGCTGCATGCTTAAGCCAATTCAACCTTTTATCCTCCACACTATGTCAGGCTACAAACATCTCCCTTGCTGGCTTAAGCATCATCAATTGACAACATTTTGCATGCAATTCTAGATCATTTGCAATCTCATCGATCAGGTTTAACTCAGCCATCACTTCACTTATAGATAGGGTATTGGGGGCACTAGCGTTGAGTGAGCGACATGTCTCCGCAATAACACTTACAACCTCAGCTATCTTTTCGAAGGCAGTAATCTTGGCCTTACTTACCCTTTCACTAAGATTGACCATCTTCCTCTTTCCACCACTCATTGGGCCACTAGTCCCTTGGGATGTGCATAGATTGATATTAGCAAACTCTTCACTGGCTCCAACACTGACATCTTCGCTATCCCCAGATCCTTCCTCCATATCTAAGCAAATATTATCCAAGTCTGGGCGATACCCAATGTCACTTTCATCGAGGCCATTGGATAATATACCTGATGATGGTGCCCATGCAAATTGTCCGGTAGCAACTACATCCTTAAAAAGTATGGTTAATTTGTGGGCAAATGGAAGTCCCTTATGCCTAAATCTCCCATTCTGTGTGTTCTCTTGCATATGAGGGACATTTAATCACTTTTACAAATATAAATTTATAAATAAATATGAACACTTATAATAACTAGACCATAATACATCACATACCAATTGCTTCTTCTCCCACCACTCATCAGATGCATCTACAGTCATCTTCACACTATCCCAACCTAATCCAGTTTCATTGGCAAACAACTTATGCCATGCTGACCATTCCTTTTTCAGGCTGTCCCATTTGTTCTTCATTTGAGCTTTGTCATATTTTTGTCCAGTCAAACTATTAAATTAGGAAATAACAGTCTTCCACCCTTTCTTCGTGAGAGTAGTTCCATTTCGTTCTCCTTGCTAGACTTGTTCTAAGCACGCCTTGATAAAATGCTCAGTTGTTTTAGGGTCCCACACGGCTTTTATTTTCTGGACTTCATTATTATTTGAATAGGAATCTACAGTAATCTTTTTTCTTTGAGAACTCATATTTCTATGTAAAACAAAATAACATAAAATATATAATTATCTAATAAAATGAGATGATGCATATTAAGATATATTATTATATAACATATATTATTATCTACACAAATACATGTGTATATAAATAATAAAAAGATAACATAAAATATATAATTAAATAAATAAAGTAGAGTACAATAAATAAAATTTATTAAAAATCAAACCAATACCATGAAATTGGGAGCAACGCTACTATATATGTTTATATATATATATATATATAAACTATTTTTTATATTTTTTGTCTACAGGTGCGTTTTTTTATAGGTGCAAGGGGTGTGTTATACCAACAAGTCTTCTTCTTTTTGCTTCCATCAGAGTTTGGTTTATCTAGCTTTCTTATTCTTGCTCTGCTTTTGTTTGTTGGGTTTCTTTTATTTGATTTGTTGGCCTAGTCCTGGACATGGACATTTTTCCTTAATAAGTCTATCTTTTTTCTTCTTAATCTTGCTATTTGTTTGTTTTTTATTTTTATTTTTTATATTATTTCTCTTTCTGGGTTTTTGTTGTTGTCTTTCTGGGTTTTCTTATGTCTTTCTTTTTTTGTTTTTTATTTTATCTAAATTGTGTCTAGGCTTTTTTATTTTCTCGAGGGTAAGATTCTAATGGTACTTTCTTGATTTGAAGGGCATGAGATTCATGGAGTTCATATATGCCCCAAATGTGGATTGCCCTTCCCAAATCCGCATCCAAGTGCCAAACAGAGGCGTGCTCACAAAAAGATTTATGGAACCATTGAAGGTTACAAACTGTTGGATACAGAGGGACAAAAAACTATTTGTGTTTTTTCTACAAGTGCAAGGTGGTTGTGTGCTTATATATATATATATATATATATATATATATATATATATATATATATATATATATATATATAGTTGATGAAAGAGCACCAGCTATTTGTGTTTTTTCTACGGGTGCAGACCAACCTATAAGAAGTAGTAAAACAGCAAAACTACATGAGATATTTTTTATGCATATATGGCTCCTTTCAAGCATGCAAACAAGTCAAGCAAGTGAGTGACGAACCTGAAAAAGACTATGGTTGTGTCTGCTTTTGCGATGAAGCTTGTCGTGTGTTCGCCTTACCGTGATGAAGCAACGAGGTGTGGATGAAGCACAGAGGTGCGGATGAAGTAGATGCGCGATATCATCTTCACACTTCCAACCTCTGTTTTTATACCACTAGAACAGGGGTCTTTAATGCTGCCAAATGGGCCCTCTTGAATCATCTGCTCTCTGCTCTCTACTCTCTTGAATCATCTGCTCTCTACTCTCTACACTTTCAGCTTGGTTGGTTGGTGGCAGTTGAAATATTAATGCAAAAGTGAAAAAAATACAACAAGAAAAATGGGAGAAGATAAAAGAGAAGACAGTGAGGGATAAAAGTGAGAAAGCATATTGACAGATTATTTTCAACCTTCAACGCACTTCTTAGCAATGCAGAAGTAAGATTTGGGTCACGGTTGTCAAACGGGTGTTTGGGATGATAATTGTGGTTTGCAAAAATAGGAGAACGCCAAAACAAACATGCTGAGAGTTATGTTGAATACTCACCCCCTTCAGCAGCCTACAACAAAACTTCGATGGAAGACAAAAATTAACATTATCAATATAACGGCCTACCATGAGCTTCAGAATTCCACGAACACCTTCAAATATGACCTGCTGAAATAATATGTCCTTGGGCTTGATAAGTAACAAATTGATGATTATTCCTTGGCTGAGGTAGGAAATAGTAAAAAAATTCTTATTGCGCTTTTTCCAACATCTGTTAAAAACCATCGAATTCACAGCCGGTCTTCTATTTGTTTCTTTGATAGGACAATAAGGAATATAGTTCTTTATATAATGATAATTTTTACATTTCTATCTTAGCAAGGACGTAGAAGCTTTAAGGGCTTTCATTCTACCTGTTATAGTACAACTTGTTATATTTGAGGATCAAATTGATTGTCTCATTTAAGGTTAATAGGCTTGAATTAAAGATTTTATTGATAGGATTTTTTAGATCCTAATTGTTTAATTTTTTTAATTTTTGAAATTTTTTTAAGAACCTCATAGTTACTGTTTATTTGTTTAATTATATTTTTAAATTTTTAATATTGACAATGGTTACAACCGCCACTAAAAGTTTTGTTAAAAACTTTCAATAAATAGCTGCGGTTCAAAAGTGCCGTAATTTTACAAAATTCAGTATCTTTTTATTGATTTTTGCAGCGTATTACTAGCGGTCACCCAAAACCGATGCCATTTTTCTTGTGAAGATGAATTCTGAAGCGGTCCCAAAACTGTTGCTTAATGCTATGTGGGGGTAAAAAACCATCGCAAGTCCACGATTTCCTGTAGTGTGATAAACTACACTGAAAAAAATAACAGATAAAGCCATTTTTTAGTCCTTGATATTTGAGGCAAAATTTGATTTAGTCCCTAAAATATTTCTTGGTTTAAAAATTGTGTAACGTTTCAAAAGGGTTTCTTATTAGTCCTTGATACTTACTTCGCTAATTTTCTTGACAAAAAAAAAATGCTAATATGGTGTCAACTAAGTATTCCTCTACTGATGTGGTTTGTACTCATCAATTTTGTTTATTTAATCTCTTTCTCTCTCTCTTTTCTTCTCCTTCTTCCCCCACTTCTTCTCAAAAGCCAACATTTTTCTATTCTCTCACTCTTCAACTTGGAGATAAGGCTCTCGCAGCAATCACCTCTGTTGTGTAGATTTTAATCTCTTTGATCTCAAGAGTTTGTGTTGATACTCAATTTTCTCCAAGTTGGGGATTCCTTGGCACTCTTTTGAGTGGTCCTCTATTTATCTTTTAGTAGGTTGCACCCTTACACTCATATCTATACCAAAATGCCAGTTATAAACTGTAAGCTTGGCACATGTGAATGTGGGACTAAAAAAGAATTTATAACATGTCATTGACTTCTTTCCTTACGAAGATTTTTTACTCAAAATTACAAAACTGAAAAACCTCTCCCTCTGTCTCCATTTTTTATGCCGCTTTATATACTTATAGAAAGTAAGAAAATGCACACAAAAAAAGTGAAGTGCATATTTTTGTTATAATTTGTATTAAGAAACATTTTAATTCAAATAATGCTATATCATAAAAGTGATGATAAGGGTAAATATAAATAAAATAAATAAATTACAATTACAGTTCATAGTAAGAAAAAGAAATATAATGTTAGTAAATAAAAAATAAAACATTTTAAAATAAAACAAAACTAATTACAAAATAAATATAATACTTATAAATAAATAAAACGAATATGGAAATATAAAAAATGTAGGAAAAATTGAAATACAATATTAGTAGATTTAAAAAGTTGAGAATTTTTTTAATAATTATCAAATATACTTTTACTAAAATCATAGATAAATTAATGAGGTAATTTTAAAAATTAACCAATTGGAAAAAATTACACTTAATTAATAAAAACGAAATAAAAAATACAATTTGTTAAAATTTTATTAAATCGATATTCAAAAAACATTTAATTGATATCAATTTATCTTATATATATTTTAAATAATATTTAAATAATATTATAATTAATTAAAATATTATTTATAATACCGTGGCTTGCACCGAAAAAAACAGTACATTGTTAGAATTAATGGTTTCGGGTTAACTCATTAATAATTGATGGAAGCTGTTATATATGGGGTCAACTTCAATTCAAAATTTAGGCGTTTATTTTTAATATTTGAAACACAGCGACCGCTTATTATTTGCATTTGTCTATTTTCCTAAATAAAAATCACCAAAAAATTATATGGGAAAATGTTAAAATATATTAAGATCAAGAAAAAATTATAAAATTGAGAAACTAAAAGTTTCCATCAAATGCGAAACTTGGTCACAAATCACGCTACATCAGTTCTCTGTGGATTGAAAATAAAATAAAAATAAGAATGGATGAAAAGCTAAATGAAATGAAATAAGGAAAAAAAAAAAGTGGAGAAACTTGAAGATCATGTAAAGACTTAGAGAACTGATCCAAAAAATTAAATTGCAGTATGTGGAAAAGTGTAAGTATGTGAAGAGAAAAATCAAGCAGCAACTTGGGTATTGGAGTACTCTCGTTCAACAGCCTTCTTGAGCAGGCTATCTTCTTCCAGAGCCATCTGAACAGGAAGAAATCCCATTCCATTTGCCATGGCAAGCAACATGTGCTTGGTTTCCTCTTTGAACTCTTGCAGATCAACTCTCCCATTCAAGTCATGGTCGAACTGCATGAACAGAGACTCATAAACACGATCGAGCTCATCTTGGTCTGTCTTCACGTCCATCCCAAAGTGGGTCTCAAACACCCTCAGACTCTGCAGCTCCTTCAGCATCTCACCATAGGAAAGAAGCCCATCCCTGTCCGTGTCAAGTTGAGCAAATTGATCACTCACAGACACATGGAAGGCTTCCTCGTCTTCCACAAAGTTCACAATGGTCGCACTGTCTAGAATTTCCACGCTCATCTTTCTCAGTAATAAAAAAATGTTTGTTTTGTAGAGGGAAGAATAAGTTTGTCGGGGTTGATGAAAGGGTTGAGGTTGTCGCGCATTTATATGGAAATCCCACTCGGTTTCATTAATAGAGCCTGAAGTGCAATAATACGTAGTTTCCTTCCAGCCCACGATTGTAAATAAAAGTTTGTTTAAGTTCCCACGTTTCATGTTTTTGACTGTTAGTCCAACTTTTGTCCTAGTTTTGAATTTCTACACAAACTGACTAACTTTGAAGATTCCCATTTGCATAATTAAATTTCGCTTAGTTAGACTCAAATTAATAATAATAAATAAATCAATTTAATTATCAATATAGGTCTACTTTAAATTATAATTAAATAGCTATTTACAATTGACTTAACTTCTTTACCTTTATATATTGAGTTTATGAGAATTGCTGGAACTGTGGCCTTATTACATTCTGCAATCAATATTTTAAATATTAATTTATTACATTCTGCAATCAATACTTTAAATATTAATTTAATTTAATTTGAATTTTTATGTAATAATAAAATATGATAAAATACAATATATTTATAAGTTTTCTTTTCTTAAAATAAATTGATAAAATTATATTAAAATATATAATCAAAGTTTCAATTATGAAAAATCTTTTAACGACCAAAGTAATACATTTTTATAATAAAATGTTTTATTTAAAAAAAATTAAATAAGAGGTTAGCTGGTAAAATTTTAGACATTTAGGTGAGGGTATTTAAAAAGATAAAACTGGATATGTAGTTTTGCAAATTTTGATTTTAAGTGAGGGTATTTTGTCCATAAAAAAATTAATTTTTTAGCAATTGGACAATGCAATCACGATCCAGCATGCCAATCTGAATGAAGAGATCGCTTAGATCCTAAGTGAGGCCCTTAATTTGCAGCCTCAATCACAATGAATTTTTTGGCCACTGGCAGTAATTATTAGCTCATTGGTTCATAAATCAACGGCCCTCTGAAAATCCAATTGGCGTGGTGCATGATGAAAGTCAAATTATTTTCTTTGGCGTAAATTGTGGACCAGTTCAGAGAAGAATTGGCTAGTCAATGGTGGAGTGTTTTTCGGCCAAAAGAAAAGTGGAGGCGGTGTTTTGTTGAACTAGGAGCTAAAAGTTGGGGGTCAAAGATGCCCACTGATTAGTTTTCAGAGTTTTTTATTTTATTTATCTATTTATTTATTCGCATTAAAACGGTCAACTACAAGTTCGTAGTACATACTACGTACGATCCCTTCATATTAGAGGTTATATTAAGGTTCCTAAAATCGCTGGGATTATTTTCTAATTTGTACGGAAAAACTTAAGACTTGTTTGTATTTTGCTTTCATTTTCATTGAAAACAAAAAATAAAATTAAAAATGTTATTAGTAGAGCTAGGCAAAAATAGTTTTTTAAAATATTTTTTTAAAACAGTGTGAAAATAAAAAATATTTTACAGACGTTTTCAGTAATTTAAAAAATAATCAGTGATATTTTTACTATTTTAAAAGTGTCTTTACTATAATTATGAGACAAAATCGCACTACTAGAAAATGATAATTTAGACAAAGATAGAAATAGAGACAAATGTAAAATTTTAGAGAGGAATTGTAAATTTTAAAGTTTAGAAATAAAATTTAAAGACGAAATTTTTTTATTTCTAATTACATTTAGAGACAGAATTAAAAATGAAAATTTTTTTGTCTTTGACATTCCATCTCTAGTTACGTGAACAGTGTTGAAAAATTTTTTAAGACGAATTTAGAGATAAAATATTTTTATTTCAAATTTTTCATCTCTAATTATAAAAATAGTATATTTAGATATTAAATTATGGAAGAAAAATTAAATTTTAAAAAATCTGTCTCTACTTTTTAAAATAATAAAATGTATAAATTGTGTATATAAATTTTTAAACTCTAATTTCATATCTAATTTTTGAAATAATATTTAAATTATTTTTCGAGATAAAATTTTTTGGCTCCAAAATTTATGTCTCTAATTTTGTCTTTACTTTTTGGTGAATTTAATGTCACTAATTCCGTTTATATTTTTTGAAAATTTTTTGAAATTATTCATAGTGATAGAAAAATTTCGTTTCTAATTTTTTATCTATAATTCTGTCATTATTATTTGAAATATAAATGAAATCATCGTTAGAGAAAAAAATTTAAATCTCGCTTAATTTATAGAAATAAGTTTATGGAATTGAAATCAATATTCCCTTACATTAATTTATTGTGTTTGATTGATATAATTAACTATAATTTTATTCTCGTGATATACAGATTCTCTTCTATATAAAAGATGATTTTATCTTAAAAAATTTATTAAAAAAAAAAAATGAAATGAAACAAAAAAAAGAGAGGTTAAAAGAGATAAATGATGAATAGATATATTTTATTGTAAAAAATTTTTATATTTATTTTCATTTTACATTTTTCAAAATTGATGAATAAATATATTTTATTAATATTATGAGAAATAATTTAATAATTTTAAAAAGAAATAAATATTTATGAAGAATAAAAGTATGTCTTTCCAATAAATATATATACACTTAATTTTGAATATAATATAATTTTGGTTACAATGATTATGTAGTATATATATATATATATATATATATATATATATATATATATATATATATATATATATATATATATATATATATATATATATATAAAATTTAAGTCTTGTTTAATTTGTAAAAATAAGTTGATGGAATAGAAATTAAAATTCTTTTATATTAAGTTATTGTGTTTGGTTGATATAATTGACTATAATTTTTATTCTCATGATATATAGATTCTCTTCTATATAAAAAATAATTTTATTTTGAAAAACTTATAAAAAAAGAAAAAGTGAAATGAAATAAAAAAAGAGGTTAAAAGAAATAAATGACGAATAGATATATTTTATTGTACAAATTTTTCATATTTACTTTCATTTTACTTTTTTCAGAATTGATGAATAAATATATTTTTATTAATATTATGATAAATGATTTAATAATTAAAAAAAAACATTTATGAAAAATAAAGGCATGTCTTCCTAATAAATATATGTATGCTTAATTTTGGATATAATATAATTTTGGTATATATATATATATATATATATATATATATATATATATATATATATATATATATATATATATATATATATATATATATATATATATATATATATCTGTGTGTATGTGTGTATGTGTGTGTGCGTGTGTGTGTAGGTGTTTATTATTCAAAAATAAAAAAATATGAGGTTAAAAGAGGTAAATGAAATTTTTTATGAAATATAAGTGTATTTTAAATCATATTTTTTATATTTTATGTCATAGAATACTGTTAATAAATTATACAAATATTAATTTATCTGTAATTACTATAGGAGAAGATATTTTTACTCAAGAAAAAAAAAGTTCACGCTAGAATTTCCTTCAGTCCAATTTTTATATAGAAAATAAATTTAAAAATATAATAACTTTTTTTGAAAATTTCAATTCTTTTATTTTTAAATTTATTGTAATATAATTTTAAATTTTAATATTTTGAAAAAAATATTTAAAAAATTATATTGTCTTTAAAAATTAAAAAGAAAATAAACTTAAAAAATATAAAAATTTGTTAAAAATATGAAAGTTTCTTTTAAATATTTTAAAAATTATATTTAAAAATTTTTAAAATATTTATTTGATAAAATTAAATTTAAAAACTTCATTAAAAATAAATTTTAAAATAAATAAGTGAAAAGGCTTCAAAATGCTGCGTTTTGAATCAAGACCCGTATCCTTGCAAAGAACTCAGTATGTGAACAAAAAAAAAATCTTCAACCAGATATATCAGATAGCAATTTATCTTTAAATTTATATTTAAAAGTATAATAAATTTAAGATTTTAAAATACTCAAACTTAAACTTATTTATTTTAAAAATTTTAAATAAGAATTTTTTCACGTTGAGATTGTTTACACGAAATTTATTCATATAATGTCAAAATAAAACTTAAAAAATGAGATTTCTGCTTTGGTTGATTTACATGAGGCCAAACCTAAAATTGCAAAGAACTCAATAAATATTTGACAAAAAAAAATTATAAAAAATCTAATGCATAATCAAGTAGACCCCCTTAACCTTAGAGCTTGCTTGGGAGAATAAATTTTACATTTTTTTATTAGGTTTTTTTTGGATTGATTTTTTTGACTAGGTGAATTAATGTTGCTTTTGTTTTTTGGACAACAGGCCGAAATCTAATCACTAAACAAATATAAAGTCTAAACTGGAAGATATGAGACTAGTCTAAAAAAAAGACACAAGAAGCTCAATCACTAAAAAGACATAAAGTCCAAACTAAAAGACACCAAACCAGTCCAAAAAAAAAGACACGGACAGTCCAGGCCCGCTTCAGGATTGGACTGCAAACCGATTTAACCCCTTACCTGTCTCATATCAGTTCACACGCTCTCACTCTGGCCCCTGGTAACTCCCCTTCGCGTCTTCCAAAATCTTCTTCGTGCCCTAGCCATCGTCTCGTCCTAGTCTCTGCCGCTGGCTATGAAACTCGCCGTGAAAAATTCGGCCTCTGGTGACCTCCCTGTCTTCGCCTCTCGACCCTCATAGACTGTTTCTACAAATTTCTCAGGTAAGTTAAATTTTTCTTGTTGGACTTGGTTGTTGGTTACTCCCTATTCTACCAGGTGACTCATTTTAGTGTCTTAATTTCTCGGCCCTCATGATTCCTCCTATGTTAGAATAATTTTTTTTTTAACTTTTCTTTCCAGTGTCTCAATTTCTGGTTCCATTCCTGTCACTGGTTTCAACCTCCCTGTCTTCACCTCTCAGTCCTTATAGACCGTAGTCTACAAATTTCTCAGGTAAGTTAAATTTTTCTTATTGGACTTGGTTGTTGGTTACTCCCTATCCTACTCGGTGACTTATTTCAGTGTCTCAATTTCTCGGCCTTCATGAATCCTCCCATGTTAGACTAATTTTTTTTAACTTTTCTTTCCTGTGTTTCAATTTCTGGTTCCATTACTGTCACTGGTTTCAACCTCCCAGTCTTTGCCTCACAAACTTCATAGACCGCAGTCTACAAATTTCTTAGGTAAGTTAAATTTTTCTTGTTGGACTTGGTTGTTGGTTACTCCCTATCCTACCCGGTGACTCATTTCAGTGTCTCAATTTCTCGGCCCTCATGAATCCTCCCATATTAGACTAATTTTTTTTAAAATTTTTCTTTCTAGTGTCTCAATTTCTAGTTCCATTCCTATCACTGGTTTCAACCCCCTGAGCGAATCCTCCGATGTAGCTAGGTAAGTGAACGATTTCTACTTCAAGTCCCATGGATAAGGAGATCTTTGATTATAGTTGTTATTTATGAACAATTCTATTAGGGAAAATTTGTTTTGTTTGTATCTCATGTGGGACTTTGTGTGAAATTTCTATGTAGTCTGAGTAGGCGACATTTCCATGGTTGCTTAAAAGTTAAAGTAGCAAAGCTTGCTAAATGTAATTGTGATGGGAATAATTCTAATTTTTTTTTCATAATTTATGATGGGTTCTGTTCCTACATATATTTGTTAGTGAAACCAAATGCTTATGCTATCTGTTCTTGCATGTAATTGAGTGAATGTGAAACTAAGTACTTGATTTGATAGAAACTGTGGAATCAATTGAGTTTTCTTTTAAGATGCTATACAAGTTGTTCCATTTATTTTAAAGATGCAATACATGCTAGCTTTTACTGTTTGTATCTCATGACTGTCATATATTTGGAAATGGTCGATAGGGGCACTGGCAAATTTTTTTGGCTGATTTTGGAAATGATTTTTATTCCCTTGTCGAATTGAGATTCAATAGTTGGGAATTTTTATTTGCCTTTGTTTTGTCTTATATCATTTGGGTGGGTGGGTGGATGGGTCTATTGTGACTTGGGAGTGGCATTACTCCTTACTCAATGTATGCTTTAAAAAACATGCACACAAGCATAATAAAAGGTAAAAAAATGAACTTCATCAACTTAGCTAACTTTTTTCAAACTTTAGATACTCTTCAACCTTCCCTTCCCAACCTCCAAAACCAACAATCTGCTCTTGCTCACTATCCTGAGTCAAATAACATTCATTTTTATAGTTTTTAGCCTAAAAAAATATGAAATTAGCAGGAAAGATATAATGCAATCAATTTTCTTAATTAAGATTTTTAAGTAATGTATATCAGGGATTAGAAAGTACAAGTAGTCAAGTAGGATACATAATCAACAAGTCTAGGAATAGATATACGAAGATTCAATAATCAGAAAAATTAGAAAAGCATGCAAGTCAAACTTTTAGCCTAGGGCAAAATGAAAAAACAAATTTTTAAGGCAAATTCGGGATTTATATCTCAAGTGTAAGACAATTAGTTTATTGAGGGCAATCTCAATCATAATGACAAGATTCACATAGTTTATTGACTGTTTATATCTTATTATCTTAGTAATAGAAATTTCTATTTAACAAAATGTAGGGATTTTATAGTTTGTTGACGATGTGAATACAACTAATTTCACTGATTTGATGTACCTTGTAATACATTAAAGATATAAACAGAACCTATCAATCTACCTGAACAAGGTTCATAACTTTCACACAACTACATTGAAACATTTTACTATCCTTACCCAAAAATCTGTATATCATGAACTCAAAATATAGAAATGTCTTAGAACTACACAAGCCAGTTAGCCTTAGAAAGGAGAAAAATATACTTCTACAGCTCTTAAACTTCTATTATATGCTTTTTCAGGCGAGAAAATGCAAGTAAATCTGTATATATATATATATATATATATATATATATATATATATATATATATATATATATATATATATATATATATATATATATATATATATATATATATATATATATATATATATATATATATATATATAATCTTCCCAAAGTCCCCAACTTTTATTCCTCCTTGCATTTTTTTTGCCTCTCTTTTTGTAACATCCCATAATTTTTATTTTTAAATAATAATATTTTGTTATAAATAAATATATTTTTATTTGTTTAAAAATGAATATGTTCTCCTAAAAGTAAATCTATTTTTAATTAAAATAATTATTGTTTTACTTGAAATAATTATATTGGTCTTTAATGAATTTTTGTTATATTTTTGAAAATATTCTTTCTTTTAATATGTATAAAGATATTTATTTTGAGATTTGTTTTATTATGATTTTTATCAAGAAAAATCATGATTTAAGAGTTTAACTAAAGGTTTATGAGAATGTAAATTTTTAAAATTTTTTAAAATATTTTAGGGTGAAAAATAGAATTTATATGAATATATATGAAATAAAATAAGAATAATACTAAATATTTAATTATTAAATAATAATAATTAATATTATAAAAATAAAATAAAAAGGGAACGTGTATGCGGGAGACAGAGAGAATTTCTGGAGGAATTTTAAACGAATGAATAGTGAGTAAATAGTAAATAAATAGTAACATCCAATTTTTTTCTCTAAATCTGGAGTGCCTATTGGCTTCCAATCTCAAAATTGAGGGTGTTACTGGAATCAGGATGAAAAATACTACGGTTTTGACTGATCAGTTTTTCAAATCAACAGTTGAATCACCGTAGATCTGAAATAGAAAATTTCAGAAAAAAAGTAAATTCTCAAACTTTTATTTAGAGACCTCCAATTGAAATTCTGACGTCGTAGATAGATTCAGGAGTTAGATAAACCTTAAGATAGGTATATTTTCGGCCATCTAACAATCTTTTTGTTCGTCGTGAATAGTATTTTTTGGCGGTGAATAGTGACCAGTTCCCGAAGTTGCTATTTTGATTGTTTGGATCCTCCGGATACATTTTTGAGGCCAATTCGACAAATTCAGCTTGGAAAAGTACACTTTAGGGCTGTCTAATCTGGAGCCCTTACCAGGTAAGTAGATATTTCTTTCTATGACTTGCCCCATACTCTTCTTGAATTATAAATGTATTATTGTTTCTGTTTATAAATTATTTATACTATTATAAGTTTATGAAATGTGTTAAAATATCTGTTATAGTTACGAATTGACACATAGTTCAAGAAGAGTATGGTTTTAGAAATGAATTTTGGAACTCATTGAATATGCGGTTCTAAATGTATTTATTATTATTTGATAAAGTGAATATTATGTGCACGATGCATTGATTTGTAAAGCTACATACTTGTGAAAATAATGCATGTCATATTATAAATGAAATTGAATGGCAAGCGTAAAGCTCATAGCGAGTTGCTTGATATTTTACATGTATATATATGTATTGATGCATATCGGCTGGTTGTATGGCTTGTGACGGTACCGAATATGTGATGCCCTATTAGCCTGAGTGAGCCGAGGGAGGGCCGCTCCAACCAGGTGACAGTGGTAATGTGGGGAGGTAGGAGGGTGATATACTCACATTCCCTGATCACTTATTGTGACTAAGGTCGAGGTCACTATGCGTATAGCAAATTGCATTGACCAGATCGCCGACTGAGGCAGGTCATTTTCAAATTGTATTGACCAGATTGCCGACTGAGGCAGGTTATCATTTTCAAATTGCATTGACCAGATCGCCGACTGAGACAGGTCATCATTTTCAAATTGCATTGACCAGATCGCCGACTGAGGCAGGTCATTATTTTCAAATTGCATTGACCAGATCGCCGAGTAAGGCAGGTCATTTTCAAATCAAATTGCATTGATCAGATCGCCGAGTGAGGCATGTCATTTTAAAAATGATCATTTTATCTCTAGATCTTAATATTTTACTATAACTTATACAGCTGAGCATAACAACATTTGTTTAATGATTATACCATGGTGCATATGGTTTTGGATTTCTGAATAACCTTTGATTTGAGAATATTTGAAATACGAGTCTCATATGAATGTACTTCTGAACTATATTTTCTATGTGACATATTTTAAAACATAAGTACATCCATATGCTGACCTAAGAGGTCATAGGAGGAATTATTTATTCACTGAGTTGTCAAACTCACTATACGATATTTTCACATTTTTCAGATAAGAATATCAAAGTCTGATTCAGCAGATAGGTGATATATTCTCTGGGTGAGTCTACGTTGCTTCCAAGACTCACGGTCTTTGAATTATACTGTGTTTGTATTCTAGAGTGCTCTGAATGCTACAGGCAGAATTCCTGTTTTTGCTGTACTTTGATGTTTAAAGACTTAGTCTGTATATTATGTATACATGAGAGAAATGATAAAGAATTGAATTGTGCATATTTATGGAGATTATTTTATTGCAAAAAAAAAAAGTTTATTTTACGTAACGTAAATTAGGGGCATTACACTTTTCTCCCTTTTTCCTCTTTCTTTTTCCAAAAATTAAAGCCATCCCAAGAAACCACCTATTTGAAACAAAGATCTAATTCAATAAAAAAAAAGTGACATGCATGATTTGAAGATTCAAATCGCAAAAGTATTAAAATAGGTGGTTTCTAATCTTCCCAGGAAACCACCTATTTAAATGAATGCTAAGTAATTTAGAGAGTCTTGTGCAGACTGCATATTACTTAAAGCTCACTGTTAATTTAAGTAAATTAGGCTAGGAATTTTTTTATTTTTTAGTTTAAAACAAACTTTTCCATGAACTGAAAATTTGATGACAAATTCTGAGTTTTCCATGCTTTGATTAGTAAGATAGGCTTCTATGTCAAAATTTACACGTACTTTAAGTCGAAAAAATTGCTTAATATCAATAATAGAGCTGAAGTTATCATTTGTTTTTCTTTATTTATCTAAATGTTGTCACATCCCCAATAAAGGAAAAAAAAAACACCAAGTTATGGTTGAAACTAAACAAAAAAAGTCACTGATATGGATTAAAAAGTATGGATCCGACGACCCTTTTTCAAAGGAAACCATTGTTTCAAGAAGTTGCCCATTATGGAGAACTAAAAGTAGCCAAATTGGATGTAATAGAAATGGAGAAAGCTATGCTTTTGATTTGGTAATATTTATCTCAATCTTTTTGTGCGTTTAAATGGATTTGTAAAAGTAGCTTATAAAATCTAGATAAGTTCAATTTTTTTACACATTTTTATGAGCTAAAGTTTTAGTTGAAATTTTTTTTTTAAAAATCATTATATTTTTTGGACAAATGGAAAAACCACATTCATACATCATAAAAGGCACTCAGGCCAATAAACAGAAGACAAAGACAGGATAAATAATTCCTGTGGCTTCTGAAGATACAAAAGAAACACCCAGTACTATGACTAGAAAAAAGAAGCAACACACCCCTCAAATCTTAATCTACCAAATAATACATCTTAAACAAATTAAATACACAGTTACAACAACATAAAAATAGAAACGAAGAGACGTATCATAGAAGAGGCAACACACCTCCCAACCCTTTTTGAAGGTTAACTCTTTTTAAATTTCTTCTATATAAGCCAGTGTTGTAACTTTGACGCTGTAGATCTAAATAAAAGATGTATACCTTTGAAACTCTAAAAACTCTTCTACAAAGAGAATAAACTTTCCCTAATAGAAGTAAGAAACTCTCCTAAAAAGAGAAGAAACCTTTCCCTCAGAAAGAAAAACTAGAAAAAACTTTAGTGAAGAAAATGAAAAACGGAGAGGAGAAAGTGTGGAGATGGAGGGGGGCAGGGGAGGGGTGAGGGGATTTCCATCCCCTCCACCAACAAAGCTTCACGGCGCTGCTTCTTTCGCAGAGAGAGAAAGGGCAAAAGCTGTCTGAAGTACTATAAATTTTGCGCTTGGAATTTGTCAAAAAAAAAATATAAGTCCTGTCCCAAAAAACAAGTACTGTAAACAAAACTGTTTAAGGCCTATCCAAAGCCAGTCCAAAAAAAATGTCTGTCCAAAAAAATTGTTTAGGGCCTGTCCAAAGCCAGTCCAAAAAAACTGTTTATGACCAGTCCAAAAAAAAAGCCTGTTCAAAAAAAACTGCTTAAGGCCTGTGCAAAGTCAGTTAAAAAAAAAAGACATCCAAAAACATAACTTTTAAGGGCCTGTCCGAAGCCAGTCCCAAAAAAAAGGCCTATCCAAAAAAACTTGTTTAAGGCTTGTCCAAAGCCAGTCTAAGAAAAATAAAGCCTGTTAAAAAAAAAATTATTTAAGAGGAACACGTTTAGGGTTCAACATTTTGTCCCAAAAAAACCAAAAACATTAACTTAACTTACATTTTCTCACCATATAACATAAAATTCTAAAACTTTTTACAATTTAAATTTTTATCCATAATTTTATTTTTTAATTTATTCATTATCCAAAATTTGATATAAGATTTAACTCTATTATAATTATATGTTTTTATTATGTTAAATATATAAATTAACACTTATTTAATATTTAATTGACATTCTCATAGTATCTTATTTAAAATTTTTGTCTATAAATGTTAAATGTATTTAAAATTAAAGAATGAATAAAAAATTATGATTTAAAATTTAAAATAACTTTAATATTAAATTTTAAATAATAATTTAATTGAAAATTGATATTATAAATGTTTTTATTTTTAAAGATTAAATTAAAGATTAAATTTATAATAGATTAAATTAAAATTTAATCTATGTACAAAGACTAAAAAGAAAATTTCCTCCATCGTCAAAATTATCTCAATTTTAAAATTTGAAATACCATGGTTCTTTTTTGGGAATCAAGGAATACAGATTTTATATCTATTAATTGAATGAATAAGATGATATATACTAAATGGAAAGATGATATTGGTGTATTGGTTGGTAGCATCTTCTGTCAATAACAATCTTTATCTTTTTATAATTAGTCTTTATTTAGGGAGACAATTGAAAATTTATGAATTAAGAATATGATAATGTCAAAGTTTTAGTTGATGCGAAATTTTCAAGTGACGAGATTGTCATTGAAACTCTATGACATGAGATGAGTAATGAGACTTTTTTTTTTGGGTCTGGCATGATTATTTTTTATATAAAATTTATCTGTGCATTTAATTACTAATATAATATAAGGGCAAAATAATAAAAGTATAGAAATTAAAATTTTGAATTTTCGTTTTTATTTGGGTTTAGATTAGAGAAGGTGTTATTGGAACTTAAATGTGAAAAAATTATTTTAAAAAAGTACCACTTGGTTTTTGTAGGGTGCATTTTCTAGCTAATACATAACCAACATGTTTACTGCAGCACAATATTAGTTGATTAAAATCTTAATTATTCTCTTAAACTGAAAAATATATTACCTAATAAAGAGATATGCAAACAACATGAACATAGCCTCCACATTATTCTCTTAAACCACCATGTAATTAGACATGTAAATATACATAAGGAAGATCAAACCTTGTAATCTTCGTGTATAAACAAAGCAATTCCAAACGTTAATATCATATAAGAAATAAAATGGTTTAGTGTTACTTGAATCATTTTATCATTCTTTTAGACTTCGAATCATTTCATTATTTACTTCTTTTAGGTCTTAACTCTTTTTTATTTATTTTAAATAACTTAATTTCACATCATAGTTTTCTTTTTCAAATTATTTGAGTATGTGTAATAGTCGTAAATTTAATAAAGTTCAAATTAAGAAAAATTGTGAGTTAAAGAGAGGATTTTAAAAATAGAGATAAGAACCAGTGAAAATAAGTTTATTTATTACATGGATTAAAGAATTGCAAAAAAATATGAGAATTTACATTTTGGGATCAAAATGCAATTTCTTAAAAGTTTTGGGACTAAAATGTAAATAAGGAAAAATCTGAAAGGACCTCTCTCTAAAAGTGTCTTTTTGCATAAAGGTCTCCCGAGATATTTTAATGGGTTTCAGACACCGAAGAACTCATAATTTCTACAATTTTCCTTTCTCCTCAGAAATTTCTCTCTCGAAAAACCTCTAAATTCTCTCTAAGATTTCTCCACATCCGGATCTCAAATTTTGACATAATCACCGCCAACGGACTCAGGACGAAGAGTTTAACAAATCTATCTGATTGATTTCTGGAGCATTGGCCAAAAAATTTAAGGAAAAATCGCCTAAAAATGTAATATCCGAAACTATTATCTGTGGTTGTCTAATGCAAAAACTAACACCGTAGATCGATTCAGAAGGTACCAAAATCTTTAGATCTCAAATTTCAGACCAACCCACCACCGCATGCGCCCCCACGCGCCTTTTCTTTCTTGGCGCATGAAGCCCACGCGCAACTCCTTTGGTGGCGCATGTAACGCGTGACAACAGTCCTTGTTTGTGTTGACCTGCGTTGACCGAGCTCCCGGAGGACAAATTTTGTAAATGCAGAGTCATTTTTTAGGTTTTTGGACCTTCTGAACTCGATTTTAGGATTTATTTTGCCAAATTCGAACCAGAAATGTAAATTTTGGAGTTGTCTAACTTGGTACCTTAATTTAGTGAGTAGATAATTCTTTCTATGATTTGCCTTTACTCTTCTTGAATTTTAAATTGATAAATGAGTATGTTTACAAGTTATTTATACTTTTATATGTTCCCAAAATGGTTTAAAATATCTGAAACGGTTGCAATATGATATCTAGTTCAAGAAGATTATGACTTTTGAAATGAATTTTGAAATACATTGAACATGTGATTTTTACATGTATTTTTCATTATATGGAAAATGAAATATGTTATGCACATGATATTGATTTATACAATGATATGTTTGCCTCGGATATGGGCATGTATACGTAATTTTCCTGATTGGAAATTTTTGACAAAGGAATATACTGATAGCAAATGATCCTTGTTAGGATTACTCAAGTATTTACTAAGTACACTGATAGCAAATGCTATGTTCAGGCGAGTACATACTTGAGCATACATTAAGCTATCAACAGCGGAAGTATATAGAATATTTCTCATCTTAGTCCTCTCAATATCATTTTGAGGACACTATGATTTGGACAATCTTTCACTTTTGTGAACAGGTGCAACACAAGGAGTACAAGAATGCATATTAAATATCTTTAGTACTCGATCAATATAGGTTGTCTGAGACAAACTAAGAATGCCACGAGACTTATCACGATGGATTTGAATCCCAAGAACAAAGGAGGCTTCACCAAGGTCTTTCATATCAAAGTGGCATGAGAGCATATGTTTTGTCTCATTTAGAAAACTCATCATCAGGATAGAGCACAAAAATAATAAAATTACTCCTATTAAATTTCTGATAAATGTATTTATTTAAAGCATTTTCAATGAATTCAAGTGAGGTGATAACCTCATCAAACTTCAAATACCATTGTCTAGAAACTTGTTTCAGCCTATAGATGGTTCGATTCAATTTGCAAACTAAGTTCTCTCTTCCTAATTTAACAAAGCCATTTAGTTGAATTATATAGATTTCTTCAGACAAGCTTCCATTCAGAAATGCAATTTTGACATCCATCTAGTGAAGTTCAAAATCAAACTAGGCAATAAAGGTCCACGACGACTCTGAAAGCCTCCTTTGTAGATACTGGTGAGAAGGTTTCTATGTAATCAATGCCTTCTCTCTGATCATAGCCCTTGACTACGAGTCTAGCTTTGTATCTTTGAATTTCATCAGTAGCCCTCGTTTGGTCTTAAAGACCCATGAGAGAAGTAATTAACAGATGGAGTGAGAACATTTTCCTTTTTCAGTGACTCCTCTTTCTGAATGACAATGAGAATTAGTTAGTCTACTAACCACTCTCCTTCTTGAGAATTGTAAGCAGTCCTCAAAACTTCGTATTGAGATAGGAGAGATTCTAGAATGCTCTAGATTAAATGACTCTATCCCAAGTCAATATTATAGGACTTCAACTTGTTGAAATATTCTACAAGTTTCATAATGTGTTCACGGACACCTGACATTCCATCATAGCAAATAGTGTCATGTAGAGACAAGTAATAGGCCTTTTAGGTCTTATTAAATTTCTTGAATTTTTTTTCTCCAACAGCTTTCAAGAAGTCAGCAGCTATATTATTATTTAGATTGCTCTATCTAATGATCTTATCCATTGTATATTTTATTACCATTAGACATACTATGTTGGAGTTATACCGATTTTTATGGTAAGCTTTCTCAACATCAGTAGAATTAACAGTACGATCTGTCGACCTTCCTTTCTAAGAGCCAAATACATGTCAAGGGACTCTTTACAGTCGTCATAATTAGTCATATTAAAAGTTTTCACTGTCGATAGTTGCATGTGGTATAGAAGCTGAGGGAATATAATTAGAAAACATTAATTGTGTATGTGCACCATAATTATAAGACTAGGTTTCCTCCAAAACTCAGCTTATGCAACTATATTCATAAGATTGTTTATCATAATCCCGCCGAAGGGTCCCAAATTATAATAAACTAAGAAAACTCATAGCACACCACAAAATTAGCTTATAAAAGGACTAATACAAGAATGTACTCAATACCTCCATACCAATAGGGTACAACAAACATTAAAACATTATACATTTACTATTAACAGACTTATGATAAAATATATCAATATAAAATTATATTTTAATGTCACACCGATAAGGTATGTCCATTATTAAAATTATATATTTATTTAAATGCCAAAAGAATTCAAATTATTTGATCCCATAAAGTTTTGCTTAATTATACTCACAATAGGTAAGTTTATAATTATACAAAACAACATTATATTTATTGCCATATACCAGTCCATTATTTCATAATTTACAAAATATATCAATTTAATGTAAAATATATTCAATCCACAAGATTTTGCATAATTATGCTCACGAAAAGTAAGTTCATAATTATACAAAATAATATCATAACTGCTATATATAACAATACATTATTACATAATTTATAAAATATATTAATTTAATATAAAATATATTGTTTTAACCCTAAATTAAGACCCAAAATTTATTTTGTGACCTAAACATAGTACCAAGGAGAGTACCTAACATATATATGTCAAAGAAATACAAAATAACATATATATAAAATTTCGTGTTCAGAAACCGAGAGTACAATATCTAAAATATGGAATTATTTTTTGTATAATTCAAATAAAATATATAATGAATATAAAAAATTCCACAATTTATACCTAAAATTACTAAATAAAAAATAAAAATTTTGGCAGATAGAATCAGAAATTTTCATGCCCCAACATTCTTACACACGCTACACGCTCACAAGTCTCTGTGTGGGATTCTCTGGGTGAGGTTATCTTCCTCACCCGAATTTCTAAAAATCGGGTCGTTTGACCCACGAACGACTTGGTTCCTTTTATTCTATTTTACTCAACAAAGCTTCGTGATTTTCATGTATATTAATCTGATAGTGACGTGAAACAATAGCACTAAACCAATTTTCATTTTCATTGAGTGCAAATCTTTAGACCTGGCTAGAAAAAAGCTGAAGAAAACCTCCATATCGATCTCCCTATTTGTTCGATTTTATGCAGTGAGGAAGTATGGTTTTCACATATTATATTCATAATATCATGTATATGATAATCCCTCTACAATTTATAGATTTATGGGAGAAAGATCAGGGATAAAAAATAATGCTAAATTCATGGAAATTTGGCTCAATTTCATGCAATTATCTTGGGTTTCTTCCACAATTGAGAATGTAGATTGTTAATTTAACATCAAGAAAGCCAAAGTTGTAAGCCAATTTGTTCAGTATATGTTAAAATTGTAACATCCCTAATTTCGTTTCTTTTATTGATAAAAGTACATAAATATTTAATTAAGAAAATAAAATTTATTAGACAATATTTTAGATATCTAAAGAAATATAATCCTTAGAAATTCTTCACCTTATGTATATGCATAGAAAATGTTTCTAACATTAAGAGAACAAATAAAGAGGGAAAACCTAATAGGAAAAAAAAATTAGAAATAACATACTAAAGAGATGCAAAATTCTTGGATAAGAAAGATAAATTTTTAGAAACAAGTAAATGTCTTAAAATTTCAAGAACATTGGATTAGGGTAATTTTTCTTAATTCAAGAATTAGAGTTACTAAGTTTAAAATCTTTACCCATACATTAGGCTTTTACCTATAGATACTTCATATAGAGTTTTTCCACTTCACATAAGTTTCTAGCAAGCCCATTGGATAACCTAAGTAAGAAATAAAACATAGACTTGGACTAGGATATAGTAATTGGACCAATAGTCTAAAAATTATGAAAATGTGACCAAGCTCTCCAAGAAAGGTAGAATTTTATCCAAAGCAAAGAAAATGGGTAGGAATAAGCCCATAATGGGTAGGAATAAGCCCAAATTCAAGAGAAAAAATAAAATAAAATAAATTAGGTGATGATATCATAATGTAATAATAATAAAGATTAGGTTACATGGTATTAAGACAAAACTTTAGCAAGTGGTGTGATTCTACATTCATAATTTTGGCAAGTGACATGATAATACAAGGTTTTAGGACAAAAATATCTATATCCTACACTTATAATTTTAGCAAGTGGTATGATAATACATGGAATTAGGACAAAACATTCATATCCCACACAAATAATATCAAACAAATAATGGAGATTCAAGGGTTAGAAATTTGCCACCTAAAAAGGCAAACCTATCATACTTGTTTAAGACAAAAGAAAATAGAAATAAATTCCTAAATCAAAAGGACCTTGTCCCTTATCTTAAGAACATATCATCATAATTTTCAAAATAAAAATCTCCTTTTCCTATGCATATCTTGACTAAAGAAGAGGAAGACAAGAACATAAGTTGTTTATTTTTCAAAAATTCAACAAAGTGTATCTTAATTGTGATAAGGTAGACCCATGATCATGAAAGGTGTATTATTTAGTGGTCTATTTAAGCAAAACCCACCCCTACAACATTTAATTTCGTCCAAGTGAGGAAGATAGAGAAATAGAAGCAAGGTAGAGTAAGGAAAGGAGAGAAAGAGAGGAGAAGAAAAGAAGGAAGAAGAAGGAGAAGTTTAGAAGGTTAAGTACTTAAGGTAAGTTACCTTAATCTCCACTTGAATCCATTTTTCTTCTTCATATTTGAGGTTCAAAAATTCACCCTCCTTCTCTTATCTAAACTGCTAGAAAAACTAAGGGAAGGGAGGAATCTTGCTACTTCTTTCAAGAGGAAACAAGAAAACCAATTCACTAAATAAACTAAGGAGATTCTTAGGTAAGTTTAACAATATTTCTTTTTGAAGAAAACTTTTGAAACTTATAATATTTATATGAGATTTTGATCTTAGAACTTTGATAACTGATCATGATGTTGCTATATCATGTTACATATTGATCTTGCATGTGATATATGTTTGAATACTTAGATTGCTATAGAAAGTTCTGTATAGGTATGGCTATAGGTGGCAAAATTTTTAGCTTCTATGTTTTAATTTCTGGAAATTATCTGTAGAGAATTAAAATAAATGGTTAACATAAGAATTAAAGATATATCTGTCACGGATTTTTAACTACTGGAATCATTCAATTTGGAGTCCATATGAGGAAGATATGAACTGATTAGTAGTCAAAGGTCAGAAAATGGTTCATCAGGGAAGAATATGTTAGGATATCTTCTATTTTTTAATTTCTGAGAATTATTTGTAGTGAATTAAAATAAATTATTAACATAAGAATTAAAGATATATGTGTCATGGATTTTTAGCCACTGGAATAATTCAATTTAGAGTCCATATGAGGTAGATATGTTCCGATTAATAGGCAAATGTCAGAAAATGGTTCATCAGGGAAGAATATGTTAGGATAGCTTCTGTATTTTAATTTCTGAGAATTATTTGTATGGAATTAAAATAAATGGTTAACATAACAATTATCTCTATGTATTTCACGGATTTTTAGCCACTGTAATCATTCAATTTGGAGTTCATATGAGGTAGATATGGTCTGATTAGTAGTCAAAGGTCAGAAAATGGTTCATCAGGGAAGAATATGTTAGGATAGTTTTTGTATTTTAATTTCTGAAAATTATCGGTATAGAATTAAAATAAATGGTTAACATAAGAATTATATCTATGTGTGTCACGGATTTTTAGCACTGGAATCATTCAATTTGGAGTCCATATGAGATAGATATGTTCCGATTAGTAGTCAAAGGTCAGAAAATGGTTCATCAGAGAAGAATATGTTAGGATAGTTTCTGTATTTTAATTTCCGAGAATTGTCTGTATGGAATTAAAATAAATAGTTAACATAAAAATTAAAGATATATGTGTCACGGAGTTTTAGCAACTGGAATTATTCAATTTGGAATCCATATGAGGAAGATATGAACTGATTTGTAGTCAAAGGTCAGAAAATGGTTCATCAGTGAAGAATATGTTAGGATAGCTTCTGTATTTTAATTTCTGAGAATTATCTGTATGGAATTGAAATAAATTGTTAACATAAGAATTATATATTTGTGTCTCACGGATTTTTAGCCACTGGAATCACTTAAGTTGGAGTCCATATGAGGTAGATATGGTCCGATTAGTTGTCAAGGGTCAGAAAATGGTTCATCAGGGAGGAATATGTTAGGATAGCTTCTATATTTTAATTTTTGAAAATTATCTGTATGAAATTAAAATAAATGATTAACATAAAAATTATATCTATATGTGTCACAGAGTTTTAGCCACTGGAATTATTTAATTTGGAGTCCATATGTGGAAGATATAAACTGATTAGTAGTCAAATGTCAGAAAATGGTTCATCAGTGAAGAATATGTTAGGATAGCTTCTGTATTTTAATTTCTAGAAATTATCTGTATGGAATTAAAACAAATGGTTAACATAAGAATTATAGATATGTGTGTCACGGATTTTTAGACACTAGAATCACTTAAGTTGGAGTCTATATGAGGTAGATATGGTCTGATTAGTAGGTAGAGGTCAGAACCTATCCGAGAAGAAATAACCTGTACATTTAGGGAGTAATATCACCTTGATTTCTTAATATTTCGCTACAATATTCAACATAATAGTTTTAGATAATTGTTTTATCTTGAAATTGACACCAAGATCACCTACATCGGAGTTCAATTGAAGGAGTTATGCTCTGATTAGTAAGAGAATGTTAGATTTGATGAAAACCTGCATCAAGAAAATAAAGAAATAAAATTGATATTTAAAAAAGAAGACGAATCTTATAAATGACTAGTATATGCCATAACCATTGCCATTGTATGAACTTTTTACCATCTTAAATGTAAAATTCTGACATGAAAATATTTTATAAAGTGATATTTGAAATGGTTATGTTCATGGCATGATTACCAATGATTTATGGTAATAGTTATATTTTGATGAATATACTTGTTATTGAAAGCATATTTTTAGCTATCATTGTGAAAAGAAAAGAAATGAGTACGGTCACATGGCAATCCATGTGGTGCACCAGTAGGGGACGTCCTACCAATGGTTATAAATACGATTATGAGAAAACAAAGAGAAAGTGTGCCATGTCGGACGGAGCGAGAAAAGCCCATACCGGAGAGTAGATGATACTCACCCTGACCGAGGTAGCTTGAAATGAGAATAAGTTGATGGCCATCATATGATATTCTAAAAATACTTAATCTTATCATACATATCACTACTGTTTGATTCTTATGTGCATAGATATAATGCATTCATGTGATCAAAGATATTTTCTGTAGTTTATACAGCTGAACATGACATGATGAACTATATTGATGGTAAATTATGATTTATTGTTGAATCTACTGAGATTTAATTCTCACTATATTTCCATATCATGTTCAGAAGAATAATGCAGATTTTCTCTATGACACTTATTATTTCCGTACGTTGGATCGAGGTGCCCTACCTTGGGCAACTACCAGTTATCTCAGATGTATCTGTCGTAGATGTGACTGAGATTCCAGTGGAGGTGTCACCCGCACCAGTGTCCCTGGAAGTAGTCGATATAGATGATTAGAATTAATATGTATATTTGTACAAATGTTTGTAAAATAATGGTGTGTAGGGAAACTCAGTATTGTATCACTGTTAATAACAATTATACTTGGTTAAAGTGATTATTATTACGAGTTAAGTGGTTAGAATTAAAGTAGTAATGACTTCATGGAATTTTACAAATATAAATTTTTTTTTTTTTTACATTTACATAAATGGAGTTGTTACAAAAATCATAGCTAACACAAAATTAGGGTTTTGAGAAAAATTAAGGTTTCTTCCATTTGATTAATTGCATGAAAAGGATTAATTTAACCTAGCTCTAATACCATTTGTTAGCAAAATTATGTGGGAGATTATCAATACAATTAAAAATACGTACCTCTAGATGATCTCAACAATTCATTAGTGAAGATGATATACCAATAGAATACCCAAGAATAATGCAATTAATATAGCTCCAATAATGAGATCAGCTACAAATAAAGTCAAAAAATAATGTGTGTGGAAGAAAATTGTAATAACCGTAAAAATTTAACGAAAATTTCAATTTAAAGGAAATTTAGAATAAAAGAGAGAATTTTGAAAATAGAGATAAGAACCGTAGAAAATATGTATATTTATTACATGGATTAAAGAATTATAAAAGGAATATGAGAATTTACGTTTTGGCGCGTAATTTTTATTTTTCAATAATAATATTATGTTATAAGCAAATATATTTTTATTTGCTTAAAAATGATTATGTTATACTAAAAGTAAGAAGACTTTTAAATAAAATAATTATTGTTTAACTTAAAATAATTATATCGGCCTATAAAGAATTTTTGTTGTATTTTTAGAAATATTTTTCTTTCAATATGAATAAATATATTCATTTCGAGATTTATTTTATTACAATTTTTATTAAGAAAAATTATTATTAAAGAGTTTAACTAAAGATTTATGAGAATGGAATTTTTTAAAAAAATTTAGGCTATTTTATGATGACAAATGGAATTTATATGAATTTTTATAAAGGAAAATCTTATTATTAATTATTTAATTATTATTATTATATTAAAAAAAAAGAAGAAGGCAATTGAAAAACGAAAACCGGAGGCGACGATATCAGATTCGAGAAAAAATCGAAGAATATGCATAGTGATTGAATAGTGACCTACAACTTTATCTTTTGATTTGGAGTACTTATGGGCTTCCGATCTCAAAATTGGAAGTGTTATTGGATTTAGAACGAAGAATACTTCAGTTTTGACTGATCAATTTTTTAAATTAACCGTTGAATCGCCGTAGATCTGAAGTAGAAAATCTCGGTAAAAGGTAAGTTCTGAAAATCTTACTTAGAGACTTCTAATTAAAAACTTGACTCCGTAGATGGATTCAGAAACTAGATAAAGATTAGGATATGAATTTATTTCGTTGATTCGGTAAAATTTTTGTGACGGTGAATAGTATTTTCTGGCGATAAATAGTGGCAGTGGATAGTAACGTGAATAGTATTTTTCGGAGTTAAATAGTACCTTAGCGTTGACCTGCATTGACCGAGCTCTTAAAGGTTAAATTTAGCAAATCTGAAGTCATTTTCAAGGTTTTTAGACTTTCTGGACTCGATTTTGGGGTTTATTTTACCGAATTCGGACCAGAAACGAGGAGTTTAGGGCTGTTCAATCTGGAGCCCTTACTTGTGGGTAGATAATTCTTCCTATAGCTTGTTTTTACTCTTCTTGAACTTTTCATTGATAAATGAGTATGATTACATGTTATTTATATGTTTATATGTTTTTGAAATGGTTTGGAATATTTGAAATGATTGAGAAATGATATCTAGTTCAAGAAGAGTATAATTTTTGAAATAGATTTTGAAATGTTTTGAATACGTTATTTCTAAATGCATTTCACATTACATGGCAAAGGAAATATGTTATGCATGTGACATTGATTTTACAGTGTTATGTTTGCCTCGGATATGTGCATGATTATATGATTCCCCTAATTAGAAAATTTATGATAAAAGATTTAGTACTGAGACTAAAAGCTCGGTTTTGAATGATATGTAACGTGATAAGTTGCCGAATATGATTGTATGGCAAGCATAAAGCTCATAGCGAGTTGTTTGATAATTATGTATTGCATTTGATGGATGTGCACTTTATACATGTTTATATATATGTATTGATGAATAATGACGGGTTATATGGCTTGAGACGGTATTGTGAAGGTGGTATTAGTGGTAATGTGAGAAGGCAGTAAGGTGATAAACTCACATTCCCTGATTACCTATTGTGATGATAACAGTGGTAATGTGAGGAGGCAGTAGGGTGATGAACTCACATTCCCTGATTACCTATTGTGATGATGACAGTGGTAATGTGAAGAGGCAGTAAGGTGATGAACTCACATTCTCTGATTACCTATTGTGATTGTGACTATAGTAATGTGAGGAGGCAGAAGAGTGATGAACTCACATTTTATGTTTATCTATTGAGTATATTGAAAGTTGTGACATACTTGAGCATTATATAAAACAATTGGTTTTTAATGCATATCAAATTCGATTTAAGATCAATTTGTATCATATGTGGTTATAGATATTTGAATGTGATTTGAACTGAGAATATTTTGAAAACGCGGGTCCCATAAGTATGTACTTCTGAATGGTAGATTTTGATATGATAAATTTTAATATATGGGTATATCTTTATGTTGATCTGAGAGGTTATAGGAGGTAATATCTGCTCACTGAGTTGTAAAACTCACTACACGAAGTGGATCAATTTTTCAGATAAAGACACAGAGTTTGGTCTAGCAGCCACGTGATTGACTAGGGGTCGTACTTCGGTGGTGAGCCTAAATTGTTTCTAGGCTCTCAGTGTTTGATATTGTAATATATTTGTACTCTAGAGTTGCTCTGAACGTCACAGGCAGGATCTTTGTTTCCGCTGTAAAACTGATTAGTGTAGACTTGGCATGTATAATAAGCTATACTGGAAACGTGTAAATGTATGATATTATCCTGTTATGATATATTTTGTGGTTGATTGTAATTGAATAAAGATAAAGTTTTCTTATAGATGTGTTATTCGCATTCCATTAAATTGGGACGTGACAAGTTGCTTGCAAATTTGTAAACATATGGTAATACTCGGATATGTGATATTGTGAAACTATTTACAAGTGCATAATAATAAGGTTTATCGGATATTAGAGATTTTTGCGTTCCTAAAGTAGGGATGTGACAAGTTGGTATCAGAGCATTAGGTTTCCCTGTGACAATCAGAGCAAAGGATTCTTTAGTAGGACCTTTAGTATCGATATGAGCCGGACATATTTATACTTTGGGTGTTGCTGAGGGATTCTATAGTGTTTCAAATTCTTTTCTATTCCAAGTTGTTAAAGTTTATAGTATAAGATAGATTGAATTTTGTGACATCTTAAGAAATATCTATGGATCAATTATAGCTTGAAAGTGAAAGAGATTTGCGTCTTAAAGAATTTAAGGAATTGAGACAAATACCAAATATGATGGTTTCTGAATGTGACCTCCGTTGTACCCGGTTGTCTAGATATGGTAGACTTTGATATGATATTGAGAATGGATTAGTTTGCATTATGTTATGTCATTTTGAAATGTCACTATCAGGTGATTAAATTCAATATTCTTGAGAAATTTTCTTTCTTGATACAAGAAGATAGTAGTGAGATACCCAGTAATCTAATCTCTGCTTTAATATCCCACAAGTGATTATAAAAGGTGTCAAGAATATTTGACAATGTTGAGAAATATTGATATAAAGTATACTAGTGTAAATCAAGTTCCAGCGGTTAGAGAATTTTCTGATATAATTCTTGAGAAATTGCTAGGATTACCTCGAAACATAAAATATAATTTGGTATTGATTTACTTCCTGTAACCCAACCAGTGTCTATACCTCTATATAGAATGGCATCGACTGAACTTAAAGAATTGGAGGATCAGTTGTAACACTTGTTAGACTAGGGATTTATATACCCTAGTACTTTTACTTGGAGTGCTCCAGTTTTATTTGTGAAAAAGAAAGATGGATCACTGTGACTATGTATAGATTATAAACAATTGAATAAAGTGACAATGTGGAATAAATACTCATTACCTCATATAGATGATATGTTTGACCAGCTACAAGGTGCTTAACATTTAAAACAAAAATTTGAATTGATTTTTGAATTGATTTGATATTTAGATCTCATAAAATTGAGGATAAGAGAAGAGGATATTCGAAAAACTTCTTTTAGGACTCGTTATGGCATTATGAGTTCTTGGTGATGTCATTTAGTCTGACAAATGCCCAGTTGCATTCATAGACTTGATAAAAAAAAAGAAGAGTATTGAAGCCATCCCTGGATTAAATTGTTATTATAATTATTGATAATATACTAAAATATTTCAAGAGTTCAGAGGATCATAAGCAATATTTAAAGATGTATTACAAACTTCAGGGGAGTATCAGCTATATGCTAAGTTCTCAAAATATGAATTTTGACTTAGTAATAGTACTTTCTTAAGGTATGTGGCTAGCAAGATGATATCCAAGATAACCCTAAAAAAGTAAAAGTGGTACAACAATATCCACATCTTGCTACAGTTACAGATGAAGATCTAAGTCCAATTTGTGCTTTCTGCTATGGTCTGTTGTCCATTTTATTTGAGCTGTGATTGGATCAGGTACATGAACATATGCTTGTAAAGCATCAATCAACTCCTCAGCATCTGAAGATGAGATGAGAATTCGTCGTGCTGAGTGTGAGATGAACATTTGTTCCACAACATGATCAAGGAAAGACAACAAACCATCAAAGAAGTGATTAACATTTAACAAACGTATCGGTTTGTGATGCATATTTAGTTGTGCCCAAGAGACTATTTGAAATTTTTTTTCTAAAGTATCAAAATTCCCTGGTAAGGCAATGAAGGCATCAGCATTGCTCATCATTCTAGCCATACGCTCATGCATGAATGCAACCCTAAACTCTTCCCCAATTGTCTTTCCAACGATGTTAGATGCAGTTAGAGCTGTAGGAATAATACCTAGAACTTGATATCCTCCTACATGGATAGCTGTAGACACATACCCTATTAACCCACGGTTATCTCCACCATAGACTAAATGAATTTTTCTCCTGGCCAGCACCATACCTGGATTTTGTGCTGCTTTCACATATTCTCCATCTTTTCTAGGACTGGAACCACAAAAGACACAAATATTTTGAAACTGACGGAATGTGATTCCCTCCATAGTTGTACACACTTTAACTTTGAGTATGAAAATAAAGATACTAACATTTGTATTTATAGAATTCGGAGAAGGACATGTATATGATAGCTATGTGCATATACCGGGTATAATTGGAATAACTACATGAGTGATTGATGGATATCACCTAAATTGAAGATGAAATTTTTTAAAATGACGGAAAGCATGTATATGTACAATAATTGTGATAATCACTCATATTAGGCATATAAAAAGAATAAGGTTAAGATATTACCAGAAATTTGTCTTTTCCTAGTTGTTCTCGATGCAGCATTATTGTCTTGATTCTTGTAGGGAAGTTGTAGATGATAGGTGTAATTGTGAAAAAAAATGAAGAAGTGAAAATACAAACAAGTTAGTTGTTGAAGAAGGATAATCAAATGATTTATTTTGTTTTCCCAATATTTTGCCATTCGACTGTCGTTATTATTAAGTCGACTAACTATTTTGAGAAATTTTAATTTGGACTGGTTATTTTACAGTTGATTGATTACATCTATTTTGAGCAATCAACTGCATCCTACCAGTTAACTATGTATTCTTTGATTTTCACATACTTTTATAAGTTCAGAAATGTTTCTTTTTTCATGTGCTATCTTTTCACCGAAAATCAACAGATTTAAAGTAGATTTTGACACAAATATTCAAAATTTGCGGTCACCGATTTTCGCCAAAATAGCAGCTAGATTTTGTTTACAGATTTTCAAGAATTACGGCAAATGATTTTAATTTCCTGTCAATATTTTATCTAAACTTCTGACTTCCTATTTTGGCACCATGCTCTATTACGTGTTTCTCATTTTTTGCTGCATTGTTCTACATTAATATTTGGTATTAAATGCAAGATTCTTTTTCCTTATTATAAGGAGGGTTAATTTCTAATATTGAGAACTCAGTTATTATGGTGTTCAACTGATTAGTAGATTAAAGTAATAGAGATTTTGAAAATAATAGATGGATGATGATCTAATGGTACTTTGACGAATGTAATCAAAGGAATTAACAGTGTTGAAGATTTTGAGGAGTAAAGTATGCAAAGTAGGATTTAAGTTAATCTCGAAATTTTTAATTTGGAAATATGGAGAATATTCTGAGAATCATGTTCGAAAATAATATAAGTGATCAAGATATTTATGTTACAGGTTTATACTATGTTAAATCAAATTTAGTATTTAAGATGTGAATTATGTTGAAATTGAGAATTTATATATGAGTAATTGTTGGGAAAGATCTTCTTGAAACAATTGGATGAATTAAACGAAATTGATATAAGTTAGAATGAGGTGCTTTTAGATATGATAGAAGAAAGGATTGAAATTTTTGACAATGAGTTTAATGGTGTTAATAAGATGGTATAGAATTACTGTGATGGGGTAAGTTGGAATTATTAGACATGTGTCAATGATACATAAATGTTATAAAAAGTTAGTGGATTTATTGCTACGTATGTTTAATATATTGATTAAAGGATTTCAGGATAAAAATAGATGATAGATTAAGGTGATGATATTCATGGGATGATGTTGACAAGTGAGAATTAAAGATAACTTGATAGAAGTCTGGAATAAGAAAAGATAGTTATCCAATACGAATGTGAATATGTTCTTCTATGTGTACGGTTCTTAATATCGACTTATAGATATATGCATGCAAGCTTAAGGATATAAAGGAATGAGATATATAATGGTTTAAGAGTTCCATATTTGTATATACATAATTTGTTGAGTACTTTGTATAAAGTGAAATTGATTAGAAAAGAAATACAAGCAACTCAATACCAGTCAAAAGTTTATAAGGATCATGAATGTTGAGTACTAGAAGTTATCAGTTGGTGATCACATATTCTGGAAGGACTCACCAATGAAAGAGGTAATGAGATTTGAAAAGAAAGGGAAGTTACACCCTCGGTATATAGAACCATTTGAAATTCTTGATAAGATCGGTTCAATGGTTTATTGTTTGACTTTACCTCCTGAATTGGGTAATGTCCATCCAGTTTTATATGTGTCTATGCTACAGAAATATTTACCAGATTCTACATATGTTATACAGTGTCCATAGATTCAGTTACAGAAAGATTTAACCTATGAGGAACAACCAGTAGCAATAATGGACAGACAAGTAAAGAAGTTACGGTCAAAAGAAATATTTACAGTAAAGGTAATATGGAAAAATCACTCTTTTGAGGAACCTACTTGGGAAAAAGAGGAGGATATATGCGCCAGATATCTGCATTTATTTGAACAATGAGGTTAGTATTTATCTGTAACTATGGTGATGAAATTCGGGGACCGAATTTCTTTAAGGGAGGAAGAATGTAATAACCATAAAAATTTAACGAAAATTTCAATTTAAAGGAAATTTAGATTAAAAGAGAGAATTTTGAAAATAGAAATAAGAACCGTAGAAAATATGTATATTTATTACATGGATTAAAGAATTACAAAAGGAATATGAGAATTTACGTTTTTACGTGTAATTTTTATTTTTCAATAATAATATTATTTTATAAGCAAATATATTTTTATTTGCTTAAAAATGATTATGTTTTGCTAAAAGTAAAAAGACTTTTAAGTAAAATAATTATTATTTAACTTAAAATAATTATATCGGCCTATAAAGAATTTTTGTTGTATTTTTAGAAATATTTTTCTTTTAATATGAATAAAGATATTCATTTCGAGATTTATTTTATTACGATTTTTATTAAGAAAAATTATGATTTAAGAGTTTAATTAAATATTTATGAGAATTAAAATTTTTAAAAAATTTTGGGATATTTTATGATGAAAAATGGAATTTATATGAATTTTTATAAAGAAAAATCCTATTATTAATTATTTAATAATTATTATTATATTAAAAAAAAGAAAAAGGCAATTGAAAAATGAAAACCGGGGGCGACGATATCAGATTCGAAAAAAAAGCGAATAATATGCATAGTGAGTGAATAGTGACCTACAACTTTATCTTTCGATTTGGAGTGCTTATGAGCTTCCGATCTCAAAACTAGAAGTGTTATTGGATTGAGGACGAAGAATAATTCAGTTTTGACTGATCAATTTTTCAAATCAACCGTTGAATCTTCATAGATCTGAAGTAGAAAATATCGGTAAAAGGTAAGTTTTAAAAATTTTACTTAAAAACTTTTAATTAGAAATCTGACTCCGTAGATGAATTCAGAAACTAGATAAATATTAGGATATGAATTTATTTCGTTGATTCGGTAAAATTTTTGTGACGGTGAATAGTATTTTTCGGTGATAAATAGTGGCGGTAAATAGTGATTTCCGTCGTGAATAGTATTTTCCGGCGTTAAATAGTACCTTAGCGTTGACCGAGATCTTAAAGGCCAAATTTAGCAAATCAGAAGTCATTTTCAAAGTTTTTGGACCTTTCGGACTCGATTTTGGGGTTTATTTTACCGAATTCGGACCAAAAACGAAAATTTTAAGGCTGTCCAATCTGGAGCCCTTACCTGTGAGTAGATAATTCTTCCTATAGCTTGTGTTTACTCTTCTTGAACTTTTCATTGATAAATGAGTATGATTACATGTTATTTATATGTTTATATGTTTCTGAAATGGTTTGAAATATTTGAAATGATTGAGAAATGATATCTAGTTCAGGAAGAGTATGATTTTTGAAATAGATTTTGAAATGCTTTGAATACGTTATTTCTAAATGCATTTCGCATTACATGGCAAAGGAAATATGTTATGCATGTGACATTGATTTTATAGTGTTATGTTTGCCTTGAATATGGTCATGATTATATGATTCCCCTGATTAGAAAATTTATGATAAAAGATTTTGTACCGAGACTAAAAGCTCTGTTTTGAATTATATGTAAAGTGATAAGTTGCCGAATATGATTGTATGGCAAGCATAAAGCTCATGGCGAGTTGTTTGATAATTATGTATTGCATTTAATGGATGTGCACTTTAAACATGTTTATATATATGTATTAATGAATAATGACGGGTTATATGGCTTGAGACGGTATTGTGAAAGTGGTATTAGTAGTAATGTGAAAAGGCAGTAGGGTGATGAACTCACATTGCCTGATTACCTATTGTGATGATGACAGTGGTAATGTGAGTAGGCAGTGGGGTGATGAACTCACATTCCCTGTTAATCTATTGAAGTTGTAGTCAGTGGTAATGTGAGGAGGCAGTAGGGTGATGAACTCACATTCCCTGTTAATCTATTGAAGTTGTAGTCAGTGGTAATATGAGGAGGCATGTCACGACCCTAATTTTAGGGCACGTGAAATCCATATACCATACACATATATTTTTCATAAATGTACATAATGCCATTCTTTATCATATAAACCAATACATATAAGTTCCCATACACATATACAATATACAGTTTACGTCTATAAACACCAGAGTAACAGTAGAAGCAAGGATCCTGCCTGTGACGTTCAGAGAAACTCTAGAGTACAAATATTTTGCAAAAAAAAAAACATTGAGAGCCTAGAAACAATGTAGGCTCACCACTGGAGTACAACCTCTAGTCGATCACTTGGTTGCTGGACCAAACTCTGTGTCTTTATCTGAAAAATAGATCCACATCGTGTAGTGAGTTTTACAACTCAGTGAGCAGATAACACCCCCTATAACCTCTTAGGTCAACATATGGATGTACTTTTCATTTCAAAGTTTCTCATATTGAAAAGTTACATTCAGGAGTACATTCATATGGGACCCGCATTTCAAAACATCTTAGTTCAAATCACATACAAATATCTGTAACCACATATGATACAAATTGATCTTAAATCGAATTTGTTATGCAATAAAAATCAATTCTTTTATATAATACTCAAGTATGTCACAACTTTCAATAAACTCAATAGATAAATATGGAATGTGAGTTCATCACCTTTCTGCCTCCTCACATTACCATAGTCACAATCACAATAGGTAATCAGGGAATGTGAGTTCATCACCCTACTGCCTCCTCACATTACCACTGAGTACAACTTCAATAGATCAACAGGGAATGTGAGTTTATCACCCTTCTGTCTCCTCACATTACCACTGTCATCATCACAATAGGTAATTAGGGAATGTGAGTTCATCACCCTACTGCCTCCTCACATTACCACTAGTACCACCTTCACAATATCGTCTCAAGCCATATAATCTCATCATTTCTCATCAATACATATATATATATTTATATGAATATATAAACATGTAAAAAAATTGCATATCCATCATATGCAATGAATTATTATCAAACAATTCGCCATACAATCATATTCGGCAATTTACCACTTTACATATCATTCAAAACAAAGCTTTCAGTCTCAGTACAAAATCTTTTATTATAAATTTTCCAATCAGAGAAATCATATAATCATGCCCATATTCGAGGCAAATATAACACTGTAAAATTAATGCCACATGCATATCATATTTTCTTTGCCATGTAATGTGAAATGCATTTAGAATTATCGTATTCAAAGCATTTCAAAATCTATTTCAAAACTCATACTCTTCTTGAACTAGATATCATTTCTCAATGATTTCAAATATTTCAAACCATTTCAGAAACATATGAACATATAAATAACATGTAATCATACTCATTTATCAATGAAAAGTTCAAGAAGAGTAAAAGTAAGCTATAGGAAGAATTATCTACTCACAGGTAAGGGCTCCAGATTGGACAGCCCTAAAATCCTCGTTTCTAGTCTGAATTTGACCAAATAAGCTTCAAAAACGTGTCCGGAGGGTCCAAAAATTTTAAATGAGCTCGGGTACTGTTCACCGCCGGAAATACTATTCACCGTCACTATTCATCGCCGGAATTACTATTCATCCGCACTATTCATGCCGGAAATTACTATTCACCGTCACATAAAAAGTTACCGAATGACCGAAAAAATTACATATTCTAATGTTTATCAAATTTCTGAACCCATCTACGGTGTCAGATTTCTAATTTGAGATCTCTAAGTAAGTTTTTTCAGAACTTACCTTTTACCGAGATTTTCTACTTCAGATCTACGGCGATTCAACGGTTGATTTGAAAAACTGGTCGGTCAAAACTGAAGTACTATTCGTCGTGAATCCAATAACACTTTTAGTTTTGAGATTGGAAGTTCTTAAACACTCCAAATCGAAAGATAAAATTTGAGATTACTATTTACTCACTATGCATGCACTATTCCTTTTTTTTTTCTTTTTTTTTTCTTTTCTTTTTCTTCTGAAATCGTCCGCCCCGGTTTTCGTTTATCAACTTTCATTTTTTTTAAATATAATAATAATTATTAAATAATTAATAATAAGATTTTTTTTATAAAAATTCATATAAATTCTATTTTTCATCATAAAATATCCCAAAAATGTCTAAAAATTTCCTTTCTCATAAATCTTTAGTTAAACTCTTAAATTATAATTTTTCTTAATAAAAATCATAATAAAAAAAAATTCAAAACAAATATCTTTATTTATATTAAAAGAAAGAATATCTCTAAAAATACCATAAAAATTCAATAGAGGCCGGTATAATTATTTTAAGCAACACAATACTTTTTTTACTTAAAAGTACACTTACTTTTAACAAATTATAATTATTTCTACATAAATAAAAATATTTTTGCTAATAGCGCGCCAAAATATAAATTCTCATATTTCTTTTGTAATTCTTTAATCCATGTAATAAATATACATATTTTCACCGGTTCTTATCTCTATTGTCAAAATTCTCTTTTTTTATTCTACATTTCCTTTAATTGGAATTTTTCGTTAAATTTTACGGTTATTACATTCTTCCCCCCTTAAAGAAATTCGGTCCCCGAATTTTCTCACCCTAGTTGCAGATAATTACTAATCTCATTGTTCAAATAAACACAGATATCTGACACATATATCATTTTTCCTTTCCCAAGTAGCTTCCTCAGTAGAGTGATTTTTCCATATCACCTTTACTGTAGGTATTTTTTTTGACCGTAACTTCTTTACTTATCTGTCCACTATTGCTACTAGTTGTTCCTCATAAATTAAATCTTTAACTGAATCTATGGACACTGTATAACATGTGTAGAATTCGGTAAATATTTCCGTAGTATAGACATATGAAAAACTGGATAAACATTATCCAATGCAAGTGGTAAAACCAAACAATAAGCCACTGAACCGATCCTATCAAGAATTCAAATAATTCTATATACCGAGAGGGTAACTTTCCTTTCTTTCCAAATCTCATTACCTCTTTCATTGGTGAGTCATTAAAAAAATATATGATCACCAACTGAAAATTCCTAGTGCTCAACATTCATAGTCCTTGTAAACTTTTGACTTGTATTGAGTTTCCAGTATTCTTTTTCTTAATCAATTTCACTTTATCAATGACATCTTATAATAAATCTAACTCCACTGAGTCATTTAACAGAACATTTGTAACACCTCTTACATAAGGCTTAAATATTCTAATATCATTTTATTATAGACAAATTCTGTTAAGAAATCTCCTACCTATCTCAAAAACATATGTTTGAAGCATGCTCTTCAAACTAGCATCATCAATTGAGATAATTTATATTCTATTTATTGCATGTTATTCCAAATTATATTTTCAAAGTTTAACTGTTCTCAATGCACTTACATATTAAGAAACCTATGATGTTCATGTAAAACTTCAAATGATGCCATTGTATATTGGCATGATAATTACTGCTATGAGCAAGTTCAACTAAGGACAATTAATTTCTCCCAACTTCCACCACAATAATATAAAGATACTTAAAGCATAACTATAATCTAATAAAGATCCTTAGACTTCCTGAATAACTCTCTTGAGATAATATATTCACTTCGTACTTGCCAACATACCTGCCAATGAAAAATTTCACTTGTATCTTCTTTTTACCATTATACTAGTACCATTTTTTTTATATCTCAGTATATCTTTATTTTCCTCGGGTTATCCATATTTACAATCTATGGCTTCTTTTGAAATCTCTTTTCTCAACAATTATTCATACGTGAATTTCCAATCTCAACATGAGTCTCAATTTAGTAAGGTATAAATCCTTAACACAAATATCTTAATCACTTATATTATTCTCGAAGATGATTCTCAAAATATTCTCCATGTTTCCAAATTAAAAAAAAATTTCGAGATTAACTTAAATCTTACTTTTCATACTTTACTCCTCAAAAACTTCAACACCGTTAATTTCTTTGATTATATTCGTCAAAGCACCATTAGACTATCATCCATCTATTCTTTTCAAAATCTCTATTATTTTAATCTACTAATCAGTTGAACACTATAATAACTAAGTTTCAAAGATTAGAGATTAACCCTCCTTATAATAAGGAAAAAGAATATTGCATTTAATGCCAAATATAATGTAAGACAAAGCAGCAGAAAATGCGAAACACGTAATAGAGCGTGGTGCCAAAATAGGAAGTCGAAGTTTGGACAAAACATTGACAGGAAATTAAAATCGGTGGCCGTAATTCTTGAAAATCTGTAAACAAAATCTAGCTGTTATTTCGACGAAAATCGGTGGCCGCAATCGGTGGCCGCAAATTTTGAATATATGTGCCAAAATTTAATTCAAAGATATTGTTATTCGGCGGAAGCATATCATATGGAAAAGAAATATTTCTGAGCCTATAAAGTCTGTGAATAACAAGATCACATAGTTAACTGGTAGGATGCAGTTGGTTGTTTTCAAATATATATAATCAATCAACTGTAAATAACCAGTCCAAATTAAAATTTCTCAAAGTAGTTAATCGACTTATAAACCAATAGTCGACTGGCAAAAACATTGAGAAAACAAAATAAACCATTTGATTTTTCCTCTTCAACAATTAATTGGTTTGCATTTTCATTTTCATTTTTTTTTTACAATGACGGCTATCACCTACAACTTTTCTACAAAAATCAAGACATCAATGCTTCATCAAAAACAGCAAGAAAAAGACAGATTTATGGTGATATCTTATCTTATGCTCTTTATGTGCTTAATATGAGTCAAAGTCATAACTACTGTACATATACATACTTGCCGTCATTTTTGAAATTTTTTTTTCTTTTAATTTAGCTGATATTCACCAATCACTCACATAGTTGTTCTAATAATACCCGGCCATTCACATAACTATTATAAATATGCCCTTCTCTAAGTTCTATAAGGTGATAGAAATTATGGAGGGAACCGCATTTCGTCAATTTCGAAATATCTGTGTCTTTTGTGGTTCCAGTCCTGGAAAATATGGGGAATATGTGAAAGCAGCACAAAACCTGGGTATGGTACTGGCCAGAAGAAAAATTCATCTAGTCTATGGTGGAGGTAACTGTGGGTTAATGGAGTGTGTGGCTACAGCTGCACATGTAGGAGGATGCCAAGTTCTAGGTATTATTCCTACAGCTCTAGCTGCATCCAGCAACATAGGGAAAACAATTGGGGAAGAATATAGAGTAGCTTCCATGCATGAACACATGGCTAGAATAATGAGCAATGCTGACGCCTTTATTGCCTTACCAGGTGGTTTTGGTACTTTAGAGGAGATTTTCCAAATAGTCTCTTGGGCACAACTGAATATGCATCACAAACCAATAGGTTTGTTAAATGTTAATCACTTCTTTGATAGTTTGTTATCTTTCCTTGATCATGTTGTGGAACAAAGGTTTATCCCACACTCAGCACGACGAATTCTCATCTTAACTTCAGATGCTAAGGAGTTGATTGATGCTTTACAAGCATATGTTCATGTACCTGATCCAATCATAGCTCAAATAGAATGGACAACAGACCATAACAGAAAACGTAAATTGGACTTGGATCTCCATCTGTAACTGTAGCAAGATGTGGACATTGCTGTACCACTTTTACTTTCTTAGGGTTATCTTATATACCATCTTGCTAGCCACATACCTTAAGAAAGTACTATTACTAAGTCAAAATTCATATTTTAAGAACTTAGCATATAGCTGATACTCCCTTGGAGTTTGTAATACTATCTTTAAATATTGCTTATGATCATCTGCACTTTTGAAATATTCTAGTATATTATCAATAATTATAATAACAAATTAATTCAGAGATGGCTTCAATACTCTTTTTTTTTATCAAGTCCTTGAATGCAACTGGGCATTTGTCAAACTAAATGACATCACCAAGAACTCATAATACCATAACGAGTCCTAAATTTTTTTTTTTTTCAAATATCCTCTTCCCTTATCCTCATTTGATGAGATCCAAATATCAAATCAATTCAAATTTTTTTTTAAATGTTGAGCACCTTGTAGCTGGTCAAACATATCATCTATATGAGGTAATGAGTATTTATTTCACATTGTCACTTTATTCAATTGTCTATAATCTATGCATAGTCATAGTGATCCATCTTTCTTTTTCATAGATAGAACTGAAGCATTCCAAGTAATAGTACTAAGGTATATAAATCCCTAGTCTAACAAGTGTCACAACTGATCCTTCAATTCCTTGAGTTCAGTCGGTGCCATTCTATATATAGGTATAGACACTGGTTGGGTTCTAGGAAGTAAATCAATACCAAATTATATTTTACGTTTCGAGGTAATCCTGGCAATTCTTCAAGAATTACATCAGAATTTTTTTAACCACTTAAACTTAATTTACAGTGGTATACTTTATATCAACATCTCTCACTACTGCCAACTATCCTTGGCACCTTTTTGTAGTCACTTATGGACTGCTAAAGCAGAAATTAAATTACTGGGTATCTCATTACGATCCCCTTGTATCAAGAAAGAAAATTCCTCAATAATTGAATTTAATCACCATATAATGACATTTCAAAATGACATGACATAATGCCAACAAATTCATTCTCAATATCACATCACAGTCTACCATATCTATACAACCGGTACAACGGATGTCACATTCAGAAACCATCATATTTGGTATCTGTCTCAATTCTTTAAATTCTTTAAGACGCATATCTCTTTTACTTTCAAGCTGTAATTGATCCATAGATACCTCTTAAGATGTCACAATATTCAATCTATCTTATACTATAAACTTTAACAACTTCGAATAGAAAGGAATTTGAAATCCTATAGAATCCCTCAGCAGCACCTGAATTATAAATATGTCCGGCTCATATCGATACTAAAGGTCCTACTAAAGAATCCTTTGCTCTGATTGTCACAGGGAAACCTAATGCTCTGATACCAACTTGTCACGACCCTAATTTTAGGGCACGTGAAATCCATATACCATACACATATATTTTTCATAAATGTACATAATGCCATTCTTTATCATATAAACCAATACATATAAGTTCCCATACACATATACAATATACAGTTTACGTCTATAAACACCAGAGTAACAGTAGAAGCAAGGATCCTGCCTGTGACGTTCAGAGAAACTCTAGAGTACAAATATTTTGCAAATAAAAAAAAAACATTGAGAGCCTAGAAACAATGTAGGCTCACCACTGGAGTACAACCTCTAGTCGATCACTTGGTTGCTGGACCAAACTCTGTGTCTTTATCTGAAAAATAGATCCACATCGTGTAGTGAGTTTTACAACTCAGTGAGCAGATAACACCCCCTATAACCTCTTAGTTCAACATATGGATGTACTTTTCATTTCAAAGTTTCTCATATTGAAAAGTTACATTCAGGAGTACATTCATATGGGACCCGCATTTCAAAACATCTCAGTTCAAATCACATACAAATATCTGTAACCACATATGATACAAATTGATTTTAAATCGAATTTGTTATGCAATAAAAATTAATTCTTTTATATAATACTCAAGTATGTCACAACTTTCAATAAACTCAATAGATAAATATGGAATGTGAGTTCATCACCCTTCTGCCTCCTCACATTACCATAGTCACAATCACAATAGGTAATCAGGGAATGTGAGTTCATCACCCTACTGCCTCCTCACATTACCACTGAGTACAACTTCAATAGATCAACAGGGAATGTGAGTTCATCACTCTTCTGCCTCCTCACATTACCACTGTCATCATCACAATAGGTAATTAGGGAATGTGAGTTCATCACCCTACTGCCTCCTCACATTACCACTAGTACCACCTTCACAATATCGTCTCAAGCCATATAATCTCGTCATTTCTCATCAATACATATATATAATTATATGAATATATAAACATGTAAAAAAAATTGCATATCCATCATATGCAATGAATTATTATCAAACAATTCGCCATACAATCATATTCGGCAATTTACCACTTTACATATCATTTAAAACAAAGCTTTCAGTCTCAGTACAAAATCTTTTATTATAAATTTTTCAATCAGAGAAATCATATAATCATGCCCATATTCGAGGCAAATATAACATTGTAAAATTAATGCCACATGCATATCATATTTTCTTTGCCATGTAATGTGAAATGCATTTAGAATTATCGTATTCAAAGCATTTCAAAATCTATTTCAAAACTCATACTCTTCTTGAACTAGATATCATTTCTCAATGATTTCAAATATTTCAAACCATTTCAGAAACATATGAACATATAAATAACATGTAATCATACTCATTTATCAATGAAAAGTTCAAGAAGAGTAAAAGTAAGCTATAGGAAGATTTATCTACTCACAGGTAAGGGCTCCAGATTGGACAGCCCTAAAATTCTCGTTTCTAGTTTGAATTTGACCAAATAAGCTTCAAAAACGTGTCCGGAGGGTCCAAAAATCTTAAATGAGCTCGGGTACTGTTCACCGCCGGAAATACTATTCACCGTCACTATTCATCGCCGGAATTACTATTCATCCGCCACTATTCATGCCGGAAATTACTATTTACCGCCACATAAAAAGTTACCAAATGACCGAAAAAATTACATATTCTAATGTTTATCAAGTTTCTGAACCCATCTACGGTGTCCGATTTCTAATTTGAGGTCTCTAAATAAGGTTTTTCAGAACTTACCTTTTACCGAGATTTTCTACTTCAGATCTACGGCGATTCAACGGTTGATTTGAAAAACTGATCGGTCAAAACTGAAGTACTCTTCGTCGTGAATCCAATAACACTTTCAGTTTTGAGATTGGAAGTTCTTAAACACTCCAAATCGAAAGATAAAATTTGAGATTACTATTTACTCACTATGCATGCACTATTCCTTTTTTTTTCTTTTTTTTTTCTTTTTCTTCTGAAATCGTCCGCCCCCGGTTTTCGTTTATCAACTTTCGTTTTTTTAAATATAATAATAATTATTAAATAATTAATAATAAGATTTTCTTTTATAAAAATTCATATAAATTCTATTTTTCATCATAAAATATCCCAAAAATTTCTAAAAATTTCCTTTCTCATAAATCTTTAGTTAAACTCTTAAATTATAATTTTTCTTAATAAAAATCATAATAAAAAAAATTTCAAAACAAATATCTTTATTTATATTAAAAGAAAGAATATTTCTAAAAATACCATAAAAATTCAATAGAGGCCGGTATAATTATTTTAAGCAACACAATACTTCTTTTACTTAAAAGTCCACTTACTTTTAACAAATTATAATTATTTCTACATAAATAAAAATATTTTTGCTAATAACGCGCCAAAATATAAATTCTCATATTTCTTTTGTAATTCTTTAATCCATGTAATAAATATACATATTTTCACCGGTTCTTATCTCTATTGTCAAAATTCTCTTTTTTTATTCTACATTTCCTTTAATTGGAATTTTTCGTTAAATTTTACGGTTATTACAAGGCAGTAGGGTGATGAACTCACATTCCCTGATTACCTATTGTGATGATGACAGTGGTAATGTGAGGAGGCAGTAGGGTGATGAACTCACATTCCCTGATTACCTATTGTGATTGTGACTATGATAATGTGAGGAGGTAGAAGGGTGATGAACTCACATTTCATGTTTATCTATTGAGTACATTGAAAGTTGTGACATACTTGAGCATTATATAAAACAATTGATTTTTAATTCATATTAAATTCAATTTAAAATCAATTTGTATCATATGTGATTACAGATATTTGAATGTGATTTGAACTGAGAATATTTTGAAAATGCGGGTCCCATAAATATGTACTTCTGAACGGTAGATTTTGATGTGATAAATTTTAATATATGGGTACATCCTTATGTTGATCTGAGAGGTTATAGGAGGTAGTATCTGCTCACTGAATTGTAAAACTCACTACACGATATGGATCAATTTTTCAGATAAAGACACAGAGTTTGGTCCAGCAGTCACGTGATCGATTAGGGGTCGTACTTCGGTGGTGAGCCTAAATTGTTTCTAGGCTCTCAGTGTTTGATATTATAATATATTTGTACTCTAGAGTTGCATTGAACGTCACAGGCAGGATTTTTGTTTTCGTTGTAAAACTGATAAGTATAGACCTGGCATGTATAATAAGCTATACTGGAAACGTGTAAATGTATGATATTATCCTGTTATGATATATTATGTGGTCCATTGTAATTGAATAAAAATAAAGTTTTCTTATAGATGTGTTATTCGCGTTCCATTAAATTGGGGCGTGACAAGTTGCTTGCAAATTTGTAAACATATGGTAATACTCGGATATGTGATATTGTGAAACTATTTACAAGTGCATAATAATAAAGTTTATCGGATATTAGAGATTTTCGCTTTCTTAAAGTAGGAATGTGACAAAAATATAGTGGAGAGGATCAGCAACTTGTAATACCCTAGCCTACACAATTCAAGAAGAGAGAAAGAGTATTTCACCATATATAAAAAGAAGAAAATGATCCATTTTTATATTAGGGAGAATTAGGGTTTTTATATAATTAAAATATTAATTAATTCTCTCTCTTTCTTTTTAGTCAGTATTGTGATAGAAAATTAACTGACTACATAACGTACTACAAGTTAAGACCTCTATCCAACAAGCTTATAAGTAATCTGACTTATCACAGATTATTTATATGCAACATGTTCCAATTTAGTATAAGTTTAGTGTTGAGTTAAAACTGATTGTTTAATTAATTCTATATTTGAATTAATTAATCAATTAATGGTAATTCACATAAATTAATTTAATATAGGAAAAATTGAAAAATAATATAAATAACTTTAAAAAGTTAACATATATTTTTAATAATTATTAAATATAATTTTACCAAAATCATAGATAAATTAGTGAGGTAATTTTACAAATTGACGATTGGAAAATATACACTTATTTAAGAGTAAAAATAAAAATAAAAAAGATACTATTTTTAAATTATTTATAATACCGAGGATTGCATGAACAGAACACTACTTTGTTTGTTATTATCGGTTTCCGGTAATTTACTCATTAATAATTGATGGAAGCTGATATAGGGTCACCTTCAATTCAAAATTTTTAATTTACTCATTATTTGAAAATTTTTAATTTAAAATTTTAAAATTTAAAATTTAGAATTTTTGAATTCTAAATTCTGTAGTTTGGATTTTACTGTTTCGTAGTTTCGAGTTTTAATAATTATTTTTGTATTATATATATCTATCATCGGTTTCCGGTAATTAACTCATTAATAATTGATGGAAGCTGTTATATATGGGGTCACCTTCAATTCAAAATTTAGGCGTTTATTTTTAATATTGAAACACAGCGACAGCTTATTATTTATATTTTTTTTTATTTTCCTAAATAATAAACAAAGATCACCAGAAAATTCTATGGGCAAATGTTAACATATATTAAGATCAACAGAAAGTTATTAAATTGAGAAATTAAAAGTTTCCATCAAATGCGAAACTTAGTCACAAATCACACTATATCAGTTCTCAATGGATTGAAAATAAACTAAAAATAAGAATGGATGAAAAGCTAAATGACATAAAATAAGGAAAAAGAAAAGTAAAGAAACTTCGATGTAAAGACTTAGAGAACTGATCCAAAAAATTAACTTGCAGTATATGGAAAAGTGTAAATATGTGAAGACAAAAATCAAGCAGCAACTTGAGTATTGGAATACTCTCGTTCAACAGCCTTCTTGAGGAGGCTATCTTCTTCGAGAGCCATCTGAACAGGAAGAAAGCCCATTCCATTTGCCATGGCAAGCAACATGTGCTTGGTTTCCTCTTTGAACTCTTGCAGATCAACTCTCCCATTCAAGTCATGGTCGAACTGCATGAACAGAGACTCATAAACACGATCGAGCTCATCTTGGTCTGTCTTCACGTCCATCCCAAAGTGGGTCTCAAACACCCTCAGACTCTGCAGCTCCTTCAGCATCTCACCATAGGAAAGAAGCCCATCCCTGTCCGTGTCAAGTTGAGCAAATTGATCACTCACAGACACATGGAAGGCTTCCTCGTCTTCCACAAAGTTCACAATGGTCGCACTGTCTAGAATTTCTACGCTCATCTTTCTCAGTAAAAAGAAGAATATTTGTTCCGTAGAGGGGAGAATAAGTTTTTCGGTGTTGATGAAAGGGTTGAGGTTGTATTTATATATATAGAAATCCCACTCGGTTTCATTAATAGAACCTGAAGTGCGATAATAAGTAGTTTCCTTCCAGCCCACGATTATAAAGAAATGTTTGTTTAAGTTCCCACGTTTCATGCTTTATGACCGTTAGTCCAACTTTTGTTCTAGTTTTGAATTTCTACACAAACTGACTAACTTTGAAGATTCCCATTTGCATAATTAAATTTCGCTTAGTTAAACTTCAATTTATTAATAATAAAAAATAATTTAATTATGAATAAATATGAAAACATACAGAATATAGGTCTACTTGAAATTATAATTAAATATCTATTTAGAATTGACTTAATTTATTTAACTTTATATATTGAGTTTATGAGAGTTGCTGGAACTGTGGCCTTATTATAATTTTATTTAATTTTAAATTTTTATGTAATTACATTATAAAATATGATAAAATCACAATACATTTATAAATTTTCTTTACTCAAAATAAATTGATAAAATTATATTAAAATATATAATCAAAGTTTCAATTATGAAAAATGTTTTAATGCTCAAAGAACGTAATGCATTTTTATAATAAACATTTTATTAAAAAAGAGCTTAGGTTGTAAAATTTTATGCATTTAGGTGAGGGTAATTTGAAAAGATAAAATTGAATATGTAGTTTTTCAATTTTTGATTTTAAGTGAGGGTATTTTTGTCCATATAAAAATTAATTTTTTACTTTTGCTTCTAACTCAATGGAAAAGCTGCAATGCCTACTTCTCCATTAAAAAAAACAGAGATTAAAAGCAGTTTTAAATCTTGGCTAAACAAAATATGAAGGTTAAAAGAAAAGTGCTTCTGTAAAAAAATAAACAGCCTTTTTTTTAATAAATAAAAAAGAAGAAGAAGCTAGGCCAAACAGTCTATAAAAAAAAAAAATCCCATTCTCCTTTTTTAGATACATAATTTCATCGATTACCGATTAGTTAATTTAGACTGATGAATTGAAGTTCAATTGATAATTAACATATGGTGATACTTGAATCATCAAAAAGATTCTTGAAATTTATATACGTTAAAGTTAAAATGAATTTTTAATTAGTGGTTTATAATTAGAGCAGCTACTTTTCATTTAAAAAGTCAGGAGATATTAAGTGTATTTGTTTTCTATTTTTAATTTTATTAAAAACAGAAAACATGAATAAAAATTTACTTGATAGAGTTTAGGAATATTTTCTTAAATCAGTTGGAAAAAATAACTAGTAATATTTTGTAATTTTAAAAGAGAGTTTATAATAAATATTTTAAAAAATTTATTGAAGATCAAACTTTAAAATTAAATAATATTTATAATCATTTATGCAAATTTGATTTAGAAATAAAAATAAAAAAAATTCAAATTTACAAAAAAAAAAGATTTTCCAAATAATAAAAATTATAAATAAAAATGTATTTTAAAAGATAAAAATAAAGAATGAAAACTGTAAGTGATTGAAAATCTACGTACACCCTTAGTTTTTAATGCCACTTGCATCTATTGTGAATTTTTAAATAACACCAATCTACCAACAAATTGATAGTTTAAATGATGGCAGTGTCAGTTTCTTAATTATCATATATAATTATTTTAATATTTTTTTGTAATTACCTCAACCGTACAATTCATTCACTATTGCTATAGAACTGTAATTGATCCACCATGGTGTTATATATAATATTACATCTTTTATCAATCGGAGCAAACTTTATGAAAGACATACATTCCTTGCACTTAAAATATATATAAGATCCACAAACAATCTATTTTTACGAAAATGTATTTATAATTTATTTACGTCTAACAGCAATCTAAATGAAGAGTTTGCTTAGATCCTAAGTTAGGCAATTCATTGGCAGCCTCAATCACAATGAATTCTTTGGCCACTGGCATAATTATTAGCTCATAGGTTCATAAATCAACGGCCCTCTGAAAATCCAATTGGCGTGGTGCATGATGACAGTCAAATTATTTTAATTGGCGTAAATTGAGGGCAGGTTCAGAGAAGAATAGGCTGGTCAATGGTGGCCGGTGGTGTGTTTTGGCCGAAAGAAAAGTGGAGGTGGTGTGTTGTTGAGCTACGAGGCAAAAGTGGGAGGTCAAAAACAAGGATGCCCACTGATTAGTTTTCATTGTCGCACTATTCAGTAACTAAACTATGCTTTCCCTCCCCATTCGGTGGGTTCTCAGAGTTTTTTTTTTTTTTTTTTTTTTATCTTATTTATTTTAATTTTTTTTCGCATTAGAACAGTCAGCTACAAGTTTACAGTACATACTACGTACGATCCGTTCATATTAGAGATTATATTAATGTTCATATAATCGCTGGGATTACTTTCTAATTTGTACGGAAAAAACTTAAAGTTTGTTTGGTGTATTCTGTTTTTATTTTCATTAAGAATAAAAAATGCAATTCAAAATATATTTAGTAGAGTTAGCAAAAATATTCTCTAAAATAGAGTGAAAATATGAAATGTCTAACTGACATTTTTAATGTTTTAAAAAATAACCAGTGGCATTATTGTTATTGTAAAAGTGAGTTTATCATAATTATTAAACAATTTTAAACAGTATCGTAATTATAAATTATCAAATTTAAAAGTCAAGTAATATTTATAATTATCTATATTAATTGAATTTAAAAATCAATATAAACAAAATTTTCACTTCATAAAATAAATATATTTTTAAAATAATGAAAACTTGCAAATTAAAATATATTTTAAGAAATAGAAGTAAAGAATGAAAACTAAACATTGTTTACTAACCAAACATACTTTTAATCCTTGTATATTGTAACATTCCTTGTATCGAACCAAACTGCGACAGAGTTATGTTGAATATTCACCCCTTTCAGCAGCCTACAACAAAACTTCGATGGAAGACAAAAATTAACATTATCAATATAATGGTCTATCATAAGCTTCAGAATTCCACGAACACCTTCAAATATGACCTGCTGAAATAATATGTCCTTGGGCTAGATAAGTAACAAATTGATGATTATTCCTTGGCTGAGGTAGGAAATAATAAAAATTTCTTATTGCGTTTTTTCCAACATCTGTTAAAAACCATCGAATTCACAGCCGGTCTTTTATTTGTTTCTTTGACAGGACAATAGGGAATATAGTTCTTTATATAATGATAATTTTAACATTTCTATCTTAGCAAGGACGTAGAAGCTTTAAGGGCTTTCATTCTAACTGTTATAGTACAACTTGTTATATTTGATGATCAAATTGATTGTCTCATTTAAGGTTAATAGGGTTGAATTAAAGATTTTATTGATAGGATTTTTTAGATCCTAATTATTTAATATTTTAAATTTTTGAATTTTTTTTAAGAACCTCATAATTACTATTTATTTGTTTAATTATATTTTTTAATTTTAATATTGACAATGGTTACAACCGCCGCTAAAAGTTTTATTAAAAACTTTCAATAAATAGCTGCGGTTCAAAAGTGCCATAATTTTACAAAATTCAGTATCTTTTTATTGATTTTTGCAGCCTATTACTAGCGGTCACCCAAAACCGATGTCATTTTTCTTGTGAAGATGAATTCTGAAGCGGTCCCAAAACTGTTGCTTAATGCTATGTGGGGGTAAAAAACCATCGCAAGTCCACGATTTCCTGTAGTGTGATAAACTACACTGAAAAAAATAACAGATAAAGCCATTTTTTAGTCCTTGATATTTGAGGCAAAATTTGATTTAGTCCCTAAAATATTTCTTGGTTTAAAAATTGTGTAACGTTTCAAAAGGGTTTCTTATTAGTCCTTGATACTTACTTCGCTAATTTTCTTGACAAAAAAAATGCTAATATGGTGTCAACTAAGTATTCCTCTACTGATGTGGTTTGTACTCATCAATTTTGTTTATTTAATCTCTCTCTATCTCTCTCTTTTCTTCTCCTTCTTCCCCCTCTTCTTCTCAAAAGCCAACATTTTTCTATTCTCTCACTCTTCAACTTGGAGATAAGGTTCTCGCAGCAATCACCTATGTTGTGTAGATTTTAATCTCTTTGATGTCAAGGGTTTGTGTTGATACTCAATTTTCTCCAAGTTGGGGATTCCTTGGCACTATTTTGAGTGGTCCTCTATTTATCTTTTAGTAGGTTGCACCCTTACACTCATATCTATACCAAAATGCCAGCTATAAACTGTAAGCTTGGCACATGTGAATGTGGGACTAAAAAAGAATTTATAACATGTCATTGACTTCTTTCCTTACGAAGATTTTTTACTCAAAATTACAAAACTGAAAAACCTCTCCCTCTGTCTCCATTTTTTATGCCGCTTTATATACTTATAGAAAGTAAGAAAATGCACACACAAAAAGTGAAGTGCATATTTTTGTTATAATTTATATTAAGAAACATTTTAATTCAAATAATGCTATATCATAAAAGTGATGATAAGGGTAAATATAAATAAAATAAATAAATTACAATTACAATTACAATTACAGTTCATAGTAATAAAAAGAAATATAATGTTAGTAAATAAAAAATAAAATATTTTAAAATAAAACAAAAATAATTACAAAATAAATATAATACTTATAAATAAAAAATATAGAAATATAAAAAATGTAGGAAAAATTGAAATACAATATTAGTAGATTTAAAAAGTTGAGAATTTTTTTAATAATTATCAAATATACTTTTACCAAAATCATAGATAAATTAATGAGGTAATTTTAAAAATTAACCAATTGGAAAAACTTACACTTAATTAATAAAAATGAAAATAAAAAATACAATTTGTTAAAATTTTATTAAATCGATATTCAAAAAACATTTAATTGATATCAATTTATCTTATATATATTTTAAATAATATTATAATTAATTAAAATATTATTTATAATACCGTGGCTTGCACCGAAAAAACCATTACTTTGTTAGAATTAATGGTTTCGGGTTAACTCATGAATAATTGATGGAAGCTGTTGTATATGGGGTCAACTTCAATTCAAAATTTAGGCGTTTATTTTTAGTATTTGAAACACAGCGACCGCTTATTATTTGTATTTGTCTATTTTCCTAAATAAAGATCACCAAAAAATTATATGGGAAAATGTTAAAATATATTAAGATCAAGAAAAAATTATAAATTTGAGAAACTAAAAGTTTCCATCAAATGCGAAACTTAGTCACAAATCACGCTATATCAGTTCTCTGTGGATTGAAAATAAAATAAAAATAAGAATGGATGAAAAGCTAAATGAAATGAAATAAGGAAAAAAAAAAGTGGAGAAACTTGAAGATCATGTAAAGACTTAGAGAACTGATCCAAAAAATTAAATTGCAGTATGTGGAGAAGTGTAAGTATGTGAAGAGAAAAATCAAGCAGCAACTTGGGTATTGGAGTACTCTCGTTCAACAGCCTTCTTGAGCAGGCTATCTTCTTCCAGAGCCATCTGAACAGGAAGAAATCCCATTCCATTTGCCATGGCAAGCAACATGTGCTTGGTTTCCTCTTTGAACTCTTGCAGATCAACTCTTCCATTCAAGTCATGGTCGAACTGCATGAACAGAGACTCATAAACACGATCGAGCTCATCTTGGTCTGTCTTCACGTCCATCCCAAAGTGGGTCTCAAACACCCTCAGACTCTGCAGCTCCTTCAGCATCTCACCATAGGAAAGAAGCCCATCCTTGTCTGTGTCAAGTTGAGCAAATAGATCACTCACAGACACATGGAAGGCTTCCTCGTCTTCCACAAAGTTCACAATGGTCGCACTGTCTAGAATTTCCACGCTCATCTTTCTCAGTAATAAAAGAATATTTGTTTTGTAGAGTGAAGAATAAGTTTATCGGTGTTGATGAAAGGGTTGAGGTTGTCACGCATTTATATAGAAATCCCACTCGGTTTCATTAATAGAGGCGGAAGTGCAATAATACGTAGTTTCCTTCCAGCCCACGATTGTAAAGAAATGTTTGTTTAAGTTCCCACGTTTCATGTTTTATGACTGTTAGTCCAACTTTTGTCCTAGTTTTGAATTTCTACACAAACTGACTAACTTTGAAGATTCCCATTTGCATCATTAAATTTCGCTTAGTTAGACTCAAATTAATAATAAAAAATAAATCAATTTAATTATCAATATAGGTCTACTTTAAATTATAATTAAATAGCTATTTACAATTGACTTAACTTCTTTACCTTTATATATTGAGTTTATGAGAATTGCTGGAACTGTGGCCTTATTACATTCTGCAATCAATATTTTAAATATTAATTTATTACATTCTGGAATCAATGCTTTAAATATTAATTTAATTTAATTTAATTTTAATTTTTATGTAATTACAAAATATGATAAAATACAATATATTTATAAGTTTTATTTTCTTAAAATAAATTGATAAAATTATATTAAAATATATAATCAAAGTTTCAATTATGAAAAATCTTTTAACGACCAAAGTAATACATTTTTATAATAAAATGTTTTATTTAAAAAATTAAATAATAGGTTAGCTGGTAAAATTTTATACATTTAGGTGAGGGTATTTAAAAAGATAAAATTGGATATATAGTTTTGCAAATTTTGATTTTAAGTGAGGGTATTTTTGTCCATAAAAAATTAATTTTTTAGCAATTGGACAATGCAATCACGATCCAGCATGCCAATCTGAATGAAGAGATCGCTTAGATCCTAAGGGAGGCCCTTAATTGGCAGCCTCAATCACAATGAATTTTTTGGTCACTGGCAGTAATTATTAGCTCATTGGTTCATAAATCAACGGCCCTCTGAAAATCCAATTGGCGTCGTACACGATGAAAGTCAAATTATTTTCTTTGGCGTAAATTGTGGGCCAGTTCAGAGAAGAATTGGCTAGTCAATGGTGGAGTGTTTTTCGGCCAAAAGAAAAGTGGAGGCGGTGTTTTGTTGAACTAGGAGCTAAAAGTTGGGGGTCAAAAACACGGAAGCCCACTGATTAGTTTTCACTGTCGCATTATTCAGTAACTAAACTATGCTTTCCCTCCCTTGTCGGTGCTCAGAGTTTTTTTATTTTATTTATCTATTTATTTATTCTCATTAAAATGGTCAACTACAAGTTCATAGTACATACTACGTACGATCCGTTCATATTAGAGGTTATATTAAGGTTCCTAAAATCGCTGGGATTATTTTCTAATTTGTACGGAAAAACTTAAGATTTGTTTGAGTTGTTTGTATTTTGCTTTCATTTTCATTGAAAAAAAATACAATTAAAAATTTTATTAGTAGAGTTTAGGAAAAAATAGTTTTTTAAAATAGTGTGAAAATAAAGAATATTTTGCAGACGTTTTCAGTATTTTAAAAAATAATCAGTGATATTTTTACTATTTTAAAAGTGGCTTTATTATAATTATGAGAAAATAAAAATAATATCATAATTATAAAATATCAAGATTAAAAATAATTAATAATATTTATATTAAAGTCATAAAATTGCATAAGTGCAATAAATTAAAAGCGAAAGTTTCAGAAACACACCTCCAATTATAATAATTAGATTTCTTAAAGACACCATCACCAAATATAAGTTAGAATAGAAAAAAATTGTTTAGTCTATACAAAATCTTGATTCGTGTACTTGATGGAAAATCACATACTTTCTTATAGATTAAAAACTCTTATATCAGAAAAATATATTTTGAGTGTTTCACTATATCCTTCTTTCCATCAAAGAAGAGGTATTTATAATTGATGAATAGTTGCAATAACCACCATATATCCTTTCACATAGGGAGACATTTTTACATAAGGATACATTTTTATATAGGGACACTTTTTTATATGAGGATATCTTTTCACGTAGAGTCACCTCTTTATATAAGGTCATTTTTTTTCATGTAGGGTCACCTCTTCTCATAAGGTCACCTATTCACATAGGGAGATAACTACCAAATAAAAATGGGCCACATATATATTTATTTTAATTAATATAATTAACATTCTCCCACTTGACCCATTAAACACTTTATATATATATATATATATATATATATATATATATATATATATATATATATATATATATATATATATCAATTTAATATTGATATATCTTTAAATCTCCCATGGACATAATATCCCTATACTCAAACAAAAGAATTTAAATTACATGAATCATAGCGGTAAGTCCTTTAGAATAAGTATTACCTTCCATGTATCACAATGTAATTAAATCCTCTTGAATGAGAACCATATGTGATACATATCTTTATGAATGAATTTCCAAATGTTCATTCAAGGTCACCAAAACATACATTGATATTCTCTTGAACTTTATGTATATACAACAAAATAAGAGAAGACAAATATAAATTAATAGAGTTTTTCAAATCGACAAAATGCGATACCAAAACATAAAGGTATCTCAATTATATATGATTACATAATAGAACAAAGTCCCATATGCTCAACATATTCTTTATAAGCAACATGTGGTAAACATTTTGTTAAGGGATCTGTAATCATCTGTTTAGTACTGATGTGTTCTATAACCACGTTATTTGCTTTAACATGTTCTCTAAAAGTTAGATACTTAATGTCGATATGCTTACTATGACTTCCGCTCTTATTATTCTTCGCCAAAAACACTGATGCGGAATTATCATAGTAAATTTTCAATGGTTTAGTAATTGTATCAACAATCACAAGTCTAGAAATAAAACTCCTCAGCCATATAGCCTGTGATGTCACTTCAAATCATGATACAAACGCTTCTTCAATGGTAGAAGTAGCAATCAAAGATTATTTTGCACTTCTCCAAGAAATGGCCCCTCCAGCTAATAAGAAAACATATCCAAATGTTGACTTCCTTGAGTCGAGGCAACTAGCAAAGTCAGAATCTGAAGATCCAACCACTTCCAAATAATCAGATCGTCTATATGTAAGCTTGTAGTCTTTAGTTCCTTGAAGTTGCATGACTTTCTTTGCGGCTCTCCAATGGTCCAAACCAAGGTTACTTTGATATCTTCCTAACATTCTAACTGCATATGCAATGTTAGGTCTTGTATAAACCTGAGCATACATTAAACTTTCAACTGCAGAAGTATAAGGAATGTTTTTTATTTGTTCCCTCTTTAAAACATTTCTTAGGCTTTGTTCCAAACTGAATTTGTCACCTTTGACTATAGGTACAACACTATATGAACAATCATTTATACAAAATCTCTCTAAAACTTTATTGATATAGGCCTCTTGAGACAATTTTAATATCCCTCGGGATCTGTCTCTCTCAATCTTTATGCCTATGACATAAAAGGCTTCACCCATAACTTTCATGTTAAATTGTTGTGAGAGAAATCGTTTAACCTCATGAAGTAAGCCCAAATCACTTGAAGAAAGTGAAATATCATCTACATATAGGACCATAAAAATCATTGTACTCCCACTAACTTTATGGTATATACATTGATCCATAATATTCTTCGTAAAACCAAATGAAGAAATAAAATTATGAAATTTTAAGTACCACTAACGGGAGGCTTGTTTCAGTCTATATATAGATTTCTTAAGTTTGCAAACTAAGTGATCATTGTCCTCTGAAATGAAACCTTCTAGTTGTTTCATGTAAACATCTTCATCTAAACCTCCATTGAGAAATGTTATTTTCACATCCATTTAATGTAGCTCCATATCAAAATGAGCTACTAATGCCATGATTATCTGAAACGAATCCTTCTTAGAAACGGGAGAGAAGGTATCGTGATAATCAATTCCTTCTTGTTAAGTGAATCCTTTGCCTACAAGTCTTGCTTTATAGCTTTCAACATTACCTAAAGATTCTCTTTGGTTTTAAAAACCCATTTAAAGCCAATGGCCTTTCCCCTTTAGGTAATTCAACAAGTTCCCATACTTGATTTTTAGCCATTGAATTCATCTCATCCTTCATGGCATCATACCATAATGTGAATTTATTTCCACTCATAGCTTGTGAAAATGTGACAGCATCATCTTCAACACCAATGTCAATGTCAGATTCTTATAGGTACACGATATAATATGAAGAAATTGCAGGTTTCTTGACTCTTAAAGATTTTCTTAATGTTACATCAACATCCTCAGTTTGAGAATCCTGAATAACCGAATCTACAAGGGTGTCCTCCTGATGAAATGGTTCTCTAAACATTGGTTGTTCCTGGGTAATTGAATCATGATGATTATTATGAAAAACAATCAATCGATTTGAAGATGTGGGAATATATTCTTTTCTATTATGTTCTTCAAAAATTAAGTTTCGAGGATGACTACTCCCACTAATCTCATCATTCTCAAGGAACCGTGCATTCTTAGATTCCATAATTCTCATTGTACGAGATGGACAGTAAAATCTATATCCCTTAGACTTTTCTGCATAACCAATAAAATATCTACCGACTGTTCTTGAGTCTAACTTTGTCTCATGTGGATCATAAACCTTAACTTCAGATGGGCATCCCCAAACATGTACATGTCTTAAACTAGGTTTCCAACTTTTCCATAACTCTAAAGGCGTTTTCTGAACTGCCTTGGTTGGAACCCTATTTAGTACATATGTCGTAGTTTTTAAGGCTTCACTCCACAAAGACAATGGAAGATTGGAGTTACTAATCATACTCCTCACCATGTCCATTAATGTCTGGTTCCTTCTTATAGCCACATCATTTTGTGATGGTGAGCCAGGCATTGTGTATTGTGCCATAATTTCTTCTTCCTCAAGGAACCTTACAAATAGACCGGGTAACTGTCCATGTTCAGTGTACCTTCCATAAAATTCATCGCCTCTATCTGACCTCACGATCTTAATTTGTTTACCTAATTGTTTCTCTACTTCTGATTTATAGATCTTAAAAGCATCTAGTGCTTCAATTTTATCATAAAGCAAGTAAAGTTACATATATCGTGAATAGTCATCAATAAAGGTAATAAAATATTTTTGACCATTAAAGCACATACCATAAGGTCCTAAAATATTCGTGTGTATGATCTTTAATACATCAGAACTCCTCCTGGTACCTTTCTTGGACTTGTTAGTTTGCTTTTTTTTAATGCAATCTAAACAAGTACCAAAATCAGTCAAGTCGAGAGCCTCAAAGAGTCCATCATTTACTAATATCTTAATTCTATCAATGAAGATATGACCTAATCTCTTATGACATAACATAGAGTATTTCTCATTTATAACACTAAGCTTAATGCCAATATTATTACCATGCACAGTTGTAAGCCTACAATCAAAGGTGGAGTTCAAATAAAGTTTAAACAACCCATCATCCATAATATCATTACCAACTAAAACATTGTCTTTGTACAAATGTAAAGTATTATCAATGAAATTGAAACTAAAACCACAAGGTACAAGCCTTGGAAATTGAAATAAGGTTTCTTGAAAAGGAAGAAACATAAAAGGGTTTTTCAAGGTCTAATACAAAGCCTAAATCAAGTACAAGTCTATAAGTTCCAACTGCTTCTACATATGAACGCATCTTGTTTCCCGAATAGATGGAACATTCACTTTTTTGTCACGACCCCAAATGATGGAACACATGACCGGCACGGCATAAGGGTTTCCCCCTAGCCGCAAGCCTAACACATAGCATGCACAAACATCCAGCACACAATCCAGAGTACATAACAAATATAACTGGCCACATACGCCACATCCAATATAAGAAAATACTGTATATATATATATATATATATATATATATATATATATATATATATATATATATATCATGAATCCAACATCCTTGATTCAACTTGGCCCATGGCCTCATAGTACAAACATTATTGTAAAACTTAAAACCCTTTTTCAAACAACACAAGAAGCGAGGATCCTGCCTGTAAGTTCATAGAGATACACTAGACATACACTTAAACTATACAATCAATACAACGGAGTCTTGCCCAAACTGGGGCTCACCAATGCTATATTTAGCCTCCTATGGAGCTGTAGCTGGATCAGTGTTTCTTTGACTATCTGTGGGAAGAAAACAGAAGAGGGGTGAGATTACCACATCTCAGTGAATGGGTAAATCATACTATAACAGAAACAGGGCAAACTAAGCACGAGTGTTTCGCAATGAATTAAATAATTGAAATCAAGGTATAGAAAACATTAAACACTTAACCGTAATTTATTGAAAGAATGCTAAACAGTTCAAATGATAAAACAAGATTAAATCAATAACTGTAAGCAAATCAATTATGCATGGTAAGTAATAAATGAAGATACTTATGCAATAGCAATGATGAATGATGTATTTTAGAAATATTTAATCTTTAAGAAAAATGCACTAGTTTATTGGAGTTTTTTCCTGACAGATCTATCATTTTCCCCAAGCATACAGCAAGGGTAAGGTAATCACTGTAGGCGTAGACATAAGTCCACCCTATATTCCCCAAGCACATAGCAATGGGTATGGCAATCACTGTAGGCGTAGATATAAGTCCACCCTAAATTTTGTGTCTTAGGCAGTCATATGCCCGTCACAATATCCTAGACCAAGGCCTTAACATGATCATGGTGCACCAGGACTAGCACTACCTGCGGCTAGCTAACAGTGATCTAAAAGGGTCCCTCCAATAGAAAACATTTGAAATATGCTATTCAGAGAGTTTAAAGTAAAACATTTCAATAACTTTACAATAAAGCTATAATTCTCCATCTAGCTCTTTTCATGCATAAAACTCTATTCTAAAATATATCTCATCCATGAATTCCCATGGAGACCTTTAAAATCATAAACTTTCCCTTTTTAAACATAGATCGTCCGTAGACATTACATAGATACTTGTCATGCATCAAATCACTTCATGGCTAACTTAGTTCATTTCTATGACTAAGTTCGCATTTCTATAAATCTAGCTCAAATGGAGAATTAAAAGTCTAGATGCTTGCCCTGCATACCTAGGGTTCAACTAGGATTGAAATTTACAATTTCTAACATGGTTGGAACATATTGGTTTTTCAAAGCGGTAAAACAATTTAACATACATTCCAACTAGTTAAAATCATACGAGAGAGTTATAAATCAAATTCCTAAAACATGCGCTATAGTATGAAAAACCCACTCACCTTACAAGGAGTCTAACAACGAGAATTTCACCTCGTGATGGCTCAACAACCTAGAAAACATAGACACAACATGAAAATTAGAAAACTCTAAAAGTCACTATTCACGCCAGAAAATACTATTCACTCGTCGGAACACTATTCATGCCGAAACCTAAAAACCCTATATTCTAGTATAGAAACTAATTCTAAGACTATCTATGGAAAGAAGTTCGGTAAAACAGAGCCTAAAACGCGATTAAACGGAGTTTTACCTTGGAGGTTACTATTCATGCGATTTTTCGGCGACCTTCTGGAGACTTTCCGACGAAATTGATCGGTGGGATTTGTAGCTCTTCTTCCCACGAGTCCAACGATACCTTACTTGCTCAAATCGGACGTCCGGATGATGAGATATCTTAGAGAGAAGTTTGAGAAAAATTTTAGAGAGAGAGAGTTAGGGTTCAGATGAAAGAGAAATGAAGAAAAAAGGGGGGGTCCGCAAAAAAAAGCTATCAGACGAATCTCGCCGCCGACGAACTCATTCTTGTCGCGGTGAGCCGCGATTTTTGCCGCGGCCAGATTCGAAACCAGAAAACTCATGCTCTTGGGAAAATGCCGCATCATTCTCGCCGCGGCGAAATTATTCTCACTGCGGTGAACTCCATTTCACTGAATTTGACAAAATTTCCAACATGACAGTTGTAGCCCTTTCTCTTATCTTTCCGTAACCACTTGAATCACCTAATTTGGAGTTCATATGAAGGAGTTATACATAAAATAGTGAGCAAATGTCCAGACCACACTACGCTTTGGTTTTGGCCTCTTCTCACTATCATATTCACAGAATTTCCAAACGTTCCCAACATCAAAGTTGTAGATATATGTCTCAGTTTTCATTAGAAATTGGAATCACTTAATTTAGATTTCATATGAGAGAGTTATGCTTATATGAGTGACGAAAGGTCAGAAGAAAAGGTCGGAAACGCTCTAAAATTTTACATTGTTCTCAACTTTCTTTGTTTCAAATGATTTATACTTAACCTTCAAAGGTTTTATTAGTTGAGGGTTATTACATTCTCCCATCCTTATAAAAAATTCGGTCTCCGAATTTTACAAAAACCAACAACATAAAAACATAAAACTACTCTTGGAACAGCTGTGGATACTTCTCTCTCATGATGTCCTCTACTTCCCACGTAGCTTCCTCTTTAGAATGATTCTGCCAGATCACCTTCACTGTAGGGATATCCTTAGACCTCAACTTTTTCACTTGTCTATCAACAATGGCCACGGGTTTCTCTTCGTAGGATAACTTGTCATCCAAAAAGATTTCCTGCGGTTGAATCACATGAGATGGGTCGGGTAGATACTTCCTCAACATCGAGACATGGAAGACTGGATGCACTTCACTCAATCCAGGTGGTAGGGCTAGGCGGCATACCACTGCTCCTACCCTATCTAGAATTTCAAAGGGTCCAATATACCTCGGGCTTAATTTCCCTTTCTTACCAAACCGCATGATTCCCTTCATGGGTGAAACTCTGAGGAACACGTGATCGCCTAGAGAAAACTCCAACTTCCGACGCCTATGGTCCACATAAGCCTTCTGACGACTTTGTACAGTTAAAAGCCGTTCCCTTATCAGCTTGACCTTCTCTATGGCATCTTGCACCAAGTCTGGCCCTAGCAGCTTGTCTTCTCCAACTTCAAACCATCCAACGAGAGATCGGCATCTTCTCCCATAAAGAGCTTCAAAAGGTGCCATCTGAATACTGGCTTGGTAACTATTGTTGTATGCAAACTCAGCTAATGGCAGGTATCCTTCCCAACTGCCACCAAAATCCAATATACATGCTCTAAGCATATCCTCCAGAATCTGAATCGTGCGTTCTGACTGGCCATCTGTTTGGGGATGAAAAGCGGTGCTTAGATCCAACCTCGTTCCCAAAGCTTCTTGAAAAGCTTTCCAAAACCTTATCGTAAACTGTGGACCTCGATCAGATATGATGGATACAGGGACTCCATGCAATCTGACAATTTCACTCAAATACAGGCTTGCATACTGAGCTGCATTAAAGGTAGTCTTCACTGGTAAGAAGTGGGATGACTTGGTCATTCGATCCACTATCACCCATATTGCGTCATAACCCTTAAGGATCCTTGGTAACCCTGTAACGAAGTCCATAGTGATCCTTTCCCACTTCCACTCCGGTATCTCAATCTGCTGGTGCAAACCGGCAGGCTTCTGGTGTTCAGCTTTCACCTGCTGACAAACCAAGCACTGAGCCACAAAGTTTGCTACATCCTTCTTCATACCATTCCACCAATACAAGTCCTTGAGGTCATTGTACATCTTATTTGTTTCTAGGTGGATAGTATAGGCTGATTGATGTGCCTCCTCCAAAATCTGCTTCCTCAAACTATCCACATCGGGTACACACAAGCGCTTCCCACATCTTAACACTCCTTCAGCATCCACGCTGAATTCAGAAGTTTGATTATTCTTAGCTTCATCCTTGAGCTTGGACAGGTTAGCATCCTTGTCCTGATCTGCCTTAATCTGCTCAACCAGTGGAGAGTGTAGTTGCATGTGGCCTAATAACACCCCTGGCTCCTTCACTTCAAAGCGCATCCCCTCACCTTCTAGCTGATGAATATCCCTTACCAACGGCCTCTGGAGTAGGGTGATATGGGCTAGACTCCCCATTGACTTTCTGCTCAAAGCATCTGCTACCACATTGGCCTTGCCTGAATGGTACAAGATAGTGCAGTCATAGTCCTTTACCAACTCCATCCACCTCCTCTGTCTCAAGTTAAGATCCCTTTGTTGAAAGATGTACTTGAGGCTCTTATGGTCCATGTATATCTCACAGGGTTCACCATAGAGATAGTGCCTACAAATCTTCAAGGCAAAGACCACTGTCGCCATCTCCAGATCATGTGTAGGATAGTTCTGTTCGTGTTTTCTGAGCTGCCTAGATGCATAGGCTACAACATGCCCATTCTGTATTAACACACAACCCAAGCCCACCCTTGAGGCGTCACAATATACTGAGTATCCTCCAGTGTCCGTTGGGATAGTTAGAACTGGGGTTGTGGTTAGACACTTCTTCAAGGTCTGGAAACTTTCTTCGCATACATCCAACCACTCAAACTTAACTCCCTTCCTGGTTAATCTGGTCAAAGGAGCAGCAATTCTGGAGAAATCCTTGATGAACCTCCGGTAATACCCTGCTAGACCCAAGAAACTTCGGATCTCCGTCACACTAACTGGGCAAGGCCACTGCTGTACTGCCTCTACCTTCTCGGGGTCTACTTGAATGCCGTCCTTCGTGACTACATGCCCCAGAAACATAACGCTGTCCAACCAGAACTCACACTTAGAGAGCTTGGCATACAACTGCTGATCCCTCAAAATCTGCAGAATGACCCGTAGGTGCTGTTCATGCTCCTCATGGTCTTTAGAATAAACCAAGATGTCATCAATGAACACAATGACAAACTGATCTAAGAATGGTTTGAACACCCTGTTCATCAAGTCCATAAAAGCAGCTGGTGCATTAGTTAGTCTAAAAGACATAACTAAAAACTCATAATGACCATAACGGGTCCTAAAAGCTGTCTTGGAAATATCCTTCTTCCTAATCTTCAACTGATGATACCCTGACCTTAGATCAATCTTGGAGAAACATTTCGCTCCTTGAAGTTGATCGAACAAATCATCAATCCTGGGCAAAGGGTAATTATTGCGCACCGTTAGCTTATTCAGTTGCCGATAGTCAATGCAAAGTCGCAAAGACCCGTCTTTCTTCTTCACAAAAAGGACTGGAGCACCCCATGGAGAAGTACTCGGCCTGATGAAGCCCTTATCCAACAAATCCTGCAACTGACTCTTTAGCTCCTTAAGCTCTGTGGGTGCCATCCTGTAAGGCGGTATAGAAATTGGTCGAGCCTCTGGAATAAGGTCGATATCAAACTCTATCTCCCATTCAGGAGGTAATCCTGGCAACTCTTCTGGGAAGACATCCAGGAATTCTCTTACCACTGCCATCTTGTCTACATTCGGTACTTTTCCATCCACATCTCTAACATATGCCAAGTATCCCTGGCATCCCTTCTTCAACATCTTCTGAGCACCCAAGACTGAAATCAGGTTACTTGGAGCTTTACTTCGATCACACTGGAACCGGAAAGGAACTTCACTTGGAAAGTTGAACTTGATTGCCTTCTCATAGCAATCCAAGGTAGCATAGCATGCTGCCAACCAATCCATTCCGAGGATTACATCAAAGTCGACCATGTCTAGGATGATCAAATCAGCAGATGTCTCCCTATCACCCACTGACACTTTACATGATTTGCATACATGCTCTACTGGCAAATAATCACTGACCGAGGTGGTTACAAAGAAAGGGGCATCCATCCTAATCGAATCTTTACCCAAACTCTTAACAAAACTAAGGGAAACATAGGAATATGTAGACCCAGGATCAAATAAAACATATGCTTCATGTAGGCAAACCGAAAAAGTACCTGTCATGACCGCATTTGAAGCTTGTGCATCCTGCCTGGTAAGAGCAAAAATCCTCGATTCACCTCGGCCTGCTTGATTTTGACCTCAGTCCATCATCCCTCTACCAGTACCTCTGCTACTTGCTTGGCCCGATATAGTCCTTATAGGCTGAGCTGCCACTGGGGTTGGTAGCAAAGCCGGTCGAGTTGGCCCTTGGCTTGAGCCATACAACTGAGGACATTCCCTCTTCATGTGTCCAGGTTGGTTGCAATGATAGCAAACAATCATCTCCCTGCGGCACTGACCAAAATGATGGTTGCCACAAATAGGGCATTGTGGCCTGTTCTGCTGAATGACTCTTGGTCCTGGTTGTCCTGGATACCTGGTGTTTCCCTGGCTAAGACCTAGCCTACCACTCGCATCTGGTCTCTGGTTGGGGTTCCCAACATTCTGTGGTGCTGGGCGCTGCTGGCCTTGAAATCGTGGTCCTTAGGAATGAGAACTTTGCCCTCCTTTGGAGCTCCCGTCTCTATCCCTCTTTCTCAGCTTGGCACTCTCGACATCAGCCAAATGTCTAGTCTCCATCATTCTTGCACAGTCCACAGCCTCTGCATAATTAGGAAATTGCTTCATCTGGGGTGCCACTGATTTAAACAATGCTGGTATCAACCCCTGGATAAATTTCTTGATCATGTCCCTTTCAGTAGGGACCATATGCGGTGCATACAGCAATAGCTGTGTGAAGCGATAGTCATACTCCGTGACTGTCATACCGGGAGTCTGCTTCAATTTCACAAATTCCTGACACTTGGCATCTCGGATACTCTGAGGCACAAACCTCTCCATGAAGACTTCCTTGAACTCTGGCCATCTCAAAGGTGGCGCTGTAGCTCCCCTTCCGCGCATCATGGTATAAACCATACCTGCGCTACACCAGAAAACTGGAAGGATGCCAACTCTACTGAGCGGATCTCTGGACACTTAAGAACCTCGAAGATCTTCTCAGTATCCTCTATAAACTCCTGGGGATCTTCACTAGCCAACAACCCCTTGAAGGTTGCCGGTTTCAGCTTCAGGAACTCAGATAGTTCCACTTCCCTCTCAGCGGGTCTCACATGCCGCTCCACGGACCTAACTGGTTCTAGAACGGAGGTAGCAGTTTTGGGCTGTTGTGGGTCCCTTCTATCTTGCCCATCCATTCGCTCGGCTAAATTTTCTATTGCCCGCTGCATACCCTGCATGGTTACCAGCATCTGGGCTATCACATCATCCCGGGGGTGAGAAGACATTTCCCCCGTCCTGGGAGTCTCAGCTTGCTCACTGCTCAACTCAGCTTGTTCGGCTGCTTCAGCAGCTCTTACACCCCTGCCACTGCCTCTTGCACTGGCTCTAGGTCGGCCTCTGCCATGACCTCTACCTCGGCCTCTGCCACGACCTCTACCTCGGCCTCTGCCACGACCTCTACCTCGGCCTCTAGGCACGGGTACTGCAGACTGAGCAGACTTTTCAGCCATCTGCTCTTGAGCCGCGGGTTGCCTAACCTTTGATCTCGTTCTTGGTGGCATCTCGCTACAAAATAGAGATAGCCCAACCATCACTTAACCATGCCAACATAGCATACTATAAACTGACTTACTTAAACAAAAGGACAACATCCTATCGAACCCCTTTAGCAGCACCGTGAGTATAAGCATGTCCAGATTCATACCCATACTCAAAGTCCTACCTAAAGGTCCGTTACTCCATGAACACAGGGAAACCTAATCCTCTGATACCACTCTGTCACGGCCCCAAATGATGGAACACATGACCGGCACGGCATAAGGGTTTCCCCCTAGCCGCAAGCCTAACACATAGCATGCATAAACATCCAGCACACAATCCAGAGTACATAATAAATATAACTGGCCACATACGCCACATCCAATATAAGAAAATACTGTATATATATATATATATATATATATATATATATATATATATATTTCATGAATCCAACATCTTTGATTCAACTTGGCCCATGGCCTCATAGTACAAACATTATTGTAAAACTTAAAACCCTTTTTCAAACAACACAAGAAGCAAGGATCCTGCATGTAAGTTCATAGAGATACACTAGACATACACTTAAACTATACAACCAATACAACGGAGTCTTGCCCAAACTGGGGCTCACCAATGCTATATTTAGCCTCCTATGGAGCTGTAGCTGGATCAGTGTTTCTTTGACTATCTGTGGGGAGAAAACAGAAGAGGGGTGAGATTACCACATCTCAGTGAATGGGTAAATCATACTATAACAGAAACAGGGCAAACTAAGCACGAGTGTTTCGCAATGAATTAAATAATTGAAATCAAGGTATAGAAAACATTAAACACTTAACCGTAATTTATTGAAAGAATGCTAAACAGTTCAAATGATAAAACAAGATTAAATCAATAACTGTAAGCAAATCAATTATGTATGGTAAGTAATAAATGAAGATACTTATGCAATAACAATGATGAATGAGGTATTTTAGAAATATTTAATCTTTAAGAAAAATGCACTAGTTTATTGGAGTTTTTTCCTGACAGATCTATCATTTTCCCCAAGCACACAGCAAGGGTAAGGTAATCACTGTAGGCGTAGACATAAGTCCACCCTATATTCCCCAAGCACATAGCAATGGGTATGGCAATCACTGTAGGCGTAGACATAAGTCCACCCTAAATTTTGTGTCTTAGGCAGTCATATGCCCGTCACAATATCCTAGGCCGAAGCCTTAACATGATCATGGTGCACCAGGATTAGTATTACCTGCGGCTAGCTAACAGTGATCTAAAAGGGTCCCTCCAATAGAAAACATTTGAAATATGCTATTCAGAGAGTTTAAAGTAAAACATTTCAATAACTTTACAATAAAGCTATAATTCTCCATCTAGCTCTTTTCATGCATAAAACTCTATTCTAAAATATATCTCATCCATGAATTCCCATGGAGACCTTTAAAATCATAAACTTTCCCTTTTTAAACATAGATCGTCCGTAGACGTTACATAGATACTTGTCATGCATCAAATCACTTCATGGCTAACTTAGTTCATTTCTATGACTAAGTTCGCATTTCTATAAATCTAGCTCAAATGGAGAATTAATAGTCTAGATGCTTGCCCTGTATACCTAGGGTTCAACTAGGATTGAAATTTACAATTTCTAACATGGTTGGAACATATTGGTTTTTCAAAGCGGTAAAACAATTTAACATACATTCCAACTAGTTAAAATCATACGAGAGAGTTATAAATCAAATTCCTAAAACATGCTCTATAGTATGAAAAACTCACTCACCTTACAAGGAGTCCAACAACGAGAATTTCACCTCGTGATGGCTCAACAACCTAGAAAACATAGACATAACATGAAAATTAGAAAACTCTAAAAGTCACTATTCACGCCGGAAAATACTATTCACTCGCCGGAACACTATTCATGCTGAAACCTAAAAACCCTATATTCTAGTATAGAAACTAATTCTAAGACTATCTATGGAAAGAAGTTCGGTAAAACGGAGCCTAAAACGCGATTAAACAGAGTTTTACCTTGGATGTTACTATTCATGCAATTTTCCGGCGACCTTCTGGCAACTTTTCGATGAAATTGATCGGTGGGATTTGTAGCTCTTCTTCCCATGAGTCCAACGATACCTTACTTGCTCAAATCGGACGTCCGGATGATGAGATATCTTAGAGAGAAGTTTGAGAAAAATTTTAGAGAGAGAGAGTTAGGGTTCAGATGAAAGAGAAATGAAGAAAAAGGGGGGGGGGGTCCGCAAAAAAAAGCTATCAGATGAATCTCGCCGCCGGCGAACTCATTCTTGCCGCGGCGAGCCGCGATTTTTGCCGCGGCCAGATTCAAAACCAGAAAACTCATGCTCTCGGGAAAATGCCGCATCATTCTCGCCGCGGCGAAATTATTCTCACTGCGGAGAACTCCATTTCACCGAATTTGACAAAATTTCCAACATGATAGTTGTAGCCCTTTCTCTTAGCTTTCCGTAACCACTTGAATCACCTAATTTGGAGTTCATATGAAGGAGTTATGTATAAAATAGTGAGCAAAGGTCCAGACCACACTACGCTTCGGTTTTGGCCTCTTCTCACTATCATATTCAGGGAATTTACAAAAGTTCCCAACATCAAAGTTGTAGATATATGTCTTATCTTTCATTTGAAATTGGAATCACTTAATTTAGATTTCATATGAGAGCGTTATGCTTATATGAGTGAGAAAAGGTCAGAAGAAAAGGTCGGAAACGCTCTAAAATTTTACATTGTTCTCAACTTTCTTTGTTTCAAATGATTTATACTTAACCTTCAAAGGTTTTATTAGTTGAGGGTTATTACACTTTTAGTCGGTTTCCTGTGGTTTACAATGCCCTGCATGGTATTAGCAACATGGATTGTAGAACCAGAATCAATCCACCAAGTGTTATATGAAACATGAACCATATTAGATTCAAAACTCATTAAGGATAAGAGATTACCTTTCTTTTCAAGCCAATGCTTGAATTTGGGACATGTCTTCCTTATATGTCCTTTCTTCTTACAAAAGAAGCATTTGACATCGCCCTTGTTAACTTAATTAAGAGGCGCTTTACCCTTCCCTTTCTTAGATGATTTCTTATCATGAGTTGCCAAATGTGCACTTTCAATCGTTTCTTGATTCAATCTCCCTTCCTCTTGTACACACATGGTCAAAAGTTCATTAATCGACCATTTCTCCTTATGTGTGTTATAAGATATCTTAAAAGGTCCAAAATGAGGAGGGAGTGATTTAAGGATGAAGTGAACCAAAAATGACTCAGAAATCTCAATCTCCAAAGCTTTCAGTTAAGACGTTATGTCCTACATCTTTATTATGTGCTCACGTACAACACTAATACTATTAAACCTCATGGAACACAATTTTTTCATTAGGGCGTTTGCTAACACCTTGTCAGAAGTCTCAAACTAGTCCTGAATAACTTTGAGATATTCCTTAACTTTAGCACATTAGGGATAGATCCATGGATACTTTTTCCAATATGAAACTTAATAAACATCAAACTCAAACGATTTAATCGTTCCCAAAGATCATATGATGTTTTCTCATCTTGGGTGCTTGAGTTTGTGGGTTTTGGTGGTTCATCCACTTGAAGTACTAAATCAAGTTCCATGCACCCCTATGTAAGGAGAATTTTCTCCTTCCAATAAGAATAGTTATCACCACTCAGAGGAACAATATTTGAGGAATCAAATGTTGGGACAGATAAAGTTTGAACTACTGCAAAATAAATAACAAGCTTACTACTCATGCAATGAAAACCAATATGAAATATTTACCAATGTAAATAAATCAAAACAAATAAATCAATACGTCATTATAATCTTTCCTGTAGGCTTAGACTATAACACGCAAGTGATTTAATTTCTTTATGATGGGATTAGAACGGGATCTATAAATAAGTATATAGGCCTGTTGGCAACTAAAATTTAAATATATCAATGTTACTATCTCATCCTAATTAATTACGTAATTATAATAATTACCCTGTGGGGTTAAATTATTATATAACCATAATTAATTACAATTATTGATGTCATTAACTTTATGTGACTAACTTAATATCACGTGCTATTTTGTGTAATTAAAAAATGTTGTGGCTATTACTTAACTACACAAATGTCAACTTAAATATGACATCAAAATTATTGACTAAACTTTATGTCAATAGTCTATATTTTTTATTTATTTATTCAGGAAAACCAAATATATGCATATAAAATTAAGTGTGCATAAAATCTTAAATACATATGAAGGGTTAAAAAAATTGCAAAATAAAAATAAATTTGCAAATAACTTCCCTCATAATGTCAACAATTACTATAAATAAAATTATTGCATACACTTTCCTAACCATGTTGATAGTTGAGTTGGAGAAGAGGTGCAACCATTCCTAAAGGGAATGCGGGTTCAAATCCTATGGAATGGGTGTGAATGTGTTTTTTTATCCATCAATAACCCAGCACCCCATAAGAGAAAACTCCAAATAACATATAACATTCTCAAATTTCTCAATTTGAAATTTTAGTATAATCAAAAGCTAGACTAGAAGCATGGCTCTGATACCAAATGAAAGCCATAAAATTGCATAAGTGCAATAAATTAAAAGCGGAAGTCTAAGGAATATACCTCCAGCCATAGTAATTATATTTCTTAAAAACAAGATCATCAAATATAAGTCAGAATAGAGAAAATTTGTCTAGTCTATCCAAGATCTTGATCTGTGTACTTGATGTAGAATCACATGCTTTCTTGTAGACTAGAGACCCTTATATCAGAAAAATATTTTTTGAGTGTTTTACTATATCCTTCTTTCTATCAAAGAATGAGTATTTATAATTGATGAATGATTGCCATAACCACCATGTATATTTTCACATAGGGACACATTTTTACATAGGGATACCTTTTTATATAGGGATACCTTTTGACATAGGGACACTTTTTCATATAGAGACATATTTTTGTATAGGGACATCTTTTCACATAGAATCACCTCTTTACTTATGGTCACCTTTTTTCATGTAGGGTCACCTCTTCTCATAGGGTCACCTATTCATATAAGAAGATAACTACCAAATAAAAATGGGCCACATATATATTTATTTTAATTAATATAATTAACATTATAGTCATATATATTAATTGAATTTGAAAATAAATATAAATAAACTTTAACTTCACAAAATAAACATATTTTTAAATGATAAAAACTTGTAAATAAAAATATATTTTAAGAAATAAAATAGAGAAAGAAAAACTAAAATGTTTACATAAACCAAACATACTCTTAATTCTTTGTCTACTGTAACATTCCTTATATCGAACTAAATTGGGAGAGAGTTATGGGGAATATTCACCCCCTTCCAGCACCCTGCAACAAAACTTCAATGGAAGATAAAAATTAACATTATCAATATGATAGTCTAGCATAAACTTCAAAATTCCACAAACTTCTTCTAATATGACCAACTGAAATGATATGTCCTTGGGCTTAATAAGTAACAAATTAATTATTCCTATTCCTTGGATGAGATAGAAAATAGTAAAAAATTTCTTATTGTGCTTTTTCCATCATCGGTTAACCATCAAATTCACAGCCGGTCTTTCATTTGTAGTTTGATAGGACAATAAGGAATGTAGTTCTTTATATAATGATAGTTTTTACCTTTTTATCTTGGCAAGGATGTAGAAGCTTTAAGGGCTTTCATTCTACCTGTTATAGTACAACTTAATATATTTGATGATCAAATTGATTGTCTTATTTAAGATTAATAGGTTTGAATTAAAATTTTAATAGAATTTCTTAGATTCTAATAATGCAACTTTTTAATATTTGAATTTTTTTAGAACCTCAGAATTGATGTTAATTCCTTTAAATATGTTTTTATTTTTCATATTTACAACAGTTACAACTACTGCTAATTTTTTTTAAATAGCTTTGAATAAATAGCTACGGTTCATAACCCCCATAATTTTACAAACTTCAATTTTTTTTATCAATTTTTGTAGTGGTATTACTAGCAGTCAGCCAAAAATACTTTTATTATTCTTGTGACGATGAGTTCTAAAGTGGTCCAAAAACTATTGGTAAACGCTAATGTTTTCTTGTAGTGTGATAAACTACTTTGAAAAAGAATAGATAAAGTCACCTTTTAGTCCTTACTATTTGAGGAAAAATATGATTTATTTCCTAAAGTATTTCTTCATTTAAAAATGTACCTAACGTAACAAAAATGTTCCTTGTTAGTCCTTGACACTAACTTTATTAATTTTCTTGACAGAAAATGCCGATATGTTCTCAACTAAATCCTTCTCTATTGACGTGGCATGTACTCATCAATTTTGTTTATCTAATATCTATCTTTCTCTTTCTCCTTCTCCTTCTTCCCCCTCTTCTTCTCAAAAGCCAATGTTTCTTTGTTCTCTCACTCTTTTACTTCTATTAATCTCTTCTTTGCACTAACACCCACCACTCACAACCACCACCCACCAAGCTGCAGCACCCTAACCCATCATGCTAAAGTCACATTTTTGAAAGTGTCAAAGGAGGTTAGCCTATTGAACCTGATTAATGATTTCCCTTCCTTATTCTCACAAACCAACTAAAATTTGAGCAATTAAGTAATCGATTGAAATAAAGCTTTGATTGTGTCAAAGGAGGTTGGCCTAATCAACCTGATTAAGTAATCTCACATTGTTGAAAGCGTCAAAGGAGGTTAGCCTATTGAACCTGATTAATGATTTCCCTTCCTTATTCTCACAAACCAACTAAAATTTGAGCAATTAAGTAATCGATTGAAATAAAGCTTTGATAGTGTTTAGTGTTGAGGTTAGAGAGAAATTCCACCAAAAGACCCTTCTCGTATTTTTTCCTTCCCTGTTTCTCAGCCTTTGGGGGCAACACAAATGCTATCTATGTCTTTGATTTATAGTTAAATCTTTTCTTAGCCCTATAGTCCCATCCTATAGGTTTTGATGATGACAAATGTGTATATAATATGATGACAAATGCGTGTGCTATTATATGTGCTTATTTGTCATATGTGCTATCATATACCATGTAGGTATGAGTGCCTAATTGATTCTATGTTTTAGACCTAATTGTGATCTTGAATATATAGTATCTCTTTTGAATCATGCTTTATTCACCATCTATATGTTATGCTTGCATATATGTAGATATATCCACTAGTGTTGAAAATAATTTTATATCTTTCAAAACTTGGATATATGCTTGAATTATGGGTTGCTCTTTTGACTAACCACTTAGCTTGCAAGTTAAACTCATAAGTTGGTATAAAAGAAAGAAGCTTGGAAAAAGAAGCTCCAATAAACAAAGAAGAAGGAGTGATAGCTTTGAAACTTGGAATGCATCTAGTCATCATGAAGATATCTAAGGAATGCATCAAGCTTCGATGGATTCAAGGCAAAGGAACCAAGATTGAAGAAGGTTTATCTCTTAGGTTTTCCTAGCCTTAGAATTTATGTAATAGAAAAACTTAGACTTTCTTGAGCTCAAATATAAAGTTAGCGAGATATAGATTTTTAACTAAAACTTTTTTACCTTTAGTCACTGTTTTAACCATATCTTACAAACTACAAATAATTTTGTTCCAAAACTTGTTTCTTTGAAAAGTAGACTCAAATTAATTTTCATGAATAGGTCATTTGCTCGAAATAGAGTTAAAATGAGAGATTTATGACCAATCAAAGTTAATTCTATGAAATAAACACCCATTGAGTGCTATAGTCATAGACGGCCAAAGTCATCCTAAAACTAAAAAATCATGAATGTTTATGACAAACAAGCACCTATAGCCTTGAGTGGGCTCCTAATGAGTAATTTGGAATGAAATTTATAATTTTTATAATGGTCAGATTTCATTGATTTTTCTTTTAAATTATTCTAAATGGCTATAAACTTCATCTCTTTATAAATACCAAATGTCTTGAGTGTTGAAAGATATGAAAAATCATGCTTAACCTTTCATTTCATCTTTAACCTCTTTGATTTCCTAATTTTTTAGTGTGTTAGATGCTGAAATTGTATTTATACACTCTTTGAGAGAGTTTTGAAAGCCTATTCTATTATTCTTTCTTGAGGATTGTGTCGAGAGGAGGTAACCTTGACGTATTTAGGTGTGAAAACAAAATTTTGGATTGTTGTAAAAGGTCATACAAGGAAAGAACCCGATTTCCAACTCTATAGGGTTGTATTTGTGTAAAAGGATCGCAAATGCCTGGTTAAATTTGTTGTATAGTGAAAAATCTCAAGTTATAGCTTGGGAACTGGATGTAGGCTTGGTAAGTCCTTGTATTTGCTTTTCTCTCCTCTATTCTTTAAATTGCTGCAACATATTTCCTGTCATATGCATTTTTGATATAATTTTTGTTTCAGTTGTATAGCTTTTTAATTGTTCTATATTGTTTTGCCGAATAAATAGCTCTTTCCTTGTGAAATCTTGCTTAAATGTGTATCAAGTTTTACATCCTTACTTAAATATTTGAAATGTGCATTCATGCTTAAGCTTATAACAACATCAAAATGTTTTGCTTTGAACTTTTGCAAAAATATTATATGGTTTATTGAAACACCTAATTCACTCCCCTGTTAGGTGTTGGTTGCCTTGCATAACATTTGTAAAATTAGTTATATAATACGGTTACTATTTCTATCTTTCCTAGAAAACATTAAGCTTGCTACTTGTGGAAGAAATAGATTAAATTGAACAAAGCAATACTTTAGTTTAATATGCATTTATAATGAGTATTACTTACACTAGAAATGGAGGAAAGCTTCGAGTGTCATTTGTGATAAAAAAGTGCCGCTCAAAGTTAAAGGAAAATTCTACCGTACGGCTATAAGACCTGCTATATTATATGGTACGGAATGTTGGGCAGTTAAAAGACAACATGAAGATAAACTCAACGTTGCAGAGATGAGAATGTTGCGTTGGATGTGTGGACACACCAGAAGATATATGATTAGAAATGAGTGCATTAGAGAGAAAGTTGGGATAGCACCTATTGTGGAGAAGATGGTTGAAACTCGCTTAAGGTGGTTTGGCCATGTGTGGAGAAGACCTGCAGAAGCCCTAGTGAGAAGAGTTGATCGGATGGAGAATAGTCCAATAATTAGAGGTAGAGGGAGGCCAAAAAAAACAATAAGTGAAACTATTAAAAATGATTTAATAGTTAATAACTTATCTTTTGATCTCATCTATGATAGGCCACTATGGCGCCGTTTGATCCATGTAGCCGACCCCACTTAGTGGAAAAAGGCTTAGTTGTTGTTGTATTACTTACACTATAATCTTTCTTATTCAAAAAAGAGAGAATTTCTTCAAATTTAGCATGATTATCATATCTAAATTCAATGAAAATCATGCATAATATTTTGATAGAGAGTCGAAAAGGCATTTCCTCCACAACAATCCAAGAAAGAAGAATTTTGGGGATTCAACTGAAGGAAAAGTGTATTTTTACATATAACCAATAAAAACCACAAAAAGAATGAATCATACTCGATGTATCACAAATTAAAGGCATTGTTATTTGACTTCAAAATAATAAACAAGGAAATATGCTCTTCCTGTTATAGGTTATATATAGAGGCAAAAAAACCTTTGGCAAACTTATCCAATCCTTTCAAATCAATGATAAGGATAGATAAGTATAACAAAATTTATGATATGTTAGAATCTTAAGAGATTTTTTAGAATCTCAACACTCCTTCTTAGTTGGAGCATAGATATTATACATGCCCAACTTACTTAAAAATTTTGAGAACACTTAAGAGAAGAGTACCTTGGTGATGATGTTAGCCAATTGATTTTCTAATTTAATCTTGGGTAATTCCATAATCTTTTCATCTACTTTTTGTTTAATGACAAATCTATCCACCTCAACATGCTTTGTACGATAAGGTTGTACTAGATTATGGGTAATGTCACATGCTGCTTTATTGTCTCAAAATAGATGTATTGGTTAATTAATAGATAACCTAAATCTTGTAAGAAGAGTTTTAGCCATAATCTCACAAATTTTGAGTACCATACCCCAAAATTTCTCTTTTGCACTTGAGTGAGCAACCACATTCTGTTTCTTGCTTCTCTATTTCACAACATTTTCTCCTACAAAGGTGAAGTATTCTTAAGTATATCACTTATCATCCACATAACCAGCTCAGTACTTTAGTATATGCATCTATGCTTTAATAAAATGAGTTCTTTGTAAATAGAATTCCCTTTCTAATAGGAGTGAGCATAACCCACCTAACCTAAATAAACCTGCCTAAACCCGTTAAAAAATCATTTTGAGTGGATTAAATCAGGTTAACGAGTTTATAGGGTGAAATTTAAAAAACAAATTGGGTTTATTTAGGTAAGTTAGGTTAAAGACACACAAACTTGATATAACCTGACCTGACTAAATGTATGAAAATTTTCAAAATAATCTACTTCATTTACCTACCTCCATTTACTCTTCTGAACTTTCTTTTCCTCATAGAGCATTCATTTTCATCTCCACCTTCTAGAATTTTCTTTTCATGGCTGTTGATATTACTTCTCCAAATTGAAAAATCCAATCTCTAGTAGACCTTCTCCATCTCCATCTTGATTCTTAAGTTCAAAGATCAAAACAACAAAGCCTAGTATTCTCATCTTCCTTACTATTTATAGTGTGTAACTTGTGCTTAAAGGTTATCCCTTTTCCCTATTGACTTAGAATCCCTCAACAAGTTTTATGCCCTTCCTTCCTTGTTGTACCATTGCTTAAGCTCACTTGATCTCATAGTTTGTTCATCTAGGAGTTCTACCATCAACCAAGGTAAAGGGGAAAGGATCTCTCACTTATGATGTTTATAGCGGATGGGCCATAATGGTTGGCTAAGAACCAAGCTCCCAAAGCTTACAAATTCTTCCTTTGACTTGTTAGTCTCCATGTTTATGGTAATTTGTAAGCTTGAACTAGGATTTCTTGTGATTTGGTTATTTTATACTTCTCCATCTCATTTTCTTCTACTATATTTGAACATCTAAAATATTGGAAAATCCAACAATTTTGGATAGAAATATTCAAAATTTCTAAATTTTTGTTAAAAAATTGATGCTTTTGTGTTTTGATTATATTGTAATTTTTAGTTTTTCTTGCTTGTGATCGGTTCCTCTATAAATATCGTTATCATTTTTTGCATTTGGAATCCTATTGCATGTCAGTTTATAGGTTTGCAACCTAAATGAAACCAATAATTTGACTACACTCGAAACTTTTGGGTGACCAAGAAATCTGGTTCATTAAGAGTGGTGTTTTTGTCACTAACCATTATTTAGTCAAGTTGAATTTTTGCTTAAACTTGACCAATCTAGTCAGCTGCTTACCCTTACTTTCCAGGAAAAAAATTTAAATATCTTAAACTATGCATAACAATCAGATGTTGCTTTCCACAATTATGCATGAATTGATTTACAATACTTAATGTAAGCTAGATTTAGTCTTGTATAGGCTAAGTGCATCAATCTTCCTACAAGTCTTTGGTGTCTCCCTTTCTTAGTTGGCACCTAGTTAGGTTCAACACATAACTTTAAACCTTCTTCCACTGGTGTATCTATTGGTTGACATGCTAACGTGCTAGTATCTTGAAAAAGATATAAGGCAAATTTTCATTGGAACAAAAGTTTTACTTTATTTGATAGGGATACTTTAATCCTGAGAAAAATATTTCACAAGGCCTAGATCTTTCATTTTGAATTCTTTAGATAAGTGATGCTATAGAGCTTTCCTTTCTTCGTGGTCATTTCCTATGACTATCATGTCATCTATGAATATAGTGAGTGCTATAATTTTATCCTACTATTTTTTTAGGATCAAAATATGGCCTGAGTTGCTTTGATGGTAGCAAATGCTATCATGGACTTAGTGTCACGCCCTAATTTTAAGGCACGTGAAACCCATATACTATGAACAGATATTTCCATAAATATCCATAATTCAATTCTTTATCATGTAAACTGATACATATAGGTTCCCTTCCATATACAATATACAAATTAATTCTATAAACATCAGAGTAACGGAAGAAGCAGGTATCTTGCCTGTGACGTTCAAAGCATACTCTAGAATACAAATACAATACAGTACAAATAATGTGAGCCTTGAAAGCAATGTAGGCTCACCTAGAGGGTAAACAGTCTAGCTGATCATCTATCTGCAGGATCAGACTCTGTCTCCTTATCTGAAAAATATTTCCACAACGTATATTGAGTTTTACAACTCAGTGAGCAGATAAGACCTTCTATAACCTCTTAGGTCAGCATATGGATGACTTATACTTCAAAATTTATCATATAGAAAGTACAATTCAGAAGTACATCCATATGGAACCCATATTTCAAATATCCTCATTTAACAATATAACCCAATATTCAAAATTCAAATACAGTACAATACGATTATAAACAAATACTTTGATGTAATAAAAGATTTCACATATTTTAGGAGGTTTCCATATTAGAACCAATACAATAAATAATCCCAGGCACACAGCAAGGGAGAGTAAATCACATATCAATAATAGGAGGCATCCCGCTCTCCCCAATAACAATAATAGGAGGCATCCCGCTCTCTCCAATAACAATAACTCCCGTGTATTGGCCGTCACACGATGCTAGCACCACCCCTGCTAGCTGAGGTATCAAGATGCACCAGGGCTAAAATTTCCTGTTGTTAGCAGAAAATGATTCCAATAGGATTCTTCCACAAATACTATACGCATATATACCATATAATTCAATATAAACTTCTCAATATAATACAAATTTTCAGTCTCAATATATTACTCTGTCAAAACTTCCCAATAAGGGAATCACACACACACACACACACACACACACACACACATATATATATATATATATATATATATATATATATATATATATATATATATATATATATATATATATATATATATATATATATATATATATATATGCCCATATCTAAGGCAAACATATCACTGTAAAGATCAATATCATGTGCATAACATATTTTATTTGCCATAAAATGAAAAATACATGTAAAAATCGCATGTTCAATGCATTTCAAAATTCATCTGTTAAAAATTACCCATTCAGGGTTTATCATATATATATGCCCTTTTTCAAGGCAATCATATAACTTTATAAATCAATGTGTCGTATACAATATATTTTACTTACCATACAGTAAGAAATGCATTTAAAATCACATATTTAATGAGTTCAAAAATCTCATTTTCAAAACCATACTCTTCTTGAACTATATTTCTGATAGTAATTAGTTTCAGATACTTTAATCCATTTCAGAAACATATGAAAGTATAAATAACACATAATCATACTCATTTATCAATGTAAAGTTCAAGAAGAGTAAAAACAAGCTATAGGAAGAATTATCTACTCAAAGGTAAGGTCCAAAAACCTTGAAAATGACTCCGGATTTGCTAAATTTAGCCTCTAGGAGCTCGGTCAATGCTAAGGGTATTGTTCACCACCGAAAAATACTATTCACGCCGAAAATCACTATTTATCGCCGAAAAATACTATTCACCATCACAAAATTTTACTGAATCAACGAAACAATTTAATATCCTAATGTTTATCTAGTTTCTGAATCCATCTACGGAATTAGATTTCTAATTAGAAATTTCTAAGTAAGGTTTTTCAGAACTTATCTTTTACCGAAATTTTCTACTTCAGATCTACGACGATTCAACGGTTGATTTGAAAAATTGATCGGTCAAAACTGAAGTACTCTTCGTCCTGAATCCAATAACACTTTTAGTTTTGAGATCAGAAGCCTATAAACACTCCAAATCGAAAGATAAAATTGGATGTTACTATGCATCTTTCCTGTTTTTTTTTCTTTCTGATACTTCGTTGCCCCCGGTTTTATTTTATCATTCAGCTTTTTTTTAATATAATAATAATTATTAAATAATTAATAATAAGATTTTGTTTTATAAAAATTCATATAAATTCCGTTTTTCATCATAAAATATCTCAAAAATTTCTAAAAATTTCCTTTCTCATAAACCTTTAGTTAAACTCTTAAATCATAATTTTTCTTGATAAGAATCGTTATAAAATAAATCTCGAAATGAATATCTTTATTTGTATTAAAAGAAAGAATATTTCTAAAAATACAACAAAAATTCATTTGAAGCCAATATGATTATTTTAAGCGAAACATTACTTATTTTACTTAAAAATTCACTTATTTTTAACAAATCATAATCATTTCTACACAAATAAAAATATATTTGCTTATAACAAAACACTATCATTTAAAAAATAAAAAGTATGCGTCAAAACATAAATTCTCATATTTTCTTTCGTAATTCTTTAATCCATGTAACAAATAAACTTATTTTCACCGGTTCTTATCTCTATTTTCAAAATTTTCTCTTTTATTCTAAATTTTATTTAATTTGAATTTTCGTTAAATTTTACGGTTATTACACTTAGTCACTCCTCTAAAACATAGTGCCTTGAGGATTGTTTTAACCCATACAATGAATTCTTTATTTTGCTCAATTTTTTACTATGCCATTTAGGTACCATGCATCTAGGTGGAAGATCCATATAAATTTTTTAAAATAATTTTCCATGCATAAAGGCACTTTTTACATTAAATTGTTGTAATGGCCAATCCAAGTATATAGCTAAATATAAAAGGACACATGGATTGTGATTATTTTGGCTATTCACATAAAAAAATTTGTGTAGTTAATGCAATATGTTTAAGTAGATCCTTTTGCTCCTAGTGTTACTTTAAAGTGTTCAATTGATCTATTAGTCTTATACTTCACAATATAAATCCATAAACATCTAACTATTTTCTTTCCTATTGGAAGATCAACAAGTTTCCAAGTTTCATTATTTTATAGGGATTTTATTTCTTTATTCATAGCTACTTTTCACCTTGGGTCAGCTAAGACTTCCTACACACTGTTAGGAATAAATGCTTTAGAAAATTGATTCACAAATGACATATTTGATTTTGACAAACAATGGTTAGACACATAATGAATTATGGGATATTTGACTTTACTCAAAAGCTCAAGTTTATATGTTGGTGGAAGGACACCTCATGTATGATGTTGTAGTTGTCATATATGTGGCTCAAAAACACTTTCAAGAGGAGATTGGTATAGTATATTAGCTAAAGGTATCACTTTATCTTGAGTCTGTGGAATGAGAAGATTACATAGATTCACTTATTTGGTTATTGGGTGTCCAAATTTATGAGTCACCATTTGATTTCAATGTTATACAACTTATATCTAAGTTGGTCATATCTTGGTCACCAGATTTAACTGATTCAGTCAATTAATCATAATCTAGAATATTGTATTCTAAAGTATTAATTTCCTTCTATTTCTTCTTCTAAGATTCAGGCTCAGAAAAATACACAAATTCTTTGTGAAAAATAGCATTCATTATGATAAACATTATTTTTATAGAGGGTGATAGAATCGATATCCTTTTCAATGAATATAGTTGATACTTACGAAGTTGTACAAAGATGACGTAACTGGAGATATGATAAGGTAGATTAGACATACTTGGGCAATCATTGGTTCTATGAGAGCTTGGAATGGTGTTTAGAAACCTATAGAGCTAGAGGGTACTTAATTGATTAAATATGTTGTGGAAGTAAGCACTTTTCCTCAATAAGATGATGATAGATAAGCATCTAGCAATGAACTTGAACAACTTCCAATAAATGTCTATTTTGGGTTCTACGATTCCATGTTTTTGGGCAGTGTCAAAACAAGTAGTTTGATGGATTATTCCATCTGCTTCCAAATACTATTAAAAATCTATTATGACATTCTCCACCATTATCACTTTGAAGTACTCAAACCTTTGCATTGTACTATGTTCCAATCATTTTATGAAAATTTTGAAATAATAAGTTCACTTCCGCTTTGGATTTCATCAAGCATATCTATGTCATCCTAGTACTGTTATCAATAAACATGACAAACTAATGCGAGCCACTCAAAGTAGTAAATTTCACTACAAGAAATAAGAATTTTAGGGACCAACTTTTTGTGACGACCTAAAAAGTCATCACTCAAAAGCACTTTCAGTGAAGACTTATAGAGGTCGTCATTGAAAGATTTAGTTCCAGCAATTTTTAGTGACGACTTTTAGAAGTCGTCATAAAAACATACACTTTTAGTGACGAGTTTAGTGTAGTCGTCATAAAAAGTATAATTTCAGTAATGACCTTTTGGGTCGTCCCTAAAAGGTAAGTTTCAGTGACGACTACATCATCACTAAAAGTTAAAGAGAGATAAAAAAATAGCTCGATAAATTATGGTTTGTGAAAAAAGAGCCCGCTTAATTTTTTCACCTCACTCTTGTATGTTTACTCGTGAAAACCCCTCCCTGTGGAAATTGTCCTCGCCCTCTTCTTTATGATGTTTCCTGTGAAATTTCTTGTGCTACAGAAAGAAGAAGCCTGTCATTTCCTTCTCTTTGCCCCATTGTCACCTTAATTGGCCATGAAAGCCCCAGCGCCAACCAGTTCAGCATAGCTTGACCAAGGAGCTTGTATTTCAGGTTCTTCCATCTACTTCCTCTAGTTTTTGCTGTTTTCTTTTGATTGGGTTTGGAAATTATGCTTTTAAGGGTTTTATTTTGGAATTGAGGTGATTTTATAAGCTTTTATGTTTTCTTTTTGGAATTGAAGATAAAACCAATTGTGTGAAGATTGAGAAGTTTTTTGGTTGGGTTCGAGTAGCTTCTGTGCTAGGTGAAAATTGAGGGTTATTTCTCTGTTTTTGTGTGTCCAGGAAGCTTACATGCTGGGATGCAAATTCACCAATAATTCCACAACCCCTCAAGGGATTCTTACATGCTAGGAAGCTTATGTGTTGTGTTCATGAAACTGTGAGAGGTTTTCTTGCTCTGCTTCTTCTTGACCCATCCTGTAAGTCCTATTCACTCATTATTTCGAGGGATTCTTTTTTTTTCAAGTTTGTTTGTGTAGTTCAATTGAATCAAATTTTTGGCTGTGAACTGAAGCTATCGTTGATTGTGCCCCGTGAACTGAATATATTGCTAATAGTGATCTTTTTATTTTCCTTTGGATAAGTTTCATGAATGGTTTGATAGGGTTAGAGAGAGAGAGAGAGAGAGAGAGAGAGAGAGAGAGAGAGAGAGAGAGAGGAGAGGAGAGGAGAGGAAGGTAGGTGAGAGAACGAGTGCATGAATTGGAGGGACTACTATCTGCGAAATTGGATGGTAGCATAATCAGATCCTGGGGATAGGTAAATATATAATGAATATTTCTATATCATAAGTTTGACACACTATATAAATGGATTTTCCCCCTATTTTCTTTTGTTTATTTTTGGAGTTAAAGCTGAAACTAATGCATTTGTGCACTGGGTCTCTTTCTCTATTGTTTAAATCTGGTTAAGCGCCAAAGGTAGTTGAAACTTGTGTATGTTATGTTCTTGGTCTCTTTCTAAGTTTTTTATATCTGGTTAAGCACCAATAGTGGCTTGGTTGTGTTTCGTATAGATTAAGCTCTATATGGCCTCTGACACTACCATGATGGGGGAATTATATATGCACAGTAATTTTAAAGCTTCTGAACTAGATATATATGGTTAATAAAGTTTTATTATTAGAAATGATTTTAAGTATTCTAACTGTTTCCATGGGTCTAGGCATGCCTACTATTCGATCAACTAGATAGTGTAGTGTAATGTAAATAGATTTTTTTTTTAAAATGATACTCGTAGCCATGGGACTTTTGAATATAATATGGAAGTGGGTATAATACTCATAGCAAATTGTAGATAGATATGAGAAAAACTGAATTTAAAACTCTTTTCTTCTATTGCTGTTGGGGGAACCAATTCTTCGTTGAATTACTTATTCAATTAATTATCCAAAATTTTATCTTAATTGTGCAAAGTGTGATCCGTACATAAATGTAGCTAGTTTTTTTATATGTTTCTATTCTTACAAGTAGTTGCTTTATCTATTATCTTCTAAAAAGTCATCAACAAAGAAATTTAAATAAAGACAATTATGGTTGATATGCAGGATCTAACTCTCATTCTGTCAACCCTTCTGCATGTGGTTTGTAGTAATTATAATAACAAAGAACAGTCAGATTTTTATCTGGAATTGCAGGGACTACTATCTATTTCATTAGTAGGAATTTTCTGCATACAATAACTTCAGTTGACTTCAGTTACTCTTGTTACCATCATATTCAGCTCTGAAATAAGTTGTGACCATGACTAACCCTTGTGAATCCTGCTAGGTGATGTAGGATATTGGAGCATAGATTCTTTAAATAAAAGTTAATTGATTTACTTTTTTGATAATAAAGTCTCATTGGTTAAAGGAACCGAATCTTTTTTTAAACCCTTTGTTTTGTCTTTATTTCAGCCCATCTCCAACAACCCATTCCCCACACTTGTAATTTTTTTGTTTATTATTGTGTCAATCAAGTTGTAATTCTTAATGCACCAAGTTCATGTGTTTATTATTGTGTCAATCAAGTTGTAATTCTTAATGCACCAAGTTCATGTGTTTATTATTGTGTCAATCAAGTTGTAATTCTTAATGCACCAAGTTGATGTGAGAGTACCCCTTAAAATTGCTTGGCAAGAGGATTTAGTCCCCTGGCCATGATAACCCAAAAAAGAAATTCTCATACATATTATCCTTAAAAAAATATTCTCCACGTTTACTCTTACCATGGTTTCTTCCTTCTTCATATAAAAACAGAAAACCTAAACAATTGATGGAAACATAGAAGATGAGGAAACGACTTTTCTTTTATGGTCAAAATGAGGAAACATAGAACAAACATGATCTTTCCCAATGCAAGAAAGAAAATTACTATTTTAAGATTGCAATTTAGATTTAGAAAAATGAGGAAACATTTTGTGCAACCTCATTCGCTAGTTCATCGTAGTTAGGATTTCTACCACCATGCCTATATAATATATATTGATACGGGATAAGATAAGGCAACAGGTTTAAGGCTGCTTCAAAGACATCAATGCAATAACATTTTACCCCTGGTTCCTTCTTGTCTTTGGCAACAAACTCCAAGTAGCTTATTCGGTTTGGCACTGCTATTCGCAGTGGCTTTCCATTATTGGGGAATACCCACCCCCTAGGATATTATCAAAAAGGGTGACTCCTAAATCTTGATAAGGTTATCTTCATTGGAATGTTACAGCATATAATCATGCTGGTTTAACCATTCATGGTTTTAATTTTTTTAAATGCATGATTAAAAATATTTCCATGGAACCTTTGGCAGAGCATTACAGTTTCCTTGTTGTCCTGTTTGGTCATATGGAAACGTTAGAGAAAGCCTTTTAAATGGTGAAGGGGGTGAACATCATAGTAAATGCTAGAGTATAGGGTTCACTAATAAGGGGTTGTTATGTACACAAAAACCTAAAAATTGGGAGATATGTTGTGAGATCCTTTCTATAACTAAACTACTCCAATTAGATTATCTTGTCAAATATCTATGTTGAGGCTGGAAGGTGGGAAAAGGTTGAGAGTGAGGGTGCTAAGGAGAAAGGAAAAAGTTAGAAAGCTATCTCTCTACGGCAAAGCTGAGACAAGGAAATTTTTAGATCATATTGAAGACTTTTGCTGCACATATGACAGACAAATGATGGGCATAACTTCTTATTCTAGCAATACTTTCCTTGGTCTTCTTAATGTGGTTTTTGCCATTTAGTTGCTAGCCTCTAATAGTATCTGCTTCATTTTATCTTTGGTTTTTCAAAGCATTTTCTGGATAGCCTTTTGCTAATAAGACTTACTTTCTAACACAGGCTTCCCTGACTTGCACACTTTTTTTAGTTACTGATGATCACTGTAGCTTTTTTACTATAGCATGAGAAGCAGCAAAAGAATGAAACTAGGGACAATTGCAAAAAAAAAATATAATTCAATCTTTATTATTATTTATCTTCTCATCTTGTCTACTTATAGTGATTGAACTCACTAACATACTTTTAATGGATTGGCTTATCATAATTCTAGTTGATGTGAAACAGATGTTGGACCTTTTGTAATTCTTTTGACATTTTCTTATACCATTTTCTTTAGCCATGAACCATATGCTAGAATATGTTGTTTTTCGTGTGTATGCATGTCTATATGTGATTACTAAACTTCACGCATTTAAACTTCTATATTGATCCTTGCCTCTGTCCTAAACCCAACTGACACTTGATATAAGCCATTAAATCTGCTTGAACTCTAGATTACTGCAATTCTATGGACTTATATTTGTGTTGTGGCCCTGTTTGGGTCTAAACTCCAGACAGATTAATTCCCTTCATCTAATTTAAGCTCTTCTACCTCTATCATGTCTTGTCTTGTCTCCAGCCTTCAGGATGTAAATTAAAGGAGGAGTTCTTACCTTCATATTGTTCTACCTTTATGACAAATTTCAAAGTTCATAATCTCTGATTTGGTACTTAATTTCAAAGTCAGTTGTGTATTGTTTTCCTTTGTATTTAGACACTTAACTTCTTTGTTTGCAATTAGTCTTCTCACAACTATGTTTCTATTGCACACTAGCAACAACTCTTGTCTTTTCAGTAAGCTCTTCTGTCTTGGCTTGGTCAGCAATAATTATCAAAGTAAGAAATAACACAGTCCTATTGCTGAATGATGTAGTTATTTGATTTGCTCTGCCTTAGTTTCCATTTCAACTGAGTTTCTTAGTCCATCAATGATGATTTAGTTTTTGTTGTGTATATTATGTTGTTTATGTCAAACTAATACATAAGCTCTTCCGTCTTTTATTTAAAGTGCTCTTAACTTGGGTTCAGCAATCAAACTCTTTGTTCTTGAGGAAAATTCTGCAACTAATAAAAGAATAATTTATTAGAAGTATTTCATGAGTTCATAAATATAATTACACCATGGTAAAGCCATAAGAAGAATCAATTCTAGTTTGAAGTGAAACCACACTCGCTGGAGTTAATTAAGAACCAATAGCCTAAAAAATACAGAAAAAAGGTTAAAAAAAAGAAGGGGAAACGATTTATATGTGATCAAAATAAGGAAAGAATCATATTCATGACATCTAATTACTTTAGGATTGCGGATCAATATTTGAATGATCATACTTTATTTATGTAAAATACACCTAACTGACACTTGATATTCATAATTCTTTATTTATGATTTCTTCTCTTGAAATGTCCTAAACCCTAAGAATTGGCTTATAGTCTATTAGTGCAATATGTTATTCTAATAATCATGTTATTCCCCCATCTTCTCAATTGTACTATTTTTGTCAACATGACCCCATTCTATTCTAGCAATACACATACTCTTTATTTCGTCCAAATATATTGCTTTCTCTTCTTTAATCGCTCATATTCACTCCAATAAATTTTGTAGGCAATATTATGGACAAAAGTTGGTTGAATGTTAGGAATAGAGCTAATCCCATATACATCCAGGGGTGGATCAGTTTCTTCAATGGGCATACAGTGAATTAAGGATAAGAAGCAGAATTAGGTGCCCATGCAAAAAATATAGAAATGTGGTGTTCAAAGTGAATTGTGAAGTACGGTTTGATTTATTGAAGAATAATTTTTTGGAGTCTTACAAGGTCTGGGATCTTCATGGAGAAGTTGTAGGGATGAATTCAAATCCCCCTGATGGAGGAAATATTGGTGAGGAAGACGACATGACTGGGATGATATATGATGCGTACGAAGTTGTGAACACAGAGGAGTTGAATACTAATATAAAAAATAATGAAGAGCCAAATGTGCATGCAAAGAAGTTTTACCAATTACTAGAATACGTCGAAACAAGTCTATATCCAAATTGTGACAATGTGTCAAAGTTTTCATTCATTGTTAGGCTACTTAATTTGAAGTGCCTTAATCATTGGAGCGACAAGTCTATGGACATGTTGTTGGACTTGTTTAAAAAAGTGTTGCCGGATGGAGCCCAAGTACTCAATTCCTACTAAAAAGCCAAGAAGGTTATTGAAGACTTGGGTTTAGACTATATAAAAATAGATGCATGTAAAAGTGATTGCATTCTATACAGAAAAGAACATGCTAATGCACAATCATGCCCTAAATGCAAGTTGTCTAGATGGAAATCAAATGGACACAGAGGCAAAAAAGAAGCACATAAAGTCCTTCACTTTTGTCCAATAAATCCTAGGTTACAAAGATTGTACATGGTAGGATACATTGCTAAAGATATAAGGTGGCACAAGGAGAAACGTGTGGATGATAGTGTGCTTAGGCACCCAGCTGACTCTATTGCTTGGAAATCATTTGACGATTAGTACCTAATTTTTCAGTTGACCCTAGAAATGTAAGGATGGGTTTAGCAAGTGATGGCTTCCAACCATATAAAAACATGAGTACCAATTATAGTATCTGGCCAGTTGTTCTTGTACCATATAATTTACCACCTTGGAAATGCATGAAACAACCATACTTCATGATGACACTTTTAATTCCAGGCCTTAAGTCTCAGAGATGATATAGATGTATATTTGGAACTAATGATTGAAGAGCTGAAAGAATTGTAGCAGTCAGGGGTGGAGATAAATGATGCTCATTCAAAGTCAAATTTCAGTATGCAAGCTGCTATGGTAATCTTTCAGGGTGATCAACAAAAAGAAAATTAGCATGTCCTTGTTGTCACAAACATACACACTTAATATTATTGAGAAGTAAATTATGTTATATGGGACATCGTCGCTTCTTGCCAGCCAATCATTCATGGCGTCGGAATAAGAGGGCATTTGATGGTAAAGTGGAAAATAATGTCGCCAATACATATTTGAGTAGTGAAGAAGCACTTGAACAACTATAACTCTTGCCGAGTGTGACATTTGGAAAGGGCAATAAGCGAATGCACAACCAATCGAGTGTTGCTTATAATTGGAAGAAGAAAAGCATTTTTTTGAACTACCCTATTGGAAAACACTTTTATTGCGGCATAATCTTGATGTCATGCACATTGAGAGAAATGTGTTAGACAATATTGTTTCCACAGTAATGGATATGGCTGGAAAGACAAAAGATTCGGTGAAAAGCCGATATGATTTGATGGACTTGGGGATTAGGCCAAGTTTGCATCCTATTAATGATGGGAACAACATTTTACTACCAATAGCAAGTTATGCGTTATTGCCACAAGATAAGTTAAAAGTTTGTAACTTTTTGGCTAACTTAAAGGTTCCCGATGCATTTTCCTCAAATATTTCAAGATGTGTCAATGTATCAAAGAAAAAGATTTTTAGATTGAAATGTCACGACCATCATATATTGTTGCAGGAACTATTTCCAATTGCCATTCGTCAATTGTTGCCTAAGGAAGTGAGTGATCCCATAATAGATTTGGCACAATTTTTCAAGATTCTATGCTCGAAGTGTTTAACCACGGAAGACTTGGATTTTATTGAAAAAAAGATTACCATTACATTATGTAAACTATAATCGGTGTTCCCTCCGGTATTCTTTGACGTTATGGTTCACTTGCCAGTACACTTGGCCCGAGAAGCAAAGATAGCTGGGCCTGTTCAGTACCGATGGATGTATCCAATTGAAAGGTAACAATTTTTTATTCTTACCTAAGAAATATTTGTTTCTGATATTAGGAACCCTATTAATTTTAACTCGCTTTTGTAGGTATTTACGTACATTGAAATCATATGTTCACAACAAAACTCGTCATGAAAGCTCAATTGCTGAAGGTTATCTAGCAGATGAGAGCCTCACCTTTTGTTCAAGATACTTGAGCAATATTCCAACAAGGTTTAATAAAGTTCCAAGAAATGATGATACAAACATGAAAACATGTGGGATGTCAATATTTAGTCAGAGCGGACAACCAATTGGTGCAACCAAATCTATTTTATTATCTAACAAGGAATTTGATCAAACTTGTCTATACGTGCTACAAAATTGTGAAAAGATTTGGCCATTCATAGAGTAAGTCAATTATAGTTTGTTAGTAATTAAATTATAAGTAGGTTGAATTATAATAGATGAAATGATATAATTTGTAGGGAGCACAAATTAGAGTTTGAAACAAAAACAAAAACATCAAATGTTGATTCAAGGCACGTGAAAGAGTTTTCCAAATGGTTTAATCACCAAGTAAGTATAATTCAAATTAGGTCAACCACTACATTATCTCATTAGATATGTCATAACCTCTAAGTGTTGTCAATTTTCAATAGGTTACAAAGTCTGGTTCACATTAGCAGGGGGACGATGAATTGGTAAGCTTAGCCATTGGTCCCCAAAGAGTAGTATATAGGTATACAACAATTCTAGCTAATGGATTTAGATTTCATACAAGAGATCGTGAATCCCAAATAAAAACTCAAAATAGCAGGGTTCTTATGAAAGGAGATGATTTAGATCCTGAGAAGAAATATTATGGCATTCTCGAAGATATTTATGAGTCGTCCTATGTGGGGGATAGGAAAATATACCTCTTCAGTGTCACTGGTGGGACGTTGTTCATTTTGAAAGAGGATATAAAGTCGATAAATATGGATACACAAGCGTGAATACTCGTTTTTAATTGAATATGAATGAGCCATTTGTTATGGCGTCACAAGAAAAATAAGTATTATATTTGAATGATATTGTCGATAGAGTATGACTTGTTGTTGTGAAAACAAATCCCCGTGACCTTTTTAGCATACCGCAAAAAGATGATGAAGGTGAGGAATTATGTACTGAAGATGCATACCAGCAAGAGGAGGTTGAACATAATGAGTTCATTCATAGTAAGAACCATGATGACATTGCAGTGATATTATGTAGGGATGACGTTCAACCTCAAATTGTTAGTCATCAGAGTCAAGAGAGGAGTGCCAGAAAATTTGATTTTATCAATGATGATGAAGAAGAAGAAGAGACTATGTATGAGAAAAGCGATGAAAGAGATTTTTCATCTGAAGACTCTATATGAAATGTACATTATTGTGAATGTATATACTATTTGACTATTTTGAATGTATATTATTGTTGTAATATACACTTAGCTGGCACTTGAGTTGTAATTGTTCTTTGTTTTTGTCGCTTGAATTAATTATTCAAAGTAATATTTTATTTCACACAAAGTTTTGAATTAAATTCCTTGTATTTTATTAATGAATCACTTATACTGACAACATAGTTTATAAGCTGTAACATGTTGATTTAAAGATGGTAGGAAGAGGAAGAGGCAGACGAGGATTTTGTGAGTCTAGAGGTGCTACACAGGCTACTCCTAATGTATGGACTCCACATTTTTGCACGCAACTGCACCAAGAAGAGAGCCGAGCACAACCTACCACACAAACTTCTTGGCATCCAATTAGTAGTGTAGGTAATCAAATTAAAACTTTACACTTTTTATTTAAGGTTTACTATGTACTTAATACCTTATTATCATTTGATTCATAGCTTCTTGCAGTATAGCAAAGAATGTTAACGGATCATACAAATGTATTTAAGTAGATTCAAAGACAAAAAATTCAAATTGAGATCCCCGATGATATCCTTCGAGCTATGGGAGTAGGATCAAGGGATCTCATTAACTATATTGGACATATCACAAGATGCACTTGTCCCTTAAAGGAGAGGGATTGAACTAAAATTTGGGAATGATGTGGAGACCAGATCTTGTTGAAAGTGAAGGTTATAACCAGCACAATCATACTTATATATCCATATTCACTCTTTGAATTTAACATCTCTGGATTCATTCTTGTAGGAAAAATTTGAGGTCCGTGCAAGTATGGCAAGCCAATTTGATTAATTAATTGTAGCCACTACACAAAGGCCGTACAAAACCTAGAGAATTCGCTTGCACAACTTCTACGCCAGGTACAACACTGATGAAGAAATACTAGCGCACACACCTCCAGCAGTCAATGATGACGAATGGAAGCACTTGGTCAATTATTTTGGCTCAAAAGACTTTAAGGTATTAAGTACTATCGTACTTGGTGTTTTGATATGAATTGTGCTTTGGACATTGACTATTGGATTCATTGTAGGATAAAAGTTCAACAAACGCTCAAAATAGAGCCAAACTGACAATAAAACATACGTGTGGTTCGCGGTCGTTTGTCGAAGTTGAGGAATCAACGGTGAGATTTTAAAATTATATATCGTCATAAATCTATTTACTGTGCATGTTATCATTCAACCATTGATTACTCATGATATTTTTTCATAGAGAAATGCTGAAACTGGAGAGAAGGCACTGATTGATGAGATATGGCAAATGTAGCATACCCGTAAGACCAAAGACGGAGAGTTGTTGATATGGTCAGACACAAAGTCTTAAGAAGTTCATGTATAATTTAATATTGTTAATTTTTATAACTTTTAATTTATATTTTTTTTCTTATTCTGAATGTATACTTAATTTAAATATAGGGACGACTGTAAGATATTGTAACAAAGCAGTCACAAGAAGAAGCTACAGTTTTGAGCAACGAAGAAATCTTGACCCAAGTTTTAGGTCAAAGGACGGGGTATGTTCATGGCAAAGGATACGACATGAGACCTCCTTCCAAGAAAACCTCTGTCCAAATCACTCATCAACATCTTCAAGAGCAAAAGAGAAAAATACATGAAGAAGTTGCTGCAGAACTATGTAAAGAGATGCATGAAGAGATGAAATTACGAGAAGAAAGAATGCACGCACCGTTTCAAGCACAGTTGCAAGCACAATTTGAAGAAAGGCTGCAAGCACAGATGACCTCTTTAATCACATCTCTTCAGTAGGTAATTCTATATGTTCATACTTTTATATTGATCACAACTTGATAAATAAAGATTTCAAAATTGTTATTAAACTTGCACTTATAAACCTACCCCTTTTCCATTACTATGTTTATAAGTGTTTGTGCATGCGCTTTTTTACATCCATGGGTGTTTGTATGTATGTAAATGTCATATTGGTTTCTATTACCAGCATATTGAATCTAAACTTTATGTTCAAAGTCTAAAACCATTTCATCATTTAGTAATTGTGAAGGTTGATGTTTATTATTTTCCTTCATCATTTAGTAAATGTCATCGTAGTATTACTTTGTGGTTATGAGGGGGTAGATCTGCCATTAAATTAAGTTGATAAATATATATATGAATTCTAAAATCTGAATTATTTTCCTTTATCATTTAGTAATTGTGAAGGTTGATGTTTATTATTTTCCTTCAAGTTGATAAATATGAATTAAATTAAGTATTCAGAAAATGGCATGCCCTATATAAAGCTGAGAATCTAATATAAGATTAAGAGGATAAGATGATCATTAAGAAAAATCATGTTTGGCAATGCCCACCATCATCCTTTTTTGACAGTTGCGTTATATATATTTGGCTCTCTTGGGTTCTCTCATTTCCATTACTTTTTCATATTTAACTATTGTTCTTTTTTCATTATTATATATTATTTTTCAAAATATAAAATAATAATAATAAAATCTCATCATCATGTGGTCCAATGTAGAATTTGGGATCACTGCTATTTGGAATGTTAACATCAATGCCATTTGTTTCCAGTGTGTGGTTTTAATGCCTAAGAAAAGAGCAGGAAATAGTTAGGATAATGAAAAGAAGATCCTATCTATCTTATGCCTTTTATGCCTTTTTGAGAATATAAAGCTATCAGAAACTATCATCCCTATATAAAGTTGGCAACCTTGACATCATGTGTCAACTTGTATGTTTTGCAGGTTTTTGCTTCCCTATTTTCTTAAATGTTTGGATTTTCTGTTTTGAATGAGTTCCATTACATTAACATTACAAGTCATTATGTGGTGCTGATTTACTTTAAGAATAGATGTTACAATAGTGAAATTAGTTTCTTTAAATTAGTGGAGGAATTTTGATTTGGTCCAGTAGTATATCAGAGCAGCAGCTATAACTTATCTTTCTTGTACGGTATTGATGCTTAAGGAAAACCAGGATTTCAAGGTTTGTTTCATATCGTCCAATGCCTTCAATTGGCTCACATTCTCTAAGAAGATAGAAAGTATATGTGGGATTAAGGCATTCTTCTAATTCTAGCATAAGATACATGTTTTGGGATTGGTTGTGCCCCTCATAATATATCAGCTTGTTAAATTTTAATAAACCTGTATAAAAGAAAAAAGAACAAGCTAACAATCTATGTAGATTGAACAGATTGTGATGGAAATGGATTTTTAACATTTTATGGCAGAGATTTGGTAAAGGCATTTTTTGGGGTTGCCAGAGTTCTATCATAACGCCTCACATAAATGCTTTCTACATCTGCAAGTGAAGTGGATGTCCTTTTCATCTCCCCTTGATACTGTTTCGTATATTGCTTAGTAACATTCAAAATTGAATCTTATAAGTTGGATATTTGTCAGCTCTGAAAAAATAGAACAAATATTTGTGTGTGAAATGAAATTCCAAAATCTATTTTGTGCTCGAGGGTCTGCATAGATTCAATCTTATGAGCTGGCTGGTGTACACATTTTATTTCCATTTGAAAGGAAAAATGGTTGTATATATAATTTGAAGAGTTTGGATGAATTTGTAGGTATGCATTCCTTTTTCTTTCCATTTTTTTAATATAAGAAATATAAGTTATGAAAAGTTTCTTAATGGCTGTTTATGTTTTTTGTTATGAAATTCAGGGCTACCACATATTTTTCGGTTATCTTGAACATTTTTTTGATATATATAGTTGTATATATAATTTGAAGAGTTTGGATGAATTTGTAGATATGCATTCCTTTTTCTTTCCATTTTTTAATATAAGAAATAGAAGTTATGAAAAGTTTCTTAAAGGTTGTTTATATTTTTTTGTTATGAAATTCAGGGCTACCACATATTTTTAGGTTATCTTGAACATTTTTCTGATATATATATATATATATATATATATATATATATAAACACATAATTATTGTTCCTATTTAATTTGCTTTAATTTTGTTACTTTCGAGTATTAATTTGCTATTGTGTGTTATTGATAGGAACAAATCTTAATAGCTTCAACGGGTAGTGTTGTACCAAATTCTACAACTAATGTAGCACCAGTATCTCCAAATGAACCATCGAATTTGTCACGACCCAAAAATAGAAGTACGTAACCGGCACGGGTTTTGAGAATAATCTCATCCCATAAGCCTCTAGTATGATACATATAAATGATTTTCTCATAAATAGTATAGATTGTAACCAAACACATAATCACATTCATTTGAGAGCTTACTGTATAATTTCAATAATCTCAAATATACATAAATACTCTGTAAATGGAAGTTGAGATCTTGCCTGTGATATATGGAGCAACTCTAGAGTACAAGTACAATGTAAATTAAAATCTACGAGCCTTGAAAATAAAGTAGGCTCACCCAGAGATCATGTCATCTAGCTGGTCAACTATCTGAAAAAAAAATGTAGAAATATCGTGTAGTGAGGTTGACAACTCAGTGAACAAATATAGTTTACTATAACTGAAACAGAATAGACCATTCGCACGAGTTTTCATAAATAGAAATTATGGTAGAATATAACATTATCTAAATCAATGTATATAACAGCAAACTAAAGCTTTAAAGAAGGTAAATTTTGTTAAAAGAAAATCTAAAATCTTAAGATTTAGTATAATAAACAATAATTTCAAAATCAGTTAAAGAAATAGAAAGATAACTCTTTATATAAAAAAATGTTTAGAGGAGGACTCAAAGTAGATCCATAATTATAATTTTTATACCCAAGCACAAAGTCTGGTAAGGGCAATCACCATATACATTGTTTTATCCCAAGCACATAGCAATGGGACGGGTAAATCACCATATTCTCATAATTCATATCATAAGGTTTGGAGGAGCTCTCCTCAACTCCCTGACCTTTCCATATGTTGACTGTCCTAAGCACACAGCAATAGGACGGGTAAATCATCACATTTTCATCATAGGTAACCAGGCCAATTGCCACTGGCTATTGGAGGAGACATACCTCAACTCCACATTTATTCACATTTCAATCCTCATGTGCCCGTTCGCACAAGGGGCTAGCAACTTTCTTGCTAGCTAGGCTTTCATGGTGCACCAAGGCTAGCTATCTCTGTCGCTAGCTAACAGTGTTTCTATCAATGATTCCTCCAAAATAAACTAATTTAATAAATCAAAAATATAAGTTGAAAGAAAAATTGAAAATTATGAGATTAAAATTATTTTTAAGACAATTTAATTAAAAATATACTTTCTTTTAGCAAAACATAATCATTTACAATAAAAATATATATTTTTTTTAGTAAAACATTATTATTTTAAAAATAAAAATTTCGGGATATTACAAAATTGATTGTAGCACCAATATTTAATAGCTCTCTTGTTATGTGTAATATTTTTAGTTAATTGACATTTTGTAATTGTTTACAATGTTATAGTAGAAATTATTCTATATATATTTTTATTATTTCCTTTGATTCTTTTTTTCATTATTTTTTATTTTTTTAATTACAAATGAAATAATAAATGCAAAAAAAAAAATTAACTGAGAGGATTCAGTGACGGCTTTAGTCGTCACTAAAACTGCACTATTCGACCCTTTCATGATGACCTTATAAAAGTCGTAACTAAAAATAGATTCAGTGACGACTACATTCGTCACTAAAAGCCACTATATAATATAGATTTAGTGACTACCTCAATAAGTCGTTATTGAAAGTTGCCATTAAAACTAATCATCATAAGACATTTTTTGTGCCGACTTAAAAAAGTCGTCATAGATTCTCTTTTTTGTGACGACTAAAGTCGTCACTGAAAACCATAATATTTATTCAATGAACTCATTTTATGACAACTTTTAGTCTTTTTGTGATGACTTTAGTCGTCACAAAATCCTAATTTTCTTGTAGTTGGATAGTCCCCATACATTAAAATGAATAATTGTAAATGGAAGTGGGCTTTTATTTAATTGTAATAGAAAAGAAGCATGATGGTTTTTTTGCAATTTCACAAACATCACACTTAAAACTATAAATAAAAAATGTTGTAAATAAACTATAAAATAATTTTTTTATGTATCTAAAGGAAGTATGTCCTTAACATTGATGCCCTAACGAGATTCCTTTTCTTTTTTCTTTCCTTCAATGTCATCCACCATCAAAACTTATTGTAATTTGTTAGAATTTTTTGACATCAAGTTTAAGTAATACAACTTTCTCTTCCTAGTACCATAATCAATAATCTCCGTAGTTTGGATGTCCTTGAACACAAAACATTTAGGCAAAAAAATATTATAACATAAGATAAAGTTTATGTTATATAAGACAGACAAAAAGTTCTAAATTTCTATTTTTATTGTTACAAGAATTGTTATATATTATAAATTTATTTATTTATGTAATAAATATTGTCATAATTTCACCCTGTATTTTAAAAAATTATTAGGGTAAAATTCAATTTTAATAGTAAAATTTGCATTGAAATTTGATTTAATCTTTAAAATTTGTTTATTTAAACACATGACTAATTTTTTAGATTTTAAGACTAACTCCGTTAAAATAAATTAATAAAATAGACTTCAACACACATAACATTTAACTTGATGAATTATTTGTCAAAATAATTGACTCATTTAAAAAAATTTGTGTCATAAATTTATGAAGACACGTAATTATTAATTGTAAGTATTTTCTTTTCCTTAAAAGTGCTATTTTTATTTCTGAAGTTTGAATAAAATTTTAATTTTGCCTCAAAAATTTTATTTAATTTAAATTTATTCCATATTATTATAAAAAGCTTCAATATTATTTTAATCTCTCAATTTGAATGACAACAAATGCAAAGGTGACATTTTTGTGTGTTTATTAAACATTTTTGTTACCAGGCATCTTATCATCATTTTTTTCTTTTTTTCTTTTTTTTTTGGCTCTATTTCTATTTTCTCCCTCCTCCCTTCCAGGATCAATCATAAACAAAGAATCCAAGATTATGTCACACAACTCAAGTAAGTAAATTTAACTTCGATAGTTAATAGACATTTGTACTACCAAAAATTCATATTTTTTTAAAAAATTTACAAAAAAGAATAATATTAATATTCAAAAATATTTGTGCTGCTTAATTGTCACATGTTCTGATTGTTGTCAATAGAAAATGATATTAGAGACAATCCGTATAAGATGCTGACAGTCATATAACCAAAAATTCAATAAAATTGTATCTTCAAACAATTCTTTCATTTTTATACTTCATTTTGTCTTTGCTTTTTTTAAGATAAAATAATTTTCTGAAACCAATTATTGTAAAAATTATTTCTAATTTAAAAAATTAAAGAGAAAGTAAAATTTAAAAATAAATGAATCTTTTGAAAATTTGGGTTTTCTTTAAAATTTATTTTAATATATTTTAAAATTTTAATTTTTAAAAAAATTATTTTCTCCTTAAAACTTAAAAAAATAACATTTTTAAACGAATTTTGATTTTTTTTTCCTTCTAAATTTATTTTTAATATGTATTTAAAGTTTAATTTTTTTCAACAAATTATTTACAACAATTTTCTCTTTAGAAAATTAAATATAAAATAAAAGTTAAAACTTTCTAACAACAATTTTTTTTCAGAAAATACTTTTATTTTTATACTTCACTTTCTCTTTGCTTTTTTAAAGAGAAAATAATTTATAAAATAATTTTTTCAAAAAAACATATTGTAAAAATTATTTTTTATTTAAAAAATTAAAGAGAAAATAAACTTAAAAATATAATTATTTTTTAAAATTTGAGTTTATTAATTTACTTTAATAAACTTTTAAAATTTAATTTTTTTTTGAAAAAATAATTTATACAATTAAAATTTTATATAAAATAATTAATAATATAATTTTATTAAATATATGAAAAATTGAGGGAAAACTTGAATTTCTTACTTTCAGGGGGGACCATAGGTCGCCACTGAAAGCTATTCTGGCAATCTTAGTAGCGACTTAAACTAGATCGCCATTGAAAGGTAATATTTTACTGGCTATTTTTTAGAATCGCCACTGAAAGGTAATATTCAGTGGGGACTTATCAGAGTCACCACTAAAAGTAATTTTCAATAACGAATTTATTAAGTCGTTATTAAAATTTTAGTTTACAACTTCTTCTTTCTAGTACCATAATCAATCGTCTATTTAGTTTGAATATACTTGAACACAAAACATTTAGGCAAAAAAATATTATAACATGAGATTAAGTTTATGTTATAAGAGACAGACAAAAAGTTGTAAATTTCTATTTTTAGTTATAAGAATTGTTATATATTATAAATTTATTTATTTATGTAATATATATTGTCATAATTGTACCCTGTATTATTTTAAAAAATTATTTGGGTAAAATTTAATTTTAATAGTTAAATTTGCATTGAAATTTGATTTAATCTTTAAAATTTGTTTATTTAAACACATGACTAATTTTTTAGATTTTAAGACTAACTCCGTTAAAATAAATTAATGAAATAGACTTAAACACACATAACATTTAACTTGATGAATTATTTGTCAAAATAATTGACTCATTTAAAAATTTGTGTGTCATAAATTTATGAAGACACCTAATTATTAATTGTACGTATTTTCTTTTCCTTAAAAAGTGCTATTTTTATTTTTGAAGTTTGAATAAAATTTTAATTTTGCCTCAAAAGTTTTATTTAATTTAAATTTATTCCATATTATTATAAAAATCTTCAATATTATTTTAATCTCTCAATTTGAATGACAACAAATGCAAAGGTGACATTTTTGTGTGTTTATTAAACATTTTTGTTACCAGGCATCTTATCATCATTTTTTTTCTTTTTTTTTCTTTTTTTGGCTCTTTCTATTTTCTCCCTCCTCCCTTCCGGAATCAATCATAAACAAAGAATCCAAGATTATGTCACACAACTCAAGTAAGTAAATTTAAATTCGATAGTTAAAAGACATTTGTACCACTACAAAAAAAATTGCTTTTAGCGACCGAATTTAGCGACCGACACAAATCCGTCTCCAATTGAGACTGACGAGCCACTATTTGCGACTGAATTGTTGCAAAATTATTTCACATACTTTGCGACCGATATAGCTACTGATAGTGGGGTGGCAAAATTTTTCGATGACAAAAGCGTGGCAGAGTAGTGGCAGATTGGTATACTGCGACCGAATTTTGTGACGACCAGTATCAGTCGTTAATAGCGACCGAATAGTATCGGTTTGTCACCGAATATGTGTAAAATCAATTTCAAGTTGCCTGGCATCAGCGTCTCGGTGCCCTAAATCAAAAATTCCCAAATTGGCGTCCTGGGCTCCTCTCTTCTCTGTCGTGAGTGCTGTCTTCCTCCGATAGCCTTGTGCCGCCAGTGGCCGTTCTCCAGTCGCCGATGGATTAGCTGAGTCCCATCGTGAGTGTGGACGTCTTGCTCCTATCTTCTCTGTCGTGAGTCCCGTGAGTGTGGACGTCTTGCTCCTATCTTCTCTGTCGTGAGTCCCGTGAGTGTGGACGTCTTGCTCCTCTCTTCTCTGCCGTGAGTCCCATCGTGAGTGTGGACGTCTTGCTCTTCTCTTCTCTGTCGTGAGTCCCTTCGTGAGTGAGCCACGAGTAACCGTTCTCCCGGCCAGATATGTGGACGTCTTGCTCTGTTTCGTTTTGGGTGCTAAGATCCTTAGGTAGTATTGGTCCTTTGTATGTGCCTGACAACAAGTTTATCTGTCGTTTTAAGCTCAATACTAACAGATAACATGTTGTTTACAGATATGTCGCATTAAGCTCCTTATGTTTCTCCACATGGTGACAGAAATCACAATTCTTATTTAATTTTTGTCTTTCAAAACAAAGAAAGGAAGATTCATTGACATGAAAAAATCAAGTATAATGGAAGTATAAACCATAGCAAAAGGGAAATGTTAGGTTTGTAGGAAGCCTTTTCACCCTTTTTTTCTGTTTTAAGTTGAAAGAAAATTTTATGAGGAAGCTTGATCTTCTGTAACATTTAGTGAAGTGTGTGTCTAAGCCTTTCATGATCTAGTTTGACATCTTGGTCTTATTGTGCACTTGATTTTCTTATATAGTTTGTCAATGTGTGAGGTGTTCTTGTATTTGGCTTGTAGAAGGTACATCAATTCAAAGTTACAGGCTTTGATTTGATCCTTTTCCAAGCATCTGGTAATAAAAGATACTTACATTCCCATGTCGTATAACTCAATCATGTAAAGAGTCAGTCAGGATCACATATTCCACCTAGTTACAGCCTATGCTGCACAAATTTACATGATCTACACAATACCACGAGGGCAACATATTAAAAAAGGACAGGTCATCAGGTTTGATATACATTGCCCCTCGGATCAATTTTCTAGTATTACAACAAAGTAAGCAGAATAACTAAAATTACCAAGTCATAGAATGTAGAGAACTTAAAAACCATATATTTTATTCTAACAGTAAAAAATTAGAACTGCTAGCTGGAAAATGCATGAAGTGACCTACCTCTGTGTTCTCAAACATCCTCAGCACAATGTAAACAACATGTTTGTCTGTGCCTGACGACATATCCTTAGGTAGTATTGGTCCTTTGTCTTACACTCACTTCAGGCATATGGCTTTCTGAATGAGCTCTTGACAACATGTTTATCTGTTAGTGTTATCTATGCCATTCATCCAGATGAACTGTCCTGATATATTGAAGCTATATCTGTAAATGTAGCATTTGTATATGGCATCAATTAATGCATGATGCATTAGTCTATGGGGATGATAGTTCCTTGCTCTCTAATTCTCACTTCGATGTAAGCTATATCTGTAAGCTATATATATGCCATCTGTTCGTGTTATCTGTAAATGTTTTTCTTTGCTCTCTAATTCTCACTTCGATGTCTACTTGCTCTTTTTCTTTTTTGAACATCAATTAATGCATAATGCATTAGCTGGGGTTCTTCAACTTACTCTACTAAGTCACAAAACATAAATTAATATTAAACAAATCAAAACTGAGACTGATAGTGTTGAGTTGTTTAAAATAAAGACATTCAAATTACTTTTTGAAAAAAAACCTTTAATCACTGGAAATCAATTTTTGAGAAGCTTATTTGAGGAAGAAGAACGAGGGTGTTGCCTCAATTATCAATGCAACAGAAAAAAGTCCAAGTCTACATGATGTTTTGCTATTTTTTTTTTACACTCACATTCTTAATTTTCTTATTTGACACAACTTTTAGACATTGCAAAGAGCCTTCATCTACCAAAATAAATCTTACTTACCACTTGAATTTACTTATTTTTCCTCCAAATTATTTTGGTCCGAAAATATTATATTATAATATTTGAATAAATAGTTTAATACCAAACCCCTTATCAGTTTTTCTTTTTCTTTTTTTTTTCATCATGTGTGGGAAATACTATTAGACAAGAACAGAAAGTTTAGAATATCAAACTGTGAACTTATTCAAGTTTAGAATAAAAACATTATTGAAGTAGTGGGGAAGAGTACATAGACAGACAACGGTAAATAGATTCACTTAACATGTGAAAAAGAAAGCTACATGAGAAAAACTATAACGGCCATACGTACTAATGAGGCACAATCAAAGGGTTCTTCTTTATGTGAGAAAAACTATAACTGCAAATTTATTAATCTATTGGTAGTTGTATTCCCAGCAATTGGTAATGGAAGTTAAGATGGTTAACTAGCTGGTTTTTCATTACAATATGTGGATGTATGAAATAATATCATAACTTATCTACTAATAACTTGTCTTACAGTTGGTTATCAGTATGAAAATTCCGAAAAATCGAAGGTGGATGTATAATAGGTTAAATGAGAAGAAGTCAGGAATATTGGATGAGTTTGTGGATGGAGTTGTTGAGTTCATTCGTTTTGCTACTAGTCAAAGCAGAAGTGAAACAGCCGATTTCATTAGGTGCCCTTGTATAAAATGCAAGTGTCAGTCATACAAGACAGTGGATGATGTTAAAGTTCATTTGTTTAGCAAGGGATTTATGCCAAATTATTATTGGTGGACAGCCCATGGAGAAGTATCACCACAAATGATGTCAATTATTGGTGAAAATTCGTACTATGGTGAAGATGGACAGAGGAAAGAATACAATGTCTATCAGCAAATGATTATGGATGCAGCCGGACCTGAAATTGGTGCTCAATTAGAATTTGGTGAAGCCGTAATTGAAAATGTGGAGGAGGATCCAAATCCAGTCGCTCAGAGATTTTATGACATGTTGGCTTCTTCACAAGCACCATTGTGGGAGGGATGCGAGACTCAGTCGGAGTTGTCAATGTCACTGTGGGCTATGAGTTTGAAGTCAGATTATAATATGTCCCAAGGTTGTTTTAATCGAATGGTTAAGGGTATTGGCAGTGCATTACCAAATAAAAATCGTATGCCGGATAACCTTTATTATGCAAAGAAGAATGTCTCACAGCTTGGGATGGGATGTGTTAAAATTGACTGTTGTCCAAAAGGTTGCATGTTATTTTACAAAAATGATGAGCAGCTGACACGTTGCAAATTTTGTGAGGAAGAACGATATAAAACTACTAGACGAAAGGGCAACTCAAAACAGATTCCTAAATCCCGGATGTGGTATTTTCCTATCGTTCCAAGACTCCAAAGGTTGTATTCATCAATGTCCACTGCTGGTCATATGAGATGGCACAATGAGAACCAGAGAGAGGATGGTGTATTGTATCATCCGTTTGATGGAGAGGCATGGAAACATTTTGATAGAGTATATCCAGAATTTTCAAATGATCCTCGTAGTGTGAGATTGGGGCTATGCACTGATGGATTTAATCCACACGGGCAATCTCGTAAAACATATTCGTGTTGGCCTATGATTTTAACTCCATATAATCTTCCCCCATGGATGTGTATGAAGAGAGAATTTATGTTTTTGACAATCATAATTCTGGGTCCATCGAATCCGAAGAGTAAGATAGATGTTTATATGGAGCCGCTCATAGATGATTTGAAGATTTTGTGGAATCAAGGCATTGTAACTTATGATGTATCCTTAAAGCAAAATTTTGTGATGAAGGCAGCATTGATGTGGACTATAAATGACTTCCCTGCTTATGGAATGTTATCAGGTTGGTCAACTGCAGGAAAGCTTAGTTGCCCAATTTGTATGAATCAGTCGAAAGCGTTTTATCTTAAGCACAGTCGTAAGGTAACATTCTTTGATTGTCACCGTAAGTTTCTTCCACTTAATCATCCTTACAGGAAGAATAAAAATTCATTCAAAAAGCGTTGTGAGGAACACTCTCCCATTCCAAAACGGTTTAGTGGTGAAGAGATATGGGATATAGTTAGAAAAATACCTACCATCCAAGAATCTCAAGGAACCCATCTACCCGGGAGTAGTAGGGATCATAATTGGACAAAACAAAGTATACTTTGGAGTTTACCATATTGGAAAATACAACTTCTGCCTCACAATATAGATGTGATGCACACAGAGAGAAACGTGTTTATGAACATATTTAATACAGTAATGGACATAAAAGGTAAGACAAAAGATACATGTCAAGCCAGACTTGATATGGGTGAAATTTGCAGACGTAAGCAACTTGAGATGCAAAAAATTGGCCATGATAAGTACATAAAGCCCAAAGCAAAATATACTTTGAGTAAATCACAACGGTTAGCAATATGTGAGTGGGTAAAAGATTTGAAGTTGCCAGATGGATATGCATCCAATTTGGCTAGGTGTGTGGATATGAAGGAGGCAAAGTTGCATGGTATGAAAAGTCATGATTTCCATGTGTTTATGCAATGCTTGTTGCCCATTTCATTTGACGCATTACCGAGGCCTATTTGGAATCCACTTGTTGAGCTTAGCTTATTTTTTAGGGATTTGACCTCTACAATGTTAAAGATAGATCACTTGAGGAGTATGGAGGAAAATATTCCTATTATATTGTGCAAACTTGAACAAATATTTCCTCCAAGCTTCTTTGATTCAATGGAGCATCTTCCTATCCATTTACCTTATGAAGCTCGGATTGGAGGTCCAGTTCAATATCGATGGATGTACCCTTTTGAAAGGTGTGTGTCTATTTGCCTAAGTAATTTACTTTATGTAATTGATATATGATTTACACTACCTAATGACTTTATTGAATATTGTTTAGGTTTTTGCGAACTTTAAAAGAAAAAGTCAAAAATAAAGCTCGGGTGGAAGGGTCTATATGTGAAACGTATTTAGTAGAGGAAATGTCAACATTTGCTTCTTATTATTATCCCTCGGATGTATGTTCAAGAAGGACTAGAATGTCACGTAATGATGGAGGTGAAAGTTCTTCCTCTCACACACCTATGTCAATTTTCAACTATTCTGGACATGGCAGTGGGAAATCTCAATCTGTGTTCCTTGATGATCGTGACATGAGAGCTGCCATTTTGTATATTCTTAATAACTGCGAAGAGGTTCAACCTTACTTAGAGTAAGTGCAAATATAAATTTTACACATAAATCATTGTGCACGTGCTGTTATATTTAAAGCCAACTTCAAAATTCATTTATATTATATTTTATAGGATGTACGCTGAATTTTTAAAGGAGCTAGTTCCTAATATATCACAATCTCAAATTGACTCTGAGATTGCTTCCAATTTTCCTATGTGGTTTAGAGAATATGTAAGTATTTTACTTAATTATGAATTTGTTCTTAACTCATGTGTTATATAAGATAACATATTTTTTGAATTAGGTGGAAAACCCAACAAATAATATTCAAGATCATATTTTACAAGGTTTAGCTTGGGGTCCACTTACAAAGGTTGAATCATGGCCAATATATATAATCAATGGATATAGGTTTCATACTCTTAATCATAGCGAAGGCAAGCAAGCTTTAAATTATGGTGTATGTGTACGAGGCACTAATGGACAAATAGAAGATGACTTCTATGGGATATTGACTGATATTTTTGAAGTAAGTTTCATTGGTTGGCCTATCAAAAGAGTAGTTCTTTTTAAGTGTCAGTGGTTTGACAATACACTAAATCAAGGTACAAAGCTACATCACCAATATGGACTTGTTGAAGTAAAGCAATCGAGAAGATACAATCGGGCATACGATCCTTTTATACTTGCACAACAAGCTGAACAAGTGTATTATACACCGTATCCAGAGGGTCATAATGGTTGGTTGGGTGTTATTAAAATAAAGGCACGTAGTACAATAAATGCTCCTACTGCTCAACAAACTGAAAGAGATGTTCCATATCAACATGAAGTTCAAGATCTTCCAATGATACAAGTTGACACAGATGTATATGAAGATTCACTTGTAGATGGAGATGGTGATGTAGAGGAAATTGGTGCGGACATGAGTAACCAAGTAGAAGTAGATATGTCAAGTGAAGATGTTTATGCTTCTTCAGATAGCGAGGGTGAATTTAGTGATTCAGAATTATCCGTTGACTAGTTTATGTTAGATTATAATATATTGTAATGACCTTATTACAATAATAAATGGAGTTTTCAGTACTGTTATTTTCATAATTTGTATTAATTATGAATTTTTTTTTTTAAATTTACAGATGTCTGACACAGCTCGAGGACGTGGTCGAGCCACTAGGGCTCGTGGGAGAGGACGTGGTAGAGTGACTTATTCCACTCCCACTGAAGATGATTCCACCCATTCCACCCCAGTCATTCAAGGATCATCAGCACCATCTTCATCCACACAGCCTTCTCCTGCCACATTAGGTACTCAGGCACCTTCATCCGCTCAGCCTGATGAATCACATGATGGGAGGGTTTTGATTGCTCCGGGAGATGTCCATTTTGAGTATGTCAACTGTGTTTATTAGCATGTTAGTTTGTATAATTAATTTGGGAATTTATACTAACTTATATATATTTTTTGAAATAAGATTTGACATTACTAGAGGACCATCAGATATTATTGCTGATGCCATTAGATCTCACTTCACTGGACCTTGGACATGTTGGAGTGAGGTCCCTGAGCGTGAGAAGACTGTATGGTTTGCAAAATTTCGGGTAAATTTATTTTTTTAAGCATATTTTAACTAACTAGTATGCAAGTGCAATTTATAATTGTTAACTAACTAGTTCTTTTATTTGCAGGAAACATATAGATGGCTTCCTGCTCATGATCATACAGTTAGGAGGATTTTTTACCATAAGGGTCAAAAATGCCTCAAAAACCTTATGAACAAACTCAGAGCGGGAAAGGAAAAAACCAATTGGGTGCATCCATCTGTCAAGGAGCAATTGAATCAAAAATGGAGGAGTCCCCAGTGGCTAGAGAAGAGTAGCAAAGCCAAGCACAATCGATCAGTGGATGCAGGTGCTTCATCATATACTGGTGGGTCGATCTCTACAGTTGAGCATAGAAAGAGATTGGTATAATTTTATGGCAATTTTATTTAATTTTAATTTTTCGTGTTATTTTGTTTCACATTTATTAACATTTTAATAATGAATTTGTCGCAGAAAGATGACCTGCATAGAGAGCCTACTGCTTTCGAGATTATGGAGCGGACCAAGAAGTTAAAGGATGGACAGTGGTCTTGTCAGAAGGCTGAACGTATTGCTGTATGTACATAATTTTTAATATGTAAGGTTAAATATATATCTTTTTATGTTCAACTTGTCATTTATACCATTAATTTTAAATGTGCAGACTGAGTATCACCGGCGTCGGGTTCAGCCCACAGAGAGTGTGGGAGAGAGTTCATTAGCATCTGATAATGCTCTCTACCTAGACGTTGTCGGAGGTCCGGGACGTAAGGGCAACATCTTTGGGATGGGCGAGCTAGGCCCTATGTTGCTCACTTCAACACGTCCTGCATCATCTTCACAGGCACCTGATAGTGCAGAGTTGGTCCAGTTAAGGGCCAAGGTTGCTGCCCTTTCTATGGAGCTCATGGGAAAGGATGCTGTTATTAGTGAAATCACCGATCGCCTCCACGAAACTGAGAGGGCGACACGGTTTTTATTTCAGCACCTTGGAGTTCCGACTCTTCCAAGTGCCACTTCAGTGCCAGATCACCAGCCTTCTGATCCTTCAGTTCATAACCAGCAATGTGACCCATCACTTGAGACCCAGCCAGCTCCTCCTGAACATCAGAATAATGCGAATGTTGCTAATGATCCGTCTTCAAATAAAATTTAGTTGTATATATTTAATTTGAACAATGTCTAATCAATTTGTTTAAGTTCTTTTATAAAAATTTTTGATTATTAATTGAATTCTTGCATTTATAGCATTGGAAATGATTTGTTGGATTGTTGACTCTGCTCTGAATTGGTGATTCTGTTCTGAATTGTTTTTGAAATTGAAATTAGGGAAACAAAAAAAAACAAAGGAATTAATTCAAGATTTTCACTTAATTTTGCGACCGAATTTTCATATTTGCGACCGAACGTTTCAGTGACAAAATTTGCGACTGCAAAATCGGTCGCAATATATCCGTGTTTGAGCAAAATAGAAAAAGAAATTTATTTGTAATAGCGACCAATTTGCGACCGATAAATGCAGCGACAAAATTTGCGACTGAATAATCGGTCGCAATATATGGGTGTTTCATAAAAAAATTCAATGAATATATTTGAAATTGCGACCGATGTGGCGTCTCAAATTCGGTCGCAAATTGTGCGACCCTTGTATATCGGTCGCAAAAAAAGTTGCGACCAGCACTCCTGCAACCTCATATGTTCGGTCGCTATTCGGTGGCGAAATTTGTTGCGACCGATATGAGGCTTTTGGAGACCGATTATTTCGGTCGCAAAATAACGTTTTTTTTGTAGTGTACTACCAAAAATTCATATTTAAAAAAAACATTTACAAAAAAGAATAATATTAATATTCAAAAATATTTGTGCTGCTTAATTGTCACATGTTCTGATTGTTGTCAATAGAAAATGATATTAGAGACAATCCGTATAAGATACTGACAGTCATATAAAAAAAAATTATTTATACACAGACAAATTTTTTACATAGAGACTTAATTGTACAATCTCAAAATATGTGAAGAATTAAATCAGTGTGTTTTAAAATAAAAAGATTAAATTAAATTATTTATTAAAATAAAAAGACCAAATATCTATTTAAGCCTTTAAAAAAAATATTTTGATTTGATAAAAACTTTCGTTATAATTGAAAATATTTTCTTTTAATTACTTTGCTTTGTTATGCTCTCACAGAAAGAACTAGCATTTGACATTGACCACGTTAACCATTACCTATTTCAACAACATTGACATTATTTTTATAACACACGGCGCATCAAAATTATGTAGATGCAAAGCATGTTCAATAAAATTATAGGGTCTAATTGATAATTATTTTTTATTATTATTTCAAAAATAAGTTTTAAAACTAAATTATTTTTAAAATAAAAAAAAAAGTTATTTTATTTTCAGAATAAATAAAAAATAACGTATTTTCAAAATAATTTATCAAACGAATTTTTTTAAATTTTTATTTTATAGAATAATTTTTAAATATAATTTTTAAAAATAAAAATAGAATTAAACAAACCCATAATTTTATAATAAATTTTTTAATCACTTTCCATCTTTTAATATAATGGAGTTCGTATAGTTCAACAATTTTTGAATTAAATTGATTATCAAAAGTCTTAACCTAAAATCCGTGCTCATAACTTTTGACTTAATAAATGTTATAAGGTTTGTAAAATAAAAGGTTCATTTCCTACTTGGGTCTACCTTGTTGAGGTTATTTTCAGATTCAAAGTCCATTGTTCAAACATTTTGAGCTATTTTATTTTTTTAGATTATTTTTCAACAATTTTGTAATTTTCAATAGTATTCTCAAATTTTGTTCAAAATAAATTTTAACATTATCTTGAATTCTTGACTGTCGACTGCAGGATACTTAACCGGTGTCTGTATCAGAAAATAAATAAAAGAGAATTCATGGCAGAGAAAAGAAGCAATTTTGCAGAAAATCAACCATAAAAAGGATAAACTGTACATAACTAATTAGCTGCAGAAAAATTATAGTTTGGAATTAGAAAAACAATGGGGGCACTATCTACTAAAATTCTTCATAAAAATCAACAACATAGAAAATATGCTCTTTATTATATTAAAATGACTCACTAACTCAGTAACTCAGCAGTCTCAGAGTAGTCTCGTTCAGAATTGAAGATTTGAGCTCAAATTTTAATTAGAGCTAAATTAATTAAAAAATTTTAAAAAATCCAACTTCAGAACTTCAAGGAGGAACGTCCAAGAAGACGTAATGTAAGAATCTCTGCTTCTGTATAATACATTTTCTGTTTTTTGGTAGAATGCTTGACCTTTCCTTCTGTCCTCTTTCTTTTAAACTTGGCTTCCCTTGGCTTCGGAGCTCGCAGTGTGGTCACGTCGCTCAAAACCTTCCCACAAGATGAACAAGAACTGCAAATTCACAGAACCGTGAATGATTATAATATCCATATTTATAAATAAATAAATAAATAAAATAAGTCAAATTGGTGAATTAAAATAATCAAATGAGCATGTCATATTCTTAAATAAAATCTTATTTTAATCTCTTAAATTTAAGATAAAATTTGATTTAATTTTTAAAATTGAGGATTAATTGTTTGAAAACATCTCAAACCTTTCATAAAGGTCTCTTTTTAATTCTTAAATTTACATAAAAAATTAATTAAAAAAATGTTGACTTTACTTAGCAATCATTTTGAGTAACAAAAAAACTGAATCAATTCCTAATAAATTAAATGTCACATGTATTCAAGTAAATAATGGTATGTTTAGTAACTATTTTTAAAAACAATTTTTTTTAGAACAAAATAAATTATTTTAATAATTACTTTCTGTTATTGTTTTAAAAATATGTTGTTTTTAAAATAAAAAAAAATAGAAATAAGAGAAGGTTAAGAGCTTGTTTAATTTTATTTTTGTTTATAAATTTTTTTTGTAAAATAAAAATAAAATAAAAAATTATTTGATAAATTGTTTTAAAAATATTTTATTTTTATTTTTTTATGTTCTTAAAATAAAAATAGAAAACAAAAATAATAGCTTATTTATTTTATTTTTATTTGTTATTTTTAAAAATTATGTTTAAAAATTATTTTACAAAATAAAAAAAAATCTGTTTCATAAAATATTTTTTTATTTTATAAATAATTTATTTTTAAAATTTGTTTTCAAAATAAAAAAAAATAATTATTAAATGACTTTTTTTATTTTAAAAAATAAAAATCAAATTTTAAAAATAGAAATCAAACAAGTTCCTTATTTTTATTTTCAAAACACAAAAAAATATATATATATTTTTAAAATAGTTTATGAAACGAATTTTTTTTTATTTTGTATAAAAATTTTAAATATAATTTTTAAAAATAAATTTAAAAAACAAAAATAAAAAATAGAATCAAATAAATTCTATATTTTATCAATTGATTTACGAAATTAATCTTAAAGACAAAAAAAAAAAGAATGTTTATGCGATTTTAAGAATGTATTGGAACAAGACCAAATTGAATTTTGCTGTAAATCTAAAAAATTAAAATAAGAGTTCTACTTTAAAACACTTATTCAAAGTTGAGTAAATTTTAAAAAGAAAAAGATGCAGTTCGATAAAATTAGCGTTTAATAAATAAATAAGATTAATTAATACAGATTTAAGTCTATTCACTGTATCTTTCTCTATCCAAATTTACATAGCTTCTTGTTGTACATCAACAATAACTTCGCGAGAAAAAAAAAAAAAGTAAAGCACCCAAGAAATTAAAATACTCTACTTGACGGTGAAAATATCTTCAGCAGCAGGTGGAGTATTAATAGATGGAAAGAATTCTCGTCTTCTTTTTTTTCACTCTTTGAATATAAAATTAAATATCTTTCAGAACATTGAATCTACTTTCTCTCCAAGTATTTTTTTAATAGATGAATATTTTAAATTATTTCCATGAGATGAGAAGAAAATAAAGTATCCAAGAAATTAATACTCTACCAAGTGAAGATATCGTCAGCAGCGGGTTCAAGTCTTGGGCTGCGATATTGCAGACAGTGGCTGCACCACACGCTGGCCACGGTGTTTTCCATCTTTAACGAAGGAACTCCCCCAGAAATTAAACTAATTCTGAGTTTTGAGAGTGAGAGCTTGATCAGTGAAGAATCTGGTGGCAGAAACCCTAAAATTTATAGCAAGTTTTAGGTTTCAAGAATCCTTGGGAAGCAAGGAACCGGTAATTGGGGATTACGCGGCTTTTCTTTGCACTAATATTCCAAGTCAACTCTAATTCAGTTTGGTTATATGGCCCATTATTATAAATCTCTCTCTCTCTCTTTAACTTCTTTTATTTTTTATGATTTCAAACGCTATCAAGATAAAATAGTCATTTTTTAATTATTTAATATTAATATAATTGTCATTAGAATTTATGATACTGTAATTAGTTATATTAAAATAATTTTAAGATTAATTAAGATTATTATTTAACTATATGAATCAAGAGAATTATTATCCTTTTACTTTATTTATATTAAAATTAATTTTTTTTATTTTTGGATATTTTTATATATTTATATGTTAAATATTTTGTAAATGTGCGTGGGACTAATTTTTGGAAACTAGATGAGGAGATAAAATTATGATTTTTTATTATTTAAAATTAATTTAATCATCATTAGGACTTACGATACTTTAATTAATTACATTGAGATCATTTTAATATCATTTAAAGTTATTATTTAACTATTTGATTTCAGAGAATTGTCATCTGTTCGTTTTATTTATATTAAAATTATTATTTTTTCTATTATTTTATTAAAATTAAAATTTATATTTTAGTAGTTCATTAGAATTAGAGTTGTGCTAATTTCTTTTATTTTTTATTGATTCAAACGCCGTCAAGATAAAATTGTGATTTTTCTAATTATTTAATATTAATATAATTAGCATTAGAATTTATGGTACTGTAATTAATTATATCAAAATAGTTTTAAAATTAATTAGAGTTCTTATTTAACAATTTGAGTCTAGAGAATTATTATCCTCTTATTTTATTTTTTTTAGAATTAATTTTTTATCTTTGTACATTTTTATATATTTATATATTAAATATTTGTATATATGTGTGTGACTAAACTTTTTAAAACTTGATGAGGAGATAAAATTATGATTTTTTATTATTTAAAACTAATTTAATTATCGTTAGGACTTATGATACTTTAATTAATTATACTGAGATAATTTTAAGTAGAGTTATTATTTAACTATTTATTCTAGAATATAGTTCTCCCTTTATTTTATTTATATTAAGATTAATTGTTTCATATTATTTTATTAAAATTAAATTTAAAATTTCAGTATTTCATTAAAATTAAACTTGTGCCACTAACTTTTTGAACATAATGAAAAGATAAAGGGTGTGTTTGGCAAGTCCAATAAATTAATTTATAGCGTATTTGACTAACTTATAAATTTGTTTGACTAAATTAAACGTGTTTTGTAAACGAATTTATTTGAATAATTTAAATTAACTGAAAGCTTATAAGTTATACGCTACTTCAAATAGCGTATAGTTTATAAATTTTCAGTTAACTTAAGTTTTAAGTTAACTTATAAGCTATTTTTATCGAACAGAGCCAAAAATTGTAATTATTTTTATTTTTTAACATTAATGAAATTAATTATCATTTGAATTTATCACACTATAATTAATTATATTGAGATAATTTTAATATAAGTTAGAGTTATTATTCAACTATTTGATTATAGAGAATTTTTATCCCTTTATTTTATTTTTTTAAGATTAATTTTTTTGTATTATTTTATTAAGATTAAAATTTATATTTTATTAAAACTAGACTTATGCGACTAACTTTTTGAATACGAAGAAAAAATAATGTTTTTTTATTTAATATTATTATAATTATTGTTAGTAATTAATTATATTGAAATAATTGTTTGTTCCTAATCTTTTAGACCTCATTTGGTTGGTGGCAAAGAAAGGAATGGAAATGAATAAAAAGGAGAATTGGAAATGGAATGGAATGTTGTAAAAAAAATTATGTTTGGTATGCAATAGAATGGAATGGAATGAAAAGCTGACAAAAAGACAGAAATATTCTTGAAGTATAAAAATAGTAAAATAATATTATTTATTTTTTAAAAATTATTTAAAAATAATATAAATACAAAAATAATTAATAATATTTTTTAAAAAATATTAATAAAATTGAGAAATAGTTTAAATATTATTTTTTATTTTATTTATCAATAATAAATAGTTTGTAATTTGTAAAGAGAATAATATGAAATTATTTATTTTATTTTATTTTTATTTTTAAATACTTTGAGGATTGGGTTTTTAATTATTTATTATTTGTGAATCTCTTTACAAACAACACTTCAACGAATCACAAAAAATTTCCTACAAATTTTTTATGATTTATTTATTACTTTTTTAAAAAAAATACTTATGTTACCTATTTAATGAAAAATATTTTAATTTTTAAATCCTTTTGTATGAATTGTAAATAAATATTATTCATATAAAGAAAATAGATATGGTAGACAATTTGCTGATTTAATATAATATAACTTACCACGTCTATTTTAGTACGAGAAAATAATATAATTTACAAACAATTTGTCCCATCTTCCATAAACAACACCAAAATAGACAAATACAAAAGTTGAACAACTGGTAAACAGTATAAATAATTAAGCACAAAGATAATATAATTAACAATCACATATAACAAATATCATCAGCGGATTATATCGCGGATCCACTCTGCTTTCTCCTCGTCTGGTATGGATGGAAATCCAACCAATAAGCGATCATTTTGTGATATAGTAATATGAGCCATACGACGCTCTTGTCTCGTCAAGTCCCCAACTTTTTTCAACTCCGAATAGAGACGCTCTCTTCTTGCATTCAGTTCAGTATCAACAGACACCATCTCCACACTTCTAACAAATTTGTCTGTTGCTAATTGAAATGCTTGAATAAAAGGGTCCAGGTCCTCATGTAGTCTGCGCCTTTTCTTTGAGCCTGAACTTGCCTCATTTGCAGGGTTGCTAGGGGCTTTAGAACATACCATCTCTGCTAAAGGATCTTGGAACATATTCGTGTCCTCCAAGTCTTCAAGTCCGGCACCCTCATTTTCAACGGCCATCTCCTTAATGACGTCACATGCAGATTGAGCATCCTTACCAGCACGATCCTTTCCCCAAACGATGCATAGATCCTCAAAGTGATGGAAAGGCTTGTTTCTAAAAGGTGCAGCCTTCTTGTGTGTCTGAAGAAAACAAAAAAACATAAACTGAAACAATCAACAATCTTTAAATATAAAAATATAAAAATATCAGAATAAAATATAAATATATAAAATATGATATAGCATGACTTTAATAACATCATTTACCTGGATATATGTATCCCATACTGCTTTATCTGCTGTGACACAATGGGTATCGTTATCATATCCAAATCCACTGGTATTTGTGCCATATACCATATCAAATACGATACTCCAGCTGGTTTTCAATGTTTTTAACTTTGATTGTATATGAGGTATTCCTTTAAAACTCCAGCCAGGACACCTCTCTTGTAACATACTTTCCAAGGCTTGTAAATAACCAGGCTTAAACCCATTATCAGCCATATACTTCTGCTCAACCTTCAACTGAACAAGACATTGGACGAGTAACTTATCCTCATCCACTGTCCATACATGTTTTGCACTTTGAGAACTGTCGTCTGAATATTGTGACATTGTACAAGGTTATTGCTAAAACAAAAGTTTAATCAGTATCACAAATATGCTTGCAAAACATCCATCATTTATAAAAATGTAAATATTAAAACAAATGTCATCCATAGTTATACTCGAATGTTAAAGAAAAACAAACCATAGAATCAATATTAAATTCAGTGTTAAAATACAATCACATTGCAGTAATGTAAAAATTAATAAAATTGTAGTACATAAATTTCCATTCAAATGTCAGAATACACATAACAATGTCAGAATACACATAAAAATATACATCATTCATCTATTCTCCCTAAACTCATTAAACATTTGATTAGCCAAATTATCCCGCCAATTGCTCCAAGCATCTGTTGTCTCCATTGTTAATATTGGAATGTTCTCTAAATTTTGTGTGCCAGGTTGAGTGTCATCCAATTGATCTTCTAATGGGTCCAGTGTATTCTCCTGCCTGATAAGATTATGAAGTAGGCAACAAGCAATGATGACACGATTATGTGTCCTAACAAGATACCAGGAAGGACTTCTAAGAATTGCCCACCTTAACTTCAACAGTCCAAAACACCTCTCAATTATATTACGTTCAGATTAATGTCTCATATTGAAGCACTCACGTGAGGTTGTAGGTTGGTGACCATCTCTCCACTCGTTCAAGTGATATCTTTGTCCTCTATAGGGTGCTAAAAAACCCTCACAATTGGTATACCCAGCATCAACCAAATAGTAACAACCTATAATATACATATTGATATTAGTAAGCCAAATGTTTGTACAAAAAGTGATATATAAATATATATTTACATGAACATATGATCGAATTAAAAGCAGAACATATTCTCTCACCTTGTGGTACTTTCAGCCCATTCCTTCTACTAATTGCATCACGTAATACCCTGCCATCAGCTGCCGACCCTTCCCATCCTGGCAATACATATATAAATTGTCCTTCTCGAGAGCACACTCCTAATACATTAGTTGTGATATCTCATTTTCTATTACGATATCTTGCTTTATCTTTTAGTGGCACTCTTATCCATATGTGTGTTCTATCTAAAGCACCGAGACAATTCTAGACAACAAATAAGTAGAGTTAATATTATTTAATAGTATGTAGGTTATGGTCCAATAAATTAGTCAATATAATTATTTACCTTGAACTATTTCCATTTATCATCCATTGAATCATCAGCAACCGGTTCAGGTGCTTTGAATAACTCCCCTTGCACATGCATCATAGCATTCAACACTAATTTAAAATATCTACTAATCGTTTCTCCCGATCGACCAAATTGAAATTGGATTACCCTATTCTTGACGTGATGAGCAAGAATGTGTAGAAACATTGCTACTTGTTCATCGACTAACATATGTTTAATGGGTTTTAAACCCCCTATAGAATCCAACATAGAACATAGCCGATCAAATGTTACTCTGTACATCTTAAGTTGGTTAAAACAATTACTATCACTACTATATACCAAATACCTAAGATGTGCTCTCTTGGCATGAAAGTTTAAAGTGAATAACTTATTACTAGTTATTCGCCCCCTACGAGACATTGCAATGGAATAATATTTTCAACAGAAATTCACAACTTTCAACCAAAACATGAATACAAGAAGCAGAATCTATCTTCTCACAGGGTTCATATCTGTACCAAAATCAATTAATAAAAATTTTACATATCAGATAATATATAAACATTAGTTATTTATCAACCATAATGTTAGCACCAATGTAATAGCTAAATTAGTTAATAATTGCAAAACATAATGCAAAGATCAGACCCAATCAAACCATAGTGAAAAAACTTATTCAGGAAGAATTAAATATTTATATTGAGCTTCCTTTCTCATGGAAAATTGGTGTCCAACAAACATAAACAAAGAAAGATTCAAATTTACTCAAATACATGCTCACCTTCTCCCACCCCACCCCCCAATCATTATTACTAATACTAGTGCTTTTGTTACTCTCTCAAATCAGAATTTTAGCATCCACGTATCCTTTTTTTTGTTTTATTTCTCTCCCTCACACCCCACCCTTATTGGTGTAGTCTTTTTCAACTTGTACAGTATAACAAAACTATCATGTGGGCTACTAATACAAGTTTTTTTTTATAAATAAAATTATAAAATTTTATTAAAGAACAAAATCTTAAGACTAGTAACAAATAAATATTATAATTTTCTTGATTTATCTCCAATTAATCAAAGAATATAAAACAGTTCTAGACTCCTTTTGCTGTTGAGGGTATTCACTTTATTATTCGGTGTGTCAAGTGATGCTGGAACTGATTTTGATACAGAATCAGGAGACAGAGAGCTCTCATTTGATGTTGTACTTATAGCACTGGACTTATTTATCAAAACCACAGAAACAGGTTCATTGATTCTAATATCACCCGTCACATTGGAAGAATTGGTTCTGCCATTTGCCTCCACCAAAGAACCTGCTGAATTGGACTGAACAGACAAGCTACTATTAAATACATCTTCACTGTTATTAGAAGCTGCTGCATCAAAAGTTTCTAAGCCATTTGGCTCCTTGGTTTTTGGAAATTTTGGTGAAGAGGATTCATTAAACGGTACTTGTGAATTTGATATAGTGTCATTCTGTTCTATGTTTTTGTCAATTGACAGACCAGAGGACGTTGTGGGAGGTTGTATATCAGATGATACATTGTTATCAATTATATCTAAACTTTTATTCAAGTGAACATCAATAATAGTTTCATTGATTGGAGAGACTGAAACATCTAACTTTTCAAAACTATCTACCCTATAGAAGTATCCGTGAACTGAGGCACCAATGGGGTATGATACGAGAACCCAGGAAGCAAAAACTAAGAATACGGCTAGTCCTCCCACTGAAACCACAATCCAAGAAAGAGACCTTGGGTGGGAAGACATTCTGCGAAAACCTTTGGGCGAAGCCCAAGTCATGGCTTTCTTAAAATCAAGCGAGCTCTACACTGAACCCTGAAGCATGAAGGTTTTCAGAAGCATATAACCTTAACCCAACAGATGTTCCAGTATAGAAAATCACCTAAATCATCCAGAAAACCGGTGCCTAAGCAGATCAATCACCAATAAGCAAGGGAAGGATATGATCAAAACTAGAACTAAATATGTGCTAAACGCAAAAGATATTCCCGGTGAAAAGAGCTTCTTGTAACATATTAACTTTAAAAAGATTCACAAATCATATATAATCCGCGTTGAACTTCAAAACATTGACCACGTGAAGAAAAACATACATGAATTTCTCTTCAACAAAGATCCCTATTCATATAATCTATATAATCTATACAAAGAGGCCGTACCGAATGAAGCAAGCGGCTGAGTGTTTGAAGCAAGAGGAACAAAGCCGAGAGAGAGAGAGGCTGAGAGGCCGACAGAGGGAGAGAGGGAAGCAAAAGGCCGACAGAGGGAGACAGGGAAGGAGGAGGCTTGAGTGAGAAGCAGTGAAATGGAGAGGAAAAGGCGAGAGAGAAGAGAAGCCGAGAATGAAGAAGAAAAAGGCTGAGGGCAATAAAGCAAGGGTGGAATGGTATTTTACACGGGATTCCCTGCCTTTTTTACCATTTCCTTTACTTTTCAGAGGTAATAAACATTACCTTACCTCACGCGTTCGCTTTCCTTCGCTTTCCAGATGCTGCCAACCAAACATGACAACGTGATGGAATGGGAATCCATATTCCCATTCCATCGCCTTGTTTCCGTGTACCAAACAGAACGTTAAAGATCACTTAGAGAGGGGACTTTAAATTTGAATGTTGGATAAGGTGGGCAGGAAATTATTTTTAAATAAATTATTTAGGCTTTTGTTTCTGGTTAATATAAATAATATGGAATATAAATAAAATTATTTTTTAACAATGAAACTATTTTTTTAGAGTGAATTTTTGATTGAATCCTTGAAACATACACATTTTCTCAAATTAATTTTTCAAAATTTAACTTTCTCATCTTAACCTTTTAAAGATTATTCGATTTTCAAAAAAGTCCTTATGGTAATTTTATTTATAAATTTATTTAATGTTTTAATAAATATTTTATTTAACATAACTTGATAAACTATGTTTTATCTAATATTAAGGATTTACTCAAAAAAAATTCATAGTTACCTAATTCTTTTTAATGAAATTTTTTACTTTTTTTATTATAAATTATAGCCTATTAATTTTGGTCAAATAAATATATAAGAGTCAGTTAAAATCTTGGTTTTGAAACAAGTAATCAAATCTGTTATTAAGATTAATACGAATATTTTTTTAAAATTAAAATAATTTTAAAAAATGGAAAGGATAAACACACGTAGCTTTTAAGAATTAAAATACTAATTTATTCTTCTTTTTTATATTTAAAAAAAGATGACACTTATTTTAAAAGGAGGAGGAGGGGCGAAAAACGGCACCCATATATACATTATAGAACTCCTTGCTATTTAATTAATTTTATTAAAAAAATTCAATTAGTAAATATAAATAAACAAATGATAAAATGATTAACTGATGACATGTAAAATTATTAAAATATTATATTTTTCGTTTGATATCTATCTCGCGTTTCTTTCTATTAAAATAATATTTTGATAATTTTATATGGCTATAACTAAAATTAATATCTAATTTAAAAAATAAAGTACAAATGAGTAAATAAATTAATAGATCAATTACAAGATTTACAGTAAAAAAGTATAACTTTTTTCCGGAGTTTGAAACTCAAATTTGTTTTCTGGCCTTTTCTCTCTCAAAGTGAAAATGCAATATTAAAGAAAATTCAAGCCAAATACTAAGCATGACAATAAAATACAGAACATTATGTAGAATTGGGATTTATTATAGAATTAATAGCCCATTTGAATCATTCTTGGCTGCGTTTGAAGCACGTTTCATCTTTCTTACTAATTGTCATTCTCCCAGAACTAGTTTTCTTCTTCTTTGAAATTCTCTTGGGGACAGTACCTAAGTCAGACAGAACCTTCCCACAAAAGGAACAAGACCTGCAAGTTGAACTTTTAAATTAATGTGATCATGAACTCTTTGAAGGCATTATTATTGTCTGAGTGTATATTAAAATTTGCTCAAACCCCACCCTTCCAAATTCTTGAAAAAGAACCCAAAATTTTGTTTTCAAAATTGTCTTCGGTTGTATGGTAGAGAAGGAATGTGCATAATTCGAAAACTTGACTGAATTCACCTAAACTCGTCAAAAACATCATTTTAAAAGAATCAGATTAGATTAACAAATTTATATGAATATATTTTAAAAAAAAAATCATATTTAAAAGAGTGTTTAAAAAATTCAAATTCGATTAAACTCAACTTGACTGAAATATTGATGAAACAATTTATTGTTCTTTAATAAGAGTGTGCATGACCCGAAAATTTCATCTAAACCCACTTAACATTAGATTTATATTGGTGATTTTTTTAAAAAAAAATTGAATTTAAACAAAAATTTTAAGAAATTTAATTCATATATATATATATATATATATATATATATATATATATATATAGGCGCTATAAATATGTACCAATTTGAAAAAATCTAACAAATTTGTGTTTACATCAACTAATTCACTTCTTCAATTTAGTCAAACACAAATTTTTACGCTTGACTCTAAATAATTGGCATAATTAAAATTCAAACTTATTGCTGTTCATGATAAGTCACATATTCATCTTTTCTAGTAAACCAATCCCTTGACGTCTCATAATTCAAATTTTGGATCTGCTGATCATTGAAAATTGGTCATATCACTACAAAAAATTGGAGTTTTAGTGGCGACTTTTCTATGGCGACTATAGAAAATCGTCACTGAAAAGTATTTTTAGTTGCGACCTTCATGGGTCACCACAAAAAGTATATTTTTAGTGGCGATTTTCTATAGTCGCCACTGAAAGATGAACTTTCAGTGGCGACGTTTTATAGTCGCCACTGAAAGATGAACTTTCAGTGGCGACGTTTTATAGTCGCCACTGAAAGGTGAACTTTCCGTGGCAACTTTCTATCGTCGCCACTAAAAATACATTTTCAGTGGCGACTTTAAGGAGGTCGCCACTAAAAGTAAAAAATTTATCTAGATAAACTTTCAGTGGCGACCTAAGGTCGCCACAGAAAGTAGAAAATTTACTTCTTCTTTTTTTTATCTTTTTTCCCTCTTTTTACATTTAACAAAACTAAAATTTTAGTTAAAATATATAAAATTTTAGTTATAAGATAAAAAATACGTTAACTATTTACTAATAAAATAAATTCAAAATTTTTTTAACTTGAGTTAATTTTTTATTAAATACTAAATTAATAAGGTAAAATTTTAAAAATCAAATTAATAATGTATATATATATATATATCTTTGAAAATTCAAAATAACTATTTAATTTTAAAAAATGATAAAGGAAAAAAAATTATTGTTATTGAAATATATTAAAGACAAATTTTAAAAAGATCCAAATATATTTTCCCGAAATCTCTGAGCATATATCTCTTGAAGTATGAAAATTGTACTTAAATAATTCTCACAATTATTGTATGTCTAAATTGAAACACCCAAAAGAGAAGGGGGTCTAATTAAACAATTTACATAGTCATTATACAATTAATGAAAGGATGATGAAATAATTAATTAAATTTAATGATTTCAGACTTAAATTATTCTTTGTGATTGTGCCTTTTTTGTTTTTGTTAGGAATTGATTTCGTAATTTTTTTTTACATTTGAAGTTTTGAACTATAATATAATTAATTATTTTATATAATCAAATATAACAAAGGATATCATAATTTATGTTGGCGACAACATGTGCACAAAATTATTAAGTTTATTAATGTTATCTTTTAATCTCTTTTTTGTTCTTATCACTGGATCGTTTTATTTTTATTGAATTTTATCTAATTTTATCCTTTTATTGTTAAAAAGTGTTATTGTTATTAATTTTTTCATGCTAGATTACCACATGATTTTCCTCAAAATTGAAAGTTGAAATCAATTTAAAACTTCTCTATAGTAATATGAAAAATAAACAAAATAATTATATTTTTTTCGCTAATTGAAATTAAACTGTTGGTAGAAATTAATAGTGAAATTTTATTTTTTTACTAGAAGAATAAATTGAGCCCCTAACAGAATGAAATGACCATATTAGAACTTACTAGATAATTTTAATAAATAAATATATAATAAAGAAGTGACTTTACAATAATCTATAATCAAGGTTCATGCATTTTACAAAATTGAAGAAGTACTTTAGTTGAAATAAATAAATTATTAAAAAAATTTAGAAAAATAATTGTTCTACTTATTTAAATATAAATAATTATGCTTAAATTTATAATAAGTTCATAAAGATATTTCATATCGTGATTTTGTTAAAAATAAATAAATGGTAATAAAAAATTACTACAAAAATAAAATGTTTAATTGATTACAAATAATATTTTATAAAATTTTAATATGATATTAATAATATAAGTATATAAAATTATATTAAAATTAATTTGAATTAGTGTCTTAATTAAATGTATAAAATTTCAACTACATTTAACAACAATATTTTTTTTGCGTCTATTTTTTTAATTTTTTCGAAATATCTATCTTTAAGTCTTTATCTATTTCTATGTGACTATTATTATATCTTTATTTTTAAGTATTTTTTTAAATACTTTATTTTTTTTTTGTGTCTCAATTTTTTTTATCGTTTTTAAATTTCTCCTTTAAAATAAAGACAATAAAAAAAAGTCTCTACTGAAAGCTATCTTTTTTGTGACGACTTTGTAGAATCCCACTAAAAGTAGTCCAATAACAATTTTTACTTTGACGTATGCTTTAGGGTTGCCACTAAATGTATTTTCTATAAAAAAAAAAGTAAAGGAAAAAATGAAGCCACGACCCTTGAACTCAATTTCCCCTGAACTTCCACATCGTCTTCTCTTTCCCTCCCACACCCAAATCTCCCTCTCCCTTTTTCACCCACCAGCCCTAAAATTTCGCATCCCTTTTTCTTTCCCTCCCACACCCAAATCTCCTTCCCTCCTTTTCCCGCACCAGCCCTAAACCCTTTTTGTATCCATCGCACATCCAAATCGCCCTTCCTCATTTTCTCCCACCAGCACTTTATGCAATAAACGCCTCTAACTGAGCAAGCACAGCAACGAATCCTGGAGCATCGTCAAAGCACTCCGTGGGTCTAGAGCAAGCACAATATTACTTTGGCCGCGTGGTTACGATGTGCACCTGCCAAGTATATGGGTTTCCTCACAAAGAGTTTGTATCTTTCAGGTGAAACCAGTGTTTTTTGTTGTTGATATGAATATGTTTTAAACTCCCAAGTCTTGATTCTGCTTCCGCAGTCCACGCCCATCTTTGAAGGTTCTCAATGTTCTGTTTATGAAGTCATTCCTTTTTGTATATATTTATTGGTTGTATCATCTCAATCATTCATTTTAATGCACTTGATCAGGTTGTCATTGTATATGGGCTGAAAATGACGAAGCCTTGGTATACCAAGAGAGGAATGCTTCGATTGTTTATTTGCTTTTTCCTGATTAATAATACTGTGGTAGAATCTTTGGTGTTTTATTTGGGATGCTTTATGTATAAGTGTTGTTGCACACTGGTTTTTTTTGCCATTGTTAATCCTTTAAAACAAAAATTATAGATACAAACAACACTAGTTTTTTTTAGCCATTGCAAGGCAACATACACTATAAGAAAATGGTGGGTCCTTGGAATGACATTTTAAGAACAGAGTTCTTGGACACAACATGAATGCAGTCCACTGCCTTACTGTCATAAACAGCAACTAGAGTTAGTAATAAGCAGAAGACATGCATAAGGTATAAAGCCATTCTTGTTTTTGGAAGTCGTAGTTGGATTTTTCAAAATACGTGTTAGGTGCTCTTGGGATTTTATTTTGTTTAGTAATGAAAATTAGGCTCAAGATGATGCAATAACAGATATTTTATTTTCTTCTCTGTCTTCTTTTGAAATTGAAAGCCCCATCCCACTTGGATCCCACTCAACTGAAACTAAATTGATTTAATGCTAAATGGTATTGTAAAATCCACTAAGAAAGTGTATTTTGATCAAGTCAAGCTGTCGCTGCATAATTGCCCACCTATTCTTATCTTGCATTTTCTTTTGAAATTTGAACTGGTCAGAATGGGTAGGACGGTGGTTGATGGGCTTAAAGGAGATGTCTGAAGTTATTTCAGACATAGTGGATAGCTAGGGTTGCTTGAAATAGGGAAGGTTTACAAGGAAGGAGGTGCTGTAGGGAAGATTAATGGGAAAAAGTGAAGGGCTGCTAGTGGGTTCCTTTCTCTTATACCAAGTCAATAAACAGAGAAAATGTATTTTTCTCATTCATAGAATAACATCCCTTTTTTTCTCCTACTGCTATATATTATACTTTTCTTGGTGCCTTGATTTTGATGGTAGTTCTTGATGCTGTAATTGTTGGCATGGATATGCTTATAAAGAAATTTGGAGAAACTAACAAGGGAAAGAAACGTCTGTGTCTTATCACAAATGCACAATGTCCAATAAAAGATCCATTTTAAGGAATAAAAGAGGATAATCTATCATCAGAAGTGTATTATGTGTTAGAAAATGACTATAATTAAACTTACAAAAGACAATCAACAAGGCCTGACAATTAGATTTGTATTATTCTAAAGATCTCACCTTAATCCTCAGTTTTGGGCTAATTTCAAGATCACCTTTGAAAACTGTAATCGGAGATATATTTCGAGTTCCAAGAGCACCAAATAGTGAAATTGAATTCTCCACATACAGTAACCTTGTAGATGTTTCCTTTGAAAAAATATTTAACAGAATCATTCTCATCCATTATTCTCTTTTTTGCTGCTTGACTAAACTTTCCTCTCAATTATACTTTCCATTCTTATGCCATGGACAGTCATTTGTTTAGCAATGGTGGTATCGATATAAATATCTAATTTCTATTTATAATATTTAGGAATATTTAGATATATAAATAATTAGATAGAATAGAAATAACTCAAATTCTTTTATAAATTAATGCCTAATTCTAAGTTAATAGAATGATTATTTATAGCCATTAGATTAGATCTAACTATTCTAAATTAATAAATGTAATTCTCTTTTTTTCTTTCTTATTTTGATGTCCTGTTAACTATTGCAAGTTAAGAACATTGCATATACATTGCAAAATTGTAACTCTTCAATATTAAAACTAGAAAAGTATTTTCTACCAAATTATTAAAGGGTTGAAGTGGTGATTATAGTTGAAAACACATATTTTGGAATTTTCTTCAAATTCAATATGTCACTCTTTTTCTATCTTTCTATGTGCCTAGTTATTTTCTTGAGCATGACTTTATGGTTATCCTGCACGTGTATAGCTTTTATATGATATCTCCTTTTGATTTTAATGCTTGTCATTTTCTAAATTTTGTTTAATATTTATTATGCATAGGTAATTGATCACACAAGAAATGGAGAACCACTTGTTATTGGATTAGTTCTTGGGAAGTGAGCATGTTGAATTTCGTGGCTTCTATCTTAGTTTATTTAGTTTTGTAAGCAAAACATTGCATTGGTGGAAAACTGAAGTACCATCATATGTTTCTTTTTAGTTATTTGATGAATAAGGGGCAATAAATTTACATTTCCCCTGTGATTAATCAACCATTTTAGCAGCCTGTCTTGTTTTTTTTTATTATCAGAAAAACTGCTGATCATAAAATGATTGTCTTAGTATGACCTCCTTTGAAGTCAACTTTACTTCAAAAAATTGTTGTATTTGAATTGAAACTCAAATCTTTCACCAGGATCTTTGTGTTTATTATGGTTCTTTTATGCAAAATTCCTCCTCTGAATTTAATTTTTTGAGATATGGCCATATACATGCTAGTTTAAATTCATTAATATGTAATATAAGTGGAGTTTTAACCTAAGAAATATTGAGTTTAAAAAGTTTATCTCCTTTAATATATATGTTTTTTATTCTTATTAAACAGGATATTACGAGGAGATACTGTTGTTGGGATGGTGAATCTAGCGTGGAGATCATATATGTGGATGCACAATAAGCAATTATGGTGGATTTTTTAGGATTAGTTAGTTTTATTTATAATTAGTTATTCTTTTTTTTTTTTGAAACGTAACTAGTTACATTATATTAAATATTTGTATTTGAATTAATTGTGTTTAAATAAAAATTTAAATAATGATACTTTTTATTATGATTTGGGCCAGATAACTAATTTTTATGATATATTTTTTAATTATTATATTTGTACTTAAATATTAAATAATTAATAATAAAGAAAGAAATATAAAAAAAATACATTATACTTTTAGTGGCGACTAAAGTCGCCACTAAAAGTGATTAAATATGCATATTTGAATTTCGGTGACGACTAAAGTTGTCGTTAAAAATTTATTTTTCGTGGCGACTTGAAAAAGTCTCCACTAAAAGTAGATTCAGTGGTGACAAAAGTTGTTACTAAAAGTAGATTTTCAGTGACAATTTTAGTCGTCACTGAAAATTACTTTTAGTAGCGACTGCTAAAGTCGCTACCAAAAATTTTTAGCAACGGAGTTATCAGTAACGACTTGGTGGCAATTAAAAGTTGCCACTGAAAGCCAATTTTCTTGTAGTGTATGAAGTGAAGCCCTTTTAAGAAAGAAAATGAAAGCATCTAGTGAGAAATTCTTCACCTGGTGATATCGCTGGACACTGTTTTGCAGAACCTCGCGCAATGACTGCACCACTCCATCCCCGTGGCAACTTCGGTTCTCACAGAAACTCACCCAGCACAATTAGCTAGTGAGGTTTGAGTTTATATAAACTAGATTTTGAAACGTGCACAGAATTTTATTTAATTTATTATTTTAAAAAATTAATATAATACTATATAATTAATCAATTTTTGCACTTGCTTGAAAAAAATATTTTTTAAAAAAAATTATATTTACAAATAAACATACATCAACAATATTAAAATATTATTCTCTCGTGTTAAATCCTTGGGGAACAAGAAAAAAATGTGGGTTATAGGAAAGAACTAGTCAATTGATTTTGCATGCAGGCCACATTTTAATTGTGATCTTTTTTTATCCAATTAATCACTTAATTAATTCTTATAATTTTGACTAACTTTTAAATAGAGTTTTAACATTTAACAGTTCAAAATTAGATTTTACGATCTCTTTTTTTAATTAAATTTTTATATTACTATAGAAGCCTATTAATTGATATTAAGTTAGTAGAATATCACCTGTAATCTTTAGTAATTAAGATTTATATGTATGCATATAAAATTGAGTTAGTATTTGATATACTGGTGGTATATAATTTTTTGTTCATCAACTATACTAAGATCATGACACATAATAAAATTAATTTAAAAAAAATATTATTTTTATTAAATATTACAATCTGAACACTATTAATAAAAAATTATCTACTAACAGTAAGTTAAATTATTATTTTTATAAAATTTCAAATATGCTGATAGCGGACTAACTATATAGATTTGATTAAAAAAAATTAAAACTATAAAGATTTATTACAAAATTTTGAAATTATAGTGACTTATTTAAAAATTACTTGAAATTATAAAGATCAAATCAATAATTAAATAAAATGGAAATTAACTATCTAATAATGTACAATATCTTTGATGAGATTCGTGTTATGCTATAATCTTAATTTCTTTTTAATTACTGTATTCTAAAAATTCTAATTTTATTTGAGCATGACTATCATTGAAGTTGAAATGATTTGAATTTAAGAAATTTGAAAATCATAATAAAAATTAAAGAATCATTAACTCAAAAATTTAAAATTTAATTCACTATTATAAATTTGTCTCTGCTTCTTGATTATAGGGTATCATTAATCACATCAAAATAGATTGATCAGGCATGCTAATTGTTCAAATTAAAGATAATAAAATATTGAACTGCCAAAATTAATTAGATGAAAAAATTGACATAAATTAATTAATTAGTGCGGTGTTTGGTACAAAAGAATTTTTAGTAAAAAATAAAAATAATTATAAAAATGTGTTTTTTTAATACATTTTTTTAGAAAATATTTTTTAAATTTTGAAAAATTTTAAAAACATAAAAAAGATGTTTTAAAATTTTTAATACTGTAACGCATTGTAACAATGATATTGTTATAATTATTTTAAATTATATACATAATATTTTATTGTTTATATAATTAAAAAACTAATAAAAACAAAAACAAAACAAAACCACAATTATATAATTAAAAAATAGTAAAAATAAAAGTAAAAATTAATTGTATTTTTAAAAATGTGTTCAAAAAATAAAAATAAAAACGATTTTATAAATCAAAGGCACTTAGTTTCTCAATATTTGAAAAAATATTTTTATGATGTCTAAATATAATTAATATGAAAATATTAAATTTTATGTATTATATATGATTTAAATAATTTTATATAGAGGTTTTCATGGATATGAAAAATTAAGATGCCAATATAACAAATGCCACCTAAAGGTTTTATATTAAAATCCTGCCATCAATTTGACATAAAATAAAATGCCGTATTTAAGTTTTGCCATAATCAATTAGTAATTATCAAAACACTTTACTTATAACTTTTAAGTTCAATTTCTTTTGTTAATAATTTCTTCACTAGGTAATTTGTCAATACTTGTAGCATGTTTTAACTTTGGAATAGAGTATCTTCCCTCACTCAAAATATTTTATTACAAAAAAAACAGTATTTTAATTTTTTTCTAATATTTAACCTTCTCAATTTAATATTTCAAAAATTATTTTGTTATTAAAATAGTTTCTATGTTAATATCATTAATTATAACTGATTATCTGATTTAAATTAGCCAAATTCACAATTTCATAGTTTCTACTTTGATATTCTGTTAAATCAGATAAATAATCACAGTTAACAGAGTTAAGGTAAACATTATTTTAATAGTAAAATAATATTTAGATAATTAAATTGAAAGAATTAAACATCAATAGAGCAAATTGAAAAATAATTATAGATTTTTCATAAATTAAAATAATAATTAACTTTTAAAATCAACGGAGGTACTTATCTACAAAAGCTTTGCACAAAAATTAAGTAAAAGTTGATGTTCATTATTGAATTCCTTTTAGAAAAATTAGAAGAAAAGAAAAAGCTTTGAACGAAATAAAACACCAGTTATTTGATATTTCAGAACACGATCAATCCAACTCAATCAGAGTCAAAGGATGAACCGAAAAAAGAAAATGCAGTTTTGGCCTCTTTTATAGAATTCTTGAACTTTCTATTTAACTCTGCTTCCCCCAGCTTTACAGCTGCATCTCCTCGGGTGGTCTTGTCCCTCAAAATCTTCCCACAACGTGGACAAGAACTGCAAATTTACATAACAACGACCGATTATAACAAATAATAATAATAATCTTTGGCATACTCTTCCGATCATATTAAATATTTTTTAATAAAATTTACTTTATATATATATATATATATATATATATATATATATATATATATATATATATATATATATTGATCTGGTCGAAGGATGAGCAATTCATGGTTCAACAGTTTTTAATATTATATATATTAATTAAAATATTAATAAATAATAAAATTAAAAATAACAAGTTTAAATATTTTCCTATAATATTAAATTACTTAAAGATTTACAAATATATAAACAAATAAAATATATTTTAATATAATTCAACCTAACAATTTATCGTAATTTTTAAAAGAAGTATTAAATTAATATAAGTATAATTAATATTTGTGGTTTATTTATTTTTGAGAATTTAAATCAAATGATAAATATACGAATTCATAATTTAATAGCCACAAATTTAAATATGAATCTCGTCATTTACTTTTTAATAATAAATTATTTATAACTTTTTAAAAATATTTAAAAATTTAATAACTGTTATTAAAAAAAGACAAATTAAATGATAAATAAACAAACTTATAACTTAATAGTTGTTTAAATGCCGTCATTTGTCTTTTAATAATGAATTGTCTTTAATTTTTTTAAAATATTTAAAATTTTAATAACTGTTATTAAAATGAGGTAAATCAAGTGATAAATAGACGAATTTATAACTTAATAGTAGTTTGAATCTTGTTATTCATCTTTTAATAGTGAATTATCTTTAAATCTCTTTTAAATATTTGGAGTACCTGTTAATTAGTTGGTTATCTCACTCTATAGTTTGTGAGGTAGACTGAATCAAAGTGATTTTTCAGTGGAATTAATTGATTTAGCTTAATTTTCATAGTACTAGATTAAATTAATCTAATTAATTTTTTTTACATCAAATATATCTAAGAATTTCTATGTTACGAAACTAAGAGTGAGTGAACTAAAAATCTAAATCCATCTCAAACTGTTTTCTCTTTTACCTCCATGTTTGTTTGTTTTTTCAATCTTTTATTGTCTTTCCGTCCATGAAAAGAAAATAAAGCACCCAAGAAATACTGTACCTGGCTTCAGCAGGGCCAGGTTCAAGTCTTGGTTTGCAAAATATCCCACAGTGATCGCACCACTCCTTGGCCATGGTGTTTTCTCAGCACCCAGAAAGCTAGTTCGAGTTTTGAGAGATTGAAACCTTTATACGGAAGAATCTGATGGAAAAAAACTATGATTTTTTTTTTATATATAAGGAAGCTTGGTACTAATCCTGAATCCTTGGGGACTACGGAATAAGTTGCGGATCTGGATTCTGAAAAAATGACTAGTGGTGGTTGAGTCTAACTCTGACTGAGTTTGGAACGATGAGTTTGGTATGGCCCAATAATACGGAGCTCCTTTTTTTAAGGGAAAAAAGTCCAATTAAGAAAAACCGTTGAGAAGGAAACCTAGGCGCCGCAGCTTTGTTTGGGGAGGTTGCTGCCATTGGCAGCTTCCTCCCCCTCCCCTCCCCTCCCCCCCCCCCCCCCCCACCCCTTTCTCCTCTTTAACATTCAGTCGCTGTTTGAGAGGATGCTGTCAATGGCAACTTTGTTTCCCTTTATCATTTTTGTTCCTTCCAATTGAGAAGTTCTTCTCTTTCACTAAGAAAGTCTTTTTTCTTCTTTAAAGAAGGATTATTTATTTGTTGAGAGAAAAGTTTTCTCTCAGAGATTATCCAGTGGTTATCAATTTTTGAAGATTTATACATTTTGCTCTAGATCTATAACATATTAAAATTGAAAGAATTTTTAATGTCATGAGTTATTATCTTCTGAGAAAATTGAAGGGTGTGTTGTCTTTCTTTAAAAGATTTTAATTTCTTCGTTCTGATTTTAAAGTTAGTTGTATTTAGGTGAAATTTATTGTTTTTTCTATGATGTTAGTAGTAAAAGTTAGAAGTTGTGCTGCCTTATAATCTAGATTTTTTCTATTCTTTAAAAGTACAAGCTGATTTGTAATATTTATCTTATTTTGCCTTACAGGCTTCTGTAAGTTCAGGTATTAAACTTGTTTTATGAATATTATAATCTTTGATCTTTATAAAAAAAAAAAAGAAAAAAAAAAACCAATGTTGAATTTGTGAAGTGAAGTTCTATTTTAAAGTTTGATTTTTTTTTTTGTTTGAATATATCTGAACATTTTATAAATATATGATTTTAATTTTTAAAATTAAATCTACGAAAAATTAACAAAAAATATTAACTTAAATACTATAACATTTAATTTAGTGAACCATTCATTAAAATAATTGATTCAATTAATTTTTTTTAATTATTTTAAAATAATAATGTTCGATTATTTTATCTAAATTAATTCAACCAAAACCTATTAATAAAGGTAAATTGATTAGAAAACATTATTTTAGAGATGATAATTTTTTATTAAATAAATTACTATTTAAATGGACAATTCAACAAATCAAATATCAGGTATGTCAAAATTAGTATGTTTTATTAATTATTTTACATAATTAATTTTAACGATTAAAAAAAATGTTTATAAAATTTTAAAAATATAGTCAAATAAAAAAAAATTTTAGTATAAATTTAATAAATTAAAATAGAACTTTACCAAAACAAACGTAGATAAAATTTTTTAGATATTGCTAGAAGATTCTACAATAAAAACATAAATTTTTTTTTTTTAAAATAAGTCAATCATATAATATGGAGTTGTAAAAAATATTTTATTTTTAGTTTGAAACATGATAAACCTAAGTCTTGTCAAAAAAAAAATTTCTAAATATTTTATAGTAACTCGTGTGTTAGTTTAGAATTTAGAATTTAATGTACAAAGATTAACGTTATAATTTTATTTGAAGAAATTTTGTTTATGCCTCTTTTAATTATTAAATTAATTCTTATAATTTTAGTTCATTTTTAAATAAATCTATATAATTTAAAAAATTTGAAATTGGGTTCCTAATTTCAAATTTTTTAATGTTAAATTGCAAGTTTATTAATTTATATTGAACTAGTGAAGTAAATGTAATTTATATGTAATTTTTAATGGCTAATATTGTGATATATATATATACGTATACAGTGCCTAAATATGCCGATGGTAAACTAACGATAGAGATTTCATATATGTATAACCTGAGAAAAAGTCTTGATAGTCATCGCCTGCTTACAACCCTTAATTAAATCTGTTTGAATTCCACACCAAAAAAAAAATGAAAAAAATTTAGATTTTGTGAAAATATTTTTAATTTTAAAAAAATATTTTTGTTTTATGAAATTAAAATTTTTTTATATTTACTTTCAAATTTAATTGATATAAATGTCTATAAATATTATTTATTTTTAAGTTTGATCTTTTATAATTATGAAATTATTTAAATTTTATTTAATAATTATAATATTTTTTTAAATAATAAAAATATTAATGGTTTTTTAAAAAAAAACACTAAAAAATTTGTTTAGATGTTTTCTGATTTCACTTTAGTAAATAATTTTGAAAAACATTTTCATCTAAATTCTATTAAATACATTTTCAGTTGTGTTTTTTATTTTTAAAGAAAATGAAAATATGAATCAGATAAAGCAAATTGACTCTTATTTTTATATATAACAGATAGCTTAAATCTTTAATTTATTCTTTTATGAATTAATTTTTTAATTTTGTTTATTACAAACAAAACTGTTCACAAAGTCACAACTCAATTAAAACTTCAATATCAAATCTAACTCATAACTGATATTAAATTTTTTTATTATATTTATTTAATTTAATATATATCCTTCAATTTATATATATAATAAAAAAATATAATATTAATAATAGAATAAATTTGGCATAAATTTTAAATAATAAATTAAATAAAAATGTCATTGTAAACATTAAAAAACTAATTTAAGTAACCAATCAAAATAAAATTTGTCTTCAAGAAAATCCTATCTCAAATAATATTTGGTTTGATGGATTTGGAGACAAGGGGAGGAAAAATAAAAGGATAAAATCATTCCTTCCCCTCATTTCTTTTCTCTCAAAAAAAATGAGAGAATTTTAAAAAAAGTAAAATAAAAATATTTTCATCAAAATAATTTTATTTTATTTTATTGTATATTTATCTAAAATATAATAGTTTTTTTTATAAACCAAATGAAAAAATTATTATTTTTAAATTAAATCAAATAAAATATTTTTTTTTCTTTTTGTTCGTTAAATCAAACACACCTTAAGAAAACACACTAATAAATACTGCACCTATACGTTAACAATGGCCTTTGTCCGTCTAAACGCATTAATAATAAAGATTATAATAAATTTATTTATAAATTTTTATTTAATAATTAATTTTTTAAATTAAAATAATTTTTAATTTAGTATCAAATTTCTATAATTAAAAATTTTAATTTTTGTCGACCTTTGTTTTTAACAAAAACTCGAAAGAGATTCATATAAAAGACCGTAAAGATTACAATAAAATCAGTTTAAAATTTAAAGTTGTGATAATTCTTAACAAAAAATTCTGAATTGCAATGACTATAAATACACCATTAAACATCCTCCTCAATCTTTTTCTTTTGAACCTGATCGAGGAGGATACAAACCCACCGGAAAATTGATTGTGGGTGAACATGAACAAGAGCACAGAGAACAAACTCCAGCCTAAATAAAGGACAATTAGAGAGATAGTAATAAAACCTTCAGCTCTAAAACGATGAACATAAAACATTTTGTGTTCTTTGCGTAATGATATATTTATTATTGAATATAATTATATAATATAATTTAATAATTAAAATATATATATTAAAAAAATTATGAAAATATAAATTATCTTATATAAATTAATTTTGAAATTGTTTTATGGAATAATTTACGTTAACTAGTTAACATAAATCATTTTAACTTAATTCTAAAATTTGTTTGAACATTCAACACAATATTAAAAAAATATTTTTGAAATTTTTATTTTAATTTTGAAATGATCTTGTTTCATTTCTTGGTATAGTAATCGTGTAAGAAGAAAAGTAAATATAAAAGAAAAAAAGTGATTATATCACAATAACTAATTTAAATCCAGAATAATCTATGCTTTTTATGTGTGTTTATTTTAAAGCTTTATTTCTTCTTAATTTTTTTTTTATGAATTCTCTCCTAAAAAATATTTCAATATATATGGAAGAGTAGCTTTTTTGTTTTTGTTTTGTTTTATGCAACGTTAACTGCAATTTTAATAGACATTAGTAATTTTCAACAAAATTAATTTTGTTAAGAATAAGTTAAAATAGTTATTTATATAGACTCATGTTTATGTAGATACGACAAAATTTTATATTGGCTGTCACAATTTTAACACAATCATTTTCTTTCATTTGAGTTTAGGACCGACAAAGATTTAATAATTAATAATATCTCTATTGATCTTATTTATAATAGGTCACTCTAGTATTGTTTAATTTATATAACCGATTTTATCTAATTAAAAAAAGCTTTGTCTATTCTCAAACATATTATGTGAATGGCTAAAACTTAGTTTAAAGCAAAACACATTAATTATTTTTTAAAAAAAATTGGGGCCAATTTTTTTATTGAGACTAACTTTGTCCTTATTTTTAAGGAAAAATACACTTTGCCACCCATATCTATTGGGACAATTGCAATCTCTCCTCCTTCCTTTCAATTGCAGCAATTTTTCTCCTAATGTTTGTTTTTATTGTAATTTCCCCCTCACCCTTTATTTTTGTGACAAAAACGAATTTTTTGAGATATGAAATGATGAAAGTACTCCTTTAATTCTTTTTTAAAAATAATATAATTTTTATTCAAAATTTTCATTTTATTTTAAAAATTAATTTCATTTTTTTAAAAAGGGACCAATTTCTTTTTTTTCACCTCACCCACGATCCAGATTCAGAGAAACATTGTGGCCACCGGAAGGAGAGATGACGGCCACCGCGACTTGGCTCCAGCCACTGTGAACTTTGACAACCATCGTATTTTTTCCTAATTCCAAAACACACAAGCATTGTTCATCAGACCTCCAATCGCAAGCGGCCCACTAGCAAAACCATCGCAATCAACTAGGTAATGCTATAACTTTTTTTGACAGACTCTGATGTTCATTACCTGAAGTCAATAGTTACAAATTATTTATATGATTTTGTGACTTACCCGAATTTGGGACTTTTTCTCAAATAATTGAAGTATATAATTCTTAAGGTAGATTCTGTGTTTGATTTGATTTCATCTCGGGTAGCAAATCATAGCATTTTTGACTTTCTGAACACCTAATTTTTTTGGCTGGCAGTATTCGTTGGTTGAAGTTCTTACATAATTTGGTATTCATTCACGTTTTCTAGCATTTCACATACAGATTGGGCCTTGTTCAATCTGCTATTAAAATAACACCACACAACCTAACCTATATTAACAGCTTTAGGCTGGACCATTTGGTTTCTAAAGGATGACATGCAGAGTTTCATCCATGCTCTCTATGTCCTTTAATTCTTTGAGATGGTTTTAGGTTTGAAGATTAATTTGAAAAGAGTGATGTTATAAGGATTAACATTCATAGTCATAGCTTTAAGCTGTATTTTATAAGATTGAGCGAATTGGCCACACAACCTAACCTATATTAATAGCTTTAAGCTGGACCATTACATCAAAACCCACTGAAGTTAACATTTTGGGTTGCATTACCCTTTTGGCTAAACTGCTAAAGTTTCTATTAATGTCTCACAATCTTAAATCATAGGGAAGGACTTTTATGATTTGAAGTGAAGTGGATTGTTTGTTAGAAAGGAAAAGCACATTGTAGAAAGACTTGAACATCAAAAGCCATGCATATACTGTGAAATGGTGCAGTTGTTGCTAGTATTGGCTCACTTGCAAAACTCATGGCTATAGTGTCTCTTTTTTTCTTTCTTTTTTATCTTTTCTCAAGTGAGATCCAACCTTGTTTGCATTCCATAAGCCCTGACGGTAGCAAAGCAAGGAAAAGGAGGTTTAGTGCATGACACACTACGTAAAGAAGGCAAACTAATGCAGCTTCTACTTTCAATAGGGAGAAAGTCATTTTTCTTAGGCTAGTTTGGGACCAGAATATTGAATAAAACTCTAACTCACTATCTTGAATGAAAACATGGTTCAACACTTTGACATGGTAAAGGGCAGGATTCAGCATGTTGAGAAGTCACTTGGAGCAGTCCTAACAGGGACAACTCTAGCTATTTTATTATTTTTTAACTATGCTGAACCATAGATTTTTTTGCTTTGCATTTTGTTAATGAGAAAAAAAGGGATAATTTATATTATGGTAGCACAGTTTATATTAGCACTTCACTATATAGTACTTGACCTGGTACCTTTTGATATCTTAGACTATGGATGCTTATGGATAGATGGTTTATCATGAATATCAATTTTCATTTGGGCTTATGTTTGAATGTGGATTTAATTGTTTGACAATTTTTAGATTCTTTGCTGTTGATAATCGCTTACTAGAGGGATTGGCAGAAGATGTGTATATTAACATCAAGTGCCTTACTAAAAAGAGTGGCAGAAGATGTGTATATTAACATCAAGTGCCTTACTGGAAAGATTGGCAGAAGATGCATGAAAACCCTAGGAACCAATATAACCTTTGCAGTGACAGATTGTTGAATGATCTATAACAATACCATATATTTATAATATAACCTCTGCAGTGACTTTGATAGACATCAACTCACATTAATTTAAGCATACTTTATGTAAGTACAAATTCACCAAATATTATATATTATAAATATAGAATGATCAACAATTGCTCAGTATTTTCAGTTATTTAACCTTATGCTTGTTCTGTCTTTTTATTAGAAATGAACCATATTCAATGAAAAGGAAGAGCAAATAGAAGACTTAATTGTAGTGGACATGCCTAGCAAAAAGGCAGAGTGAATTTCAAAATTATGGTATCAAATACATATTATCATGCAATCAGTGAACAAATTAAAATTAACTCCTCAAACTTCAACTCCTTTTGGATTCTTTGCTGTTGATAATTGCTTATTAGAGGAAACTGAGTTGCCATGTATACTTGTTGGATAATTGTGCTGAAGTAACAGAGTTACTAGAAAATGTTTATGTTTTCTAAATGTTTGGTAGGTATCCTGATTAAACTGAGTATTTTAAATATGTAGATATCATGCCTTACTGAATAGGTGTAGCCATAAATGACATACAATAAAAACTGAAATGCTTCTAATTCTTTGCTTAGGCTACAACTACTTGTTCTGCAATTCATTTAAATTCAGAATTATACAGTACATGTGAAAAGAATCAAACACAGAATTATACAATATATGTTATCATTTAGATTCAGTAGACGTTATTATTTAAATTCTAATATGCTGTTTTTTTTTTTTTTGCAATATTGAAGTGTTGAATTATGTCACAAGGTTCAAGCTACCATGGTTCCAGGAGCTTCCAGAGAAGTATCACTATGTGTAATTGTAGACGACAAGCCTATCAACTCACTTCCTTCACAAATGATAACTTCTGAAGGAGGTTCTTAATGTGTTCAAATTACCGGTCTACTACGAAATGTGATTTCTTCATATGGGTAGATTTACCGATGTGTGAACATGAAAGGTGTGTCTTGTTCAAATTAACGCAATTGAGAGATTTACCTGTACCTAATAGGAAAAGAGTGAATAAAAATGTTGGAAATAGAGAGAGCCTATAGAAATTTATTTGTCTTGCATCATAGTGTTTTATGTTGGGTGTTGTTATTGGGTTTTGGATGAAAGACAAAGTAAAATTCTAAATGTAGTTATATTTTGTAAATATGGGCCAGACTATAATGTAGTTGTTTTTATTTTGAATGTTATGAATGTAGTTGTTTTTAATTATGGGCCTCTCAATTTTATTTTTGAATAACCATACAAATGTTAATACGTAGAAGTCATATATTATCCATTAAATACAATAGTTATTACAATATAATTATATACCTTCTATTAAATAAAAGAGCTATTACAATAGTATTATATATCATCTACTAAACATAAGAGCTAATACAAATGAGTTATATATTATCAATTAAACAAAAGAGTTAATACAAATGAGTTATATACTATCAATTAAATACAAGAGCTAATACAAATGAGTTATATACTATCAATTAAACACGAGCTAATACAAATGAGTTATATACTATCAATTAAACAAAAAAGTTAATACAAATGAGTTATATACTATCTATTAAACAAAAAAGCTAATACAAAAGAGTCATATACTATCTATAAAATAAAAGAACTAATACAAAGGAGTCATATACTATCCATTAAACAAAAGAACTAATACAAAGGAGTCATATATTATCCATTAAACAAAAGAGTTAATACAATGAGTTATATATAATTCATTTAGTACAAAATCTAAAACTACTTTCAAGGCTTCTTTTACTGGCTAAAAGGTTAAAGTATTTGTTGGCTAGACGTTGAAAGCACTGAATGAAACCTTCCTTCTAAAGCATTTCTCTTATTCAACATAGGCCTAACCACTCGTGTGTCTTCCTTGACATTCTTCTCTTTGTGACTGAATGGTACCTACAAAATACAAAAATATTAAGTGTAACATTATACAAATAACCATCAACGAAATAGAATGATAAACACAAAACTAATACTCGATTAAAAAAACCTTCTCCTTCTTAAAGGAACTTCTCATATTGATAGTGTGATCCCTAATACTTGCAACTTGAACCTGCACATAATTTAAATCTTCAAATAAATATCAACAAAATAGAATAATAAACACAAAACTAATACTCAATTAAAAAAACCTTCTCCTTCTTAAAGAAACTTCTCATATCGATAGTGTGGTATTTAATAATTGCAACTTGAACCTGTACATAATTTATTTAAATCTTCAAATAACTATCAACGAAATATAATGATAAACACTGTATAATAAGAACATTAAAGTAACAAATATTGAGGTTAAAAAAATCATCCAATATCACTATACTAATAGTAAATTTACCCCAACTAAATTCAAGGCATCTGTGGCATTGTTCTGAACCTTTTTATCTTCCCTCGGTTGCCCACTTCCCTTACAAGTCCTTGCATTATGTCTTAGAACTCCGCACTTTGAACACCTCACAACTTGGCCATGCTTACTCATTTTGTAAGGATTATTCACTTTCTCATTTGCACCCTTAATCCATTATTTTTTAGGCCTTTCAGGCATATTTTTGGGATTTGAAGGATCTATGTCTGGCAAGTGTATCTCTATCCATCCTGTCTCGTTAGGTTTTGATAAATGATCTGTTCATATGACTTAATGTATGTATCATTTGTGTATACAGAGAATACAAAATCCTCAGGCTCTTGAACATACATCCAAATGGCTGAATATGCATGTGAGCACGGTATCCCATTCAAGTTCCATCTTCAACAATTGCATGATCGTTGGGTCAAGTTTACAATAAATTGTTTTTCCTTATAAATCATTTGAAAATGACAATCCCCAGCATAAGTAGTTTGACACTCAAAAGAATTACACTTAGCAATCTCCAGTTTGATCCTAATATTTTTGCATATATCATGATCATCCTTCTTTGCGCCATCTCTTTTCAACTGAAATCTTTCCATTAATTTCATCCTAATCATCTCCATCATCGTTATTAGTGGCTTGTCTCTTGCATGTAAGATGTAGTTATTGAAGTTCTCATTAAGGTTATTCGCCAACAAATCACATTTGAATCTCGTGCTTAAAAATGCCCTACATCATGATATTGGGTCCACGGTTACCAAATAATTGTAGCCACTAACATCCAATGCCTTTATCCTCTCCAAGGTGTTATTGAATTCCCTTGGAGTGAAACAGTTTGCAACCTCCCACAATAGATTTTTTAATCCCTAGTCCTTGTATCCTTTATCCCTGAAGTTAGCATAGAGGTGCCTAACACATATTCTATGATCTGCATTTGGCATAAGCAGCTGAAATGCCTGCGTCAGACCCTACATAGAACGAAAATTATACAAAACAGGAGAAAAAACTTTAATTGAGCAATTTATCCATAACATATATACAATACCACAAAAAAATAGCATTACCTTTTGCTTATCAGATATAAATGTCCAGTCACATTCTGCAACTCCTCCAATTTCATTTAACAATAGTTCCAAAAACAAAACTTATGTATCCTTATTCTCTATCTCAACAAAAACATAAGCTATTGGAAACAAATTTTCATTCCTATCCCTCCCGATAACTGATAGTAATTTTCCTCCAAATGGAAACTTTAAATGGTAACCTTCTAGACCCACGAATCTCCTACATCTAGCCAAAAATTTTGATTTCATGGCTTCCAATAAGACATACATTCTCTTAAACACACGATTCCTTAATGCACCATGGTTGGTAACATGTACTTTCACTGTACTTCCTGGATTGTGGTCAAGAAAGGTTTGGGCATAGTCATAAACCATCTTGTACTGAAAACTCCACTCTCCATGAATAGCCCTCATGGCATTTTTCTTCACTCTATAAACCTTATGCAATGACATATCAATCTTCTGATTTTCAGTCATCTCTGTCATCATATTGGAAACCTTCCAATCTGGGTTTCTTCTTAATTTCTCTAGATATTTATTTGCTAGATAACTCGAAGTGATCTGCCTATTCTTATAGGCTTTGGGACAATAGTGCTTTGGATATAAAGTTCTAATATGAAATGTACTTTCACCTTTTAATTTGATTCCATATATTCTAAACCCGCGGTTCTTTGCACATTCAACTATGACTTATCAGGATCATTCTTCTTCCACGTCAAGTTTTTCCCTTGTTGAATGTTCCATTCATGTACTGCAATTCTAAAAATGTCCACATTAGAGAATTTTTGACCTACAGTAAAGACTATATTATCCATGTCTTTATCAGGCCTGAACTCATCATATTTTAATGTAGGATAATCTTCATCACTACTCACAGGTGGAGATATCAACTCATTAGAGGATGCATATTCTGATTGGTCATCAATATCTAAATAATTGGTAGGTTCGGCTTCCCCCATTGTGAGTTGCCTTGGTACCAAACTTGTTCACTTCTGTGAATTTGTTTGAATGGACTCCTCACCTATAAGTAGAAATTAAATATTAATATACAACTACCCATATAACTAAACACTGCCTAGAATTTATCAATGTACTCAAAATTATATCAATGGAGTTAGATAATCAATTTACTTGCCAAGTCATAAATTTCTTCATCACTGCTTACCACTTCTTTCCAATAAGGGTCATCCTCAGTGCTAATGCTATATTCTTCACTTATTTCCTCAAATTCATCATCTTCTTCCACTGACACATCATAAAGGTCACTAATTGTGTCTATCAAATATATTGAAACCTCCATATCTAGCTTATAATATCATATAGCTCTAGTATGTTTTCAATATCAGCATCTGACACAAAGTGTATAAGTCCTATGTTCAACCTCTGATCTAGGACAAGCTAGTGAACAGAGATGTTTGGTTTCACCAAGAATTTTTGTAGTGCGTTTATCAGCTCAAAGTATGACGCTACATTTCTATCCATAGGATCTATAGTTGTCACACTAGCTCCTATATAGGTAGTCTCCTCCAATCCCTTATATAGTTTACCACCATAGTGAACAATAAAATTTACATTTGATTTATTTGAACCTACATAAAAAAATGTGTAAATAGTTAAGTGCATAAGGCATTAAAAAATAAAGTTAGTCTAAGTATGATTATATTATGAGTTCATAAGTGCATAATGCATTAAAAAATAAAGTTGATTCATTTGTCATCTAAAATATTCTATAATTTGTTAATACAATTACATTTAATTCATGATATCACCACTACTTTCTTTCCCAATTATTTTCCATTTTCTATATAAAAGTCTCTAGCTCCAATGCTATTTTTTTAGAATCAGCCATGGCTTTATACTTTTTTATTCTATTAGAAAACAAACTATGTAATTCCATCACCACACTTCACTACCATAACATAAACATGGTGGGACCATTATATAATTTTTCTATTCCATTACAAATCAGACTCTGTAATTCCATCACCACACTTCCACTAGGACCACTACCATAGCATAAACATGGAGGACCATTATCTAATTTTTTTTATTCCACTAGAAAACAAATTATGTAATTTCATCACCACACTTCCACTACCATAGCATCAACATGGAGGACCATTATATAATTTTTCTATTCCATTAGAAAACAAATTATGTAATTTCATCACCACACTTTCACTACCATAGCATAAATATGGTGGGGTCACTATATAATTTTTCTATTCCATTACAAAACAGACTCTGTAATTCCATCACCACACTTCCACTATCATAGCATAAACACGATGGGACCACTAAAATTATCATAGTAGCAAGCAAAACAACATTCAATCAATAGAATAAATTACATTGAGGGGACAGAATTTGTAGATGCATGTATTTCATCACATGCTTCACATTTTTTTATACAATATGTTCTCCATATGTTCTATACTTGAACCTTTCTCCTTCATAGCAAGATAAAAGCAAAATCACGACTGCTTGGGTTGATGGTGCTCGTGGAGTTGATGCTCATGGAGTTAGACAATGGCTACTTCAGTTGGCTCCTTTCGATCATTGTGTTGCTCAAAAGGGTGAGTTCAATTTTTTCAAGAGATGAGTAGGAGCTCGCGATGGCCGTCATCACTCCTTCCGATGGCTGTCGTCTCTCCTTCCGGTGGCCGTGAAGCTTCTCGGTGGTGGTTGTTATACTTCTGGTGACTACAATGCTTCTCTAGATCTGGATCGTGGTGACGTCCTCTGAATCGTGGGTGAGGTGAAAAAAAAAGGGTCCCTTCTTAAAAAAATAAAATTGATTTTTAAAATAAAATGAAATTTTTGAATAAAAATTGGGTTATTTTTTAAAAACAAAATTAAAGGGGGTAGTTTTGTCATTTCATATCCCAAAAAATTTGTTTTTGTCACAAAAATAGAAAGTGAGGGGGAAATTACAATAGAAATAAACATTAATGAAAAAATTGTGGCAATTGAAAGGAAGAAAGGAGATTGCAATTGCTCCGATAGATAAGGGTTGCAAGATATATTTTTTCCTTATTTTTATATAAAAACAGTGCTTTTTGGTTTTATTTAAATTTGAACAACCCACATCAACTGTTGAATTTTAAAATTGGACAAAGTTAGTCTATATAAAAAACTTTGTTAATGTTTTTTTAACATACCTAATGTCACTAACTAAAATAATGTATGTTTTAAAGTGTTAAGATTAAAATTATGATATATACTTTTAAAAGTCTAATCTGATAACACTAATATCTTTTGGGATGAAAATATAATAGTAATCTTTAATATATAGTGTCTCATGCAAGTTACATGTTATTTTCTTCCCTACGCATGTGATAAAAATTTGATTTTCCATTTGCTTTGCAGAATTGGAATAACATATCAATAATACTAAAATTATATCAACGCGCGCGCGCCCACACATAAATATATAAAAAAGAAAAAAAAATCAGAACTTGTAGACAATTATAGACTTATTTTTTTTTTTTTTTAAATATTATTTTTAAAATTTATATTTAAAAATTTTTATACAAAATTTTAAAAAAATCTGTTTGATAAATTATTTTAAAAATTTATTATTTTTTACTTTTTGGATGTTTAGAGAATAATATCAAAAAATAAATTTTTATTTTATTTTAAAAATAAATTTCTAAAGCAACAAAATAATTTTCAAACAATTTTTTTTATTTTAAAAATAGAAAGCTTAAAATCAAAAAACAAATGGACCCTATGTATTTCTCTCAGCTTCATCATTTTTTTTTCTTCAAAAATTAAAATACGGATATTGAGATTCTAATAAAAAAATGTGGTGGTCATGCTACATGGGATGTCATGAAAATTAATTGCAACAAATTGAATATTTTGTTCACAATACATAACCAATCATCCTAATGAATAATGATCCTCTTAACTTGTACAAAAGACGGAACCATATGATCCAAAATCCCAAATATTCACCTCAGGAGTATGTCAGATGGAAAAAACTTAGATACCGTTTCTTAAGTGTTTGTGATGAAGTTCCACAATAAGAATATGTTTTTCAAAAGGATTTTTAAAAAAGAGAGTTAATAATGCAATGCTGAACTGTAAAAAATATCCACTTGTTATGGTTTTTATTGTGGAACCTGATAACAAGCAAGTTAAAAACTGCATATAAGTTTTATCCTTGTCAGATTTCGTTAACTGCTTTGCAACAACAACAAAAATCCATCACTGCTTACATTTATATAAAAAACCTGCATAACATCAAGTTTAACTGCTTTTCTAAGAGAAATTAGCATACAAGATGGCAGGGATAAATATCTTCCCTCTCTGTTGCCTTTTTCTTTCGTATTCCCCCATTTTTCATCATGATCACCTGCATTTACAAATTAATCAGACAGATAAAGCGATCTCAGATTCTCTGCCTGACCCTCCTGCCATTTGCATCACCACCATCCCAAAGTTGGGCCCACACGCTCCGAGATTTCCCCTCTTCACTGCAGCAGTCACTCTCACACCCTGCAATTGTCTTCAGGATCTCTGACTGTAGCCATGGGCATTTTTCTTTCATACACTGAAATCCATTCGACCTCATGACAGCTGCAACAAGAAGTCCAGACAGAAAAGGGACCATCCAACATGTTAAGGATGCAAAAATTGCAGCTAAAAGAATTCAGAACTTCTATGCACAAAGCAAAACTTTCTAATTTTTTGTGTAATTCTCTACAAGAATATATAATAGAAAACGCTTGCTACACTTTTAATGGATTGAGAAATTTCAGAACATGATAAGTTCATCTCATGACCTCTCACATGTGGATTTTGAGCCAAAACAGCAATACTAATTCATATCACAGTGAAATACTTTGTATTCAAAGAAACTTAGTTCAAAAACTGGATAAAAGTGGTCATGAATCCAGTTTGAAATTGTAATAATTATTGCAAACGCTTTTCCAAATATATATTTTTTATCCTAAGAAAGTACTACAACAAAGGAACAAGAACATAAAATAAAAAATAGAAACTCAAACATGCAGCAAAGCTGCCCAATCACTCTGCATATCTGAAAGAGAGATTCCCTTAAAAAAAATGAACCGAACACCGAAGAGAGACTGCAAAAGTTATTATCTAGACTCTAAAGATAAAGAGACACGCCTAAAGATACAAGCATTCCTTTCCAGCCAAATATTCCAAATCACAGCAAAAACCGTGCAATTCCACAAAGCTTTCCCCTCCTTTTCTGTCCAAATAAATTTTCTGCATGGAGTGCCCGGCATTATGCCATTATCTCTACAATTATATTAACAATGAAGCGCCATTTGGTTACTCTACGAACTAAAGACTAGACACGAACCTTGCTTTCACCACAACACTTTAATTGATTGTTAGCCTACGTCAATGTTATGGAAGTGTGCATGTTGAGTACCAACCCATAGTCCTTAATCTTGTTCGGATATGCTGCAGGCAAAATGCCAAATCATAGGTATAATTTTGACTTCGCTTACTCTCTCTCCCATTTGTTGTGGCCCAAGAGTTTTGACACTGAGTGATCAACACCAATAGGAATTTGAACAAGCAACTATAGTTGGCTACATTTTTCTAAAAGCTTTTTAATAGCAAATGGTCAGTATGGAAAGGGAGGATAAACCTTCTTGCTAAATAAAAATAAAGAAAAGACAAACAATATATTAAAAACAACTCTCCTCTCTAGTCCCCTCGAATCAATGTTTTAAAATCTAGACCAGTAATTGACCTAATAAGAAAAACGATTCACAGTTTACTAATTCAACTGTGGTCGAATTGCAGTCAAACTGGTAGTAAAATATATAATATATTTTTCAAATTTTTTATATTATAAAATATGATATATCAAAATTTAAACATATAAAATTAACTGAATAAATCATCTGAGATAGAAATAATATAATATTACATATTAATATATTTGAAATTTTATTATTAACTCTTACATATAAAAATAATTCATATTTCTATATGATATAATACTTAATAGTTAATAATAGTTATTATAATATTATTTTTAATCCCCAAAGAATTAAATGCGTATATAGTTATCATTAATATTAAGAAATTAGCAATAATGACATTGTTTTGAGTTAAAAAAATTTTAAAATAGTCAAAATGGTATAGTTTTAATAACAAAAAGAAAAAAAGTAAATCATTCTGGTTCACCAGTTTTTGGTTGATTTTGACTGGATTTTACAATTTTTTACCAATTCACCGATTTTTTGGCCAATTATTTTACTGAACGGTTTTAATAGGTTAAACCAAACATGTCCCCCACTGGTTCACCAGTTTTTACAACACCACTTTGAATACCTGTCAAAGCCAACCCCATAAAAAATAACCATTAGTCAGGCATACAAAGATAGATACACAATCCTATCCTAGAACTTTTTTTTTGGACGGACTATCCTAGAACTAAACGAATGCCTATGGGCTTATAAAGAAGCACATCATCACAACATCTTGCTTTCCTTCTTTCTCTCATCCTTGAAACAATGGAAAAACAAGTGGGTGACAGTCTCACAAATTCAGAAGTACATTACACAAATATTAGGTGATAAAAAGTTACATTAACTTCAGATAATCTGTCTTGGTTGTTTTTTCCCTGGGGGGGGGGGGTGGTTGGTGTTGTCTTTATTCTCTGACCTTGGAGGGAAGTTTCACATTCCACAAACAATACATAAGGTAAACATAAAGCAAAGTTGGAGAACCGATGAGGAATTAATGGTCAGATTTGGAAGAAAAAAAAAAGCAGGTTCCATCTCAGGTCCAAAGAATTGTCCATGTCCACCAAAAGTGGACAGAGACTAGCAGACCAGGAGAAAACAACAAATCAAAAGTTATCCTATTATTAAGGGTAGCTGAAAAAATAAAATTATAAGAGAGTAGAACCTTGCATTGCATAAAACAGAATGAGGGACTGATGCAAGGTAGACAAATAATACAATTGCCATAAAGCAGTGACAATAGGGATTTCCCTATCCAATATCCACGTGTTCTCCCAAAACCAAACAGAAGAACCACCGTTCATGATTTAAGCAAGGGGATGGAGGAAGAATAACCCCAAGAGAAGAACTACAAAGGATAGCATGAGTAACACTAACCCTTATTTACTACCTAATTATTTGATGTACCCATGTCCTACTAATGTTATTTACAATGAAGTCATAGCTCCATACATTCAAATAATTCTCTTACTAATTCCTTCAACAAACATTTTCTCCCACTGTCCCCCAGATTATCTTTGTATTTTTATCAAATCTGCAATCTTATTTCACATATTTAAGTTCTCTCTCTTCCTTCCTACCCATTCTAGACCTACCTTAACATATGCTCACACATGTATAGGTTAAGAATAAGATTAAAGGAAAATGCAAAGCCTGCTACTCTTACACCATCTTATAGCTCATGATTGGACATGATTTTTACCAATCCCACTCTTGATTTTTCAACTACCAAATATTTATTTGTATTTAAGCACATTATCAATCAATCTTTCTAGCAACATAGAAAAGACCTAGGAAGTTTGAATATCATAACACAAGTTTCAGATATGTATCTGACATGGACAAGTGTAGAATATGGCCACATGTGTGTTCAGGATAAATTACACAATTCTTATTTTAGGGGTGTTTCGGTAACAACTCAAGTACAATTGTGATATTACTTTATGGCTAAATATGGCTTCACACATGAAAATAAGGCTCAGATACAGAGGATATATAATATATGAAAACTTGTCTTTCATCTATTTTATTTGGTTTATAGATGCAGCGTGTCAGTTTAGTTGAAGAACCTAAGTCTACTTAAAATAAAGGAGTAAGTACTCTGCAGTAAAACTAAAGACTCATCTGACAGTCTCATGCCAAAACTAAACTTCAGAGAGAGAGAGAGAGAGTATCTAAGGGAAAAAAATAAACCAAATAACTGAGAAGGGAAAAGGAAGGAATGAAAAGAAAATGCAGGCAGGCACAAATAACAAAGATAGGGAGCTAATCAACCAACAGTATTGCAGATAATGAGAAAGAACAGGACAAAACCTATAGATGAGATACCATAACTGGGATGATGGGAAATTCTGAATAGCCAAATTTAAAAAACACACGTACAATGTATAAATATGTCGATTCAATTTGGTCTGTATAATTTAGAGATTCAAAGTGCTAGTTGGCATCAAAATGAGCTGCTTCTAAAGGTTTACACATGCTATCTCCATCACTCATTTGTTTGACTAAAGAGGATCATAAACAGGACAAGCAATAAGTCCAACTGAACTTTGCTCATATCATTCATGATATTAGATTATTAGTTTTCTCATGAATTATATAATCTCAGCGCTACAATGTAGATGGACAAGTTGTAAAGGAGGATCAGCAGATTCTAAATTTACGCTGACTAGTTTTACCCTTAGTTTCTTCTGGAATAGTAGTAGCTGCTATTTTTCTTTTATATCTAGCTGTATATAGACCATAAATGTTTCACTGTTGTGCTAAGTCAGAACTGGATGGCTCTATATATCTGACTTTTTTTTATCTGATACAAAATTTTGAAATCAACGAGAATAAACCTCAATGGTTATCTCCACCACAAAACTCTTATTGTGAATCTATAGACAACTGTTACAATAATCAGAAGTACCCTTGTATACCAATTCTATCTTAAGGGTAATTCTGACTTTACACTTTATTCTAAAAACCACTAAACATTCAACTACTCTAAATCTCTACCTATTTTATTTCCGTTATACACTACAATTCACCATGTCTCACTGCACCCCCCCCCCCCCAAAAAAAAGTGATGAAAAACAATTCTGACATAGCTGATGCAGAGACTTTTACATAGCATCCTCCAGAGCAGAGTGCTTCCAGTGAATGCAACTACGAAGCTCATGAGGAGGAATTGATCAAGCACCCACCACCCCGGTCATCAACTTCTGGTTGCCCAGTTCTACGATTATATCTTGTCTCCCCTTCATTTTATTCATCCGGATGCACCATAAGCATTTAGCTGATCCCATTTAGTGGAAAAAGACTTAGTAGTTGTTGTTGTTGTTGGATGCACCATAAGCATAAAGAGTTGAAAAGGCTTACACTTGTGATCAAGTGTATACTTTTCAGGCCACCAGTAACAGAGACCCTTCTATCTCTTTTCGTCCATTTCTCTCCTCAACAACTGTTTCACAGGCCTACTAATTCCTTGTGTGATTGGTAATTTCAAACTAAGGCTGTCTTTAGTAAAGGTGGGTGGAAATTCAGAGAAGGAAGCATTGGGCAGAGTTTCAGAAGCCATATCAAAGATAGTATTTGAACTAAAAACACTAAGAGAGAGAAGAATGAGGTTTCTTGGAATATGAAGGAGGGTGCTTACACATATCATTAATGGTGGTTTCCTGCAATCTAGCCAAATACATGGCATTACTTAATGTTCTTGGATTAAACATCCTCACAGGAGCTACAATTTCTTCTCTACGCCCTCCCAAAAAACAGCTAACAGCATGTTCTTCTGATAACTCCAGTTGGGACATCAGTTCCTCAAATTTCTCTTGATATTCCCCAACAACACTTTCTTTCCTCAAATTTTTTAGCTCTCCAATAGGTTCATAGTGCAACACTTCCCCAAAACCCTCACCCAAAATCTTGGTGTAATCCACCCAATTAAGCTCTATATTCTTTTTGTGTTTAACAAAAGCTTGATGCCATTGTAAATCCTTGCCCTCTAAATGCATACTAATCAATTTCATTCTTTGACACTCTGGTGTACTTCTTTCAAAAAATTGTCTGCACCAAACAATCCATTTCCTGAAATCACTTCCATCGAATCTTGGAAATTTGATTCTTGAGAATTTGGTGGAAACATTGTAGCCTCTAACATCAAATTATTTACTTCTGTTGCCCTGCTGCCAAACTTTATTGAGAAGGATCAAAAGAGGTTATAGCCTCATGACCACCATTACATTTGCTGCCATGCCCATGCCTGCCTGAAGCACCTTCACTGCAACCTCTGCAAGCACTGCCTCCATTTTTGCCATTAAATCTTCAATTCAGAAACTGTGATCCTGGTCTGAAGCACTTCCTGTTCCAGATCATTGAGCCAATTGATACACAATTTTGGAATCAATGAGAATAACCCTCAATGGTTATCTAAACTCTTATAATGAATCTATAGATAACTGTTAAAATAATAAGAAATACCCTTACATACCAATTCTATCTTAAGGGCAATTCTGACTTTACACTTTATTCTAAAAACCACTAACCATTCAACTACTCTTAACCTCTCTAACTATTTTATTTCTTTTATACTTTACATTGTCCACAATTCATCATGTATCATTATCACTATCAAAAGTTGCAAAGCAAATATCAGTCTTTATGATTGCATGATCTTTTTGCATCCCATGCATAATAAGTGGAGCAACTTCTACTAACTAAATATACCTGCTAGATGCAGAGCAGCAAATTTTAAGCAAACAGCTTTTAACTCTGCCGCATGGCAATGGTCAGCCAAGGTTAATATGTTGGCGACAGAATTCACACAGATCTCCTTACAGATACGAGACTCACACATCAGTTTAAGTCTCTCCAAGCCATACTTGTCCGCTGCAGCTAACAACTTTCCTGTCAATGTCTTGGACACTGGGGATTCATTAGATGAGGTTGATGGAACCATGTCCACATCGTCACTAAGGGCATCCTGGTAGATAAACTGCAGCATGGCCTGTTAAAGCAAAAGAAAATTCAAGACAACAAACCACAATAGCAAAAAGTAATACATAGGCAGCCAACAAATAAAATTCCTATCCATCCTAAACCTAACTCAGTTAAGGTTTTGGGAAGTAAAATAAAAATATATAGATTTTCTACCTTAAAAACCTTGGGTTCTAAATCGGTTACAATAATCTCCTGCTTGCCCTCATCTAAACCATCAAATAATTTAGATCGAAATTTTGCAGATCTAGCAGCCAACACCAACTTATGAGCAGCGAACTTTTCGCCTGCCACATTAAAAGTAACATCTGAACCTTCCATATTTTCCAATAGAATCCCAAAGTGTGCTCCAATGTCAGATTCTGGGACCTTAATTGAGTGAAGTCGTGGACAATCTGTGGCTGAAATCACAACTCCAACTGTACAGTTGATTTTCAGGCAATCATTTTTGAGGTAATTAGAGCTTTCGAGCGAAGAACGTCTAAAAAACCGCTTGTATCCCCTACAAGCACAGATAAACAAGATCGACACAATAAATTAAGAAGATATCTGCTAGCCGGTCAATATAAAGTATTTAGGGGGTAATTATGGATAACGTGACTAAGTTTAGCATTTTATAGGAATAATAACAAAATGGCTTAAGATCACAAAGAACAGTCCATCATATGTATACAAAAAAAAAATAAGAAATTCAGGCATAATATCATGAATATATACAAAAAGCGGGGAAAAATGAAATTATTTGAGAAGCAAATTTTAGTTGATAGTCATCATTGCAGCAAATTTAACTTCCAGATAAAATAAGATGTAGGACATAGGCCCATCCATTATCCATGCATACCAAACTAAAATACAGGAATACCACCTCTTGCATTCACTTGGATATAGACCAATGTTATGTGGCTTGTGGTTCAATCTGGTATGCAGTATGGGACTTTTCATGGTATGGAGTACAAGGGAGTAGGCTTAGTTGGAATGCTATTTACGATTGAAAAAATGAAATTCACTATGAATACCATCAAGCCTCTGACAAAATAAGTGAACCATAAAAGGCCCGATTAAAGAAAAAACCTTGAAAATTAGAAGTAGTTCATTGTGTTTTGGACTCAAATTCTTACTGAGTCGGCATGAAAATAAGTTAAAACAGAGAAGGAAAAACTAACAGAAAAAAAAAAGGTTAAAGGAAGACTTTAGAAAGCTGTATCCTTGCCCTTCTAGGGTTCTCCCTCTGTTCATCTTCTTCTGTTGTCTACCAGGTCCAGTCTTCCAGAAATCTCCATATTTTTTTGTTTCAAAACCAGCAACTATACATAGCACCGCTGTTTCATGAGTGGGGAATGGGGATCAACAATTTCTGTGATCTAGGACACAAATTCCCTGCCTACGTTTGGGATCATACGATCCAGGATGCAATTTATGGGTGCCAGGCTGCCAGCTGAGGGCACCGACCTAGGTAACACTGACATAGACTATGAAACTGAATAACCCTACTATGACATAGTGGCAAAAAAAATAAAGACTGATATGCTTATCATTAAGAGCCTGAAAGGCCGATACCTAACCTTGCCATTTCTTGCCATATCATGCGTGAAATTCTGAATATATTGATAACATAAGTCAATGCAATAATGTCAACTATATGTACACAGTTTTATTACAACAAGCAATAGAGTAAAATCCTTCAAGCTCCCCATCAAATTCACGCAGATAATTAGATATGAACTGACACTATCACTCTGTTGCACCAAGCAAGCACCTTTATGTAAAACCGTTCACTCATAAATAAAACCCAGTTCTTGAAAGTCCAACATACATAATGCTATTATGACATTGTTATTGCATTAACATATAATGTACAATCTAGTAACTGAGAATGAGAAAGCCATTGAAACCCTACCACATGCTACCCTTATACTTAAGTGTATATGGACCGCTCTCAAGCGACCGATCAAAATGGCTGTGAACCTTGTGCTTTTCTTGCCCACTCTGATCCAGAAGCGTGAGCTCAAATAGTGCCCTCACATCGATGCCTTCGCTTGCCAAGGCGATGAAAGCCGAAACGTAGGCGGAATTGTCTTCGGGATTCTTGCCGTCGGGGTAGAAGTAAATTGCCCAGTGATGTCCAGCGACCGTGAACAAATCGCTCGAAATGTGTTTACCAACTCCCATTCCCTTCGCCAACGAATACCCTTGAATCACGAACTTGTGCGAACCGTTCACCGTCTCCGTCACCGAACTCGAGCTCGTCGGCGATACCCGGGGGCTGTTATCCTGCGTCATGGTTCCGGCCATGGCGGTAGGACTGGCTCTATCGGGATACGGCATTCATTTGCCACAGAAATGAATTCTCCAATCGGCGGGTCAGATATCAGAAATGTCTGTTGGGAATTTTAGGATGGAAAACGTATTCGCGGGAAAAGAAAAATTAACGAATCAGAGGAATTGAAATCTTTAAGATTTGAATCTTTCCTTTCTCTTTGTTCTGAGAAACGATAGGGATTGGTCAGGCGAAGCGTTTGTCCGAGGAGGATGACGCCGCACAGTGTTTCAGAAGCTAGAGAGTCCCTGGGGTCATTTTCCGTTTTCATTCGTCAACTTTGATTTGTATTTTTATTTTGTTTTTATTTTTATTATTTTTTTAATTTTATGATTATATTTTTATTTTTAATATTTTTTAATTATATAAATAATGAAATAATGTTAATATATATTATAATAAGTTTTATATAAGTGTAAAAGTACTATTGCAATAGTATAGTACTGTACTGATAATTTAATTTTTTTTAAAAAAAATATTAATAAAATATATTTTACAAAAAAAAAAATCATACGAAACAATTCATATTACACAATTAATTGAAAATTTTGAATGAATAATAAATTTAAAACTCATTATTATTTTTATTAAATCCTTGAAACTCTCGACTTCAACTTATTTATTCAAAAAAAATTTTAAACAATATATTTTTCTTAATTTATTAACATAAATTTTTTTATATAAAATAAAAATAAAAATAAAAAATTTGAACAAACATTAATATAATTCAAAAGGTGAGATTACATAAATCTAAATTATAAAACACTATTGTTATTTAATATATCATAAATTATTCTCAATATATTCCAAACACATCAATAATAATAATGAATATCACAACTTGAAAATTTTATATTTGTAGAGATTAATTAAATAATTAATATATAATAAATTGATAATTTTAATTTTAAATTTATATATTTAAAAAAATAAAAAATAAAAATAAGACATATAAATTCAAAGATTAAATTATTCGTAACCAATATAATTGTAGACGTCATTCTCTTATCACATAATTAGTGTTGTGAAACATATCCACCATAAATACACTAATTTATCAAAGTCTATATTCGTTCATTAAAATTTATAGGCTAAACAGAGCTAGCTCATTTATATATATTTTTAAATTTTTTATATATAAAAAATATTTTTCAACCATACAATTATAAACTCCAATATAATATCATAAAGTGCTAAATCAATTTTTTTTTTTTACAAGCAGACTAGAGCGTGCCTACGCAGACTCCTTTGACATGTGAATTAAGCAGGCTGACTCATTTTTAGGCGAGCCTAGTTTTTTTATACTCAAGTCTATCTATTAGATGAGTTAAACAGGTTAATCTATGGGTTACAGTCTGTTTTGACAATTCTGCACGTAAGTTCCTTCAATCAAATTTGTGAACTTGCTTGGTGAAATTAACTAATGGAATAAATGTAAAGATAAAAAAAAATTAAATTTAAAGGTAAAAATAAGCTACGGATATATATGCACGTTTATAAATTTGACAAAGATGAAGAATTAATTAGCCCAAACATCTTTAAAAAATGGTTAAATGAAATAAGTTCACATTAAAATGTGTAAATCATAAACATGGGAAGAGAGGAGGATAAGAAAGAAATAAAAATGGTGGATAATGCACGAAGATTAGTGAGAGAGATTCCATTACACTAAGGACCCGTTTGGTAGATAGAAAGGAATGGAATAGGCATTCTATTCCTTGATTTGGTTGCTGGAATTAGTAAAAATTGTGAGTCCCACGGAATGCTCATTTCATTCTATTCCCTCCTACAAGGGAATCAGCGTTACCTTCGAAAATAGGTGGAAAGTGAACAGTGCGATGAAATGAAAAATAAAAAAATTGAAATACCCTTTATTATTTTATTTATTTATAAAAAAATTTATAATTAAAAGTATATATATTTAAATTAAAATTTTCAATATTATTTAATAAAATTTAATTCAAATTTTTATATTAATAATAATTTATTTTATTTTTTATTTAAAATATTTAAAATAATTTTTTAAGTTAAAATAATAATATAATAATTATTTTATTTTTTAAGGGTATTTTTGTTTTTTTGACAATTTTTATTCTATTCTATTTTATTACATTGACCTACCAAACGTAATTTTAATCACAACATTCCATTTCATTCCATTTGAATCCATTTTTTTTCATTCCATTCTCAATTCTCATTATCATTCCCTCTATTGACATTTACCAAACGGGACCTAAGATGTCGAGCCAAGAATAGAAACTACAAAGATGTCTTTAAAAATCAAAGAGGAAGTGATGAGGTAGTTGAAAGCTAACTTCATTAAACATGTTGTTTTGGGTTATAAAATTTATTTTGATGATTTCTATGTTTTGAACAAAATTAATCTCTAATTGTTGGTTAGAGGACACTTACGTCTTCGGCATGATTGGTAGATAGCTGATGTTATCTTAATTTTGATCTATATAATGTATATAAAAAAGATTTTGTTGGTAAAGATAAAATCTACTTTAGTGATTTCTACTCTTTAGAGAATATTAGGGTCTATTTATTTTTAATTTTTAAAAATTGTTTTTTGTTTTTAACTGTTTTTAAAATAAAAAATTCGTTTAATAATTATTTTCTGTTATTGTTTCAAAAAAAAATTTAAAAATAAATTATTTTTAAAATAAAAAAACAAAAACAGAAAAAAATTATTTTTATTTTTTATTTTTATTTTTAGAATATAAAAAAATAAAAAACAATATATTTTTAAAACAGTTTATCAAATAATTTTTTTTTATACATAACAATTTTTAAAGATAATTTTTAAAAATAATTTTTAAAAATAAAAAAAAATAAAAAAATCAAATAAGTCCTTAGTATCTAATTGTTACGTGAAAAATATCTATCTGATACTTGTACTAAACAAAAAAAAGTTGACTTCTTAGTGTTGGATTTGACCTCTAAAGTCAAGTTGAGTTTTGAAGATGACATTAATGATTTTTATTTTATAGTTAATTAGTTGCTACATTCATGTTTGATTAAGGTTGTGCTTATAAAGTGCGTGTCAATATTAATTTGTGTATATTTAAGTAGTATTGTCCAATAAACTAACCTTTTTATTGAACAGGTTAAAATATCAAAATATATGTTCATCCATGAAAGTTTGTGAATTAAACGGCCAAGCCGTGCACTTTAATGATAAACAAACTATAAATAGGCTAATCCATTTACAGCAGATTTTTTTAATTTTTTTTTAATGAAAAGAAAATTTTAAATTAGACAAATGTAAACTTTTTATTAAAAAAAAATTATAACCACAATAATAGATAAATATATTGATAAAATAATATTATAAAGTGTAAAATTAATTTTTTTTTTGTTTTTAGTAAAATGGACCATAAACAAATTGCCCCGCAAATTAACTTATTTATGACATTTTTAACTCTCTTTTTTTCACAAACCAACCTCCAAGTTAAAGAGGCAGGCCTCTTGAAGTCCGTTTTTAAATGAGTCTAATGCCTCATTTGATTCAAGATTTATCAATGAACGAGAATGAAAGTGTGTGATTAAAATTATATTTAATATAATATAAAATAAAAAAATTGACAAAAAGATAAAAATATTATTAAAGAATAAATTTTTTAAATATTATAAATAAAAAATAACTGTTTTAGAGGTAATCTAATTTTATTGCAGGAAAAAATTAACATTTTATGGTACTCACATTTTTCACTAATTCATTCAATCAAACAAGAGAATAAAATTCACATTCTCATTCTATTACCCAAATTTCATCTATCAAACGACACTTAATTTTTTATACCCGAACCAATTGAATAGACAAACTAAATGGGTTAGCACACAGTCCACGACTAGTTTTGATTGTATTATATTTGGATTGCTTAACATCTATGCTCATGCCTAATAAGATATTAGTTTACTTGATCAAACATATAACCTAAAATGAATTACATCATAATATTATCCACAGTTTAAATGAAGTAAAGGTGCTCAAGCTAGCTATGGTTATGTTTACAATGTTATAATAATCTAAATAAGCATAACTTAATACATCCGAGTGGCTTTATAGAAGTAAATATCTATAAATGAAAATGGAATGCTCTTTGGAGATATGAAAAGGTAGCTTTGGGCTTGAATTAAAATATTTATGTGCTTATGTGCCTATGTGGTCATAATAACATTATAATTATATATTGTATAAATATGAAAAAATTGCCCTTAATAAATGTCAGAAAAAAATACTCTCATCTCTCTTTTATTTTATTTTTATTATACAATTCTTTCACACATTTTTAAAACATACACAAAACTCTTCTAAAATTTTAAAAATATATTACAACTAAATTTATTTAAAATATTTTATTAGTTGTTCTGTTATTTTATTATTTACTTATTTTTTTATTAAAATATTCTCATATAATGTTATGTTATTATTGTCATGCCCCAATTTAATGAAACGCAAATAACACAATTAACAGATAACTTTACTCTTATTTATTTGCATACGGTTTTACAATATCACATATCAGAAAAATATTATATATTTACAAGTTTCCAGTATAGTTAATTATACATGTCAAAACTACACTTACCAATATTACAGCGGAAGTAGGGATCTTGTCTGTGGCGTTTAAAGCATAATCTAGATTACAATGACATAATGTTTTAAACATTTCGAGCCCTGAAATCAATGTAGGATCACTCAGAGAATATGACACTTAACTGATCACATAGCTGCAAAGCCAAACTCTATATTTTTATCTAAAAGAAATATATAAATATCGTGTAGTGAGATTAATAACTCAATGAGTAGATAATACCTGTTATGGCATCTTAAGTCAATATATGAATGTACTCATATTTTAAAATTTATCACATCGAAAAAGTGCAATTCAAAAGTACATTTATATGGAACTTGTATTTCAAATATTCTCATTTCAAATTACATTCAGATATCTGTAACCATATATGATACAATATGATCAAATATTGATATGCATTAAAAATATTTCTTATAAAAATATTAGGATGATCTCATATCAGAACCACCATATCAGAGTTCAATCCCTTTCGTATTTTGTTGGTGTAAGATTTGTCTATACTTAACATCTCAATCAAAGTTTGCCCTACCACCATTCAAGAGGACACGCGAAGGGACTCTAATATGGACAATTCCTCAAACATAAAGCAAGGAAAGACAAATCACATCTCAGATAACTGGCATCTCGCTCAGATAGGAGGCATTCCGCTCTCAATTACATATCATATCCCGTGTGTTGGCTCTCACACGAGACTAACACCACCCTTACTAGTTGAGATATCAAGGTGCACTAGGGCTAACATCACTTATTGTTAGCAAATAATATTTTTAATAGGGTTCTTCCACTAAATTATCATATACACATATTCCATATCATTCAAAACAGAGCTTTCAGTATAATACAGAATATCAGTCTCAATACAGTTCATCTATCATAAATTACCCAATCAGAGTTTATCATATATACATGCCCTTTCTTGAGGCAATCATATAACTTATAAATCAATGCAACGTACATAAATATTCATTTAATGAGAAAATACATGTATCAAATATATCATGAGTTCAAAAATCTATTTTCAAATCTATACTCTTTTTGAACTATATTTCAGATTGTAAACAATTAAGATAATTTAATCCATTTTAGAAACATATAAAAATGTAATATCTTATAAATATACTCAATTACACATTTAAAGATCAAGAAGAGTATAGGGCAAGTCATAGAAAGAATCATCTACTCAAAAAGTTAAGGTACCAAGTTGGACAACTCCAATCCACGTTTTTTGTCCAAGTTTGGCAAAATAGACCCCAAAAATGAGTTTAAAGGGTCCAAAAACTTTGAAAATAACTTCAAATTTACAAAATTTACCTCCGAGAGTTCGGTTAATGCAAGTCAACGCAACAAGGGCTGAAGCCACGTGTTGCACGCGCCACTAGAAGGGCTACACGTAGCCGTCACTCGCCGAGGAAGATGCAGCGCATGGGGGTTCGTGCAAGGGAGGATGAGCCTAAAATTTAAAATCTTAAGATTTCGGTACCTTCTGGATTGATCTACGGTGGTAGTTTTTGCGTTTGAGAACCATAGATAAGATTTTCGGAGATTACCTTTTTAAGTGATTTTTCCTTCTATTTTTTTACCAATCTTCGGCCAATTTTCTAAAAACTAATCGGATGGATTTGTAGAATTATTCGTCTTGAGTTTGTTGGTGGTAGTGGTGTCAAAATTCGAGATCCGGAAGTGGTAGAATCTTAGAGAAAAGTTTTAGGGTTTCGAGAGAGAAAATTTGGACGAGAGAGAGAGAGGAAATCCGAATTTTTTTACTTCTTGTGTGGCTGAGGCCCTTAAAATATCTCAGGGGACCTTTATGTAAAAATTCAATTTTAGAGAGAGGTCTTTGCAAATTTTCCTTATTTACATTTTGACTACTAAACTTTTAAGAAATTGCATTTTGACTCCGAAACGAAAATTCTCATATTTTTTTGTAAGTTTTTAATCCATGTAATAAATAAACATATTTTCAACGGTTCTTATCTCCATTTTCAAAATTATCTCTTTTATTCAAAATTTTCTTTAATTTAGAATTATCTTTAAATTTAAGGCTATTACATTCTTCCCCCTTAAAGAAATTCAGTCCCTGAATTTCATCACCATAGTTGTAAATAAACACTAACCTCATTGTTTAAACAAATATGGGTATCTAGCGCATATGTCATCCTCTCTTTCTCAAGTAGCCTCATCAGAAGAGTGATTTTTCCATATCACTTTCACTGTAGGTATTTCTTTTGAACGCAATTTCTTTACTTATCTGTCTACTATTGCTACTGGTTGTTCCTCATAAGTTAAATCTTCCCGGAAATGAATCTATGGACAATGTATAACATGTGTAGGATCTAGTAAATACTTTCATAGTATAGACACATGAAAAACTGGATGGATATTACCTAATTCAGAGGGTAAAGCCAAATGATAAGCTACTAGGCCGATCCTATCAAGAATTTCAAATGGTCTTGGATACTGTGGGCTTAACTTTCTTTTCTTCCCAAATCTTACTACTCCTTTCATAGGAGATATTTTCAAAAAGACATGTTCACCTATGGCAAATTCCAATGGTCGACGTCTATTATCAACATAGGTTTTCTGTTTACTCTAAGCTACTAATAACCTTTCCTTAATTAATTTTTTCTTGACCAGTGCATTCCGTACTATATCAGGTCCTAAAATTTTAGCTTCACACATCTCAAACCATCCAATCAAAGAATGGCAACATATACCATATAATGCCTCAAAAGGGGCCATTTATATACTAACTTAGTAACTATTGTTATAAGCAAATTCAGCTAAGAGCAAGAATATTTTCTAACTACCTTAAAAATCTAGCACACATGCCCGTAGCATATCTTCCAATATTTGGATGGTTCGCTTAGACTGTCCATCTGTTTGAGGATGGAATGCAGTATTGAGATTTAACTTCGTGTCCAAAGCTTTTGGGAAAACTCTCCAAAAACGAGCTGTGAACTATGGTACTCGATCAGAAATAATCGATATTAGCACTCTATGAAACCTCACTATTTCATTCATAAATAAACTTGTATATTGAGCTACGTTATATGTGGTTTTCACTGATAGAAAATGTGCTGATTTAGTCAACCTATCAATGATCACTCATATTGAATCAAACCCTTTTGGTGTTCGCAGTAGCCCCGTAACAAAATCTGTTATTCTTTCCCATTTCTATTCAGGTATCTCTATCTGCTGATGTAGTCCTATAGGCCTTTGATGTTCTAGTTTTACCTATTAGCAAGTTAAGTATCGAGAGACATAATTAACTATGTCTTTATTCATACCTTCCACCAATAAATTTCTTTTAGATCTTTACACACTTTAGTTATTTCAGGATGAATCGTATATATGAATCTATGGGCTTCCTTTAAAATTTTTTTCTTAAGTTCTTCTTTATCAGGTACACATAGCTGCTTATCTAATTTCAAAATTCTTTCAGGATCTACGGTAAATTCAACTTCACTGTCATTTTTCACATCTTCAATTTTCTTGCATAAATAAGCATCATCTTTCTGTACCTTTTTCACCTGCTCGACCAAAGATGATTGAAACTGTATATGGATTAATAATATCTCAGGCTCTTTTACTTCCATTACTTTCCAACTTATACATTTTTTTAACCAATGGCCTTCTTACCACTGTGATATGAGCCAAACTACTCATAGATTTTCTACTTAATGCATCAGCCACTACATTGGCCTTACCTGGATGGTATAGTATTGTGTAATCATAATCTTTAAGTAACTCCATACATCGTTTTTGTTTCAAGTTAAGATCTTTTTGTTGAAAAATATATGAGGCTTTTATGATCTGTATAAATTTCGTATATCTCACCATACAGATAATGTCTCCAAATTCTGAGAGCAAAAACTACTATTTTCATTTTCAAGTCATAAGTCGGATAATTTTGCTCATGTGATTTAAACTGTCTAGATGCATATGCAATGACTCGACCATTTTACATCAACACATATCTTAATCCAATTATCGATGCATCACAGTATACCGTGTATCCTCCAGTACCTGAAGGAATAGCCAGTATTGTCGCCATAGTCAAACATTCTTTGAGTTTTTGGAAACTTTTTTCACATTTATTTGACCAATCAAAATTTATTCTCTTTCTTGTCAACCTCGTCAAAGGAGCAGTTATTTTTGAAAAGTATTTAACGAATCTATAATAATAGCCTACTAAACCAAAAAAACTACGAATCTCTGTAATTGTTGTAAGGCGTGGCTTTTGTTGTACCATTTCTATTTTTTTAGGATCAACTTGAATATCATCCTTGGTAACCACATGCCCCAGGAAGGTAACACTACTAAGTTAAAATTCACATTTTGAAAACTTGGCATACAGCTGATGTTCTCTTTAGGTTTGCAAAGTTATTCTTAAATATCGCTCATGCTCCTCTGAACTCTTTGAATATACTAAAATATCATTTATGAATACAATAACAAATTGATCAAAGAAAGGTTTAAATACTCTATTCATCGAATCCATGAATGCAGTTAGAGTATTTGTTAAACTAAATGGTATCACTAAGAACTTATAGTGCCTATATCGAGTCTTAAAAGCAGTTTTCAGAATATCCTCTTTCTTAATCCTCAATTGATGATACCCATATCTCAAATCAATTTTTAAAAAACATTGGGCACTTTATAGCTGGTCAAATAAATCATCTATATGGGGTAATTGATGTTTATTACGTATTGTCACATTCTTCAATTGTTTGTAATCAATACATAGCTGTAGCAATCTATCTTTCTTTTTCACAAATAGGACCAAAACACTCTAAGGAAAAGTACTAGGGCGTATAAATCCATTGTCTAACAAGTCTTGTAACTGGTTTTTCAATTCTTTGAGTTTAGTCGGTGCCATTCTATATGGGGGTATAAACACTGGTTGAGTTCCAATAAGTAAATCAATACTGAATTCAATTTTTCGTTTTGGGGGTAACCCTGGCAACTCATCAGAAAATACATTAGGAACTTTCCTAACCACTGGAACCTACTCTACCTTAGTGTACTTTATATCAATATCTTTAACTACTACTAAATATCCTTGGCATCCTTTTTGTAACAACTTATAAACTGTTAGAGTAAAGATTAAGTTACTAGCCACCTCGCTATGATCTCTTTGTATCAAGAAGAAAGATTCTCTAAGAATGTTAAAATTAATCACCTTAAGGTGATAGTCTAAAATGGCATGGTATGATGACAACCAATCCATTCCTAGTGTCACATCAAAGTCTATCATATATAAAAATATCAAATCTATAAGATTCTCTTTATCTTTTATCGAAATCTCGCATGATTTATACATATCTGGACAACCGAGTAAAACAGATGTCATATTCAGAAATTGTCATTTTCGATATTTGTCTTAATTCATCAAATTCTATGGCCCTCTTGTCCCTTTCACTCATTGGTTGAAAACGATTCATAAATTTTTTTTAAAATTCATCCTACTCCATTGGTGGTAAAGTAACTGCCCTTTCTTATACAAATGTCTCAAACCAAACTTGGGCCGCATCTGATAATTGAAAAGACACCAGTTCAATAGATCTTCTACTAGAACTCTCCAAAACTCTGAGAATTCGTTCTACAGCATCAATGAATATTTGTAAGTCTTCCTAAACATTTGACCCAGAAAAAGTCAGGGGTTTCAACTTAAAGAATTACAGTAATGACATCTCAATCCCTATAAGCTTGTCCTCTTACTCAGCTGTTCTTCCCAGTTCTTGTGCTTCAAGAGCATTTTTTGATGGCTGGCCATCCCTTTTACCTTGTTCTACTATAAATTCAGCTAATGTCTCTAAACTCCTATGTATCCTAGCAATCATATCAGTTGTTCTATCATGTGTCTCATGAGAGGGTTCTGCTCTCTCTTCAGGAACTCTATCAAATACATAGGTCTGTTCATCTTGTCTCAGGGTTCTCATACCCCGTGCATGCCCTCAACCTCAGCCTCTTCCTCTAGGTCGGCCTCTACCACGACTTCTTTGTACTAAAATTGTAGATTGTGCAGACTCTTCTGTAGAGGGTGCATGATCTACAACTTCTCTAATAACCGCTCTAGTTCTTAGCGGTATCATGGACTATACAGAACAAAACACATTTTTAAAATATCGTAATATTAAACTTGGAATGGAAAGGAAGTTACTATCCTATATAATCTTTCAGCAGCACCTGAAGTATAAATATGTCTGACTCACATCTATACTAAAAGTCCTACTAAAAAATCTTTTGCTTTGATAGCCACAGGAAAAACTATTGCTCTGATACCAACTTGTCACGCCCCAATTTAATAAAACGTGAATAATACAACTAACGGATAGCTTTTTCCTTATTTATTTGCATACGGCTTTACAATAACACATATCTAGAAAATATCATACGTTTACAAGTTTTCAAAATAACTAATTATACATGCCAAAACTACATTTAACAATATTACAACAGAAGCAAGGATCCTGACTGTGGTGTTCAGAGCATACTCTAGATTACAAAGACATAATATTTAAACATTTCGAACCTAAGAAGCAACGTAAGCTCACCCAGAGGATATGACACTTAACTGATCACGTAGCTGTAGGGCCAATCTCTGTATCTTTATCTGAAAAATATGAAAATATCATGTAGTGAGTTTGACAACTCAGTGTTTGTCTTAATTCCTCAAATTTTCAGGCCCTCTTATCCCTTTCAGTCATTAGCAGAAAATGATTCATAAATTCTTCCTTCATCCTTCTTCATTGGTGGTAAAGTAACTGATCTTTCTTGTACAAGTGTCTCAAACCAAACTTAGACCACATTTGATAGTTGAAAGGGCACCAATTCAACAGATCTTCTAATAGAACACCTCAAAGCTTTAAGAATTCGTTCCACAACATCAATAAATATCTGTCGGTCTTCTTAAACATCTGACCCAGAAAACGTCAAGGGTTTCAACTTAAGGAATTGCGGTAATGATACCTCAATTCATGTAAACTTGTTCTCTTACTTAATTGTTCTTTCCAGTTCTTGTACTTCAAGAGTATTTTCTGGTAATTAGCCATCCCTTCTGTCCTGTTCTACTATAAATCTAGTCAATGTCTTTAAACACCTATGTATACCAGTAATCACATCAGCTGTTCTATCATATGGCTCCTGAGAGGGTTCTATTCTCTCCTCAGAAATTCTATCAGATACATGGGCATGTTCATCTTGTCTCAGGATTCTCATACCTCGTGCACACCCTTGGCCTCTGCCTTGGCCTTTTTGTACTGCAATTGTAGATTGTGCAGACTCTTCTGTAAAGGGTGCACGATCTACAGCTTTTCTAGTAACCGCTTTAGTTTTTGGTGGCATCATAGACTATATAGAAAAAAACACTTTTTTAAGATACCATAATATTTAATCAAACCTTATACTAGGAACTTTAACAAACTTGAAATGAAAAGGAAGTTAATCCTATAGAATCCCTCAGCAGTACCTGAAGTATAAATATGTCTGGTTTATATACATACTAAAAGTTCTACTAAAAAATCATTTGCTCTGATAACCACTGAAAAAATTATTGCTTTGATACTAACTTGTCACGCCCCAATTTAATAGAACGCAAATAACACAACTAACAGATAACTTGACTTTTTTTATTTATATACTATTTCACAATATCACATATCAAGAAAATATCATACGTTTACAAGTTTTCAGTATAGTTAATTATACATGTCAAAACTATACTTAACAATATTACAGCAGAAGCAAAGATCTTACATGTGGCGTTCAGAGTATACTCTAGATTACAATGACATAATATTTTAAACATTTCGAGCTTTGTAAGTAACGTAGGCTCATCAAGAGAATATGACACCTAGTTGGTCACGTAGCTGCAAGGTCAAACTCTGTATCTTATCTGAAAGAAATATGTAAACATCGTGTAGTGAGTTTGATAACTCAGTGAGTAGATAATACCTCATATGACCTCTTAAGTCAACATATAGATATATTTATATTTTAAAATTTATTACATTAAAAAATTACAATTCAAAAGTACATTTATATGGGATCCACATTTTAAATATTTTTAGTTCAAATCATATTCAGATATCTGTAACCATTTATGATACAATATGATCATTAATCAAACATTGATATGCATTAAAAACATTTCTTATAAAAAGATTAGGAGAATCCTATATCAGAACCACTATATCAGAGTTCAATCCCTTCCGTACTTTGTTGGTGTAGGATTTGCCTATATTTAACATCTCAACTAAGGTTTTCCTTGCCACCATTCAAGAGGACATGCAAAGGGATTCTAATATAGGAAATTTCCAAAGCATAAAGCAAGGTAAGACAAATCACATCTCATATAACTGGTATTTCGTTTAGATAAAAGACATCTTGCTCTTCATCACATATCATATCCCGTGTGTTGTCCCTCACATGAGACTAGCACAACTCCTGTTAGCTGAAGTATCAAGGTGCACCAGGGCTAACATTACCAGCTGTTAGCAAATAGCGTTTCCAATAAGATTCTTCCACTAAATTATCATATACACATATTTCATATCATTCAAAACAGAGCTTTCAGTATAATACAGAATCTCAGTTTCAATACAGCTCATCTGACATAAATTACCCAATCAGAGTTTATCACATATACATGCCCTTTCTTGAGGCAATCATATAGTTTATAAATCAATGCCACATGCACAAATATTCATTTAATGAGAAATACATGTAGTATCAAATATGCCATGAGTTCAGAAATCCATTTTCAAATATATACTCTTCTTAAACTATATTTCAGATTGTAAACAATTCAGATAATTTAATCAATTTTATAAACATATAAAAGTGTAAATAGCTTATAAATATACTTAATTACACATTTAAAGATCAAGAAGAATATAGGGCAAGTCATAGAAAGAATCATCTACTTACAAAATTAGGGTACCAAGTTGGACAACTCCAAAATCTACGTTTTTGGTCTAAATTTAGGAAAATAGACCCTAAAAATTACTCTGAAGGGTCTAAAAACCTTGAAAATGACTCTGAATTTGCAAAATTTAGCTTTCGGGAGCTCAATCAATGCAAGTCAACGCAACATGGGCTGGAGCCACGCACTGCACGTGCCAACAGAAGGGCTGCAGGTGGACATCACTTGCCAAGGGAGATGCGGCCCGTGGGGGCACGTGCAAGGGAGCATGGAACTAAAATTTAAGATTCTATGATTTCGGCACCTTCCGGATCGATTTACAATATTAATTTTTGCATTTAAGAACCACAGATAGTAGTTTCGGAGATTACTTTTTTAGGTATTTTTTCTTCTATTTTTCGGCCAATTTTTCAAAAACCAATCAGATAAATTTGTAAAACTCTTCGTCTTGAATCCGTTGGTGGTGGTGATGGTGTCGAAATCCGAGATCTGAAAGCGATGGAATCTTAGAGAGAAGTTTTAGTGTTTCGAGAGAAAAAATTTGTATTTTCTACTTCTTGAGTGGTTAGGCCTTTCAAATATCTTGATGAACCTTTCTGCAAAAATTCAATTTTAGATAGAGTTCCTTGTAAATTTTTCTTATTTACATTTTGATCCCTAAACTTTTAAAAAATTACATTTTAACCTCGAAATGTAAATTCTCATATTTTTTTTACAATTTTTTAATCCATGTAATAAATAAACATATTTTCAACGGTTCTTATATCTATTTTCAAAATCTTTTTTTTTATTCAAAATTTTCTTTAATTTAAAATTTTCTTTAAATTTAAAACTATTACAATTATATTTTTATTTCTTTCAATTTTTTTTTAAAAATACAAGTGATATTAGATATCGATTTTGTTTTATTTTATTTTTACTTAAAATATTATTGTTGTTAGTTTATAAAGATATTCCAATTATTTTTAGTAAACATTAAGAAAATAAATCTGTTTGGAGAAAAAAAATATAACTATTAAAAAAGTACAAACATTAAAAATAATAAACAAACTTCTTATTATACAAGCGTTATTGAGGCTATCAATAAGCTAAACACAAACACAAAGAAACTTTAATCCTATTCCTCCCTGACAAAAACGATTGATTCTTTTCTAGCGGTGGTAGTTCGTGACAGTTCAGGTTCCTTCCTTGTAGGTGTAGTTGGTAAAAAGCTTAGCTCAGTCTCTAGTGGAAGCAGAGGCGGATGGCCTAGCTCCATGCCACCATTCAATTGTGAAGAAGATGGCTATTGTTCTCTCTTTTTTTTTTTTTAATCAATAGATCATAATACTTAATAAATAAATATAAAAAATTTAAAATTTATAAAAATTTTAATAAAATATAATAAGTAAACAAAATATAAATTGAGTTTGTACTTTTAAAGAGGATAAAAATTTTAAATCAAAAGGTAACATATCTCTTAATTAATTTTAATAAAAAATTATAAAAATTACGATTTATAATCTATTAAATATTTTATAAATAAAATAAAATAAAAATCATTTAACGAGAGGTAACTTATTTTTTGATTTTTTTAAAGATTAAGATTATTCTTTTATTTATTTATTTTTCTAATTTTAAAGTACTATAAATTTTAAAAATAAATTATAATTTTCTTTATCAACACTAAATTTTTTGAAAAAAATATTTTCTAATGAAAGAAACCCCCCCTCCCCCCCCCCCCCCCAAGGGGAGAGAGGACTCTGCTGCGGTTGAAGTTTTTTTTTCAGAGAGAGTCGTTCAGTTAAGGTTGAACTTTGGTTGAATTTAATTAGGTTAAAATATAAATTTAACACCATTGAACAATTGTTGGATTGAATTTTCTAAATTCAACGCATCTGTCTAAACTCAAATTTTTGAAAAAATTTACATGTATAAACTTGATAATTTAATTTGATTTATCTTAAATGATTTTTTTTATTAGATTTAAGTGGGTTTAAACAAATTTTTGAATTATGCACACTCTCATTAAAAATAATTTTTTTTAACGTATTAATCAAGTTGAAGTTAATCGAATTTTAATTTTCTAAACTCAATTAACTCGTTTAAACTAAAAAAAAATTTAAAAAAATTATTTATAAAAACTAGTCAATCTTATTTAATTCATTCAAAACAGATTGAAATGGAGATAAGCAGATTGTGCGCATCCCTAGTTGTTATCATACAAACACGCTCCCATGAATTGGATTTTGTTGGCAAGGAACTAAATTTCGTTTCGAGGTACCGTTTCGGTAACTCTAAAATTGAAAACATTTCGAAACGTTTCGGAAATTTCGTGGAAATGAAAGATTTTTAAAGAAACGTTTCAAATAATTATAAATTTTTTTTAAAATTTTAAAGAACCTTAGCATACTATTAATAATATAGATATATAAATTTAGATAACATAGTGTTAAATAATAATATTATCATTCAAATAATATTGATATAATTACCATTCATAAATTTTGATAACATTTAATATATATAAAATTCAATACAAATTACATATTATACTCAAAGTCTCGAATTATACAATACAATATCAACAAATATTATTAGATAATTTGAATCAATTAAAAGTAGAATGTCTAGGAGGTAGATAACCAGAATTTGGATATAATCTAAGAGGAAATTGATAATATCTCTCCACATGATCACAATAATCAATCCAAGTTATTTGAGAACGGTAAAAATTATCATACTCCCTCTTAAATTTTTCAAAATCTTCTATATTGTATGTTGGAGGACGCCAATCAACTTGTGAAGAAGATAAGTAAGATGAACCATATCCTAAAGTTGCACCATGATTATATGTAGAGGATGATGAATCATATTCATAATTTTGACCATATGTCGAAGATGATGAATGATAACCAAATCCATGACCATAAGACTCATATCCTCCAGTGTTAAGTGAAGAAAAATCAGAAGTCAATTGTTGAACATCTTGCATTTCAACATCATTATCACTTGCTCTATTGTAATCAGAAGGTCTATAACCATGATCTTGATCTTCAGTGCAATATTGAAAATTTTGTTCTGATATGAAAATCACAGGACTTCTTTCATCAATTCTATCAATAGTGGTAACATTTCTACTACCCATTTCACCATCACCATCACCATCACTTGTATCTGTGTCAGTATCAGTATTTTCTTCTGATTCCTCATCAATATCAACAGTGGCTGAAAGTCGACGATATGCTGATTTTGTCATCAAATTTTCAAACTCCTCATCAGTAGTTAATCTATCCGGTTGAGTAGTTTGTGAATCTGACCATCGATTAGCAAATGTAGCCAAATAACTATTTGGTCTAATATTTTCAGTATTTTCATCCAATTCATCTAATAATGCATCACCAGGATCATCCAACCATTCTGAAAGGCCATCATTTTCTTCAAAAACTGTAGTTAAATCAATTGCTCTGAACTCAACATCTTTTGAATTATGATCTTTCATAACATGCTTCAATTTCAATCGCATATTATATTGTGCAAAAACAAGCTTTTCAAGTTTATCATAATTCAAACGATTACGCACTTTTGTGTGAATAAGTGCAAATGTGCTCCAATTTCTTTCGCATCCACTAGATGAAGCTGTCTGTGACAATACTCTTATAGCAATTTTTCTCAAATTTGGAGCATCAGCACCATGCATAAACCACCATTCAGCTAGAAAATAAAGAAAAGTAGTGCATGTTAGTTAATAATATATTGAAGTTCTTCTATATAAAGACGATATTTTTTAGTGATATAATAAGTCAAACCTGGATCTATTTTATCTCTTCCTTTGATAGCCAATTTATCAAAAAATCCATACATAGCATCTCGATATATTTTTACCTACATGAAAAATATAGTGCGAGCAATTATTATGGTTCTGATCATAAACAACAAAGATAAAGAAAAATGATAAATACCTCATTTAATGCATAGGAAGCTTTAGTTGAGTTGGGCTCTAATCTAGAAATTACATGCTTAAGCGCCTTCAACAAATCTTCTCGGGATCCAAGGTTTTCAGAGTATTGATATGATGGATTCAAATAATATGCTTTTTTTCCGGTGCGAATAAAAAATAAAATGCTAATTAGTATAGTTAAAAATGAAATAAATAAGCACATATTGTTAAAATAACAAATATAAATATGTAGTCAAAGATTTCATTTCATACCTGCCATATGAATATCACTTATTATTTGTTTATGCCAACGACGGTCAATGACATCAAGATATTTTTTGCATGACTTAGGAGCTATTGTTTGAATTGTTGATCTGGCCTTACACATTGCTGCATACACATACGATATTGTGGCTCGTTTCTCTCCATCAACCATCCTTAGAACCTTAGCAATTGGCATATGTATATCAACAATTTTCTTTACATTCTTCCAAAAATTTGGATCTAATATGGTGGTATGAATTCGTGTTCCAACTGAATCTTTATTAGCAGAACTTCTAGACCATTCATTTGAAGTTACCATTCTTTGTAGCCCATTCTTGTGCTCCAAGAGACTTGCAAGAGCAATATAATTGGTTGCAAATCGTGTCTGAGCTGGCCTAATCAACTCTCCTGTACAATAAGTTCTCATAATATGAAGAATTTTAGAACGATTATAAATAAAATTGGTACACATTTTAGCATCTTCTAAAACCTTCTGAACTTTTTCAAATTTTCCAAAATCATGCAATATTAGATCAAGAGAATGAGCAGCACAAGAAGTCCAATACAAGTGTGGTCTCCTCTCCATCAATAACTCACCAGCCTTCTTATATGCAGATGCATTATCTGTAATGATTTGTACAACATTAATTTCACCAACCTCTTCAACCACTTGATTCATCAAGCTAAAAATATATTTGGCATCTTTTTCTCTTCCACTCGTATTAATTGACTTGTGAAAAATTGTTCTCCCATCACAATAGATTAAAAAATTTATGATTGCCAAACGAGTGGTGGATTGCCAACCATCACACATAATTGTGATACCATAAGTTTCCCATTTCTTCTTAAATTCTTCTATATATTCTTTTATCTCTTCTATTTCATCATCAAGAATTGGGCCACCAATTTCATAAGGAGTTGGACCTTTTACTCCAACACCCGCACGAGCAATTTCATCAATCATGATATCATAAAATGGACCTTGAGCTTTGTTAGGTGGGATATTTTGATAAATAAAAAATTTACCAATTGCTTGCTTTGCTGACTTTGCCCATTTTTTAGGATTCCACAAATGATGCAATTTTTGTTGATACACATCTCGTTGGCGATATATTGAAGGATTCATTTCTTCCTTGCTTAGACCTTTTTCTTTTCTCTTGCCAAAAAATTTGCTTGTAGACTCTTTTACGCTTTCACTACGAAAAAAAGGTTTTTTTCCTTTCTTTGATACTGGCTAAAAATAACCAGATTTATGTCCTCTTTCTGCCCTGTGTATCTCTTCAATAGATATTTGTTTTGCATATTCTAACTCCTCCTTTTCTTTAATATTCATATCATCGTCTGAATCTTCAGATGATATCTCTTGAATGCCAGCTCTTCTTCTAGTTTCACCCATTAGATTTTCTCTCATTTCAGTTCTTGTAGTACTGAAACGTTCGTTTTCTTTTTGTTTTCCCTTTAAAAATTCTCTCATTTTATTAGCAATTTCTCTAGGACATTTTTCACATCTCTCAACATTTGTATAACCCCCAGCTAGGTGTTGTTTCAATCGAGTTACACCACCACCCTTCATTACTTTATGACAAAAATTACATTGTACATGTTGTCTATTTCCACCGACCATTTCTCCATAAGTCCAACCAAGATCTGTCCTTCTCTTTTTTTTCTCTTTTGGATCTTCTTCTATTAATATTGCTTTTCCCTTACATGAACTCATACCTATATCCATAAATTCATAATACAAATATGTAAATAAAAAAATAAACTCTATATCTTAAGATCAATATTAAATATTACTCTGTATAAATAAAAAAAATATTGTTATATATATATACACCATAAATATTAATTATATAAATAATATTAACTAATTTTAATATAAATAAACAAAAAAGTAACATTATGAACACAATAACCTTTTTCTCATTTAAATATGCAAAATATAAAATAAAATATTTCAAGAAAAGTCATTTCTAAACACAAATTAAATTTAGATTCCATTTACGTATTTAAATAAATGTGTAAAAATTAATACTAATATGAAATTAAAAAAGTTATGAAAATGTAAAACAAATTAAATAAATAAAATTAATCATTAAATAATTAGAACAAATATAAGCATGTAGGGAAAAAACGTGCAAATAAAATGGTAAATTATTGAAGTTATTATATTTAAGTTTAAATGATTATATCTTAATTTTTATTAAATTAAAATGTAATTATCTTAATAATTATATATAATTTATAACTAAAATGAACCTATTATTTTAGTATTTAAAATCTTTGACTATCGTAACTTACATAAAATTTAATCTTTATATAATATTTTTTTAATTTAATTTTTTATTTATCTATTAGTAATTATTTAAAAAAAATATTTTAATTAAGAATATTTACATCTTTTTAACAAAAATATTAATATATTTTTAATATATTTATTATTTTATATTTTTTATAATAATTTTTATTTTTTAAAAAATATATTTAAAAATAATAAAACATAAAATACTATTTTAGCCTCCTAATTAAGTTTATATTATCTTTTAGTTATATAATCATCATAAAACATAAATTCACTCTCAATTTATTCATTTAAATTTTTTTATTAACAATCAAAATTTAATTTTTATAAATTCACACATTTATAGTCATAATTGTTAAGAAAATTTAGAAAAGTTAATTACAATTTTATATTTTATTATTTTAAAATTTTTATTCTTAAAATATATTAATAAAAAATTTAAATAATCATTATTTAAAAAATATATTAATATTTTGATCTAGAATACGTAAATTTTCTTAATTTAAATTTTATTTTTAGTATAATATTTTATTTATTTACTTAATTTAAATAAGAATTTTAAATAATTATAAAAAAATAAATTCAAAAATATTATATAACTAATACGTTAAAAAAAAGGTCAGATCCATATATATTATTAAAATTTTATTTTTATTCATTCTTGATATTTTAAAAATATTATATAAATAATATATTTAAAAAAACCACATTACCTTTTATCATTCCCAATGCACTCTACCTACGTATTGTTTTTTATTCATCCCTTAAATTTATTACTAAAATATTATTTTTATTTATTTTTTATATTTCAAAAATGTTATGTAAATAATTTATTAAAAGAAAAAAGCAAGACCTTCTGCAATTTTGATGATTCCCGATGTTATTAAACCAATTTTCATTTTTCAAAGCCGCCCAAATCCTGATGCAAATCCAATGCAATAAATCTATCAAGAAGTCTCCAGAAATATCAGGAGTTCAGGACACACAAAGCCACAAACAGGAAGAGTGAAAGACGCAGAAAGAGATGCGGAAAGAGACGCAGAAATCTCCAGAAATATCAAAATGCAAAGATGGGAAGAGTGAAAGACGCAGAGGTTAAAACAAGAAGTCTCCAGCTTTCAGAAAATGCAAAGGCAAAAAACACAGACATAAAGAAAACCAAAAAATGCGCAAGAAAGATAAAAAAATCAGACTAAAGACTCTACAAGATAAAGAGAAGAAGAGATGAGAATGAACCTGGTCGGTAAGTAGCAGTTTCATCTTCTTCATAGGTATCTTCTATATCTCTCCTCATATATGATTATTTTTTAAGTTCAAGCACTGGTAGTGTTTGCTTAGATAGTTTTTGCGGTGTAAAATGTTTAGATCTGTTGATTTGGTTTTGAAGGTGGAAAAAAAATTTAACGTTAGGTTTTTCTCTAGATTTTCAACATTGATAACTTGATCTGATTTAAAGTATTTTGACATTTTGTTTTTGGTTTTATAAGATTTGAGGAATGTTTATTCAAATTCCTAACTTTATCAGTTTCATGTCTTCATCTTTTTGCTTTTTAAGATTCGTTTTGACTTTTGAATATTTGTTATTTGTCCCCAAATGATTTCATTTCGGTGTTTCGGTGTCCATTTCGGTCGATACACACCGCAACGTGATATTTTTCACCGAAATGATTGAATTTCTCAACTTGTATGATGTTTCGTTTCGGTGCTCTTCGAAACCGAAAATTTTCGGTCGTTTCGATCGAAACGACACGAGATTTAGTTCCTTGTTCATACCCTTAAATTTTAGCATTTAAATCTTAGAACCTTAGACTCATAAGTTTTAAACTATAAATCTCTAAATTTTAAAACTTTAAATTTTAAATTTTAACTCATAAATCTTAAAATTTTAAATTCTAAAATCTTAATTTTTAAATTTCAAAACTCTAAACTAAAACTTAAAAGTTTTAAATTTTAAATTTTAAATCTTAAATAAACATTTTAATTTCTTTTTTTTTATTAAGAACAAATTTTATTTATTTATTTATTTTTCTATTTATCATTTCTTTTATTTTAAAAGTTTTTCTCTTTAAATGTATTTTAAAAAAATAGTTATATTCTTTAAAATTTTAGGTGAACTAAATATGAGAATAAAAATTTAGTGAGAATATAATAAATTTTTTTTTAAAAGTAATAATCAAATATATTTTTTCAATTTATTTATTTATTTTATTTTTGAAAATTTCATTTTTAGAAATGTAACTTTTTTAAAATTAAAACATTTTATAAATCAAATGCCACCTATCTCTCAATTTTAAAGAGATTAATTTAACCTAATCACTGAGAGAAAAATAAAATGACCAGACAAAAATATTCAGTGGTGATATTACAAAAGTTGCCTTTGAACTTTTGTTTTTTATTTTTAATATATATATATTTAGTGTAAAGACTTTCGCCTAGGATACAAGGGAGTCATCCTTGAGAGTAATTATTCTTTTAATTTTTTACCATCTACTGAAAATGAAGCAACTAAACTTATGAAAGTTAAGGACCTATTTGATTTGTCTAATTTTAATTTTAATTTTTACTGAAAATTAAAAATAAATATAAAAATGTGTTTGTTTATTGTTTTTTATTTTTATTTTTAAAAAATATTTTTTAAATTTTTGAAAAATACTAAAAAGATATTTTCAGAATTTTTAATTTTGTAGTGCATTATAATGATAGAATTTTCACAATTATTTTAAATTATATACACAATATTTTACTATTTATATAATTATAAAATAATAAAAATAAAAATACAACAATATAACTAAAAAATAGTAAAAATAAAAACATAAATCAAATATATTTTAAGAAATATAAAAACTAAAAAATAAAAACTATTTTCAAAAATAAAAAATAAAAAATAAAAATAAAAAACATTTTTATAAACCAAACCCACATAAATTGGTGTGGCAAAATGATGGATTCTCCTCCCTACTTTTGCTATCCACATAGCCTCTTTCACAAAAAACTTCATCTAACATGGTCCCACCCCCACCTACCATACCAATTCAAATGGTCTCGAGATTTTTTAATTGTTAAAATGAAAAACTGGTTTTCTTCAATTTTATTTGTTGCATATATATAGTTGGTGACCTAAAATTTTAATTAATAGAATTACTCACATAATTTATAATTAAACTCTTAATTTGTATAATTAGATAAATAATGAAGTAAATTACTCTAATGGAAAATTTGAAGGATTTTTGTTATATTATTGAATTTACTTTGAATGTAAAATTAAATTATTAATATTTTTCTCTCCCATGCACGTTAATGATATTTATTATTAATTGCAAAAAAATTAATGAAATTGATTGATATTCATATTAAATTTCGTGAACTTTTGTGTTTAGAAATTCTTCGTACTCATCTCATTAATTTTTTATATTAAAAAAATAAAAATTAATGAGAGTAAAGATATTAGTGTAAAAATAGAACAGATAGACATAGACCACTAACTTAGAAGGCTAAATGTTTGGTGATTGCAATGGTCTTATCAAATTATTTTGTCAGTAAAGTCAACTTCTGTTGACTTATTATTTATATATAAAAATTAAATTATTATTTTTTCAAATAAAATAAAGAGTAAATTATTATATTTTTTTAATTAATACTTTTATTATAAAATATTTTTTTATTATGAAAATTTACATAAAATTTTATTAAAAATAAAAATAAAAATAAAATATTCTTTTTTCTCTTAATTAATGTATTTATTAAACAATATTTCTTTTTATTATAAAAATATACATGAATATTTTTTAAAAATAAAAAATAATACAATTTAACATAAATATTTTAAATACTTTTATGAAAGAAAAATAGAAAATAAAAAAATATCACTTTCTTAATTTTTTTTTCTATTTCAACTAAATTTTTAAGGCACTATATTTGATATTTTGATAATTTAAACTATTTTATAATTATTTTGAGAAAGAATAATTAATATTAAAGAACAGTGAATTAGAAATAAAATTTGAGAGAATGTTGTTTTATTTTATTTTAAGAGAGATTTGTATTTATATATTTTTACAATAAAAAATAAAATAATGTAATAAATTTATTAATTAAGAGAAAGAAAATATTTTATTATATATTTTAAGTTTTTTTTAAAATTATATATATATATATATATATATATATTTAAAATAAGAAATAAATTAATAAAAAAATTACTCTAAAATAAAACTTGAGTAGTTCGATTGCCTATCTCCACTCACCTACCTAGTACCTACTATATCATTATTATTATGTTTAGGAACAAAAAGGTGAGATCTAATTTCACAATTTGATTTTGTTGATTATGGTCTGGTCCTATGTAACATCAACAATTGGAGGAAGCAAGGTGAAGGGTTAGGTGAAGTCCATGATATTTTTCTTTTTCAAACAGTATGAATTACAAAATAGGAAAATTATTCCCCCCAAAAAATTTTTATTTTACTTTTCAGACAATTTTAAAGGCAATCTCTTACATTGGCTATGATAATTGTCATCATTTTTCAATGAACTTTTAAAAAAACACATTATTTTAATCTTCAATATTATGTTTGTTATTAAAAATTTAAGTAGACTAATTTTGTTTAAAATAAAATATTAACTATTTACATAAATTATTAAAACTTAAATAAATATATCGTAGACATGATTTTTAATTTTCTGTAAACGTAAAGAATTAGTTGATAATTAATTTATAAATATTTTTATAAGCGTTTTTTGAATCATAAAACCTGTTCCGATTTTGATGAGTCCATAAAACGTAACTCACTTAAATTTTTCAATAGAAAAGAAAAAGAAAAAAAGTGCACTATTTTTTTAAATATAAAATTGAAGATAAAGTTAATTTCAATTTATAAAACTCAAATTTAATTACAAATAATACATTTTGTTTCCATCTTGATTTTAATTGTCTTTGTTAGGAACCAACATTTTATGTTAGATAAAATTAATTAATATGAATAACTTTCGTTAGTATTTTTTTTAAATTGATGTTTAGAAATAAATATATTATTTCAAAAATTGAAAGTAAAACAATAACAAATATATTTGAAAGACTAAATTTATAACACCAATTTTTTAGTAGAGACTAAAATAATAATTAACTCTCAATATAAAAAAACAATGAAATTTGAATTAACCATGGCTGCTGGCAGTAATAACATTTATTTAAATTTTAAAAATCGACAAATGTTCTATTTTTGAATATTTCTATTTAGAAAGAGTTTTTTTTTAGTTATACTCTCATTTTGAAAAAAAAATTAATTTTCTATCCTAAGATTAGTAATAAAAAGGACCCTGAAATTTGGAATTATATCTGTCATTTTAAATTCTGAAAAACATATTAAACATTAAGGACTATATTATTATATCCTCCATCGTGCTGGATCAAATTTTGGTTTTGGTGCCAATTTTCTCAGTGCACTGCCAATTCGCTATACCTGCTATGCAAGACGAAGGAATAAAATAAAATAAATACAGAAAGGCCAAAAAGTGACTGAATATTGAAAATTTGGGAAAAGGAAAGATTAAAATAAAAATAAAAATTCAAGTTAGATTTAGATTCGCCGACAGAAGAAAGAGAACGGGGGCGCTGGAGAGCACTATAAATGACAGTATTCTCCCTTCAGTCCCTTGCGTCCTTCACATTCTCCCTTCGCCATCTCTCCTTCTCTGCCAACCGTTGCTCATTCCTTCGTTTCACAGTCCGAGCTAGCGCTACTAGGTGGGTTCTGCTTCCACTATCTCTTTCTTGAATTTCAGTGCTTCTAGTTTCACATTTTCCTGTTAGAACCAAGATTCGATCTATGCCTGTGATGGGTTTTCGTGTATCAAATGCCCTTCTATGTTCATGATGTGCGGTGGTAGTCAAGATTTGATTTTTCATACTCTTTTGTGGTTGAATTTAGATTTGGAAGTGCACTGCATATAACTGATATGCTTGTGTCGAAATTGCTGCTAAGCTTGATGTATTGAATTTGGTGGGTTTATAGTATGATAGTGTTGGTTTGAGATTACAATATTAGCGACCTTCTTTGTATTTCTCTCTGTTGTAAAATGATAGCAAGAGACTTAATCCTTTGTTTCTTCACCGTGTCTTTGTTTGTCATTATCTGGAGGGAAAAAAACTAATTGGATTCTAGATGATATGGTTTCTGGACATATTTGAGTTGGTCAAATGAGGTATTCAAATTGTGTATTGGCAATAACAGATCTATGGCATCCCACGTTGTTGGGTATCCCCGGATGGGACCCAAGAGAGAGCTTAAGTTTGCCTTGGAATCTTTTTGGGATGGAAAGAGTGGTGCTGAGGAACTAAAGAAGGTTGCTGCAGACCTCAGGTCAGCCATCTGGAAGCAGATGGCCAATGCGGGAATCAAGTACATTCCGAGCAACACCTTCTCATACTATGATCAAGTATTAGACACCACAGCTATGCTTGGGGCTGTTCCTGGTAGATATAATTGGAATGGTGGGGAGATTGGCTTTGATGTTTACTTTTCCATGGCCCGAGGAAATGCATCCGTACCTGCTATGGAAATGACCAAGTGGTTTGACACCAATTAGTAAGTAAATGCAAATCTATTAATTTGTTCTTTTCATTTTGAATAATGTGGGGTCATATGTTACATGAATGTAATTGATGAAAGCCGTGAAAGATATTTATATTTGGGTCTTGATATTAAAAATTCCCAAAGAGTTTGATGTGTAATTAAACTAAATATTATAGAAATTTGGAATAACATCAGGAAAGATCTGGAATGCATTCATCAAGATATAAGATTGAAGTATGGGTTAAATAATTATTTTTTTCTTTCTTGTGTCTCTAAAGGATACAATTTAATTGCAACTGTCAATTCCAAATATTGTCCAGTTAAGTGATTTATGTAATTGTAACCACAATGGATTTGGCAATTTTGTTTTTTGTTTTATCTGAAAAAGTTGTAACAAAAGTATAATCTTTTATGGCACAGCCATTACATTGTCCCTGAATTGGGTCCCGATGTTAAGTTCTCCTATGCATCACACAAGGCAGTGGATGAATACAACGAGGCTAAAGCTGTAAGTTTACAGAAGTTTTTTCTTCATGTGGTCTTCTTGTTTGGATGAAAATTGATAGGACATCTTGCACCAACAAGCAGTTGTTGCATTCTATTGAAGTATTTGATTTTCAATATAAAAGAATTGTGGAAAGCAGGAGAATTGCCAGAATCTATAAAACTATAAAAATGTTTTCCCCTTCTGGGAGATAACTTGTCGTTCAGTGCTCCAGCATTATGTGAATTCAGAGTCCTGTACAGACAACTTAGTTTATTATATTCTTGATAAAATATAGTAGTATACATATTAAAAAAAATTCTTCAAAGAAAAAAAACAAAGAAAGAGACCTGAAAAATGGTTCTTGTAGCTTCAATGTTGTTTAGGAGCAAATAGGATGCAAATAAGATGAGAAAGGTAGAGGAAATCAAGTTTCTGGCTATGGCAAGAGCCTGTGATCTCAGGAGAATCTTACCTAACCAACTGTTCTATGCTTATCAGAAAATCAACTTAAAAGAGGAAAAAGAGATGGTATTTGCATTGTTTGTTTCATTCTCTTATATTTATAAATGCTTACGCTCCCTAATATGCAGCTAGGAATTGATAGCATACCGGTGCTTGTGGGGCCTGTATCCTACTTGTTGCTGTCCAAACCAGCTAAGGGTGTTGAGAAATCCTTTTCTCTCCTTTCCCTAATTGACAAGATTCTTCCTGTTTACAAGTATGGCCCCAAATTTTAGTAATATATGTGCTTAAATCATATATGATGGCTGCTTTATTAGTACTTAATAATTTATTGAAGGGAGGTTGTGACTGAACTGAGGGCAGCTGGTGCTACCTGGATCCAGTTTGATGAACCCACCCTCGTGAAAGATCTTGACGCTCACCAGTTCCAAGCATTTACTTATGCCTATGCAGAGCTTGAATCGGCTTTATCTGGTCTGAATGTTCTTATAGAGACATACTTTGCTGATGTTCCCGTTGAAGCATACAAAACACTTACCTCTTTGAAGGCTGTTACTGCATATGGGTTTGATCTTGTTCGTGGAACAAAGACTCTTGATTTAATAAAGGGAGGATTTCCATCTGGAAAATATCTATTTGCTGGTTTAGTTGATGGAAGAAATATTTGGGCCAACAATCTTGCATCTTCTCTGAGCACCTTGCAGGCTCTTGAGGGCATTGTTGGAAATGGTATTTTTTTATTTATTGCTTTATTTAATGATTGCACTTCTATATGTTGAACTAGAAGCTAAGAGGCTGATTATCATCTTCTTCTGCAGACAAGGTTGTGGTCAGCACGTCCTGTTCTCTTCTTCATACTGCTGTTGATCTGGTGAATGAGATCAAGCTGGATCAAGAGATTAAGTCTTGGCTTGCATTTGCAGCACAAAAAGTAGTTGAAGTGAATGCCTTGGCCAAGGCATTGTCTGGACAAAAGGATGAGGTACACATTCTTAGCCATGATGTTTTTTCTGTTAAAAACTTAAATCTAGAGCTTTGGCTTTTACTTGGAATTCCAATTGGACTGTGGCTTAAATTTCTGCAATTAAGCAGTCTTTTCTTCAATGGCACTATGATGTTTTACAATGGTACTGCATAGACCAGATTTTATCTTGGGAGATACACACTTTCTGCACTGAACTTTGTAAAAACCATTTTATATGGTTTCTGCTTCTTCTTTTTTTGCTGTCTTTTTTGCCTATGTTCTAACACTTGGAACTTTCATTTCATTTCTGTTCATTCTGCAGTTATATGGAGATTTTTATGAGACTTCTGTATTGAAAACAAACCTTTTGTTACTTTTTCAAAATCCTCTCTCTTTCTGCTTTAGTTACTTCGTTAGTATATATGGGACATATTTCAACTTCTGACTGCTCATCTTTCTGCAGGTTTTCTTCGCTTCTAACTCTGCTGCTTTGGCTTCAAGGAAGTCCTCTCCAAGGGTCACAAATGAGGCTGTCCAGAAGGCTGTAAGTGTTTACAAGGATCATTCATTTTGTTCTTACTTATATGATGATCTGTAAGTTAAAAGTATCCTTTTTGTTTTTGGTAAAACAAGTTAAAATTATCTTATTAAACTGTTACTCTATCCTTGCTTAGGCTGCTGCTTTGAAGGGCTCTGACCACCGTAGGGTTACTAATGTGAGTGTTAGGTTGGATGCTCAACAGAAGAAACTGAATCTTCCTATTCTTCCTACTACCACTATTGGATCTTTCCCTCAGACTGCAGATCTTAGAAGAGTACGCCGTGAATATAAGGCCAACAAGTGAGAATCTTTGATCTTTATCTTCTGTTACTTTCCAAATTTAATTATTTTGACATTTTCTTTTCATATAACCTGGTATGTCTCCTATGAGATTAGGATCTCTGAGGAAGAGTATGTCAAATTTATTAAGGAAGAAATCAACCAAGTTGTTAAGCTCCAGGAAGAACTTGACATTGATGTCTTGGTGCACGGGGAGCCAGAGGTGAGGAGCATATTATTTTTATTAATTTGGTAGTTTCACTAAGACATCGATGTTGTGAATATATGTGGTTCAAATAGTCATTTTCTGTTGTAATAATAATTTTCCAAATTCAGAGGAATGACATGGTTGAGTACTTTGGAGAACAATTATCTGGTTTTGCTTTCACTGCCAATGGATGGGTTCAATCGTACGGTTCCCGCTGTGTCAAGCCACCAATTATCTATGGTGACGTGAGCCGTCCCAAGCCCATGACTGTCTTTTGGTCTTCTACCGCTCAAAGTATGACTACGCGACCTATGAAGGGAATGCTTACTGGTCCTGTAACCATTCTGAACTGGTCCTTTGTAAGAGATGACCAACCTAGGTATGACATTTTGGGCTACCATTTAAACATTGTTTTTCAGGATATCTGGTTACATTTAACATTAACAACCTGTTTGTAGATTCGAGACCTGCTACCAGATTGCTTTGGCCATCAAGGATGAGGTTGAGGATCTCGAGAAGGCTGGTATTACTGTCATCCAGATTGATGAGGCTGCTCTAAGAGAAGGTTTGCCTCTAAGGAAGACTGAGGAGGCTTTCTATCTAAACTGGGCCGTTCATTCATTCAGGATCACAAACTGTGGTGTTAAGGACACAACCCAGGTTCAGTTTTACTTATGTTGATTTTAAATTCACTAGTATACCGCTTTTAACCAGTAATACTTTTGACTTCTATTTAACAGGTAACTATAGGTCAAAATGATGCAAAACTTGAACCTTCTCTTGGTTAGAATGGTTTAGATACTAAATAGAGGCTTAGATGGGTGAAGGAGCGTGGGAAGTTGGTTTTATTATAAAAAATGTTGAAAAGATTGGGAGTTTATCTTAAATGTTAATATAATATGTCAATGGCCATTTCAACTAAATAATTTAAACTATTAAATGAAGGTCTAGTTTTATTATAAAGTAAATTACATTCACCTCCCTTAACATATGTAAAAATTACACTCAAACCTCTCTTTTTTCATTATAAAACCTACACTTACTCTCTCAAATTTTAAAAAAATTACACTAACTCCTCTTATTTGAAGTTTCCATAAACATTGATTTGATCTTTTGATAATTTATATTGTATTGAATTAGATTATTTATGAATTGTTAGAATGAAAAATGTATAAAGTATAAGTTTCATTAATCATTTTATGAATAGAGGAATGTTTTCGTACAAATTGAAACTAGAAGAAGTATGATTATAGATTTTAAAAAGTTAAAGGGAGGCAAATAGTTTACTCTTTGTTATAATATCTAACATGCTTTCTTTCAGATTTTTTTTTGAGTTTCAAGTGTGATCAAAATATAAACTCATCATAGTTTATGATAAAACTTAATTATTTTGACCAAGAGAAAAGAAGACGATGAGGATCAAATTTTTGATTACTTTGTCATAGGATATAATACAATTTCAATGACCATTTCAAAATTAATCTCTCAAGTAAAGATCATTAATAGTTTTATTATAATATATAATATATATATTTTGTTGGACAGATACACACGCACATGTGCTACTCAAACTTCAACGACATCATTCACTCAATCATAGATATGGATGCCGATGTGATCACCATTGAGAACTCCAGATCAGATGAGAAATTACTTTCAGTCTTCCGCGAGGGAGTGAGATATGGTGCTGGCATTGGTCCCGGAGTTTATGACATTCACTCACCGAGGATCCCCCCTACCGAAGAAATTGCCGACAGAATCAACAAAATGCTTGCAGTTCTTGAGAGCAACATTCTCTGGGTCAACCCAGATTGTGGCCTTAAGACACGCAAATACACAGAAGTTAAGCCTGCTCTCACCAATATGGTTGCTGCTGCCAAACTTATTCGCACCCAGCTTGCTAGTGCCAATTGAGTTGAAGATGACCAACAAAATTATTGTTCTGAAATCTTGCCCTCATAAAAAAGCAATCTAATTTCCAATATTGTCTCCATGTAAAATTTTTTGTTCTTCCTTCTGGCCCCTGCTCTTTTATATGTCCTTTTTATTATAGGCATGCGTAGTCAGTATATGAATATGCTATGAGCTTCTTGAATATTGCATCTGTATCATTCTGTTGTCTATTTTGCTGGAGAAATGGATACGGATTTCTTTACTTTGCATTCTCGAAAGGCAATGTTCACGACCGTTGTATTCAGCTAGGATCTGTGATTGTTCTTGGTGGAGAGATAGATAATTTTATTAAAAAAATGAAAGAGAGGAGATCAAATTCCAATACAAGCAAGAAAATGGAAGCTAATTATGGACAGCAAACTAAAGAGCTGAAAGGCCAAATAATGTTAGGTACCATTTAGTTCAAAGTTTGGGAAAGAATAAAAATAAGAATTAAAAATGAAATAAAACAGTAATATCATAATTAAAATTATATTTAGTGCGATATTAAAAAAGATGGAATAAAAATTGATAAAAAAATAAAAATAACGTTGAATAATAAAATTATTAAAATAATATTATTTTAATTTAAAAAATTATTTTAAATATTATAAATAAATAAAAATAAATTATTATTAATATAAAAATTTGAATTAAATTTTATTAAAAATTATTGAAAATTTTAATTATAAAATTTTTATAAATAAATAAAATTGTAAATGATATTTTTTTTTTTTGTGTCATACTTATTTTTTAAGATAATGTCAATTCTCTTATAAAAAATAATCAGTTTCATAAGATTCATCTTCTGTCAATTCCGTCAACGAAATAAAATAATGATTTCATCACTTAAATTTTTATTACCAATGGGGATTTTAAGGTGCATGCATGGATAAACTTCATAAATGTCCACCCAGTATATTACCAAATGATCTTAGGAAAAATCACCAACTAGGAAAGTTTGACAGATAAAGCCAGTATATTACGTCTTTTGAATACAATCGGTTGAAAAAACAAATCAAATAATGTGTTATCAATCTTTATTATGTGATTACTTATTTAATACACATATATATTATTATATTTATATTTTTTTAATGAAAATCTTAGTTTGTTTAATTTAAAAGCATTTCTTTAATACGAAAAGCAAAAAAAAAAAAAAGGAAAAAAAGAATAGTTAAAAAAAAAACTTTTTTTTATTTATATATATATTCTTTTGGCAGGCTGACTCATCTAAATTTGTTTTAGCCTGTGAACAAAATGAGTCAGCTCGTTTTGATTTATTTTTAAATAGGTTCATTTTTATAAATTTAAGCCTATCTATTATACAGTTTAAAAGAGTTATAGGTGGACTTTAATTCGTTTTGACAATTTTAACTTTGGAAGATGATAGTAAGCAAGAAAAGAAAAATGAAGAGCATTAATCAAACTTTTAACATCATATTTATTTCAAGAGTAAATTGTTTTTTTTTTTGAAAAATACACAATTTATTTTATAATAATTTCAAAAAATTATATATTATTAAATTAAAATATAAATAAAATTTAACTGATCCATTGAATTACATTTTTTAGATTAAAAAATTGTCAATATCACGTTAGATCGATATAACTATCACAACTCATTATTAAGAAAAACAAAATTAGAGACAAAAATTTTACCTCTAATTTTGTTGTCAACAAAATATTATAGACAATTTTTCATCTCTACCATTTACTACTTTGATTAATAGATTGTCTCTATAGATATAAAAATATTTTTGTCTCTAAAATTTGAAACAGAAAAAATTTCATCTCTAAATTTATCTGTCTCTAACTTTTTTTTTTCAATTTAACTCTTATCTTTTTAATTATCCCAAACCAATAATTTTCCTATAAATAATTACATGACATTAAAAATATAAACTTCAAAAACAATCAAACAATTTTACATTTGAAATGTATCAATTATATTAATATGTAACACAAAGTTGTCCATAAATAATATAAAATATAAAATATAAAATGCCATCTTAATATTATAATCTATCAACAGTATCAGTAATTTATTCATTGTTATCATTCTCTCCTTTTTTAAGTGAAGATAATGATATTCTTATATTATTATCTATTATGAAACATCTAAACATCCGATCCCATTTCTCAACTTTTTGCTTTAATATCAAATTTTGATCTTCATTTTGTTGAAGCCGAGTAGATAGAGCTTCAATTTTTGCATTCATATTTGTAACTTGTTCTTTAGAGACTCCAGCAGGAATGAAAGACTTAGAAGAGGAACCTGCTGTTAATGCATTATGAGTTTGAGATTCCAACCCATATATCCATCCTTTGTTGTTTACGCCTCCAACATCTAAATAAATAACATTGTCTGAATGTTGGGTGGAGCATTGGTTGGAACTCTCGTTGCTTTGAGATTGAGAGTGCTTTTCAACTAATTTTGTTTGATACATTTCCTGAAAAATAGTTATTAAACAAAGTTAATATATTTGTAAAGATATAAAAATAAAATAGTAGTGATTACATACAGCAATCATTCCTTGTTGTTCGTTGATCCACTCTGATGGCTTCTCCTTAGTCTGGGGAAATCGTTCATATAACTCAAAACATGTTGATTTTTTGTTCATTTGCATCCTCTGAAAGAATAAAAAGTTAAGTAATATAGGAGTAAAACTTAATCACTATGATTTTGACAAAAATTACTCACCATTCTTTTAGCGTGTTGCCGTGTAGATATAGATCCTCCACTATATACACCGAGTCCTTCTTTAGAAAACCTATTTTGTTTATTTTTTCTGATTTTATCTTGCCAGCCCTCACCATTCCGAAAATCACTACTTCCATAATATGAGTTTCTTGAAACCATTGGGGGAAAGAGAGGTCTTGATTCATCATGATTAGTCCAATAATAGTAATTACTCATAAACCCTTTCATACAAAGGTGAGTTTTCACTTCATCAACTAAAAGATACTTTTGACACTTGCATTTTTTACAGGGACACCTCAACTTTCCTACTTCTTTAAAATGATCTTGACTACAAGCAAACTCTACAAATTCAATAACTCCTGCCATAAACTCATCTGTAACTGTTCTCTTATTAGAATGCACCCTATTATCCATCCACTTACGATGTTCAGGAACTTCCATCTTTTTTCTAGGCACAGAAATCAAAAAAGATATCTCAATTCAATATTTAACAAAGACATTATCAACAAAGCATCCATACTTGAATTAGCTATGATTGTATTACAGTTTCAAATTTCCATAAACAAAATCTTGTTTAATGAAAAAAATGCTGAGAGTGAAAGGTGAATGTGTGCATGTTAATGAGGGCGTTAATGTGTGCATATACCCAAGCTTATGGAGTGAAGAGACAAGTTAGAAAATAAATAAAATTTAGACCATAATTTAATATTAGTAACAAATATATATAACTCTACAGCTTCTGGTTTAATTTATAATAAAATTATTTGCTTAAATATATTGTATATTCAACTATTTGCACTGACATGTACTAACATTTACACCTTCAAGAGTTGCCTGGGCCAGATTTGTTTTCTTCTAGCTATCACTTAATATCTTAGATCAATCCAAGTTTAACGACTTTTGGCTATTTTGGATTTTTTTAAAATATTTGGATTAACATGGTGGAGTCTTATTTTAGATACTTTTATAATAAATACATTATTTGGATTAAAAAAAATCCATGTGTTAATAGCATGGTATAACGGGCTTCTATAAGTAATTAATTTATTTGAAGGTTCCTGCTGAAGGTATTCTTGTTGCTTTGCTTTTATGAATTTTTGAGTGGATTATAATTGCAGTTGATGAGCTCAACCCTTCTGCTATCATGTTCTGATTATTGGTTTTACATGATTGCGTGTCCTTTTGATCTTATGATCATGTTTGTGGGTTATATATATATATATATATATATATATATATATATATATATATATATATATATCATGCAATCATAAGTAGATTCTTGTGAAATTGGTTGGGAACTAAACACATCAAAGTTGCCCTCATCAATATTGCTTTGGTTATCAAATAATTGTTGGAACTTTGACACATCAGAACTCCCCTTATTCCACAACCCAGTTTGGGTCATGAATTTTGTTGTATCGTGTTGATGGGACCTTGGGGCCAACTGATAGCTTTTTTCTCTGAAATAACTTAAGACTTCTTTGATTGTTATCGGTTTCTTGTTTTTGTGTGTAAAATACTTTTTTTATAACAAGAATAGAACAATTTTACAAATCAAAACATGGATTTTTTTTTGGGTATAGAAGTGTCTCCAGTATAACTGACAACCAAAACAAAGCCTGTTCTGAACCATAATGCAAATATGTTTTTTCCTGTTCTAGGTCCACTACCATGGCTGATGTTTAAACAGTAGAAATATTTATTTATATTGTAATGTTAGTTATTTACGAATTTTCCATTTATGAAATGACACTGTTCTAATAATTACAGCATAGCCACTTGTCATGTAGGATAAATAAAAAGCAAAAACATTGAAAACATACACTACTGCAATCATAGCAACCACTGTTGCTATGAAGGCAGCCACATTTGTGCTGTGATAACTGCATTTGCATCTCAGTGTCTAACAAGTGGAATTTAGTTATGTACTTTTTGTATTAGGCTTCAATTTTTTCAATTGCTGCTTGCTTTATTACTTAGGATTTGAAAAAGCCCAACCTATAAGTTGCTGGGTATAACCATGTTTAGAGTGACTAATTCTTGACTGAATTGACAAATAAGTCCCCCTTCCTATATTTAAGTCAGTACACTAAATTGGTTTTATTAGTTTCTCTAACATGCCCCCTTATGCCAAATCCCTTCGGGCTCGAATTGTTAACAAAGAACAGGCCATTATGCCAAATCCTTTTACTGTTCTGTTCCCTTTTCTCCTGCTTGGTTGGAAGATAACCCTTCAAATTAAATTTGAATTTGTTACACTACCAGCCCCTTTAGTGTATTTTTCGGTGGTTCTTTTTATATTCTACAAGCCCCTCTTTCATCTCTTAGTATTAGAATTTGGAAGAGTGGCTGGGCGTTGGTTAAGACCAACCTACAAAAGCAAGAAAATAAAATATGGAAAAGCTAGTTATCTCAAAATAATGAGACCCAGAAAGAATCAAGGAGACACAAACTAAAATCACTGTTCAAATCACTATTCATTCAAGCAAAATCCATAGATTTCAGTCCAAAAATCATGTTATATGGCCATAAAAATTCTCCTAGATATGTTATCCTATCTCTTAAACAATAATCTATGGTCAAAAGCTCCTAAAAACATCAAATTCGTGAAAAAATTCAAGAATTATAACTGGTGAACAGTACCTTCGTTTTTTCTGCTACAGGGTCCTTGTTTGCTGCTGTTAAGGCTGAGATGGTGAAGGAACAATGCGCACCAAGAAGCTGCCTGGAATGAAAAAATTCTGCCTGAGATTGAACAACAATTTGTCCCGCGCAGGTGAATGGCTGGGAGAGGGAAAAATGAAAATGGAGGGCGTAAAAAATGGGTTGCGCTGGTCAAAATGAGGCAATTTATTTTTCCTGGTGTCAAAGCTCAATTTGGCCTTTTTTTTTGGTTTAAATAATATTTATTTACTATTATATTTAATAAAAAATTAATTTCATGCATTATTTAATAAAATTTGAAAGAATTATGTAAAATTTGTGTACATGATTATGATAGCATTATATTCCTTGTTCATACAAAATATATGATAGTATTTTGTATTGTGATGATAAATTATAATGAAAAAATAAAAAATATATATGTTTATGTATGTGTATAACAATATAAATTTTTTTGGGTAAATAGGATACAAAATTTAATAGAAATATAGTAAGGATATAAAAAATTTAATAGGTACAAGAGCTTTGGTTCAAATAGTATTTTTTTCAGCTATAACAATTAGTGATTTTAATATGTGTAGCTTTAATTCTCCACTATTTTTTTTCATGTATGATTTTAAATGATAAAAAATATATTTTTTGAAATTTTATTAAAACATAAAAATTTTACACCTTTTAAATTTACAATAATTGCTTCTAAATTTAAAACATATCTTACGATACTTTTGAAAAATAATTGTTGCTTTTAGAAAATAGATAAGAAGAAATAACATGACAAATTTTTTTAACTAAACTTAAATTCAATAGATTTTGCTCTGAAAAATTAAGTTTTTCTTAAATTATTAAATCTATTTCACTTTTTAAACAAACAAATTTAAAATATCCTGTTAAACATGTCAGCCGTCTTTAGTTGCCTATTTTTTTATAATCTTAGATTCTTATTAATAAAAAAATTATACTTATAAAAATGATATGATTCTTTTAATTTTAAAGATTGAGATAATATTTCGTCTAATTTAATTTTTAAAAATAATTTTTCATTTAAAAAAAATTATGACTATTTGATCAACACAAAAGCTGATATTTAAATACTAGCAAAATTGTTTTTCAATTGTGAAGGGGAAATAAAAACTTAAAGTTTCTAATTTGAAGTAGAAATTAAATAAATTTCAAAAAAATAATATTTTTCATGACAAAAACACCCTCATTAAATATTACAATGGGAAAGAAATCCTTAAACATAAATTGAAAATAACAAAACAACTTGAAACATATATTTTATGTGTTTTTGGGACTTGAAATAGCGACAAATGGGTCAACCCAAGTTGCCATGTCGTTGGGCTCTAAACAATTTTCGAAATGATAAGTATTAGACTCCGTGACTTCGCCTAATATAAAAGTTATGTCTATTCTATTTTTTTTTCATTAGTTTTTTAAATAAAATTATCTCTTATATTAGAGGAAATTTTTATTTTATGGAAATCAACTTTGGAGTCAAATCTAATAACAAAATACAATAAAGTGACATAATAAAATCTAAATTTTTATTCTATTAGTTTATTTTGCAAATCAAACGGGACATAAATTCTTTTTCTATCGATAATTTAATTTATGTTCCAAAGAATAGAAGAAAATTAAAGATAAAAACTTAGGGACGAAATTTTTATATCTCTAAAAATAATTTGAGTATTGTTTTAAACAATAGAAATGAAATTAGGTACACAAAATTTAGCGATATAATTTTTTTGTCTTTAAATTCTGTCTCCAACAATAATTTAATTATTATTTCAAAAAGTAGAGACAAAAAATTTCATCTTTAAATCATGTCTCTAATGATAATTTAATAATTATTTTAAAAGTGGGAATGGATAATTAGATACATAAAAATTTATTCTCAAACAAAAAATTAAATATTATTTTGAAAAGTAGAGATGGAAAAAAAGCAGAGATTGGATTTTTTTTCATCTCTAAATTCCATATCTAAAAATATTTTAAAAATTATTACGAAAAGTAGAGATGGAACAATTAGGGATAGAAAATTCTATCTCTAAAATTAAATTAATATTGTTTCAAAAATTAAAGATGAAAAAAATTAGAAACGGACAAATTTTGTGTTACACCCTAATTTAATGAAACACGAATAACACAATTAATAGATAACTTTACCTTTATTTATTTGCATATGGCTTCACAACATCACGTATAAGAAAAAATAACATACTTTTATAAATTTTTAGTATAGCCAATTATACATGCCAAGACTATATTTATCAATATTACAGTAGAAGCAGGAATCCTACCTGTAGCGTTCAGAGCAACTCTAAATTATAATGACATAATATTTTAAAGAGTAAATGTACTATTTAGTCCTTATTTTTACTATGCGCCTACAATTTGGTCCCTGTATTTAAGACACGGCACAATATAGTCCCTAAATCTACAAAACGTCAGACTTTTAAATCCCTCCGTGATCTCTCCCGTTATTGCAAGCTGATTTGGACCGTTTAGTGCCTACATGGCACGTTAAACGCCAGATCATTGGGCCAAATCATCAATGAGTCAGCCTTTTCTTAAACAAAAAAAAAACTCCCAAGTCATCGTGTTTTTCATTCTCCTTCCACCTACGGCCCTTCCTCACCCATCCGAGAAGCCCCATTTTAGATTCTGAACCCTTCGAAACCCAGCCCCCGCGAAAAACCGTCGTCCACCACTGGTGTTTTCGCTTCTCGCAAGCCACCGTCGTGCCGTCGATCACTTTACCGGTGGTGAACCCCTTCCTCAGTGAGCCCTATTTCTGATTCTGGATCCTTCGAAACATAGCCCCCCCGAAAAATCATTGTCCACCACCAATGTTTTTCGCTTCTTGTAGGCCATCGTTGTGCCTTCGGTCACTTTCCCGGTGGTGAACCCCTTCCCGAGTGAGAAAGATAGCCCCCTTCTCGGCTTGGAGCTCTATTTCCTAGATTTGGGTCATTCCCCCTCGAGCCCTAAAAGCCATTCGTTGAATCTGACCACGACCGTTTGAGCTTCTTCACTGATTGTAGGTAAGGCCTCACCTTCTATGTGTTAGACTCGGTGAACTCTTTGTCTTTGCCCTAACTACAGCATGTTGAAATAAAGAACGAGAATTGTCTTCTATCTTGGGTTTCTGATATTATAGTTATAGATATTTAATATTCAGATAAAGATCTAGGGACCACATAATTTGCTGAATGCCACATGATTTAGCTATATAATATTCAATTTTTTATATGGGAATTGTACCACTGATGTATTAGCCTGTTGAGGGACCACATGCTCTTGACTTATTCAACTTGTATTTGAGTACTTTAGGGACCACATGTTCTTGACTTAATCAAGTTGTATTTGAGTACTTCAGGGACCACATGTTTTGCATTTAGGAACCACAAATTTGTTCTGTTCTGGCAAAGTGGAATATGCCTAATGTGGAATTTTTTTCTTTGGCTAAATTAAAAAAATACTTCTCATAAAACGTGGACATTAGAAACATGTGATGATCATGAAATTGGCCATAATGCTTCGTCTATGCCTTCTGTTGTATATAATAATGCTGGTACCTTATTTGCTCTGTAAATAGAAATTCATCTCGTTGTGGCTATTGAGGCATACAAAAATGGCCAAATATAATGTATGACAATATGTTTTGAATTATGTTCATTGAGGCCAAGTTTTTGTAACTTTTTCATTTACTGAGAGTGGAAAAAATTTTACTTTCATCTTTTGCCAAACCATATTAAGTTTGCCTTATATTTTGTTTTCACTTCTACGTGTTGTGATTTTTATAGTAACTAATCTCTGTTTATAGCAGTTGTTGAATATGGCACAACCTCTAACCTTGGTACTTCACCATGGGGGTTATTTTGTGAAAGACCCAACCTTAAGATATGTTGAGGGTGAAGAGAATGCTTGGGATGATTTGGACATTGATTATATATCTATCCCAGTTATAGACCAAATGTATAAAGAGCATGGCTATAAAGAATACCATCGGTGCTTTTGGCTAGTTCCAGGATTGGAATTAGAGGATGGACTAAGGCCCTTACTTGGTGATAAAGATATAATACAATTGTCTGGGGTTAGTTGTAATAACCCAAACCTTTGAAGGTTAAGTACAAATAATTTGAAACAAGGAAGTTGAGAACAATGTAAAATTTTAGAGCATTTCTGACCTTTCTTCACTCAAATAAGTATAAAACGCTCATATGAAATCCAAATTACATGATTCTAATTTATGTTGAAAGATAAGACATATATCTACAACTTTGATGTTGGGAATTTTTTCTAATTCCGTGAATATTATAGTGATAAGAGGCCAAAACCGCAGCATAGTGTGGTCTAGACCTTTTCTCACTATTTTATGCATAACTCCTTCATATGAACTTCAAATTAGGTGATTCAAGTGGGTACAGAAAGCTAAGAGAAAGGGATACAACTTTCATGTTGGACATTTTGTCAAATTCGACGAAATGAAGTTCGCCACGGCGAGAATGCTGCAACATTTTTCCGAGAGCAGGAGTTTTCTGGTTTCCAAACTCGCCGCGGAGAAAATATGCTCGCTGCCGGCGAAAATCGCGGCTCGCCGCGGCGAGAATGAGTTCGCCGGTGGCGAGATTCGTCAGACAGCTTTTTTTTACGGACCCCCCATTTTTCCTTCATTTCTCTTTCATCTGAACCCTAACTCTCTCTCTCTAAAATTTCTCTCCAACTTCTCTCTAAAATATCTCATCATCCGGACGTCCGATTTGAGCAAGCAAGGTACCGTTGGACTCGTGGGAACAAGAGCTACAAATCCCACCGATCAATTTCGCTGGAAAGTTGCCGGATTGTCACCGGAAAATTTCATGAATAGTAACCTCCAAGGTAAAACTTCGTTTAATCGCGTTTTAGGTTTCGTTTTACCGAATTTCTTTCCATAGATAGTCTTAGAATTAGTTTCTATACTAGAATATAGGGTTTTTAGGTTTCGGTGTGAATAGTATTTCCGGTGAGTGAATAGTATTTTCTGGCATGAATAGTGGCGTTTAGAGTTTTTCAATTCTCATGTTATGTCTATGTTTTCTAGGTTGTTGAACCATCACGAGGTGAAATTCTCGTTGTTGGACTCCTAGTAAGATGAGTGAATTTTCATACTATAGCGCATATTTTAGGAATTTGATTTATAACTCTCTTGTATGATTTTAACTAGTTGGAATGTATGTTAAATTGTTTTACTGCTTTGAAAACCAATATATTCCAACTATGTTAGAAATTATAAATTTCAATCCTAGTTGAACCCTAGGTATGCAGGGCAAGCATCTAGACTGATAATTCTCCATTTGAGCTAGATTTATAGAAATGCAAACTTAGTCATAGAAATGAACTAAGTTAGCCATGAAATAATTTGATGCATGATGAGCATCTATGTGACGTCTACGGACGATCTATGTTTAAAAGGGAAAGTTTATGATTATAAAGGTCTCCATGGGAATTCATGGATGAGATATATTTTAGAACGGAATTTTATGCATGAAAAGAGATAGATGAAGAATTATAGCTTTATTGTAAAGTTATTGAAATGTTTTACTTTAAACTCTTTAAATATCATATTTTAAATGTTTTCTATTGGAGGGACCCTTTTAGATCACTGTTAGCTAGCCGCAGGTAGTGCTAGCCCTGGTGCACCATGATCATATTAAGGCTTCGGCCTAGGATACTGTGACGGGCATATGACTGCCTAAAACACAGGGATTTAGGGTGGACTTATGTCTACGCCTACAGTGATTGCCATACCCATTGCTATGTGCTTGGGAAAATTTAGGGTGGACTTATGTCTACGCCTACAGTGATTGCCATACCCATTGCTATGTGCTTGGGGAAATTTAGGGTGGACTTATGTCTACGCCTACAGTGATTACCCTACCCTTGCTGTGTGCTTGGGGGAGATGATAGATCTGTTAGGAAAGACCTCCAATAAACTGATGCATTTTTCTTAAAGATTAAATATTTCTAAACCAGCTCATTCATCATTGTTATTGCATAAATATCTTCATTTATTACTTACCATGCATAATTGATTTGCTTACGGTTATTGATTTAATCCTGTTTTATCTTTTGAACATACATTTGAACTGTTTAGCATTCTTTCAATAAATTATGGTTAAATGCTTAATGTTTCTATTATTATCTTTACATTTGGATTTCAATTATTAAACCCATTGTGAAACACTCGTGCTTGGTTTGCCCTGTTTCAGTTATAGTATGATTTACTCATTCACTGAGATGTGGTAATCTCACCCCTCTTTTGTTTCCTCCCCACAGATAGTCAAAGAGACTTTGATTCAGCTACAGCTTCGTAGGAGGCTGAAGATAGTGTTGGTGAGCCCCAGTTTGAGTAAGGCTCTTTTATACTGTTTGTTTAGTTTAGTTATGTCTAGAGTATCTCCATGAACATACAGGCAGGATCCTCGCTTCTTGCGTATTTTGATGTGTTGTTTGGAAAAATGATTTTATGTTTTACAACAATGTTGGTATTATGAGGCTTTGGGTCAAGTTGAATCACATGAATATTATGAGGCCATGGGCCAAGTAGAATCACAGATGTTGGATTCATGAGATATATATATATATATATATATATATATATATATATATATATATATATACACAGTATTTTTTTATATTGGATGTGGCATATGTGGCCAGTTATATTTATTATGTACTCTGGATTGTGTGCTGGATGTTTGTATGTGCTATGCGTTAGGCTTGCGGCTAGGGGGAAACCCTTATGTCGTGCCGGTCATGTGTTCCATCATTTGGGGCCGTGACATTAGTAATTGAACAAGTGAGGTGCATATTTATTATGAGCACAATGTCGACATGCCAGATGTTACCCCTCCTAACCTACCCCTAGAGTGGCAAGGAAATGAAGGCATAAGTGCAATGGATGAGGAATGCCCATTAGATGAACATGATGATGACACTGCAAGGGATGATACATATGAGCAAGTGCAAGAAGAGTCTAGAGATGATGAAGATATTATGGTAGAAAGCATGGTATGAAACTTTTATTTTCTTCTTAAATATAGATTGCAAAATTATTTATTTATTTTTTCTTTTAACTTGTGTGTTTTAATGAAAAATATTGTAGGACAACACAACAGCAGATGATGAAGGAGGAAGAGAAGGCACGGCAAGTGCAGGAAGAGAAGGCACGGTATGAAATTTTTCTTTTCTTCTTAAATATAGATTGCAAAATTATTTATTTATTTTTTCTTTTGACTTGTGTGTTTTAATGAAAAATATTGTAGGATAACACAACAACAGATGATGAAGGAGGAAGAGAAGGCACGGTAAGTGCAGGAAGAGAAGGCACAATATGAAAATTTTCTTCTTTTCTTAAATATAGATTGCAAAATTATTTATTTATTTTTTCTTTTAACTTGTGTGTTTTAATGAAAAATATTGTAGGACAACACAACAACAGATGATGAAGGAGGAAGAGAAGGACCGACAAAAACAAAAAAAAGAGTTGAAGAAAAAGGGCAGCAAAGCACATTTACTTTTGGCCTTGAGAACTCACATATATCTGAGGTAGTGAGTTCAGATGATGATGATGATGATGGAAGGTATGAGCCTGAAGAGCTAGGTAGCCCAGTGTGCTCTGATGAGGATGATAACAACCAAAAGTTAAGGAATTATCCAACCTTCATTCCAAATGCAGAATTTGGGAAGGTGGCAATAGAGCTAGACATGGAGTTTCCATCCCTTCAGGTATTTAAAACTGCTTTACAAAACTATAGCATTGCCCTTGGAAGGGAGTTCAAGTATGTTAAGAATGATAAAGTTAGGGTGAGGGCACGGTGTAACTCAGAGCAATGTGGATGGGAAATTTTATGTAGTTGGAGTAGTGAAACGAGTAGCTTCCAAGTAAAGAAATTCAAGGATGAGCACTCATGTGCAAGGGGGTTCAAGAATTGGAAGGCAAACAAGAAATGGCTAGCAAATGAGCTCGTCCCATTAATTAGAGCACATCCAACAATGAAACCTGCCGAGGCATTTGACTGGTTTAAACAAAATAGACAAGTCCACATTGATGACTTCTTGATTTATAGAGCAACAAAGATGGCAAGGCATATAGTTGAGGGGTCAGAGAAAGAGCAGTATGCTGCATTATGGGACTATTGTGAGGAGCTGAAAAGAACTAACCCCAGATCCTCCATTTTTTTTGAAACTAAATACACTGAACCCGGATTAGTCTCCTATCTTTGACAGACTTTATATATGTCTGGAGCCGTGCAAAAGAGGATTTAAGATTGGTTGTAGGCCTTTAATCGGACTAGAAGGATGTTTTTTTGAAAGGATATTATGGAGGCCAATTGTTGGCTGCATGTTCAATGGATGGAGACAATTCATTCTTTGTGATTGCATATGCTTTTGTCAACACTGAGTCTAAGGACACTTGGAAGTGGTTCTTACAGATGTTATTGGCAGACATAGGAGACTATCAGGAATATGGGTGGAATTTTATCACCGACCAACAGAAGGTAAAAACTCTATTTCATGTGCATATGTTTTACTCTTTTTTTGGTTTTAACTCAACTATTTTATAATGTTATTTTTCTTGCTGCTTGGTTATGTCATACAAGGGTTATTGCCAGTGATGCAAGAGGTGATGCCTGGTGTTCATCATAGATTTTGTGCAAGACATCTATGGACAAACTTTCATAAACAGTGGAAGAATGCTGACATGAGAAGCCTCCTATGGGAATGTGTTAATAGAACAACAACAAATGCTTTCATTAGAAACATGGAAAGAATGAAGGCTATGGACGAAAAAGCATGGGATTTCTTGAATAAATATCCAGCCTCCTTTTGGTCTAAGTCTGGATATAGTCATTATCCAAAAAATGACTCTACATTGAATAATGCATGTGAACAGTTCAACCATTGTATTGAGAAATTTAGAAGTAAGCTCATAATAACAATGGCTGAAGAGTTGAGGTTGTATCTTGTCAGAAAGATGAACAAGGAAAGGGCCAAGGCAGCTAGGTACAACGGGCCGATATGTCCTAAGGCCCAAGACAGATTAGAGATCGAAAAGAGGGAGAGTTTTATATGGATTCCACATTGGGCAGGGGACCCAGATGGTTATAAATTTGAGGTAGAGTGTAGGCCTTTAAAAGTTGTAGTTGACTTGGATAGTCGGACTTGCTCTTGCAACTCATGGCAGCTAAGTGGGATACCGTGTAAGCATGCAATTGCTTGTATGGCATATAACAACTTGAAGGCCGAAGACTATGTCGACCCATATTATTCAGTTGTAACATGGAGGAAGACATATGAGCCTTATATCCAACCTACAGCAGGTCCAGAGTATTGGAGAAAAATTGAATGGCTCCCTGTTTTGCCTCCTCCATTCAAGAGACCACCGGGTCGTCCAAAGAAGCAACGAAGGAAGGACAAGAATGTGCCATCAAACCCTTATAAATCGAAAAGAAAGTATGGGAAGACCGTATGCTCAAAATGTGGTGGTGTTGACCACAATATCCGAACATGCAAGGGTGAGCCACTTAGGCAGGATGTGGAGGTACAAAACATTGTTCCACCCTTCTTAAATTTTTTTTATGATTCATCCTGAAATGTTGCTATTTTTAAACATTGTCTTATGATTCATCCTGAAATGTTACAGTCACAATCAACTGAACAAGCTACACCAATAGCACCATCACAATCACAACTGCCACCACAAGGAGAGGTATAAAGCATTGGTTTTAGTTCTGTAATTTAGATAATTGGATACTGATTTAATAAATTTGCAACAGGCATCCAGCCAACATGCATCAGGGCCACCACCACTTTCACAGGAAACATAAGAATCAAATGTATTAACTACAAATATTTCTCATTTCATTTAGTGTGTTTATTATTTTTTAACAATTACTTGCTAGTTTTAATTTACTGTTCTTGATTATATTAGGCCTATGAATTGAGAATGGCACTTGATTCACGGCCACCTAGGCCTTTTAGAAGATCAAGAAGGGCCAAGCAAGTAATTCCTTCCCAGGAATCTTTGTCTGGTGGTGACAAGCAAAAAGCAGGGAGCTCAGGTGGCACTAATTAATGGAATACTGTTGGCAACTCATTTATTGTATATTTCTTTTTTGATATGGACATCTATTGGCAATGCATGCCTTTTTTACTTTTTGTATATAAACTAGCCAGCAATGTTTTTTGTCTCGTACTGGCTAGCTATAGTAGTGGTATGGCATAATGATGATGATGTATTGACTGGTTATTACAATATTTTAATATTAAGGTCATTTTGATGTTACTTATGTTGTGATTGGTGTGCTGGTTTTTTTTCCTTTTCTAGTCATAAATTGATGTGCTTATATTATTTGGTTACATGGATGAAATGTAATTGAAAAATGGATCTTCCTAATATTTGTTGGTTGATAATACAAAGTGTAATTAAGCATTTGATAAAAGACAGAATTTAAATCTATTCAGAGAGATAAATAGAGGAGAACAAAAATTTAGTAACATTTTGCATTATAATTCCAACGTTTAATTAATTCATTACAAAGCAATATTCTACCACAGTACAAGAGTTTCAACTATCCTATTTTGTAACAATACAACAGTTTCAGGTACAAAGCAATATTCTACATTAGGCATGATTTCTGTTTTAGCACCAATTCATAACGTGTTGTTGTCTTCAAAAGCAGTCTAGCAACCAAGGATTTTGCATGTCCTGCTTCTTGAGCTTCATCAACATTAGTCTCATTTCCATTAGCCATAAGCTCAAGTCCCAGTCTCACTTCCATGGTCGTCAGGTTCCTCTGTTAAGAATAAAATAAATAAATGAATAAACTCATTTGAACAAAAAGACTAATGCAATAAAGCATATCAGTTTATGTCCACCAACTACTTGAGTATGAAGCAAGCGACTCAATATATATATGATGAACTGTGGGGAAGTACCACTCTTCTTCAAAGCTGTGAAAGCAATTATAAGTAATGAACTGGAAGTTGGAAAAGGAATGCATAAGATAATATGTATAACAGTATAATTAATTAGAATGAAAGTAAGACAATTCAAAGGCAAAAAATAAATAACAAGGAAATGCAGCAGCCCAAAGACAACTACCTCTAATAGCAACCAAAATGCTTCCACAAACCACAAATACTCTAAAACCGAATGACATAGTTGCTTTATTCAGGATTTGAACATCCACTAGTTTCATCCCTAATACCACATGATGCACATCCAACAGGCTTATCAAGACATTATCAATTGATTAATGTTCAAATTCTAATATGCAGCAACTCAAAATAAATACAGGAAACCAAAACTGTTGGATAATTACCTGATTATGGACTTATATTGAACTAGTGAAGTTTGCTTTTTCTGTGACCATGATGCTCACTTCCATATATGCTTGAATATCACATACTAGAGACTCATTTAGCATCAAACTAAATTGATTCACCATACACTGCTAAGAGCCATAACAGAAGAGATTTCGGCCTTTATAGAGCCATTTTTATAGATGAGAAGGAACTTTGTTCCTGAACAATTTACATACTTCAACTTTCCTTTCTTGTTAAATTCAGGTTATTATTGAGGGGATTCAAATTTCTTAAGGAAATTTAACATCATCAGAGGCAAAAAAAAACTAACAAATAGACCATATATACAATCAATCGAGAAGGATAATACCTGGACTTAGAATCATTGATTGGACCTATGTGACTTGGACTCGAAGGAGAACAACCCAACGCCAAAGAAGGACAACGACCCAAGTTTAAAGAAGGCCGAAGTAGCTCGAACAAGATTGAAGACAGAGAGAGTTCACCGAGTCTAACACACAGAAGGTGAGGCCTTACCTACAATCAGTGAAGAAGCTCGAATGGTCATGCTCAGATTCAACGAATGGCTTTTAGGGCTCGAAGGGGAATGACCCAAATCTAGGAAATAGAGCTCAAAGCCGAGAAGGGGGCTGTCTTTCTCACTCGAGAAGGGGTTCACCACCGGGAAAGTGACCGAAGGCACAATGATGGCCTACAAGAAGCGAAAAACATTGGTGGTAGACAATGATTTTTCGTGGGGCCTATGTTTCGAAGGATCCAGAATCAGAAATAGGGCTCACTCAGGAAGGGGTTCACCACCGGCAAAGTGATCGACGGTGGCCTGCGAGAAGCGAAAACACTGGTGGTGGACGACGGTTTTTCGCGGGGGCTGGGTTTCGAAGGGTTCAGAATTTGAAATGGGGCTTCTCGGATGGGTGAGGAAGGGCCGTAGGTGGAAGGAGAATGAAAAACACGATGACTTGGGAGTTTTTTTTTTGGTTTAAGAAAATGCTGACTCATTGATGATTTGGCCCAATGATCTGGCATTTAATGTGCCATGTAGGCACTAAACGGTCCAAATCAGCTTGCAATAACGGGAGAGATCACGGAGGGATCTAAAAGTCTTACGTTTTGTAGATTTAGGGACTATATTGTGCCGTGTCTTAAATACAGGGACCAAATTGTAGGCGCATAGTAAAAATAAGGACTAAACAGTACATTTACTCTATTTTAAATATTTTGAGCCTTGGAAGCAATGTAGGCTCACTCATAGAATATGACACTTAACTGATTATGTAACTGCAATACCAAACTCTGTATCTTTATCTAAAAAAAATGTAAATATCGTGTAGTGAGTTTAATAATTCAGTGAGCAGATAATACCTCCTATGATCTCTCCGATCAACATATGGATGTACTCATATATTAAAATTTATCATATTGAAAATTATAGTTCAGAAGTACATCCATATAGGACCCACATTTTCAAATATTCTTAGTTCAAATTTCATTCAGATATATGTGACAATATATGATACAATATGATCTTAATCAAACATTGATATGCATCAAAATATTTCTTATAAAAATATTAGGAGGATCCCATATTAGAACCACTATATCAGAGTTCAATCTCTTCTGTACTTTATTGGTGTAGGATTTGCCTATACTTAGCATTTCAGTCAAGGTTTGCTCTACCACCATTCAAGAAGACACGCGAAGGGATTCTAATATGGGCAATTTTCCAAACACAAAACAAGGAAAGGCAAATCACATTTTATATAATTGGTATCTCGCCCAGATAAGAGGTATCTCGTTTTCCATCATATATCATATCCTGTGTGTTGGCCCTTACACAAGGTTAGTACCACCCTTGCTAGCTGAGGTATCAAGGTGCACTAAGGCTAGCAACACCTGCTGTTAGCAAATAGTGTTTTTAATAAGATTTCTCCACAAAATTATCATATACACATATTCCATATCATTCAAAACAGAGTTTTCAGTCTCAATACAACTCATCTGTCATAAATTTTTCAATCAGGGTTTATCAATTTTAAATACCCCTGAATCATCATTCTCAAGTAATGACATGCATAGATACAACATATATTTTAGGGGTTCCAAATTTATGACATGTGAATATGTACAATTTCCATAAAGCCATATCTGAGAGGAATAATATCCAATAAGTAAAGATAATCATTCATAAATTTTCAAGAGCTAAAAATGCAGTAATAAAACCATATACTGCACCAATATCACAATCAAAGTATAAGAAAAATGTAAAATAGATCATAGAAAGTATCTTCCACTCACAAAGTTAGGGTTTCAAGTTGGACAACCCCAAAATCTATGTTTCTAGTCTAAATCTAGTCAAATAGACCCCAAAAATAAGTTCGAAGGGTCCAAAACTCTTGAAAATGAGTTTGAATTCGTAAAATTTGGCCTCCAGGAGCTTGATCAACACAAGTCAATGCAATAGGGGGTTGTAGTCACGCGCTGCACGCGCCACCATAGGAGTTGCGCGTGGGCGTCATTCGTCGAGGAAGAAGAGGCATGTGAGGGAACACGTAAGGGAGGATGGACCTAAAATTTGAGATCTTAAAGTTTCGGTACCTTCTGAATTCAGCTATAGTGTTAGTTTTTGTGTTTGAAAACCACAGATAGGAGTTTCAGAGATTACCTTTTTATGTGATTTTTCCCTCCATTTTTCTGCCAATTTTCGGTAAATTTTTTAGAAACCAATTAGATAGATTTATAGAACTCTTCATTTTGAATCTGTTGGCAGCAGTGGTGTCGAAATCCGAGGTCCGGAACCGGTAGAATTCTAGAGAGAAATTTTAGGGTTTTGGGGGAGAAAAATTTGGAAGAGAGAGAGAGAAATCCAAAATTGTTAGCTCCTTGTGTGGCTGAGACCGTTAAAATATCCCGGATAACCTTTTTGTAAAAATTCAATTTTAAAGGGAGGTCTTTGCAAATTTTTCTTATTTACATTTTGACCTCTAAACTTTTAAGAAATTACATTTTGGCTCCAAAACGTAAATTCCCATATTTTTTTTATAATTCTTCAACCCATGTAATAAATAAACATATTTTTAACGGTTCTTATCTCCATTTTCAAAATCCTCTCTTTTATTCAAAATTTTCTTTAATTTAGGATTTCCTTTAAATTTTAATATTATTACATTCTTTCCCCCTTTAAGAAATTCAGTCCCCGAATTTTATTACTATAATTGCAAATAAATACTAACCTTATTGTTCAAATAAATGTGGATATTTGGTGCGTATGTCATCCTTTCTTTCCCAAATAACATCCTCAGAAGAGTATTTTGCCATATCACTTTTACTGTAAGTATTTCTTTTGAATGCAATTTTTTTACTTGTCTGTCCACTATCGCTATTGGTTGTTCCTCATAAAATAAATCTTTTTGTAACTAAATCTATGGTCACTGTATAACATGTGTAGCATTCGATAAATACTTTCGTAGCATAGACACATGAAATATTGGATGAAAATTACCCAATTCAGGGGGTAAAGCCAAATGATAAGCTACTGGACCGATCTTAGCAATAATTTCAAATGGTCCTATGTACCGTGGATTTAAATTCTCTTTCTTCTCAAACCTTACTACTCCTTTTATACGAGATATTTTCAAAAAGACATGTTCATCTATGGCAAATTCTAATGATTGACTTCTATTATCAACATAGGATTTTTGTCTACTCTGGGCTGCTAATAACTTTTCCTTAATTAATTTTACCTTGACCAATGCATTTTGTACCATATCACCCCATAAAATCTTAACTTCTCATATCTCAAACCACCCGATTGGAGAATGGCAACATCTACCATATAATGCCTCAAAAGGAGCCATTTGTATACTGACTTTGTAACTATTGTTATAAGTAAATTCAGCTAGGGGCTAAAATCATTTCTAACTATCTTAAAAATCTAACACACATGCCTGTAGCATGTCTTCTAATATTTGGATGGTTCGCTCAGACTGTCCATCTGTTTGAAGATGGAATGTAATACTGAGATTTAACTTTGTGCCTAAAATTTCTTGAAAAGCTCTCCAAAAAGAGCTATGAACTGTGGTCCTCAATAAAAAATAATTGATATTGGCACTCCATGAAACCTCACTATTTTATTCATATATAAACTTGCATACTGAGCTACGTTGTATGTGGTTTTCACTGGTAGAAATTGTGCTGATTTAGTCAACCTATCAATGATCACCTATATTGAATCAAACTCTTTTGGTGTCCGCAGTAGCCCTGTAACAAAATCCATAGTTATTTTTTCCCATTTCCATTAAGGTATCTCTATTTGCTGATGTAGTCTTGCAGGCCTTTGATATTTTACTTTTACCTGCTGGCAAGTGAAACATCGAGAAACATAATCAACTATGTCTTTCTTCATACCTTCCCACCAATAAATTTCTTTTAAACCCTTATACATTTTAGTTATTTTAGGATGAATGGTATATATGGATTTATGGCTTTCCTCTAAAATTTCTTTCTTAAATTCTTTTTTATCAGGTACACACAATTGCTTACCCAATCTCATAATTCCTTCAGGGTTTACAGTAAATTCAACTTCACCGCCATTTTTCACCTCTTCAATTTTCTTGCATAAATAGGTATCCTCTTTCTGTACCTTTTTCACCTGCTCAAACAAAGACGATTGTAACTGTATATGGGCTAATAGTATCCCAAGTTCCTTTACTTCTATTATTACCCATGACTTTCCAATTTATGCATTTCTTTAACCAACGGCCTTCTTACCATTATGATATGAGTTAAACTACTCATAGACTTCCTACTTAATGCATCAGCCACTACATTGGTCTTACTTGAATAGTATAGTATTGTGCAGTCATAATCTTTAAGTAGTTCCATCCATCGTCTTTGTCTCAAGTTAAGATATTTTTGTTGAAAAATATATTTGAGACTTTTATGATCTGTATAAATTTCACACGTCTCACCATACAGATAATACCTCCAAATTTTAAGAGCAAAAATTATTGTTGACATTTCTAAATCATGAGTCGGATAGTTTTGCTCATGTAGTTTAAATTGTCTAGATGCATATGCAATGATTCGACCATGTTGCATCAATACACACCCTAATCCAATTTTCGATGCATCACAATATACCGTATATCCTCCGGTACGTGAAGGAATAGATAGTACTGGCGCCGTAGTCAAGCATTCCTTGAGTTTCTGGAAACTTCTTTTACATTCATCTGACTAGTCAAACTTTATTTCCTTCCTTGTCAACCTCGTCAAAGGAGCAACCATTTTTAAGAAATCTTAAACAAATCTGTGGTAATAGTCTACTAAATTAAGAAAACTATGAATTTCTATAATTGTCGTTGAGCGTGGCCATTGTTGCACCGCTTCTACATTTTCAGAATCAACTTGAATATCATCATTGGTAACCACATGCCCTAGGAAGGTAATACTATTAAGTCAAAATTCACATTTTGAAAACTTGGCATATAGTTGGTGTTCTCTTAAGGTTTGCAAAGCTATTCTTAAATGTCGCTCATGCTCTTCTGAACACTTTGAATATACTAGGATATCATCTATAAATACAATAATAAATTGATTCAAAAAAAGTTTAAATACTCTATTCATCAAATCAATGAATACAGTTGGAGCATTTATTAAACCAAATGTCATTACTAATAACTCATAGTGCCTATATCAAGTCCTAAAAGCAGTTTTCAGAATATCCTCCTTCTTTATCCTTAATTGATGATACTCAGATCTCAAATCAATTTTTAAAAAATATTAGGCACCTTGTAACTGGTCAAATAGATAATCTATACGAGGTAATAGATACTTATTACGTATTGTCATCTTATTCAACTATCTGTAATTAATACACAGCTGTAACGATCCATATTTATTTTTCACAAATAGGACCGGAGCACCCCAAGGAGAAGTACTGAGGAATATAAATCCCTTATCTAACAAGTCTTGTAACTGATTTTTTAATTCTTTGAGTTCAGTCGGTGCCATTCTATATGGAGGTATAGACATTGGTTGAGTTCCAAGAAATAAATCAATACTGAACTCAATTTTTCATTTTAGGGATAACCTTATCAACTCATCAGGAGACACATCAGGAAATTTCTTAACCATTGGAACCTGCTCTACCTTGGTATACTTCATATCAATATCTTTGACTATTGCTAAATACCCTTGACATCCTTTTTGTAACAGCTTATAAGCTGTTAGATTAGAGATTAAGTTACTAGGTACCTCACTACGATCTCCTTGTATCAAGAAGGAAGATTCTCTAGGAATATTAAACATAATCACCTTAAGGTGATAGTCTAGAATGACATGGCACAATGACAACCAATCCATTTTCAGTATCAAATCAAAGTCTACCATATTTAGAACTATCAAATCTACAAGAGTCTCCTTATCTTCTATCGAAATCTCGTATGATTTATATACATCATTTACTAGTAAGAATTCTCCCATTGGAGTAGCAACCATGAAAGAATGATGTAAACTAGTAGGATCTCTATCCAATTTCTTAGCAAAGTAGGGTAATATATAAGAATGAGTAAAACTAGGATCGAACAATATGTATGCTTTATGGGAACATACTGATAATGTACTGTCATAACCGCATTTGAGGCATGAGCATCCTGTCGTGTCAAAGAAAAATCTCGAGTTTGTTCTCGGCCTCGACTTCCTGATCATCTACCAGTAATACCACTATTTACTTGAACTGAAACTGCTCTATTTGGTTGTGCTAGTACAGATCTAGAGAGTGAAGTTGGTTGTACTGATGCTTGAATAAAATTTCGTAATTGTGGATAATTCCTCATCAAATGACCCATTTGTCCACACTTAAAACATGCACCAGTTTTTTTACGACACTGTCCAGTATGAGGCTTGCCACAAATGGGACATGGTAGAATTGATCTTGAATCTTGTTGGCTAACAGGTCTCATATCTCTTTGATTCATTCTTTGCTTATTGATATTAACTGATGTCTGGTTAGAGCTACCAGATCCTGTTTGAGTTAAACGCTATGGATTTTGAAATCTTGATCCTCTAACATTAGGATTATAACTAGTATGGACATTCCTATCTCGATCTTTTTTTTTCTCCTTAAACCTTCTATGTCTGCTTGCTCTCGTGTTTCCACCATTTTAGCACAATCTATAGTTGTTGAATAAGTTGGAAAATGATTTATTTGAGGACCCACCGATTTAAACAATGGACGAATCAATTCTGAAATAAATCTCTTAATTCTATCTTTTTCAGTAGGAACCAGATATGGTGCATATCTAGACAACCGAGTAAAACATATGTCATATTCAGAAACTGTCATGTTCAGTGTTTGTCTTAATTCTTCAAATTCTTTGACTCTCTTGTCCTTTTCACTCATTGACAGAAAACAATTTATAAAAACTTCCTTAAGTTCATCCCACTCTATTGGTGGTAAAATAATTGCTCTTCCTTGTACAAGTGTTTCAAAATAAACTTGAGCCATATTTGATAGTTAAAAGGACATTAGTTTAGCAGATCTTCTAGTAGAACACCCCAAAGCTCTGAGAACTCATTCCACAACATCAATAAATATTTATGGATCTTCCTGAATATCTGACTCAGAAAAAGTCGGGGATTTTAACTTAAGGAATTGCGGTAATGACACCTCAATCCCTATAAACTTATCATCTTCCTCAGTTGTTCTTCCCAGTTCTTGCGTTTTAAAAGCATTTTCTGGTGGCTAGCCATCCCTTCTGCCATGTTTTACTATAAATTCAGCCAATGTCTCTAAATTCCTATGTATGCCAGCAATCATATCAGCTGTTCTATTATGTGGCTCCTGAGGGGGATCTGCTCTCTCCTCAAGAACTCTATCAGATACATGGGTTTGTTCATTATGTCTCGAAATTCTCATACTGTAACAACTTTTTATTTATTTATTATTATACAATATAGAGTTTACATACATGTCATTAATCAAAACATACGTACAACATATCAAACACATAAAAATTTACATCTTATTTATTCTGGTTGACTAATTCCGGAGATCCAGGTGCGGGTGGTTGCACCTTCACCGAGATTTAATCCAACTCAACCACAAACATTTTATTTGCTTCTGAGATTTGCCCAACATAAAGTACTCGATCCAACGTGCACTAAAAGCCAGAGCCAAAGAAAAATCTGCATAACTAATTTTATGAACATGATATGGAAATATAGTGAGAATTAAATCCTAGTAAATTCAACAATAAATTATCATCAATATAGCTCATCACGTCATATTTATCTGTATAAACTACAGTAAATATCTTTGGTCACATGAATGCACTTTATCTATGCACATGAGAATCATACAATAATGACATGTATGACAGGATTAACTATTTTCAGAATATCATATGATGATTATCAATTTATTCTTATATCAAGTTACCCCGGTCAGAGTGAGTATTTTCTAATCTTCGGTATCGGTTTTTCTCGCTTCGTCTGACAAGGCCCACTTTATCTTTCTTTTCTCATTAACATGATCATAACCGTTGGTAGGGCGTCCCTTACTGGTGCACCACACGGATTGCCATGTGACTGTGCTCATTTTTTTTTCTTTTCATAATGATAGCCAAAAATATGCTTTCAATAACAAGTATGTTCATCAAAATATAACTATTACCAAAAATCATTGGTAATCATGCCATGAATATAACCATTTCAAATATCACTTTATAAAATATTTTCATGTCAAAATTTCACTCTTAAGATAGTAAGAAGTTCATACAATGGAAATGGCTATGGCATAAACTAGTCATTTATTATATTCATTTATAAGATTCTTCTTCTTTTTAAATATTAATTTTATTTCTTTATTTTTTTAACGCAGGTTTTCATCCTATCTAATCTTCTCTTACTAATCAGAGTATAACTCCCTCAATTTAACTCCGATGTAGGTGATCTTGATGTCAATTTCAAGATAAAATAATTATCTAAAACTATTATGTTGAATAATTTAGTAAAATATTAAAAAATAAAGGTGATATTACTCTCTCAATATACAGGTTATTTCTTCTCGGATAGGTTCTGACCTCTGCCTACTAATCAGTCCATATCTCCCTCATAAAAATTCCAAATTAAGTGATTCCAGTGGCTAAAAGTCCGTGACAAATATATCTATAATTTATATGTTAACTATATATTTTAATTCCCTACATAATGTTCCCAAAAATTAAAACACAGAAACTATCCTAACATATTCTTCCCTGATTAACCATTTTCTGACTACTGCTTACTAATCAGACCATATCTACCTCATATGGACTCTAAATTGCATAATTCCAGTGGTTAAAATTTCGTGACATATATATTTATAATTCTTATGTTAACCATTTATTTTAATTCCTTATAGAATGTTCTCATAAATTAAAACACAGAAACTATCCTAACATGTTCTTCCCTGATTAACCATTTTCTGAACACTGCTTACTAATCAGACCATATCTACCTCATATATACTTCAAATTGAGTGATTCTAGTGGCTAAAAATCCATGACACATATATCTATAATTCTTATGTTAACCATTTATTTTAATTCCCTATAAAAAGTTACCAGAAATTAAAACACAGAAACTATCCTAAAATATTCTTCCCTGATTAAATAATTTCTGACCACTGCATAATAATCGGACCATATATACCTCATACGGACTCTAAATTGAGTGATTCCAGTGGCTAAAAATCCGTGAGACATATATCTACATGTTGCATGTTAACCATTTCTTTAAATTCCTTATTGATTCTTCCCAAAATTTTAAAAAATGAAGTTTAAAATTTTGCCACCCATAGCCATACCTATGCAGAACTATCTACACCAGCTTAAGTATTCAAACATACATAATATGTAACATGATATAGCAACATCCATGACCAATCATTAAAGTTCTAAGATCAAAATCCCATATAAATATTACAAGTTTCAAAACTTTTCCTCAAAAAGAAATATTGTTAAACTTATCTGGAGCACTTAGTTCTCTAAACTTCTCCTTCCTCTTTCTTCCTCTCCTTTCCTCACTCTACCTTGCTTTTATTTTTCCTCTCCCTCACTTGGACAAAAATTCTAATGTGGTAAGGGTGGGTTTTGCTTAAATAGACCATCAAATAATTCACCTTTCATTATTATGGGTCTACCTTATCACAATTAGGATACACTTGGTTGAATTTTTGGAAAACAAACAACTTATATTCTTGTCTTCCTCTTCCTTAGTCAATATATGCGTAGCAAAAGGAGATTTGTATTTTAAAAATTATGATAATATATTTCTAAGATCAGGGACAAGGTCTCTTTGATTTAGGGATTCATTTCCTTTTTCTTTTGTTTTAATCAAGTATAATAGGTTTGCCTTTTTAGGTGGAAAATTTTTAACCTTTGAATCTCCATTATTTGGTTGAAATTATTTCTGTGGGATAGGAATGTTTTGTCCTAATGCCATGTATTATCTTATCACTTGCTAAAATTATGAATATAGGATATCACACCACTTGCTAAGTTTTTGTCTTAATGTCATGTCACTTAATCTTGATTACACTATTATTTCATCACTTTATTTTTATTTTTATTTTTATTTTTATTTTTTCTCTTGGGTTTGGGCTCATTTTTGCCTATTTTCTTTACTTTGGTTAAAATTCTACCTTTCATAATGGGTTTGGTCATATTTTCATGATTTTTGGGCTATCGGTCCAATTTCTATATCTTTGTCCAAGTCTATGTTTTATTTCTTCATTGGGCTATCCTATTGGCTTACTAAAAATTTATGTGAAGTAGAAAAACTCTATATGAAGTGTCCATAGGTGAAAGCCCAATTTATGGGTGCAGATACTAAACTTAATAATTTTTGCTCTTAAATTAGGAAAAATTACCCAATCCAATCTTCTTAAAATTTTAAGATCTTTACTTACTTCACAAAACTTTATCTTCCTTACCTAAGAATTTCACCTTTCTTTAGCATGTTTATTTCTAATATTTCCTCTTAGGTTTTCTTTCTTTACCTATTCCATTAATATTAGAACATTTCTATACATACATGTAAGGTGAAGAATTTCTAAGGATTATATTTCCTTAGATATCTAAAAATTATCTAATAAATTTTATTTTCTTAATTAAATATTTATGTACCTTTATCAATAAAAGAAATGAAATTATGGATATTACTTTGAATACTTTTGTACTTTTATTAATACATGAAACGAAATTAGGAATGTTACACATACCCCATGCACGCCCTCGGCCTCTGCCTCTGCCTCTTCCTCTGGGTCGGCTTCTACCACAGCCTCTTTGTACTGGAATTGTAAATTGTGCAGACTCTTTTGTAGATGGTGCATGATCTACAGTTTCTCTAGTAACCGCTCTAGTTCTTGGCGGCATAATAGATTATAAAGAATAAAACACATTTTAAGATACCATAATATTCAATTAAACCTTATATTAGGAACTTTAGTAAACTTAGAATAAAAAGGAATTATTATCCTATAAAATTTCTTAACAGTACCTGAAGTATAAATATGTCTGATTTATATTCATACTAAAGGTCATACTAAAGAATCATTTATTCCAATAACCACAAGAAAACCTAATATTTTGATACCAACTTGTCACTCCCCAATTTAATGGAACGCGAATAACATAACTAACAGATAACTTTACCTTTATTTATTTGCATATGGCTCCATAACATCACATATCAAAAAAAGTAACATACCTTTACAAGGTTCCAGTATAGCCAATTATACATGCAAAGACTACATTTATCAATATTATAACAGAAGCAAAGATCCTGACTGTGGCGTTCAGAGCATACTCTAAATTACAATGACATAATATTTTAAACATTTTGAGCCTTGGAAGCAACGTAGACTTACCTAGAGAATATGACACCTAGCTGATCATGTAGCTGCAGGACCAACTCTGTATCTTTATCTGAAAAAAATGTAAGCATTATATAGTGAGTTTGACAACTCAGTGAATAGATAATACCTCCTATAACTTCTCCGGTCAACATATGGATGTATTCATATAATAAAATTTATCACATTGAAAATTATAGTTCAAAAGTACATCCATATGGGACCTGCATTTTCAAATATTTTTAGCTCAAATCACATTCAGATATCTGTGACAATATATGATATAATATGATCTTAATCAAACATTGATATGCATCAAAAAATTTCTTATAAAAATATTAGGAGGATCCCATATCAGAACTATCATATCAGAGTTCAATTCCTTTCGTATTTTGTTGGTGTAGGATTTGCCTATACTTAACATCTCAGTCAAGATTTGTCCTATCACCATTCAAGAGGATACACGAAGGGACTCTAATATGGGCAATTTTTCAAACACAAAGCAAGGAAAGAAAAATCATATTTCATATAACTGGCACCTAGATAAGAGGTATACGCTCTCCATCACATATTATATCCCGTGTGTTGGCCCTCACACGAGGTTAGTACCACCCCTGTTAGCTGAGGTATCAAGGTGTACCGAGGCTAACATCACCTGTTGTTAGCAAACAGTGTTTCTAATAGGTTTTCTCCACAAAATTATCATATGCACATATTCTATATAATTCAAAACAGTGCTTTCAGTTTAATACAGAATTTTAGTCTCAATATAGTTCATCTATCATAAATTTTTCAATCAGGATTTATCAATTTCAAATACCCTTGAATCATCATTCTCAAGTAGTGAAATGCATAGATGCAACATATATTTGAGGGGTTCCAAATTTATGACATGTGAATATGTACAATTTCCATAAAGCCATATTTGAGAGGAATAATATCCAATAAGTAAATATAATCATTCATAAATTTTCAAGAGCTGAAAATGCAGTAATAAAATCATATACTACACCAATATCACAATCAAAGTATAAGAAAAATGTAAAATAGATCATAGAAAGTATCATTCACTCACAAAGTTAGGGTTCCAAGTTGAACAACATCAAAATCCACATTTTCTGTCCAAATCTAGCCAAATAGACCCCAAAAATGAGTTCGGATTTGCGAAATTTTTCCTATAGGAGCTCGGTCAATGCAACAGGGTGTTAGAGTCATGCGCTGCACGTGCCACCATAGGAGCTGCGCGTGGGTGTCACTCGCTGAGAAAGAAGCATCGCGTGGGGGAGTGTGCAAGGGAGGATGGACTTAAAATATTAGATCCTAAGGTTTTGGTACCTTCTGGATCCAGCTATGTTGCGTTTGAGAACTATATATAGGAATTTCGGAGATTACCTCTTCAGGTGATTTTTTTCTCCATTTTTCGGTCAATCTCTGGCAAATTTTTCAAAAATCAATCGGATGAATTTGTAGAACTCTTCATTTTGAGTCCGTTGGCGGTGGTGGTGTCGAAATCTAAGGTCCGAAAGTTGTAGAATTCTAGAGAGAAGTTTTAAGTTTCGGGGGAAAAAAATTTGGAGGAAAGAGAGAGAAATCTGAAATTGTCAGCTCTTTGTATGACTGAAGCTATTAAAATATCAAGGGACCTTTCTGCAAAAATTTAATTTTAAAGGAAGGTCCTTACAAATTTTTTACTTACATTTTGACCCCTAAACTTTTAAGAAATTGTATTTTGATCCCAAAAAGTAAATTCTCATATTATCTTTATCATTCTTCAACCCATGTAATAAATAAACATATTTTCAATAATTTTTATCTCTATTTTCAAAATTATCTCTTTTATTCAAATTTTCTTTAATTTAAGAGTTTCTTTAAATTTTAAGACTTACATTTTGTCTCTCAAATCTGTCTGTAAAATTAAATTAAAAAATTAGAGACAAAAAAAGTTCGTCTTCAAATTTTGTCTCTACACAAAGTAGAGACAAAAATTCTATCTTTAAATTTCATCTCTACACAAAGTAGAGATGGAATTAGAGATAGAAAAATTAAAGACAAAAATTCCGTCTCTAAATTCAAAATTTACTCTCCGTCATCAAGTAAAAAAATTGTCTCTAATTTTCGCCTCTAAATTAAGTTTTTCTAGCAATGTCTATCCATTTGTCTTGTTAGATTCAACAATTTTCATAATATAATACTTTTACATCAAAAAAGAGAAAAATTACAAAAAATTGAATTAAATACAAATTATGACGTAATACAAGATAAAATTATCTATGAGATTAATTTAATATTAAAACAATATAAAAATACTGGTATGATCCAAAAATAAATCCAACTAAGTGTGTCATATCACTTCCGCATGCAACCTTGCATGGTAACTTTGTCTTTTTAACAGTATTTTATTTAAATAATTAATTAATAATTTGATTCATAAATTTATAAACTCACTTAACTTCATTTTAATTTTTTTTATTACAAATATTAGTTACAACTTATTTTTTTATTCTCCATTTTTCAATAAGTTAATACATACCCCTTCACTTTTTTACTAACCACCACATAATAATCAGTCTATTAAAAATAAATAGTTTTTAATATTATTTATTCTGATAATTTTAGTTGTCACATAATTAGTTAGTATTCTTTTTTGTTAACAAAGATAACTAAAATAGAAGCACCTAATAACTTGTATGTCTTTGATGATATTATCATTCTTAAAGGAATATTTTATAGCATTTTTTTTTATAAATTGTTGGAAGTAATTATATTCTTAAATGGGATGTACACTTAAAGAGAAAAACAGTAGAATGGAGCTAGCTGAAATATAATGGTAAAGAATCTTAAATAAAACACGTCATTATGCCATAAATATTGATTGAGAAGTTCTTACAATATCAATTGTTTGAATATAATGAAAAGTATTTGTAGAGAAAAATAATTTTAATATTTCAAACAAAATTAATTTTATACTTTAATTAAAGAATATGAAGATACTCGTGTAAAAAAACACGTTTATTTTTATTATTCTTTTATTGATTTATTCAATTTAGGTACATGCCCATGGACATGCTCTTATATGTACATATGGAAGGGAAATTTAGGAACATGCCTATGGACATGTCCTTTTGTTAGCATACAGCCTGAGAACTACAATCAGCAAGATGATCACAACCAAGTTCATAAATTTATTCGCTTTCTTAAGCCTGCCTTGCTGGGCTTCCTTATTATGATCCTCTTCATGATGATCATCAGCGGTTAGCCTTAAACTCGGAGTAAAATCTAAAACCCTTGTTTTCGTTCTTGTGACCATCTTGCTGGCTCCTTGCTTTTCCTCAACTTCAGAGCTTTTGGCTTCTTTCGCTTTAGCTGTCTCAACCACCCCGTTAATCCTCACCTTACTCTGGGCTACTTTTTCAGCGTCTGCTTCTTTTTTACCCTCTTCCTTCGTATAACTCGGTTCCTTCTCCTTCTGTGAAATCGCTTTGTCCTCACTTGGCTTTGAATCGGTAGCCTCTTGAGCCACCTTTTGCTGATTAACTCTTTCAGTTTTTGGTGCCTCAGGCATTGGAGCTTCTGCTTGCTTTGTTGTTTCCTTAGGCTTCATCATCTTTTGGGAATCTTCTTCTGGTGGTGTCTTTGTTGTTTCCTTCTCCTTCTGTGGGGTCTCTTCTTCTACTTTTGGCTTTGGAGAAACCTCTTGAACAGCCTTCTGCTGATCAATCCTTTGAGTCGATTCCTCATCCGGCACTGGCTGTTGCTTCTGCAGCACTGGAGCTTCTGGTGGCTCAGTCTTTGCCTCAGCACTTTCTGATGGTGGCTTTGTTGGTTCCTTCTCCTTCTGTGGCGTCTCTTCGGAAACAGGCCTAGTTTCTTGCTGCTGAGTCGGTGCTCTAGCCATTGATGGCTTTTGAGTTTCTTCTGGTGGTTTTATTGGTTCCTTCTCTTCGCGTGGTTTTTCTTCAGGAACTGCTCCAATAGTCTTTTGCAGCTGGGCAATTGGCCTGGGAGTTTCTACTGGTGCACGGATGGGTTCCTTCTTCTTCTGTGGGGGTGTCTCTTCTGATGGTGGCTTTGTTGTTTCCTCCTGTGACTTAGGGGCTCCTCGGGGAAACTTGACATAGAGCAGGCCACCTTCAACCTTGGCATTCACCTTGTTTGTGTCAACACCAAAAGGAACACCGAATTGCTTATTGAGACGACGCCATTTGTTCCCAGGGATTCGTCGTTCTCCACTGACACTGATTAGGTCTGAGGTGACTTGAATCTTCAAGTGTTCCCCGGAAAATCCTGCAATGGATGTTGCAGGTAGAAGAAAATTTAAGGCTTAATCAAAATCAAATCAAAATAAATAATATTCCCCCAATTTATATTAATTTAATATGGCTTAGATATCAATTTATAGAAAAAAATTGTATTTGTTCATTTTGATTTATATCTCAATTGAGATTTCTCCCATAATTAAAATAACATTGTAATATTTTTTTAATTTATATATTTTATTAAATACTATTTTGTTTAAATTAGATATTAAGTATATGTTATTTACATATCATCTAGCCAACTAAAATTTATTTATTTATTATATATATATATATATATATTTTCTTTTAAAAACTCACAAATAATCTAATTCAGTGTATTACAAATCACCAAAAAATTAAATTAATACTTATAAAAATTTAAAATAAAAGAGGTTAAAGTAATTTTTAATATTTTAATGAATTAAACTGTATTGAATTAAGCTATTTATAAATAATTTTATGAACAGAGACAATGTTTTTGTATAATTGGAAGCTATAGAGCATCAATGTAATTTGTATAACTTTTTAAAATATATATATAATTTACTCTAAATTATATAGCAAATTGGTTTCAAAAATAGGGTAAAAAAGAAAATTTCAAAAACAGCCAAAATTTTAAATCGAATTTACCTGGTAGAATAATCCGAAGGGTGTCACTTGTTTCATCTCTAGCCCATTCAAAAGTTGGATCAACATCTTCATAGACCCGATCAGTTGCTGATGTCGTCTTTGGATCCATTTGTGCCTTCTTGTTTCGTCGTTCGTTTGCTTTAATTAGGGCTCTTATGTCGCTATCTCTTTCTCTTGCAGAATGGATTAATGGAAGGCTTCGCCTGGGTTGCTTTGCTTTTATTCTCATATCGATGGAAGATATATATATATATATAGTATTAATGAAATATATTAAATTCAAGTTTTACTTTTTCTTCTTTTGGTTTTATTACTTTCTTTTCGTGTAATCTTTGGTTCTAGCTTCCTTGGGAATTTTAAGGCTGTCTCATGCAAGAAAAATATTATACCTTGGGAATTTTTAATTTCATAAATTAAACATATTTTTTAAATAATAAAAACTTATAAATGAAAATATATTTTTAAAAATGATTTCACAAATCAAATGCACTATAATAAGTCTTCTATCTATCCTCTTTCTAAATCTACTATTATTGTTATGAATTTCTCAACTTTATTTGAAAATTAAGTCTTTTACCAAATCTATAAGCATTGCGGAGGATTTGAGGAAATAAGCTGCAAAACTTCAGGCTTTTTATCAAAGAGCCAAAAATTCTTATTCAAAAGAGGAAAGAAACTTGTAACGAAAAGAATATTGATCCTACGACGAGAGACAACGATGTAGTGGAATGCAAAAGGAGGAGACGATGAGAAAAGAAAAAAGAAAAGAAAAGAAAAAAGGAGGAGAGCTGCTACTGCAATAGTTGCATCGAGACAACCCCAACTAGAAAGACTTGCAGCAATAGCTAGGGTTAGAGAGAAACCCAGAATCTGTTATTAATGCATGACAATAATTATGAGCATATGAAAAGTTCTAATTAATACATGATTTCAGTGAAAGGAAATAATAACTGAACAAAGTAGCATCATATGAAAAGAGGCCATTGCTTTTAGATATATTTTTTTGATTTTCAAGTTTTGCCTTTCATCAATAAACTGCGTTCGGTGGCTTGTTCAACCGGCCACCGCAACGTCAGACCGCCACTGTGTTTCTCATTGTCTTCCCCTTAAAAAACCAAACACAAGGAGCCATCATGTTTCGTCATCGAAAGAGAACCAAACACCCGCAAGTAACCCAGCCACTGGAAGGAGACAACACGACGATGCAAAGTCCCCCACCCTAATTAGACTATCGATCCTCGCTGCCGTCTACGTAATGTCAGAGCTTTTTTTATGTTTTTCAGTTGCCAAGATTGGTGGCTTTATGCTGTTTTGTTATTGCAATACTGTAGGCCTTATTCTGATTTATTGGATTGGAGGGAGTAGGGCAGCTAAATTTGCTGGTTGGGTTACACTTGAGGGACACATGGTTGATTATATGCTTCAGCGCAAATGCATGTGCCCTGGTTCAATTTATATATTGTTGGTTGGATTACACTTAAGCTTCTTTTGTAAAATTAAAAGATGCCGATAAACATGGGGAGCTTGCTGTTAGTTTCCAATTATCTTGTGCACATTAAAAGTAATTTATGCATAGTGCTTCAAAAGGATGAAAATTTAGCCTTCAAGGATGATGCTTTTAACATGACTGTGCTAGCTAAATAGGTACATTCTGTCATCTTGTGTTGATAAACATGGTTCTACTATCTTGTGCACAATCTGTTAGTTCCATATTTAGGGTAGTTTAACTAAAATGTTGTATTCACACCAAATTTCTTCTGTGTCATGCTATTATTATCCAGCAAGCATAAACCACGCTAGTGAAATTTGGGAGAATTTGTCATAGTAAAACCACGGTGAAACCACTAAATTACACTTTAAATTTCATCAAGTTTTAAATTATATCACTAGACTTTAATTTACATCAATACACTTTAAATTACATTGGGGCAATATTAGCATCACTTTAAATTACATTGGCATTCCCATACTCACAATCAAAACAAATCCCATAATCACACTTTAAATTATGTTGACATCACTTTGGGACCAGAAAAGGAATTTGCCATGTCTGTAGTCAAAGAGACAGCATCATTGTTCTATCACATACTTTACAATTTTTTATATATAACTAGTGGTCCATATGCTATATTTTGCTATTATAATCCTTGGTATATATGCATTTTACATTTTGTTCTATACCTGAAGCTTTGAAGTCCATATGTAAAACAAAGCACAATCACAAAATCAAAGAGTGAGAGGTGTTAGCGGTGCGATTGCTCTAAATTTTCAATAAATAACTGCTTTGCAGTGGGTTCAATAGTGGTCACAGTGGTTGGGTCAATGGTCTGGTGGTCGTTAGAGCTCGTACAATGGTTACGTTTCCTTCTTCCTCAGGTGGCTTGTGTTCACTTTTAGAATGCTAGGTGCATGACCATGATTTTAGGGGAAGAAGATGTGTTTACTGACTTTGAAAAAGAAAAAAAGGCTGCGCTCCTAATGTTCAACGTTGAAAAAAATATATTAAAATTTTACATTTTTATAGATCAAAGATCATTTTATTTAATAAATATGTATAATAGTAAAATTTATAAAAAATTTATTAAAGCATAACAAGAAAAAAAAATCAATCCTACATCTCTGAAAATAGACAAAATTTTTATATTAAGTAGCAATACACCTTTTAACTATTACTAATTAAATATTTCTAAAAAATAAAACCCGTTTATTCAGATTATTCTTTTATTGATTTATTCAATTTAGGTAAATGTGCAAGAACATGTTCTTATGTTTGCACGTATAGGTATGTACATGAGTAAGTAAAATTACAATTCTTGGAACTTTGGTCCTCCAGGAGATGATAATGACCTGAATGCATTCTTAGCATACAGCCCGAGAACCACAACCAGCAAGATGATCACAATCAAGTTCATAAATTTATTCACCTTCTTAACCCTGCCTTGCTGGGCTTCCTTATTATGATCGTCATCATGATGATCATCAATGGCTGGGACCATCCTGCTGGGAGTTTCTACTGGTTCACGGATGGGTTCCTTATCCTTCTGTGGTGGTGTCTCTTCTGATGGTGGCTTTGTTGTTTCCTCCTGTGGCTTAGGGGCCACTCGGGGAAACTTGACATAGAGCAGGCCACCTTCAACCTTGGCATTCACCTTGTTTGTGTCAACACCGAAAGGAACACCGAATTGCTTATTGAAACGACGCCATTTGTTCCCAGGGACTCGTCGTTCTCCACTGACAGTTACTTGGTCTGAGGTGACTTGAATCTTCAAGTGTTCCCTGCTAAATCCTGTAATGGACGTTGCAGGTAGATGAAAATTTAACGCTTGATCAAATTAGATCAAAATAAATAAATAAGTATCTGCACGTCACAGCCTCTTCCTCAAAGTTTTATTGGAAAAAAAGTATTTATTTATGTCTGAATCGCAGTTCCTCTCCTAATTAAAAAAATATTGTAACATCTTTTCAATTTATATGTTTCACTTAATACCATTTATTCAAATTAAAGATTAAGTCTAATATTTTCAAAGTCATGTGGGTGATTTTTGTACCGTCCAATCAATTCAAAAATTCTAATTGCTTTATATATTTTTTCCTCTAATTAAAATTCATAAATAGTCTAAATCGATATATTACAAATCATTAAAATATTAAATTAATATTTATAAAAAATTAAAATAAAAGTTAATGTAGCTTTTAACCTTTTGATTATTTAAATTTTATTAAATTAGGCTATTTATAAGTTTTAAAGAAAAAATTCATAAAATATAAGTTTGATCTTTGACACAATTTTTTGAATAAAGACAAGATTTTAGTATAATTTGAGACAATATTTTAGTATATTAATTTGAAACTGCAAAGAGTATGAATATAATTTTTACAAGTTTTAAAAGAAAGTAAAAAATAAAATTTCAAAAACAGCTGAAGTTATAAAATGACTAGGAGCTGAAAACGAATTTACCTGGTAGCATAATCCGAAGGGTGGCACTTGTTTCATCACTAGCCCATTCAAAAATAGGATCAAAATCTTCATAGATGCGATCAGTTGCTGATGGTGTCTTTGGATCCATTTTTGCCTTTTTGTTTCGTCGCTCGTTTGCTTTAATTAGGGCCTTAGGTCGTTATCAGTTTCTCTTGCAGAATGAAAAGCTTTGCCTTGATTGCTTTGCTTTTATACTCATATCGATGGGATAAATCAAATTCTACTTTTGGTTTTATTACTTTCTTTTCGTGTAGTCATTGGTTCTAGCTTCCTTGGGAATTTTAAGGCTGTCTCATGCAAGAAAAATATTATACCTTGGGAATTTTTAATTTCATAAATCAAACATATTTTTTAAATAATAAAAACTTACAAATGAAAATATATTTTGAAAAATAACAATAAAAATAAAAATATTTTTACAAACCAAACTTACTATAATAAGTCTTCTACATATCCTCTTTCTAGATCTATTTTTTTTTTTTTATGAATTTCACAACCTTATTTAAAAATTAAATCTGTCATCGTATCCTCTTTCTAGATCTATTATTATTTATATGAATTTCTCAACCTTATTTAAAATTAAATCTTCTATCGATTTTCTTTTTTTAACCAAATCTATAAACATCGTTGAGGATTTGAGAAAATAAGCCACAAAACTTCAAGACATTTTATCCAAGAGCCAAAAATTCTTATTCAAAAGAGAGGAAAGAGACTTTTAACATAAATATAATAATATATAAGTGTATTAATTAAGTAATCACATAATAACATAATGCATTATGATCATATATGTAATAAAAATATTAATTTTTTGGCTTTTTTTTCATAGATCAAATATCATTTTGTTTAATGAATATGTATATGAGCACAAAACTTATAGAAGCCTTGACAAGGCATGAAAAAAAAGAAGATCAAATCTGCACTTCTGAAAATAAAAAAAAATATTAAATAAAAGGCAACACGTTTTCTAATTTTTACTAACTCACTACAAGAAACGCAGGTCTTAGTGACAGTTTTTAAGTGCACTTAACGACGGTTTTGACCGTCGTTAAGCACATTCACAACGGTTTCACAACCGTCGTGGAACCCAAGTCTTAACGACGGTTTTGGTCAACCATGGGAATAACCATAGTTAGATCTGATTTAACGACGGTTATAAAAACCGTCGTGAAATTTTGTATAACGGTGGTTATAAACCGCCGTTAAAAATAACGACGGTTACCTAACTGTCGTTAAATATAACGACGGTTTTGGGAAAACCGTCGTTAAATTAATTATTATTTTTAATTAAAAAAAGTAATTATTTTTAATTACAATATTTTATTTATATGTTAAAATATTAAATTCTGTGCTGTTGGGATTAAATTATTTTATTACTAAATATGATGTATAATAACAATTAATTTAAATTTATAATATTTAATTAATTTATTAATATATATATTTATTTATTATGTAATAATTAAACACGTGAATTATTTAGTAAATTAAGAAATTATCTTAAAAATTAAATAATATTTAAATGGGAACTAAATATGCATAAATAATTGAATTATAATGAATCAATATACAGGTAAAAAATATGTACAAAAAAAATATTTATTAGTCGTGAATAAAATAAAATTGCATATACAAACTACAAGGACAAAATCATATGTCCAGATCCTGTGGAGGCTGATCATGCTGATCACGCTAGTGCCCACTACCACGCTCACTGGGGTCCTGAAAAATAAAAAAAATTTGTTAGAATTTTTAATGTTTTCAAAGTAAACAAAATTATATCAATAATTTTTATGTTTTAAAATATTACCCTGGGTCCGGGACTATGAAGTCCTAAAATTTCCGGTAGTAGCTGACCCTGAAATTTTTGAAGTAAGAACGCTATAGCGGCCTCCATCTGTGCTTGCCGTGCTGCGAGCTCAGCATCTCGTCGCTGCTACTTGACATCCCGCTCATGCATAACAGTCTTCAGGCACTCCACTTCACTCTGTAAGTCGTGGTACGACGTCTCAGACTGGGAGCTCGACCTTGACGAACCACGACTGAAGACTTGAGTAGGGCAAACACCCAACCCAAATCCTCGAACGCGGCCGGAGTGCTCCTTAGTCCCAAGAGCTCTCGCAAGCGAATCAGCCGTCGAAAGCTCTTGGGACGAGCTGTCCTCCTGCTGGATCGAAACAATTTTCTCCTAATAAAAAAAAATATATTAAACATTATCTCAATTAAATAATTACGCACGTACAACAGAAGAAATTTTATTACTTACCGCAACAGCCCGAGCTTCGTCGTTGATGTATGATCCGTCAGCTCTTTTATGAGTTGCCGTCCATACATCACCACGAGTCACTGAAATGCCACGCTCAATCTCCTGAAATTTAAAGTAATTAATCAATTTATTATTATATATATGATAGTCATCTCAACATTAAAAAAAAAGATATTTATGGTTATGAACTTACCATATCTGCCTTTTTTCGCGCAAGGCTCTTCGATCCAGTGGTGTGTGGCATTGTTAGTTGTCTTCTGTTCCGTTTATTCTTCGCAGCCACATCCTAATTATTCACATAGAAAAAATAATTAATCACAAAAATTTGAAAGTTAAATTTGATAAATATATGAACGTGTGACTTACCCTAGACTTCACGTTAAGGCGACTTCGCGTCAAGGCGATAGTCTATGAAAGTTGCCCACTGATCAGGTGGGATGCCGGTCGGGACTTCACTCTGCAGCTGATCTCTGGTCTTCATACCATCATACGCTAGGCGAAATAAATTATACCGTGCGTCTCTCCATTTCGCGCCTAGCGACTGCATGATCAGTTTCTTGTGTTGATCCGTCACATTAAAATGCGTCTACAAACAAAAATAAAAAATTAGTTATACATATATTGCACATGAATGACAAATAAATACAATTAATTTTTAACTTTTGATGTTTCCATACCTGAACGTGGTTTACGAAGACAGTCGTCTTCGACTGTTGAGGAATGCTCCTCTAGTCCTTGTAAGAGATCGGGAATAACCGGAAGTTATCTCCGATAGTGGCGAGAAAGACACCGAGCAATCCGCCACTATCTTCAATAGGCTGGTGGTTGTCGTTGACCTGGACAACCACCTTGGATCCCTGAGGCAAGGACCAGATGTCGTAGACAGTCAACTGTCTGGACGTCACCTACCCGGTCCCATCTGTCATAATGTAAACAATTATATATTAGATTCCAAATACCAAATTATATATACAGGACAAAGTGTACATGTTTACAATACTCACCGACTACATCAACAGTCCAGCTCCTCCTGCGTCTGCGCTCCTGCTCACCGAGCTGATGCTCCTATTCCTCGACGCCGAAGAGCGTTAAAAAATCGAAGGAGTAATCATCGTCCGGTGCCTGAGCGTCTGGTGGGGGGAGTGTGCTGGAGACGGCCTGAGAATCCAGAGAAAGGGAGGCAGTGGTAGGGACTGACGACGCGATAGCCTCCGACTCTGCTCTCCGAGAGACAACGGTGTCGGGCTCTGCAGTAGGCTGGCCGCCCTCGCTGATCGCCCTGCGGGGCGGGGGAGTGTGAGAACTAGACGCTCCTGCTGTGTAGAGTGATGTAGCCCTCTTCATTGTCACCGCTCCTACCAAATTGAAATTAATAAGATTATTCATTGCATAAAACAAATACAAAATAAACATTGCCTAATAAAAGTTTTGAAAAAAAATAAGTTAGAACAATAATTATAAGTAGTCTAATCTAAAATATATGTAAGTAGGTGGAAACGTCAAAACTAATACCGTAACAAGCTTAAATTAGCTTCTCCTTCTAAAAACAGTCTTTCTAAATTTTGCGCGTGTAATGGATCGCTATCGTATATGAGATTTTCCTCTTCATCGCCCATCTCGTATAAGTCACGAGGTTTCAAATGCATCACTATACTCCAATTCTTATCTAACTCATCTTGTACATAGTACACTTGATGAGCCTCAGATGCCTGGATATATGGCTCATCATCGTCAATTTCCCCAGTGTGAATCAATCGAGAAAAATCAACCGACGTCACCCCAAACTCGTCAACTGCAATTCCTCTCGATGTGGTTGTGTTAGCCCACATACACTTAAATAATACGACTGTAAACTGGACATGGTAGTTTAACTCAATAATGTCCAATAGTTTTCCGTAATACGGAACGCCACCGAATTGCATGTTCCTGTCACTACTACTTGTATAACTCCTCGTCCCGAACGTACTGTAAACTCCACTATTTTGAGATGTCATCCCTTGATCTCGCTCTAAGGTTCGGAATTTAAATCCATTTACGTTATAAGCACTGTATTGACGTGCTCTATCCAGTGGACCAAGTGCAAGAAATTTTAAATCGGCACACTGCGATCCTTCATCAGCAATTGCAATCTGAAAAATGAATAAAGGATGAGTTAAAGTCATATTTGACAAACGAATGAAGTGTGAACATTTCCGTAATACTTACACGACGGGAAAACCAGGAGACAAATTCTCTGTGGACTTTTTTATCTATCTCGGTAGATGCCCGCGTCCGACTTCTCAAACTATGCCGTACTTAGTCCCTAAATTCCCTGTTGGGTCAACATTGTGTAAACACTTAATGCTACATCAGAACAAAAATAGTATGAAACTTGAGGGAGACTGTGGGTTAACTTATTGTAAGTAAGGATCAACTTCTTTGCAGTTTGTTAATACATGCCGATGGACCTGCAATTTTTTCCGAAGAGAAAGTGTGAAATATTCAAATCCACTAGCTGGTCTCCCAATTGGTGGAAACAACCCACTGTCAGCCGTCCCAATATCGGGTCGATCATCCACACGAGGAGGACGATTGAAGACAGTGGAAACACCATCTATGTACCTGGAACAGAACAATAAAACTTCTCCTGCGACATACGACTCTGCTATTGAGTCTTCTGGCCTTGCTCTATTCCGCACGAAAAATTTAAGTTTGCCAAAGTATCTATACAATATAGATTAAATGAATAAAAGTGGATTAACAATAACGCAAGAAATTTGAATTATGTGTCTTTAATGTTTTACCTTTCGATGGGATACATCCATCGATATTGAACTGATCCTCCTAACTTTGCTTCCATGGTCAAATGTACAGTCAAGTGCACCATGACTGTAAAGAAAGACGGCGGAAATAACATTTCAAGATGGCACAGCGTCAAAATGATTCGATCTTGAAGTTGATCAAGTTCATTAACGTTCAAAACTCTAGAACAAAGTTGTCGAAAAAATGAACATAACTCGATCAAAACGGCAGATACCGGCTTCGGAAGTGTCTTCCTTATGGCTAACGGTAACAGTTGTTCCATAAGGATGTGACAGTCGTGACTTTTAAGTCCGACGATCTTACGCTGTCTTACGTCAATACATCTGGAGATATTACTTGAATAACCATCAGGTACTGATACATTGTTAAGGGTTTTGAGAAATACTTCCTTGCCTGCATTTGTCAATGTGAACACAGCAGGTGCATATTTACCGTCATCATCTGGCCACAGGTCAGACCTCACACCTAGCTCCTTTAAGTCTTTTCGCGCATTTAAGTGATCCTTCGAACGGCTAGAGTCATTAAGTAAAGTGTAAATGATGTTGTCGCAGACATTTTTCTTAATATGCACGACGTCAAGATTATGACGCAGTATATTATTCGTCCAATACGGAAGTTTGAAAAATATACTTTTCTTGTGCCATTGTTGAGTTCCAGCATCAACCGAACCCAGACCTCGGGAACGCCGTTGTTGAGTCCCAACATTAGCGTTCACATTTTTTCTAAACACAACTTCAATATCATTGACTTGTCTTAAAATGTCAACGCCACTCAGTTGTGGAGGAGGGTTTCGTCTTTCTTCTTTTCCGTCAAACCTATTGCGGGCCATCCTAAATTTATGACCCGGAGATAGAAAGCGGCGGTGTCTCATAAAACACCACTTCTGACTATGAGGGAGACGGACTGGAGTAAAGTTAAAGTTACAGTATGGACATGCTAATCCAGTATGAGTATTCCAGCCTGATAAACATTCAAGACCAGGAAAATCACTGATTGTCCACAAAAGAGTTGCATGCATATTGAACATTTCTTTGCTAAAGGCATCGTAGGTCTTAACACCTTCAACCCACAACTCCTTCAACTCTTCAATTAGTGGTTGTAAAAATACATTTATATCATTTCCTAGTGCTTTTCTCCTTGGAATTATCATTGACAACATGAATGAACTTTGTTTCATAGACATCCAAGGAGGAAGATTATACGGAATCAGCACAACTGGCCATATACTGTAATTGGTAGATAGGTTTCTGAATGGATTGAAACCATCCGTTGCAAGACCCAAACGAACATTTCTCGAATCTGATGCAAATTGAGGATTGAGAAGATCAAATCACTTCCATGCCTCAGAATCTTTTGGGTGCCTCATGGCACCGTCAGAAATTCTGTCTTGAGCATGCCATCTTATAGATTCAGCAGTTTTGGATGACATGAACAACCTCTGCAATCTTGGCTTGACTAAAAAGTATCTTAGAATTTTATTCGGCACCTTCTTTCGTTTCTCCCTCTTCTGTTTCGGTTTCCACCTTGATGCGGAGCACTTTGTACAAGTTTCTCTATTTTCATGCTCACCCCAGTATAACATACAATCATTCTGACATGTATGAATTTTTTTGTAGTTCAACCCCAACTTATTAATGCCTTTTTTGGCCTCGTAAAATGAAGGCGAAATCTTGGCATCTGGAAATGCGTCGACAAGCAACTCAAGAATCATCGACATTGCTTTGTCGCTTAACCCGCACAAACACTTAATGTGATACAACTTCACCAAGAAAGACAATTTAAAATACTTTTCACACCCTTCGTAGAGTGGTTGTTGACCATCTTCCAGTAATTCAAAAAAATCTTTGACACTATCATCCATCATTCCTGCTGACTGTGGAACTGGCATATCCACAGAATCGATGCTCTCATTTTCGGGGTGAATCCCGAATGCATCACGGACAATGTTCTGCACAGGGTCATCTCGAACTATGGGCTCGGAGACCTCAATTGGCATTATAGCATGTCCTATAGCAGGTTCTTCTGAGATCATTTCACCGTGCAAACTCCAGAAATTGTATCCCTCCGGAAATGGTTTGACGATCAAGTGTTGACGTACAACCTCGATTAGTTGCCATTTCTTGAATCTACATTTGGGGCATGGGCATATTATTCTACCTTCTACTCCAGAGTTGGCATTTGCGAATTCCAGAAATCCGTCTAAACCATTAAGGTACTTTGTTGATTGTCGAGGTTTATTCATCCAAGATTTATCCATAGTTGAAACAATTTTGAAGAGGGTTAAAATGATTTACGTGTAAAAAATGTTTAACAAACTTGATGGTAATTAACATTTAATGATAATTAGAGGAAATTAGTTGAAACAATTCTACCTTCTACTCCAGAGTTGGATAAAAAATATGCGTCACTTGTCCGCTATAAATAGCGAATCCTTATCCGAAAAAGATTAACAAATATAAATAAGAGAGTGATAATTAGAGGAAAAAGATACCTATTTGACTTTAACAAATGTATAATGTACGAAATTTATAGATTTCTTTAGCAAGACTTGTCGCACCTTATTAAAGTGAGATAAATGATGTCTCCGCCTTGCATAATATGAAATAAAACACTTGAAATAATATATCTACGAATCTAAGAACAAAAATTCTAACTTTTGAAACAGTGTCATTGATACAGCCTTTTGATCATGTGCTGATTTTATTTGATTCTCCTAATGTCATCAATATAAAAGATGAGTTTCATGATCGAATCTATACGATTCTTAACTTTTTGGGAAGGTCAATCACTAGCAGCAAGAAATAGAGTTATGAGTTTATGTCTGCCGCTAGGATTTCAATTATACTATTTGTAGGATAAATTTTCTAACGAACTCATATAGGGAATTGAAGTTTCAATCCCCTATATGAAAGAGTAAAAGTAGTGGCCATATCCGTTGCCATATATTGAAGAATAATTCCACTTAATTACATCTAAGAGATTGTAACTTGCTTAACAGAGAATCTAGTATAAAAACATAGCGCACTAAAACTGACTATATTCATTTTTTTTAAATTATGGTATAATATATTTGCTTTCAAATTTTAAAAACTACGTGTATTTTTAAATCAGTGTTTTAATTCTTTGAAACCAATTCCTAAAATTAATTCCATCTAATTTACTAACATTTATTACTTTGCCTCATTGATTGAACAAATATTTTAATATTTTACAAACAACTGGAATAAAAATTGACTATTACTAATTTATGTATATTATTTAAACACAAACTTTATCAATGTAATAACTATTTTTTATTCATTTATATCAATTTTAATTATATTTCTTAAACACAAAATAATTTATATTTAAAACTAACTTCACTATGGTTTTATACTAAATTGATAATATTATATATATTTGTTAAAACATACGTATAATTTTAAAATTGTGTCACAATTATACAAAATATTTTTTAATACTTTGTCTGTCTATTTATTAAAATTTATTATTTTATTTCAATTAATCTACTAAATTTATGCCATTATATATATTTATTTTCATTTTTTAAAACTTACTTGTAATTTCTTTCTTTACAAATATTATTTTTAACTAAGTCTGTTTAATTATTTTTTCATATTATTCTATCAATACCGTTATTTTCTGTTTCTATAAAGTATTTCTAATATTAGATACAAATATTTTACTTAAAAAAGAATTAAGCTTAATAATTCAGTTTATTAAGAAAGACATTACGACTTACATATTTTTTTGGACATGGTATATTACAATGTTAAATATCATAAACATTGTAACAGTACAAAAATCTTAGGATTTACTCATCTATGTACATCACAATGATAAATATATTTCTACAATAAGTATTAAATACAAAAAATATCTAATACTATCGCATTTTAACATACACTTATTTAAAATTAAAAAAATTACATTACATACCTTCAATATGACTCCAAACAAAGAAGAGACAAAATTCGAAATCAAACTCGAAGTGTCGTCACAAAATCTAAAAAAAAAACATAAAAAATAATATAAGAAATTATTTAAAACAAAAAACATAAAAAAAATGAAATTAAAAAATTAAAAGACATACCTTCACAAAAATAAAAAATCAGCGCCAATACCCACAAATCACAAATAACACTTTCAGAAAATATCGCATGCGAGAAAAGTGAATTTAAAATTGTTCGTAAGAGAAATGAAGTGGGCCAACGTATATATAGGAAGGCGCTAGCTTTAGCGACGGTTTTCAAACTGACACAAAACCAAAGAAAACCGTCGTTAAATGGGTTTAACGACGGTTTTAATAGTAACCGTCGTTAAATTTTGCGATTCCCGAATAACGGTTGGAATTCCGAACGTTAGAAGGCGCCACGATGGTTATGCTTAAATCGTCGTTATATAACGACGATTTTTTCGAAAATCGTCGTTATATTCTTTTATTTAACGACGGTTATATAACCGTCGCAAAATCAGGTTTTAGCTACGGTTATTGGTGACCGTCGTAAAACCTCCGTCGCCATTCCCCGCGTTTTTTGTAGTGACTAAATGTTATAAAAAAATTACAACAATCTTAATCAAGTTACACTCAGCTAGATATCCTATAGGAAGAAAAAAAAATCTTATAAGGAGAGGCAACACACCTCTCAATTATTTTTGAAAATTAAGACCTCTCAACACTATGCTCCTTCCAAACCTAAAAAAATATAAATATAAAGAATAAGTTGTAGTTTTTTCAAAATCTTAATTAACACTACATCTTCTCTAGTAAGAAGGGAAAAAATTCCTTAAAGGAAGGAAGAAGCTTCCCTTAAAAAGAAATAAACTTCCATAAAGAAAAAAAATTATTCAAAAAATTCATATATAAAAAAAAGATAAAAGAAAAAAGAGAGGGAAGAAGGGAATGATCGCTGCCATTCCCTCAAAGCTTGCTGTGCAGTAGCTAGGGTTAGGAGTAAAAGGGTTAAATGTATATGTGAGGAACATGTGAGGCAGTTAGTTGTTAAACTCTGCTGTCTATATAAAGAAACTGATGTAATACTTGTGTAGTACTGATGAAATGAATAAACACGATTGTTCTCTCTTTCTTATTCTTTCTCTAACTTTTTGAATTTCTTCATGGTATCAGAGCCTTAAAGTCTACCATGAGAAAATTTTCATCTTCAAGTTCTTTATAGAACTCAGCAAATCTTAAAACATAATTGGTATCATTCTCGCATCCCTTATCGATAAAGCTTGATGAGAAGAATTACCTCCTTTGGAAGCAGCAGATTGTAGTAATAATTAGGGGTCATCAGTTGCAATGATTTCTTAATCCTGAAGTGTCTGTTCTAGCAAAGTTTGAATTTGAAAGCAATGAAGCTGCTGGAGTTTACAGTGAAGATTTTATCAATTGGGATTCCCAAGGTCAACTCATATTTCTTGGTTTATTTCCTCCATGACTGAAACAATGCTTAATTTTTTTTTTAAAAAAAACCCAATTCTATTTTTGTTTTAACATCAGACACTCCATTTTGTTTTTTTTTTTTAAATTATATTTCTCTTGAAGAAAAACCATTCTCTGTACATCAGCCATGAACCCCAACCTTCCCCAACAACGTGCCATCGGAAGGGAGCCTAGCACCGAAAGGAGACACAAAGGCCACCGCACCTTGACCCCAGCCACCGCAACCTCAGACCGCCACCGTGTTTCTCATAGTCTTTCCCTTAAAAAACCAAACACAAGGAGCCATCATGTTTCGCCATGGAATGAGAACCAAACACGCGCAAGTAACCCAGCCACTGGAAGGAGACAACACGACAATGCAAAGCTTCTCCCCCACCCTAATCAGACTATCCATCGCACCTCACTGCCGTCTAGGTAATGTCAGAGCTTCTTTTATGTTTTTCAGTTGCCAAGATTGGTGGCTTTATGCTGTTTTGTTATTGCAATACTGTAGGCCTTACTCTGATTTATTGGATTTGAAGGAGTTGGGCAGCTTAATTTGCTGGTTGGGTTACATTTGAGGGACACATGGTTGATTATATGCTTCAGCGAAAATGCATGTGCCCTGTTTCAATTTATATATTGTTGGTTGGATTACACTTAAGCTTCTTTTGTAAAATAAAAAGATGCCGATAAACATGGGGAGCTTGCTGTTAGTTTCCAATTATCTTGTGCACATTAAAAGTAATTTATGCATAGTGCTTCAAAAGGATGGAAATTTAGCATGATGCTTTTAACATGACTTTGCTAGCTAAATAGGCACATTCTGTCATCTTGTGTTGATAAACATGGTTCTACTATCTTGTGTGCACAATCTGTTAGTTCCATATTTAGGGTAGTTTAACTAAAATGTTGTATTCACACCAAATTTCTTCTGTGTCATGCTATTTATCCAGCAAGTATAAACCACGTTAGTGAAATTGGGAGAATTTGTCATAGTATAACCATTGTGGAACCACTATAAATTACACTATAAATTTCATCAAGTTTTAAATTATATCAGTAGACTTTAAATTACATCAATACACTTTAAATTACATTGGGGCAGTATTAGCATCACTTTAAATTCCATTGGCATTCCCATACTCACAATAAAAAAAAAATCCCATAATCACACTTTAAATTATTTGACATCACTTTGGGACCAGAAAAGGAATTTGCCATGTCTGTAGCCAAAGAGACAACATCATTGTTCTATCACATACTTTACAATTTTGTATATATAACTAGTGATCCATATGCTATATTTTGCTATTATAATCCTTGGTATATATGCATTTTACGTTTTGTTCTATACCTGAAGCTTTGAAGTCCATATGTAAAACAAATTAAGCACAATCACAAAATCAAAGAGTGAGAGGTTCTAGCGGTGCGATTGCTCTAAAATTTCAATAAATAACTGCTTTGCATTGGGTTCAATAGTGGTCACAGTGGCTGGATCAATGGTCTGGTGGTGGTTAGAGCTCGTACAATGGTTACGTTTCCTTCTTCCTCAAGTGGCTTGTGTTCACTTTTAGAATGCTAGGTGCATGACCATGATTTTAGGGGAAGAAGATGTGTTTACTGACTTTGAAAAAGAAAAAGGCTGTGCTCCTAATGTTGAACGTTGAAAAAAAAAAGATTCGTTCTTGATGTTTAAAAAAATAGTTTTTTTTTTTGAAAAAAAGGAATTGGTTTTGTTAAAATAAAATAGCATTTTTAGAAATAAAAAAATAGATTTTTTTTTAAAAAAATTAGAGTTAGTTTAGACATTTCATGTCCCTAAAGATAAACAGTTGACGGGGGGAGGGGAGAATTGCCACAAAAACAAATAATAGGGGGCCATTGCTCCAATGGAAAGAAAAAAAGAAAAAGAAAATTATAATTGTACTAATATATTAGAGTAACAAAATGTATTTTTTCCAAACAAATTTATATATGTCTGTGTATGCCGGGCTAAATGGTAGGGCCTGGGGAATTACTAACAAACGGGCCATAAATGGGCCATTTTATGATCTTTTTTTTTTTTTTTTACTTTTTCATTAAAAAAAACTTTTAAATTAAATAGATTTAGATTTTTATTAAAAAATGTAAATATAATACTATATAAGTGTATTAATTAAGTAATCCCATGATAACATAATGCATTATGATAATATATATGATAAAAAATATTACAATTTTATATTTTTTTATAGATCAAAAATCATTTTATTAAAGCATAATAAGAAAAAAAAAATATAAATCAAACCTACATATTTAAAAATAGACAGAAATTTTATATTAAGTAGCAATACACCTTTTAACTATTATTAATCAAATATTATAGAAACATTACAATAATTTTAACTAAGTTATAATCTACAAGATATCTCATAGAAAAAAAAAATCCTTCAGTAGAGGTAAAATACTCGCAATTTTTTTTAAAGATTAAAATTTCTCCACATTTTTTTTTATAAACTTGAAAAATTACAGATTTAGAAAGTAAGGTATAATTTTTTCAAAATGTCGATTAGCACTCCTCTATTAAGAAAGGAAAAACTTGCTTAAAAAAAGAAAAAATTTGTCAATGGAAGGAGGAAGCATCTCTGAATGAAGAAATAAGTTTCCATAAAAAAAGAAACTCATATCTCAAAAAAAAAAAAAAAAAAAGGAAAGGGAGGAATGGCGGCCATTTGCTGCCACCCCTCAGAACTTTCTGCCCGGCAACTAGGGTTAGGAGAAAAAAAAAAAAGACGAATTCCTCCGCATTAAATTTTTGGGTTAAACAGACTACACGTGAGTTAGCCTATTTATGCCTCCTTTAACCTATTTTTAATTTTTTTATGGGCTGGCCTGTTTAAACTCGTTTTAGCCTGCAAGATAAATGGGATTTAAACAAGTTGGTCCATAAGTTTTAATCTATTATGAGAGTGCTATCTTCGAAAGTCGATAATAGGCGATAATTGTCCAAAAAAAGAAGAAGAAGAAGATAATAGGCAATAAAAAAAATGAAGAGCATTAATTAATCAAACTTTTGGCATCACATTTATTTTAGAGTAAATTTTTTTCTTTTGAAAAATACACATTTTATTTTATAATAATTATTAAAAAATTTATATCGTTAAATTAAAATGTAAATAAAATTTTACTAATCCATTGAATTGCAATTTTTTATATTAAAAAATTGTCTTTATCATGTCGCGATAAAACTATCACGTCTATCCGTTTGTCTCATTAGATTCAACAATTTCCATAAGATTTTTAAATCAAAGAAGAGAGCAAAAACTTGAATTAACACGTAATGTAAATCATAAATTTGTACAAGTACAATAAATTAAAAATGAAAGTTTAAACAACATTCTTTCGGCAATAATAATCAAATTTCTAAAAGGAAGTCAAAATAGATAAAATTTATTTAATCTATTTAAGATTTTAATTCGTGTGTTTAATGGAAAATCACGTATTTTTTTTGTAGATTAGAGATTCTTTATATTAAAAAAATATTTTTTAAGTGTTTTAATGTGTCTCTTTTTTTTCTATCAAAGAAAAAATATTTATAATTGATAAATTATTACTATAATTATTATATACCTTTTCACACAAGAACACTTTTTTATGTATAAATATTTTTTTTATATAAGAATACATTTTCATGTAAGGACATATCTTCACATAAGATTATATGAGTCACTTCTTTTTATAGGATAACTTATTTACATAAAAAAAATTAATAACTATCACATAAAATAGATCACATATATTTTTTAATTAATATAATTAATAATTATGTCGTAATAGAAGATAAATTTAGCTATGACGAAATTAGTTTTACATTGAAAATATATAACAAAATTGGTGTGAACCAAAGAAAAAAAAATCCAACTAAGTGTGTTACACCACCTCCGCTAGCAGCCTTGCAGGCCTAAATTTGCGAGACGGGTTTGACAAAGTGATTGTAAAACGACAGGAAACAATCTTCCATTACCCAACCATACAAAAAACCATCTACCTTTCCTTTTATATTTTTTTTTCTTGTTTTTGTAACAGCATTTTATTTAAATAGTAAATTAATAATTTGATTCATAAATATATAAGCTCACTTAACTTTATTTTTTAAATTTTTTATTACACAAATTAATTCAAAAAATTATCTAACTAGAGTTAATATTTTTCATTTTTTCGAATGATCATTGCCCCTCTCTTTTATTATATTTTTAATAACATTAAATACTTAATATTTTTTTAAATATTATAATTAATTAAATATCTACAAATATATAGCTTTGGCCTACTTTCGTCTCTTTAGTCCGATAATTTATTTTTCTATTTATTAATTACAACTTATTTTTTTTATTCTCATTTTTCAATAAGTCAATAATTATCACTTCACTTTTTCATAACCCCCATATAATAATCACCCTAAAAATAATAATAATTCTTTAATATTAGTTTTTCTGACAATTTTATTTGTCACCTAATTAGTTAAGTATGCATTTTTTAATAGATATAAATATTAGTATTCTTTTTTTTATAAATATAAATAAAATAGCATTTTTATAGCATTTTTTTAAATAAATTTTTGGAAGTAATGATATTCTTAAATGGGACGTACATTGAAAGAGAAAAACCGTACAATGGAGCTAGCTGAAATATAAGTGCAAATAATCTTAAATAATAAAACACTTTGTTATGGCATAACTTGTAAAGAAATTTAAGTTCATTAATTAATGAGTTTCTGCAATATCAATGGTTTAAGCTCAATAGACAATTTTACTATTCTGAGCGAATTAATTCTATATTTTATTTAAAAAGTGTGAAAATACTCTTGTCAAATATTTCTAAAAAATAAAACCCGTTTATTCAGATTATTCTTTTATTGATTTATTCAATTTAGGTAAATGTGCAAGAACATGTTCTTATGTTTGCACGTATAGGTATGTACATGAGTAAGTGAAATTAAAATTCTTGGAACTTTAGTCCTCCAGGAGATGATAATGACCTGAATGCATTCTTAGCAGACAGCCCCAGAATCACCACCAGCAAGATGATCACAATCAAGTTGATAAATTTATTCACCTTCTTAACCCTGCCTTGCTGGGCTTCCTTATTATGATCCTCATCATGATGATCATCAGTGGTTGGGACCATCCTGCTGGGAGTTTCTACTGGTTCACGGATGGGTTCCTTCTCCTTCTGTGGGGGTGTCTCTTCTGATGGTGGCTTTGTTGTTTCCTCCTGTGGCTTAGGGGCCACTCGGGGAAACTTGACATAGAGCAGGCCACCTTCAACCTTGGCATTCACCTTGTTTGTGTCAACACCAAAAGGAACACCTAATTGCTTATTGAAACGACGCCATTTGTTCCCAGGGACTCGTCGTTCTCCACTGACAGTTACTTGGTCTGAGGTGACTTGAATCTTCAAGTGTTCCCTGCTAAATCCTGTAATGGACGTTGCAGGTAGATGAAAATTTAACGCTTGATCAAATTAGATCAAAATAAATAAATAAGTATCTGCACGTCACAGCCTCTTCCTCAAAGTTTTATTGGAAAAAAAGTATTTATTTATGTCTGAATCGCAGTTCCTCTCCTAATTAAAAAAATATTGTAACATCTTTTCAATTTATATGTTTCACTTAATACCATTTATTCAAATTAAAGATTAAGTCTAATATTTTCAAAGTCATGTGGGTGATTTTTGTACCGTCCAATCAATTCAAAAATTCTAATTGCTTTTTATATTTTTTCCTCTAATTAAAATTCATAAATAGTCTAAGTCGATATATTACAAATCACTAAAAGATTAAATTAATATTTATAAAAATTTAAAATAAAATTTAATGTAGTTTTTAACCTTTTGATTATTTAAATTGTATTAAATTAGGCTATTTATAAATTTTAAAGAAAAAAAATTCATAAAATATAAGTTTGATCTTTGACACAATTTTTTGAATAAAGAAAATATTTTAGTATATTAATTTGAAACTGCAAAGAGTATGAATATAATTTTTACAAGTTTTAAAAGAAAGTAAAAAATAAAATTTCAAAAACAGACGAAATTATAAAATGACTAGGAGCTGAAAACGAATTTACCTGGTAGCATAATCCGAAGGGTGGCACTTGTTTCATCACTAGCCCATTCAAAAATTGGATCAAAATCTTCATAGATGCGATCAGTTGCTGAAGGTGTCTTTGGATCCATTTGTGCCTTTTTGTTTCGCCGCTTCTTTGCTTTAATTAGGGCTCTTAGGTCGTTATCAGTTTCTCTTGCAGAATGAAAAGCTTCGCCTTGGTTGCTTTACTTTTATACTCATATCGATGGGATAAATCAAATTCTACTTTTGGTTTTATTACTTTCTTTTCGTGTAGTCATTGGTTCTAGCTTCCTTGGGAATTTTAAGGCTGTCTCATGCAAGAAAAATATTATACCTTGGTAATTTTTAATTTCATAAATCAAACATATTTTTTAAATAATAAAAACTTACAAATGAAAATATATTTTTAAAAATAAAAATAAAAAGTAAAAATACTTTTACAAACCAAACGTACTAAACAAGTCTTCTACATATCCTCTTTCTAGATCTATTATTATTTTTATGAATTTCACAACCTTATTTAAAAATTAAATCTGTCTTCTACGTATCCTCTTTCTAGATCTATTATTATTTATATGAATTTCTCAACTTTATTTAAAAATTAAATCTTCTATCGATTTTCTTTTTTTAACCAAATCTATAAGCATCGTTGAGGATTTGAGAAAATAAGCCACAAAACTTCAAGACATTTTATCCAAGAGCCAAAAATTCTTATTCAAAAGAGGAAAGAGACTTTTAACATAAATATAATAATATATAAGTGTCTTAATTAAGTAATCACATAATAACATAATGCATTATGATCGTATATGTAATAAAAATATTAATTTTTTGGATTTTTTTTCATAGATCAAATATATTTTTTTATAATAAATATGTATATGAGCACAAAACTTATAGAAGCCTTGACAAGGCGTGAAAAAAAATACAGATCAAATCTGCACTTCTGAAAATAAACAAAAATATTAAATAAGAGGCAACGCGCTTTTTAATTTTTATTAACCAAATATTACAAAAAAAAATTACAACAATCTTAATCAAGTTACACTCAGTTATATATCCCATAGGAAGAAAATGAAATCTTTTGAGGAGAGACAACACACCTCCCAATTATTTTTGAAAATTAAGACCTCTCCACACTATGCTTCTTCCAAACCTAAAAAGTTATAAATATAGAGAATAAGTTGTAGTTTTTTCAAAATCTTAATTAACACTACATCTTCTCTAGTAAGAAGGGAAAAACTTCCTTAAAGGAAGGAAGAAGCTTCCCTTAAAAAAGAAATAAACTTCCATAAAGAAAAAAAATTATTCAAAAAATTCATATATATAAAAAAGATAAAAGAAAAAAAGAGAGTGGAGGAGAGAATGACTGCCATTAGGGGTGTGCATCGGTCGGGTTCGGGCGGGTTGAGGGTGTCACCCAACCTGCCTGACCACCCGTCGGGTCAGGAAATTGCAATCCGAAACCGCCTGCATTCTGATTAACCCGAAGCTTACGGGTTGGCTCGGGTTGTTATGTATCAACGGGTTGATGCGGGTTGGGCTAATCTGGACCAGAAAATTGGGCTTCATTTTTTGAAGCCCAGATTTTGGTCCTTTTGAGCCCAAAAAACTGGGCTTCAAAAAAACGAAGCTCAATTTTTGGTCCCAGCCCAAAAAACACTAAAAAAATTGAATTTTCAAATATGCTAAAATGAATTTTCTTTTATTCTTTTCTTAGGCTGATACGTCCAAAATGGCAAAAATACAATGCTGTGCCTATGAGAATGCATAAATTCAGAAACTAAGAGAAATTACTCAAGAAAATAAACTATAAGAGCCAAATAAAACTATATATTAGAAAAAAACATATGCTTGTAAGGGCATTTGTAACATGGAATTATAAAGCAAAAGCTAAAAGAGGCAAATAACATCCTGCATAAAATACAACATCCAGCCAGCTAGCCAACCTCAATAAGATAAAATACAATTGGACATCCTCTTATAAATGTCATAGGCATGGAAAGTCAAAAGTATATGCATAAAATACAACAGCCAGCCAAAAATTATCAAACTAATAAGTAGATATACAAAGCAGCTATTGAAGCAAATAACATCCTACAGAGTGCAGACTGCAGTGAGGCAAATGGACAATTGGATATCCTGCAGTGAGGCAAATGAAAGTTTAGTATATTGCTATGATAAATGAACATCCTCCACTCTCAAGAGTCAAGAGAAAGTTAAGAATTAAAATAGTATGAAATTGTCAAAGTGAATTATAAATAATAAACATACTAGGTTTGGAAATTAATATTGACATCATAGGTTTGGTAAAGTAATGTTTCAATGATTATTCAATTTCAATAGTATGTTTCCAGTACCCAAAATAGCATAGTTGCGCATCCTCTATCTACGGCTATTTAGAAGAAGCTTCTACAAATTCTGCAAAATAAGTAGATAGTTAATTATTTGGATAATAAAATTTAACAAATTATAATATATAAAACAAATACTTAGTAGTTAGTACTTTACCTCTCTCAATCTTCTCACACTGTTGCAATTGTTCAACAACATCAAAATCATTAATATCAAATTGAAATAGATTTGGTCTCAACCAATTTTGTGCACAAATTAATGCCTCGACCATTTTTGGAGAGAGAGATGACCTAAATGTATCTAGTACACGACCTCCAGTACTGAATGCTGACTCTGAAGCCACTGTTGACACAGGAATGACCAACAAATCTCAAGCAACAATAGAAAGAACACAAAATCTAGACACATTCGATTTCCACAAATCTAAAGCATCAAAAGAATCATCTGCATCCACACAAGCTTCAACCAAATATCTTTCCACTTCATTCTTTGCTTCAATGGAATCTTTAGCCCTTAAATGAGATTTAAAAGCAGCATCTCTAGCTTTTTGAGCTAGTTTGGGCTTTGAAGCACCTTGATCTACATTTTCCATAACTATTGAAGAATGACACTCAACATTTAAATCATTGGGCTCATACACTTGACGATACCAATTATACAATTTTTGCAAATCAGCCTTGACTTTGGAAGACATATTATAAAATACAATTGGATCATAAATATTATCAAATGACCATTTTATATAAGCAAGCTTGTATCTAGGGTCAAGCACATTGGCAATGAATAACAAAGGGTTCATGTTTTCCACTTTTCCCCAATACTTATCATATTTCTTCTTCATTTCTATTGCAATTTTATCCAACAAAGAATTATCACTTGAGCTCCACTTCAATAACTCACTCTGCACTAAAGAAAGTTGAGGGAAAGCCATATTTGAGGTAATATATAAAGATCCAGACAATTCTAAAGTCACATCATAGAAAATCTTCAAAAATTAAATAAAAAACCTAGCATTATTTCAATCATCAGAAGAAGGAGGACTAATTGTCTTATCATCAAAATAATCAACATAGGTAGGCTCATCCACCTCTAGCCTATCAAATGCCTTTTGAAATTTCTTAGCACTTTCCAACATCAAATAGGTTGAGTTCCACCTAGTTGAAACATCAATACATACAATGCTTTGAGATTCAATCTTTGATTGTTCAACACAACACTTAAATTTTGCTAGTCTAGAGGGAGAATATCTCACATATCTCACAGCATTATGAATAGATGCAATAGATGAATGCATGTCCTTCAATCCTTCATTAACAACTAAATTGAAAACATTGGCACAACATCTAACATGCATAAAATCACCCTCTAAAACTAAACCATCTGTCATCTTCATCTTTCTCTTTAAGTATGCTATTGCCACATCATTTGTAGAAGCATTGTCTACCGTTACCGTAAACACCTTTTTAATCCCCCAATTATTCAAGCAATTTTCTATATGCTTTCCAATTGTCTCCCCTTTATGATTAGGAATAAGGCAAAAGTTAAGAATTCACTTTTGAAGTTTCCAATCATTGTCAACAAAATGTGCCGTAAGTGCCATGTAACTCAAATTTTGAACTGAAGTCCAACAATCAGTAGTGAGACATATTCTAGTACAATTTGATTGTAAAAAATTTCTAAGCTTCACTTTCTCATCTAAATATAATTGATAACAATCTCTACTAATAGTGGGAAGAGAAGGAATATGAAATAATGGCTGCAACTTACTACAAAAGTACTTGAATCCATATCCTTCAACTATGTTAAATGGCTATTCATCAGTAGTAACAAACACAGCTAAAACTTTCTGGCATTCTTCAAAATTATAAACTTGTGGTGCCCTTATCATATTATTTCCTCCACCATCTTTTTTGGGTTCAAAACTAATCACTTGTTATTTAGGATCATTCAAAGCATATGAATATTTATGGCATTTAGACAAGTGACTAACCAAGTTTGAAGTACCGTGTGTCTTAGGATTACACAAATACCTCTTTCCACAATAATTACATTGAGCCGTAGGCTCCAATGCATATGGTATTTTGGTGAAGTGATCCCAAGCCGCCGATGTCTTTCGAGATCCACTAGCAGGTGGCTTCCTTTTTTGCCTCTTAGGGGGAGTAATATTAAAAACTTTGGTGTCAATTGAAGCAGCACCTACCTTTTCTTTGCATTTTGGATCAGAGGGTGATTTTGTTGAAGATGCTATTGAGGAATCCATGCCACTCTAATAAATATCCAAGAAGGAAAATGCAACAGAACTCCACACAATTAGAAAATGGAGATTGAAAAATGGAAATTGAAAAATATATTCTAGAGTCTGGAAAACAGAACACAAAGAGTCTCTGGGGCCTAATTACAAAGTTTAGAAAATGTGCCCTATCCTAAACTAAACAGAGAAGTCAACATAATTGATCACAAAACCAAAATTATCATGTACAAATAGCACCATTTCAGCACCATTTCAGGAACAGTAAGCATCATTTTAGCACCAGTTCAAGCAGCATAAGAGGCAAGAGCATCCAAAAACCAAAATTGATCACAAAATATTTTCTCAAAGTCAACACAAAGTCATAGACTCACAAAACCACTAAATTATCATGTACAGATAGCACAAGAGCAGAGCATCGAAATTATTGATTTTAACAGCACCCAAAACCAACAATCTGGAACACTAAGCATATCAAGAAGAAACACGTACCAGCCTGGAAGGAAGCCTCGATGAAAATGGTTTAACAATTAACACTAACAGCACCCAAAGCCTTGATGAAAATATGTAAGCAATCAAGACAGCTAAGTTGAAGAACAGACAACTAAACACAAGAAGAAATATCAGAAATTCAAGCATGAGATTCCAGGCAACCAAAATACTGATTAAGGTTTTGAAAGAGAAGGAGAAGGGGAGAAACTTACCGGAGACAAGAAGCAGAGCAACCGTGGAGTCGTGGACGATGGAGGCTTCAAGCGTGATGGCCGAGCTGAGGTGGGTTGGGGCTTTGGGTGAGGGAGGAAGAAAATACACAAACTTGGGCTTCGGGTGTGTGTCTGTGGCCGTCCCCCTGACGACGAACGAGAGTTGAGCTGAGGCCGCCTGAGGTGGTTTGAGTGTGGTTGATTGGAAAGGGAATCGCAATCGAGAGATTCGAAGGTGAGAGTGAGAGTTGAGGCTGAGGGAAATCAAAATCGAAGGAGAAAGGGGCTAGGGCTTCGAGTGAGGGAGGAAGAAAAGAGAAAGGGGTTGCCAGAAGTGGAACGACATCGTTTAAGGTATAAATGGAATTTTTCTTCCTACCTTCGGTTTGGGTCGGGTTGGACAGGTTTTTTGAGCCCCAACCCGACCCGACCGACGTTACCCGATTTTTACATTTTTTTAACCCATTGCAACCCAAAAACTTGATTTCATTCACCCGAATATCTATATTTTCATCGGTTTAATTTAGGTTCATTCGGGTTAATCGGTTTGTGAACACCCCTAACTGCCATTCCCTCAAAGCTTGCTGTGCAGTAGCTAGGGTTAGGAGTAAAAGGGTTAAATGTACATGTGAGGAACATGTGAGGCAGTTAGTTATTAAACTCTGCTGTCTATATAAAGAAACTGATATAATACTTGTGTAGTATTGATGAAATGAATAAAACATGATTGTTCTCTCTCTCTCTTATTCTTTCTCTAACTTCTTGAATTCTTTTATGGTATCAGAGTCTTAAAGTCTACCATGAGAAAATTTTCATCTTCAAGTCCTTTATAGAACTTAGCAAATCTTAAAACATAATTGGTATCATTCTTGCATCCTTTATCAATATAGCTTGATGAGAAGAATTACTTCCTTTGGAAGCAACAAATTGTAGTAGCAATCTGGGGTCATCAGTTGCAACGATTTCTTAATCCTAAAGTGTCTGTTCCAGTAAAATTTGAATTTGAAAGCAATGAAGCTACTGGAGTTTACAGTAAAGATTTTATCAATTGGGATTCCCAAGATCAACTCATATTTCTTGGTTTCTTTCCTCCATGACAGAAACAATGCTTACGAGGCTTGTGGGATGTGATACTTCCAGGCAATTTTGGACTCGAATTGAAGCCTTCTTCAATGCTCAAACTCGAGTAAAAGTTAGTCAATTCAAAATGCAGCTTCGAAACACCAAGAAAGGTTCCATGAATGTGAGTTAATATATGTTGAAAATTAAAAAATGCTGTTGATTCTTTGATCAGTATAGATTGCCCAATGTCTGAAAATGATCACATTGATGTAATATTAGACGGTTTTCCAAAGAATATCTACCCTTTGTCACATCATTCACTTCTGGAATTAATCCTTATTCTGTAGGAGATATATAATATCTTTTGTTGGTCCATAAAGCCAGGTATGAACAATTTATAAGGACCGAATATATATTTATCTACAAATTTAGCTTAGACACATCTTGGAAATAATGTAAACAAATTTACTCCAAGAAGCCAAAATCTTGGAAGATATAAGTTTTTTAGAGGTAGATGATAGAGAAATGGAAATAACTATGGTGGTAGAAGGGGTCGAGGAAGATTCTTTCATAATTTCTTTCATGGCAGAAGTCCAACACACTGTCAAGTATGTGGTAAGCAGGGACATCAAGCTTTACCTGCTATCATCACTAGGATCTTGCCTTTTAAGCTATCACAAACTAAAATTCAAATGAGATGAAGCAAAGCCCACATATGAATGCTATGATAACAACACCAGAAACCTTATTTGATGCAGCCTGGTATCTTTATTCATGTGCTTCAAATCACATGATAGTATATGAAAACAACTTGAGTCGGAAAATGCAATTCCATGGCAATGAAAAGCTGCACAAAGGAAATGGTAAAGGATTAAAGATTTGTCATATTGGACATTCATCCGTAGTTCCCTTCTTATCCATATTCATCTTTACGCCTTGATAATATTCTTCATGTGCCTTCTATAACCAAGAATCTACTTAGTTTCTCCAAATTGTGCAAGGATAATGTTGTCTTCTTTGAGTTCTATGCTGATCATTGTCTTGTTAAATCTCAAGCTACTAAGAAAGTAGTTTTAATGGGCAAAGTCACTAATGGCCTATACACTTTTGACGCCTTGGTACTTTCTCATTTGATTAAGCCTTTTAACAAATTAGCATCAACATCTTTGTCAAGACCACCAACAAAATTACACTATGCTTTAGCCCTTCAGCCAAGCATTTAGTCTACTTAGACCTTGCCTCCTAGTATTAGTAACTTTGAATTGTGGCACAATAGACTTGGCCATCTATCTTGTAAGATTCACAATACAATCATGAAATCTTGTAATCAACAATATTTCTTGAATAAAAATGAATTTGAATTTTGTAAATCATGTTGTCAAGGAAAATTGCTTTGCTAAAACAGACACTTTAGGATCAAGAAATCGTTGCAACTAATGACCTCTGATTGCTACTACAATATGTTGCTTCCAAAGGAGGTAATTCTTCTCATCAATCTTTATCGATAAGGTATACGAGAATGATACCAATTCTATTTTAAGATTTTCTTAGTTCTGTAAGGAACTTGAAGATGAAAAATTTTCCATGGTTGACTTGAAGACTGTGATACCACTAAGGAATTCAAGAAGTCAGTGAAAGAATAAGAAAGAGAGAACAATCATGTTTATTCATTTCATCAATACTACACAAGTATTACATCAGTTTCTTTATATAGACAGCATAGTTTAACAACTAACTGTCTCACACATCCCTCACGTGTATCCAATTGCTGATCCTTACCTATATCGCTCCATAGTAGGTGGTTTACAGTACCTTACTATCACAAGACCAGAATTGGCATTCTCTGTTAACAAAATCTGTCAATTCATGTTTAACCCCCTAGATACACATTAGCGGGTAGTTAAACACATTTTACATTATGTACAGGCAACTCTTTCACATGGCCTAATATTCAGAAAGCCAGCCACCTTTAATCTATAGGGCTTCTCGGATGCTGACTGGGGTAGTGATCCTGATGACCGTAGGTCTACTTCCAGATTTGCTATATTTCTGGGAGGCAACCTGGTTTCTTGGTGCTCCAAAAAATAGCATGTTGTTTCCATGTCTAGCACTAAGGTAGAATATAGAAGCATTGCCTTAACTGTATCAAAACTTCTGTGGCTCAAATCCCTAATGTTTGAATTACAAGTCCCTCTCTCTACTTCACCAATAGTCTATTGTGATGATATCAGCAATGTTATTTACCTCTAATCCCATTCTTCATGCATGCACCAAACATATCGAATTAGACATCCATTTTGTTAGGGAAAAGGTTTAGTCAAAATAAATTGTGACCAATCATATTCCATCAACAGAACAAGTGGCAGATCTTTTGACTAAATCAGTTGCTAGCTCCCTCTTTACTGCATTTCGACACAAGCTCAGAGTGGCAGCCACTACTAAGCTTAGGGGGGATAAAAAGGTTAAATGTACACGCGAGGGACATGTGAGGCAGTTAATTGTTAAACTTTGCTGTCTATATAAAGAAACTAATGTAATACTTGTATACTATTGATGAAATGGATAAACACGATTGTTCTCTGTTTCTTATTCTTTTTCCGACTTCTTGAATTCCTTTAAGGAACACAGGAGACGAACCCCTCCACATTAAATTTTAGGGTTAAACATACCACACGTGGTAACTTGTTCATAGCTCCTTCAGCCTTTTTTTTTAATGAGCTAACCCGTCTAGACTCATTAAACGAGTTGGTTTTTAATCTATTATAAGAGTACTATATTTGAAAGTCGATAATAAGCAATAAAAAAAAATGAACAGAATTAATCAAACTTTTGGCATTACATTTTTATATTTCAGAGTAAATTTTTTCCTTGAAAAAATGCACATTTTATTTACAATAATTATTAAAAATTTAATATTGTTAAATTAATAAAATTTTACTAATCCATTGAATTGCAGTTTTTTAGATTAAAAATTTGTCATTATCATGTTGCGATAAAACTATCATGTATATCCATTTGCCTTATTAGATTCAACAATTTTCATAACATAAGATTTTTAAATCAAATAAGAGAAAAATTACAAAAACTTGAATTAAAGACAAATTATGACGTAATAGAAGATAAATTTAGCCACAAAATTAGTTTTATATTAAAAAATATAAAAATATTGGTTTGAACCAAAAAAAGAAAAAAATTCCGACTAAGTGTGTCACACGATGCTTGCATGCAACCTTGCATGGTAAATTTGCAAGACGGGTTTGACCAAGTGATTATTTTGCAAAATGATAGCACCTAGCATAGCCTAGCCATAAAAAAAAAATCATCTACCTTTCCTTTTATATTTTTTTTCTTGTTTCTGTAATAGTATTTTATTTAAAATATTGAATTAATAATTTGATTCATGATATATAAGCTCACTTAACTTTACTTTTAAAATTTTTTTTATTTCATAAATTAATTCATAAAAATATCTAACTGGAGTTAATATTTTGCATTTTTCTAATTATCATTGGTCCCTCTCTTTTATTATATTTTTAATAACTTTAAATACTTAACATTTTGTAAATATATTAAGTATTTTAAGTTTAATGATTAATGAGTTTATGCAAGTTTATGCAATATCAACAGTTCGAGCCCAATGGATAATCTTAATATTTTAAGTAAAATTAGTCATATATTTTATTTAAAATGTGTGGAAATATTCGTGCAAAAAACTAAATGATCTCCAACGGCTATAATTGCCAAAATTTATAAATACAAGGCGATTCATTGAGCTACTAGTAACAAGATAACATTTTCAAAACTTTTAAAAATGATTCTTGAGCTGATTTGATTCTCTATGTTTCTTAGTTTGCTCTTCAATTGTATATTCATTATTGTGAGAAAGTTTATCTTATTTTTAAACCTTCGTTCTCATTCTTCTTGATTGAAAATTCAAGGGAAAGGTCCCTTAAAGTTTGAGAATAGGGAAAATTATTGTAAGGGGGAGAAACACTTGATACCAACCTTTTTGAGTTGAGAAAGTGTAGTGGTTCACAAGTGTCCATTGTAAACTTGAGGATAGAGTGAAAAATCTCAAGTTATAGTTTGAGGACTGGATGTAGGCTCGATGACAGAGTTGAATAAGGATAAATCATTGTATTTACTTTTCTCTGCTCTATTCTTTAAATTGCTGCAACATATTTTCTTATGCATATATATTTTCTGATATGTTGTCTTTATCTTCTGGTTTTTCTTAAATAGCTTGACTTTCGCTTGCTCAATCTTCTGCTATATTTTTTTTTCATATATATTGCTTGAATGTGCATCAATTTTTACGTACTCACTTGAACGTTTAAAGTTTGCATTCATATTTTATAGCACCAAAAACTTTTGTTTTGAGCTTTGGCAGAAAATCTTCCTTGATTTATTGAAATACCTAATTCACCCCTCTTAATTAGGTGTTAGTTGCCTTGGATAACACTTCCAAGTTCCAACTCTCTTTAAAGGTTAGCATTTTTTAGTCTTCTTCTATCTATGTGAGTATAGAGTTGTAGATTTGATTTTTTTTTTTTACTCAGACCTAAGCACTAGGTTATATATCTGAGTTCAGAGTTATAGATTTGGATGTAAGAGATATAAGAATTTCTAGCTCCAAATAATTTTCGAGAAAAAGAAAAACTCTTCCCTAATAAAAATAAAGAACTCTTCTAAAGAGAGGAACAAAACTTTCAAGATAAGAAGCTGCAAAGAAGAAAAAAAACAAGATACAAAGTGATTATTTTGCAAAACGACAATAAAGAACCTTGCATAGCCCAGCCATAAAAAAAACCACCCACCCTTCCTTTTATATATATTTTCTTGTTTTTTAACAGAATTTTATTTAAATAATAAATTAATAATTTGATTCATAAATTTTTTACCCCACTTAACTTTACTTTTTTAAAAAATTTTATTGCACAAATTAATTACAATTTATTTTTTTATTCTCCATTTTTCAATAAGTCAATAATGATCACTTCACTTTTTTACTAACCACCACATAATAATCAGTCTCTTAAAAATAGATAGTTTATAATATTAGTTATTCTGATCATTTTATTTGTCACATAATTAGTTAGTATTCTTTTACTTTAATAAAGATAAATAAAATAGAACCCACTATGTCTTTTATGATATTATCATTCTTTAAGGAATCTTTTATAGCATTTTTTATAAATTTTTGAAAGTAATGATATTCTTATATGGGACTTACATTTAAAGAGAAAAAAATATAAAATGGAGCTAGCTGAAATATAATTGTAAAGAATTTTAAATAATAAAACTCTTTGTTATGACACACATAAAGAGTTCGATGGAGTCTGAGCATGATTAGTTTTATACTTTACTTAAAAGAGTGTGAAGACGCCGAATGTGACAAATTAAAAAGAAAACACATTTATTCTTATTATTCTTTTATTGATTTATTCAATTTAGGTACATGCGCATGAACATATATGTTCTTATGGTTGCATGTACAAGTACATGAGGAAGTGAAATTAAGATTCTTGGAACTTCTGTCGTCCAGGAGATGATAATGACCTGAATGCGTTCTTAGCATACAGCCCAAGAACCACAACCAGCAAGACGAGCACAATCAAGTTCATAAATTTATTCGCCTTCTTAAGCCTGCCTTGCTGTGGGGTCTCTTCTTCTTCTTTATCCCCTTTTGGCTTTGGAGAAACCTCTTGAACAGCCTTCGGCTGATCAACCCTTTGAGTCGCTTCCTCTTCAGGCACAGGCTGTTGCTTCTGCAGCACTGTAGCTTCTGGTGGCTTCATTGTTTCCTGTGGCTGAGTCTTTGCCTCCGCACTTTCTGATGGTGGCTTTGTTGGTTCCTTCTCCTTCTGTGGTGTCTCTTCAGAAACAGGTCTAGTTTCTTGCTGCTGAGTCGGTTCTCTAGCCATTGTCTTGGGAGTTTCTACTGGTGCACCAATGCGTTCCTTCTCCTTCTGTGTTCTCATGTGGCGTAGGGACCCCTTGGGGAAACTTGACATAGAGTAGGCCACCTTCAACGTTGGCATTCACCTTGTTTGTGTCAACACCAAAAGGAACAGATAATTGCTTATTGAAACGACGCCATCTGTTCCCAAGGACTCGTCGTTCTCCACTGACACTTATTTGGTCTGAGGTGACTTGAATCTTCAAGTGTTCCCTGGTAAATCCTGTAATGGATGTTGCAGGTAGATGAAAATTTAACTCTTAATCAAATTAAATCAAAATACATAAATCCTCAATTTTTTATTGGGAAAATATATATCTATTTATTCTCATTTTTCTTTGGGGATTAAAAAAATATTATAATACCTCTTCAATTTATATGTTTTATTGAACACCATCTCATTTAGATTAGACATGATGTTTTCAAAATCATATGTGTGATTTTTGTACGGTTTATCCAAGTTAAGAATTCTAATTACTTTATATTTTTTCATCTAATTAAAACTCATAAATAATCTAATTCAATAAATTATAAATTATTAAAAAATAAATTAATACTTATAAAAATTTAAAGTAAGAGAGGTTAATATAGTTTTAAACTTTTTGATGATTTGAATTGTATTAACTAGGTTATTTATGAGTTTTTAAGAGAAAAAATTCATAAAATATAAGTTTCATTGACAATTTTATGTATAAAGATAAGATTTTCGTATAATTTAAAACTATATAGAGTATGAGTGTAATTTTTACACATTTAAGAAAAAAGTGAATGTAATTTACTCTAAATTATATAGTAAATTGGTTTCAAGTTTCAAAGATAGGGTGAAAAGAAAATTTCAAAAACAGCCAAAATTATAAAATTACTTAGAGCTGAAAACGAATTTAATTACCTGGTAGCATAATCCGAAGGGTGGCACTTGTTTCATCTCTAGCCCACTCAAAAATTGGATCAAAATCTTCATAGATACGATCAATTGCTGAAGGTGTCTTTGGATCCATTTGTGCCTTCTTGTTTTGTCGCTCTTTTCCTTTAATTAGGGCTCTCAGGTCGCTATCTCTCTCTTGCAGAATGAAAGGCCTTGTCTGAGTTGCTTTACTTTTATTCTCCTATCAATGGGGGAGAGAGAGAGAGAGAGAGAGAGAGAGAGAGAGAGAGAGAGAGATATATATATATATATATATATATATATATATATATATATATATATATATATATTATGCCTTGGGAATTTTTAATATCAGAAATCAAACATATTTTTTAAATCATGAAAACTTACAAAATAATATATATTTTTCACAATGAAAATCTTTTCGCAAACCAAACGCACTATAAGTCTTCTACCTATCCTCTTTCTAGATCTATTATTATTGTTATGAATTTCTCAACTTTATTTAAAAATTAAGGGTGTGTTTGGTTTGTATAAACGCACTATAATAAGTCTTCTACCTATCCAATTTGCATATGAAAAACTAGTTAACTATAGAAAATAGGACTTAGTAAAATGTAAACCAAGATCTATGGTGCTTGCAAGATAGCGGAGTATATGTTTTACTGCCTTCTAGTGCTCCTCTAGAGGTTGCTGCATAAATTGGCGGACACGATTGACTGAGTAAGCTAGTTCAAGGCGTGTGATGGTAAGATATTGTAGTGCACTTACAATGCTGCCACAGAGAGTGGGATTGTCAAAAAATTTGGTGCCCTTTGCAGTTAACTTAGTATTGGCCACCATAGGAGTGGGTTGGGACTTAGCAATAGTCATTCCAGCTTTGATAAATAAGCACTGATGTACTTCTTCTGAGAGAGTAGGAAGAAACCATCTTTAGTCTGACTAACTTCAATTCCAAGAAAGAAGTTTAAACTGCCAAGGTTTTTTAATGGGAATACAAAGTTTAGTTGCTAGATGAGATCAATAATTGCAAAGACTGAACTCCCAGTGCTGATTATATCATCTACGTAAACATGATTAGCAATGTCAGAGCCCTAGTTTTGATAAAAAGTGAACTATCACATTTTGATGATTTGAACCCAAGAGATAGGAGTGTTTGAGCTAATTTTTTAAATCATGCTCTCGTGGGGCTTGCTTAAGTCCATATAGAGAATTATGTAGTCTATAAACAAGATTTTTTGAACCCTCCTCCAAGCAAGGGGGTTGGATCATATAGAATTTTTCATGGAGCTTTCCATTAAGGAAAGCATCATTGACATTAAGCCGGTGTAACTGCCAACCATAGGTTAATGCCAAGCTTAAAACAATTCTAATAGTGACTGGTTTCACAACATGGCTAAATGTTTTTGTGTAATCAAATCTTGGCCTTTGGTGGAATCCCTTTGCCATGAACCATACTTTGAACTTGTTTACTAATTAACCCTTCAGGATTATGTTTAGCTTGAAATACCCACTTACACCCTATGGCTGTTTTGCTAGGAGGTAATGTCATTAAGGTCCGTGTTTGATTGCGTAGCAAGGCTTTGGAAACTCTTCTTTCATTGCATTATGCTAATGAAGACATTGTAAAGCTTGCTTGATCTAGTGGGTTCTTTTGCTAATAAGAAGGCTCGAGGTTTGAAAACACCAGCTTTGATGCTAGTGGGTTCTTTTGCTAATAAGAAGGCTCGAGATTTGAAAACACCAGCTTTGGATCTAATAAGCATAGGGTAAGTGCCAAGTAGTGAAGACAAATGATTCAAGGGTGTTGTGGATGATGTTGAAGAGGTTGCAGCTAGTGAGTTAGAGAATGTAGCAAGCATGTTTAAGGATGGAGATGAGGTTGCTGTGGGAATGAAAGATGTAGAGGATGATGTAGTTGGATTTAGAGATGAAGATGAGGTTGTTGGTGGAGATGAGGCTGTATTGGGTGATATAGTGGTAATGGAGGAGATTAATGGTATGGAAGAGGAAGAAAAAGTAATAGAATTGATAGGAAAAGATTGAGATAAGGTTTAATGGGAAGGTTTGAAGGGAAAATCAGTTTCATTAAAAAGAACAAGTCTACTGTTATATATACAGCTAGAAGGGTCGATACATTTAAATCCTTTGTGATTGGGAGCAGGACTAAGGAATGTACATTTGATAGATGTGGACAAAATTTGTGATTATGATATGGTCTTAAGAGAGGATAACATGAGCACCCAAAAACTTTGAAGTCAGTGAAATCAGGTATTTTCTAAAAGAGAACTTGATATGGAGAATTGTGAGCCAAAATAGGTGTTGGTGACCTATTTATAGTGTGTATAGCCGTTCTGAAAGCATCATGCCAATATTTGAGTGGCATGGCAGCAGTAGAGAGGAGAGTAACCCCCATTGCAGTCACATATTTGTACTTACATTCTATTTTTTCATTTTGCTGTTAAGTGTGAGGTTAAGTTAATTTATGGATAATGTCGTGTTGTTGGAAGATAGGTGTTAGAGCCTTGAATTCCCTTCCTCCATCTATTTAAACCATCTTTATTTTACTGTCAAATTGCGATTCAACCAGAGATTTGAAATATGGAAAAATTGTAGCAACATCCGATTTTCTTCTTAGGAAATAAATCCAACTAAAACTGTTATAAGCATCAACAAATAGAATATAGTAGTGAAACCCATTATCTACAATGACAAGGGTTTGCCCCCATGCATCAATATATATGAGTTGAAGAGGTTTTGTGTATGTGCTTTTAAAAGCTATAAAAGGTAGTCTATGAGACAACAATGTTCACAAAAGCAATTATCAGTGCTTTTATTTAGAATGGGTAGATTTACACATTTTGAGAATGTGATTTATAATTGGTAGGGAGCAATGCCCAGACCTATTATTCCAAATTGCAAATGAAACATCTTCATTTACTATTATGCTATTTACAGAAACTCTTGGAGCAGACCTAACTGAAACATGATCAAAGGCATATAAATCGTTTGGCTGAATTGTCCCTTGTAGCAAAGTTTGGTTGGTCACCTAGCATTTGACAAAGCAAATGTAAGGATAAAATTAAAAATAAAATTGATTGTCATGAGCGAACTTAGAGACACTCACTAAGTTTTGGATATCTCAGGCACATTCAAGATATTATCTAATGTTAGTGTAGTAGATGAAAAAGATTAATTAAGAGATGAAGAACCAATATGATGAATCAACAGACTTGTGTCATCTCCAACAAACAGTTTGTCATTACCCATATATTTACGCCTATTTTACAAATTTTCTATATAAGGAGTGACATGTGACATGGCACCAGAGAGGATCAGCAAAAATTTCAGAAGAAGCTATTGAAGCTGCAAAAGAAGGTGAACTACTGAAAGCTTTCTGAGCTATATGTGTAGAGTTTCCATAGCTAGATTGGCTAAAGCCTAGACCAATTGGATTGCCAATGTATTGGGAATTGGATGCAGACCCAGGAGTAAAGGAGGGATCATACCTATGATAACACTATCATACCGTGTGACCAATCTTGCTACAAAGTTGACACTGCAGTTTGTTTGATTGTCTACTGTATCTACTCCTTCCTCTGGGTTGAAATTGACCTCTAATACTATTGTTCCTTCCATGGTTGTTTTTACCATAATCTCCTCTTCCACGATTACCTGAGGCTTGTTGATTTTGACTTCCTCTAATGGTTAAACATGCTTGATTTATGGCTGAATTTACTTAAGAAATCACAGAGTCAACTTCTTTCTTGGCTTTGCCTATGCGCTCTTCTTGAGCCATTATAAGAGCTTCAATTTCATTCACCGTGTATAGATTAGTTCTAGACATAATGGCTACAATGAAGCCATCAAATTCTGGACCTAAACCTTCTAGAATTGTTTCTACCTTTTCACATTCACATAAAGGATCATTTGCAGCATCTAACGAATCAAAAAATTTCTTTACTTTTAGCATAAACTCATTGATTGGCATTGTACCTTTTATGATAGATTGAAGTTGAAGGCGAAGTTTCCTGATTCTTGCTCGGGTTTTGAAAGAAAAGAAGACCTCGAGCTTTTTCCAAATTTGGTAAGACGTCTTGCTACCTACCAAATGTGTAAGGATTGGTTATTTCATTGATGACAAAAGCCATAAAATGAGCAATTTGTCCTGATGTTTCCATTCAAAAAATTCAGGATTCATCTTGTTTGCTGCTGCATCTTCATTTGATCTATATTGTTGAGATTCATCTCCTTCATTCTCAAGAAACTTCTCAAGATTATGACCAAAAGTGGCCACAAGAACTTGTTTCTTCCATAGTAAAATTTTTTGCTAATCTAATTTAACTAGGATTGAATGGTTGAATATATGTTATGAGTTCTCGTTTCTGCATTGTAGCAGACATGGATGTAGATTTCCCTGGCTCTGATATAGGGACGGCCCAAGGGAGAAGCTAGTAAAGTTAGGGTTTTAGGTCTCAAAAAACAAAATACTACCCATTTTAATACTTTTTTAAAAAAAATTAAGAGTTAGTTATACAAAAGGCTGAGTCAACAGCTGCACAAAAGACTCTTTGTTTCAAAGTAGATTTGAACAATTTAAAATATATCAAGATATTTTTTGTTTTCTATTTAGCATTGAGAAATTAAGCTCTTTGGATAATGAAAATTTAAAAGATAATTGTCTTAACCTTGAATATTCATTAAAACATAATGATAACTTTAATATTGATGGATTAGATTTATTTACATAACTAAAAATTTTATAAAAAATTATACAAGTGAAAAATTATACACAATTGACATACTTAATTATATAATAAGGCTTGATTCTTTTCTAAATGCTTATATCGTTTATAGAATAATGTTAACGATTCTCGTAATTTTTACTTCGGTAGAAAGAAAATTTTTAAAACTAAAATTAATAAAATATTATCTAAAATCGACAATGTCTCGATAAAGATTAAGTGGGCTAACTTTATAATCAATTGAAAAAGAATTGTTAAATGAAATTGATTACAATAATTTAATAAATGATTTTACATCCCAAAAAACATGAAAGATAAAATTAAATGAAAATATAATAATTTTAATAAAATTTTATTATTTGCTTTAAAAAGGACATACTTAATTATATAATAAGACTTTATTCTTTACCAAATACGTATATCACTTATAGAATAATGTTAACGATTCTCGTAACTGTTACTTTGGTAGAAAGAAGTTTTTTAAAATTAAAATTAATAAAATATTATTTAAGATCGACATTGTCTAAATAAAGATTAAATGAACTAACTTTATTATCAATTGAAAAAAAATTATTAAATAAAATCGGTTACAATAATTTAACAAATGATTTTGCATTGTAAAAAGTATAAAAAATAAATTTTAAATAAAAATATAATAATTTTAATAAAATTTTATTTTATTTTTCTTTAAAAAAATCTCACTTTAAAATTCGCTTTAAGTCTCTATAAGTGTTGGACCGGCCCTGCTCTGATACCACGAAGACATTTAGAGAAAAGAGAAAAGTGGCTAGAATATGAAAGTGGTTTATGAAGAAATGAAAAATTGTTTCTCATCACCATTTGAGGTTCATTACAATGGTTATATAGATACAACTGTTGATAACAGAACACATACCTCAACCAATGGTGAATTGACACGTTTGTACAAGTTTAACTAAATTAACTATATTCTAAACCACAATATACTCTGGTTATCTATCAAGTTAACCTGCTCATCTCGTTTACCCAATTTTTTATTTTTTATTGGCTGACTTGTCTAAACTCGTTTTAGCTTCCAAGATAAATGGGTCACCTCATTTAGGCCTATTTTCAAATAAGTTTATTTTTATAAATCTAAGCCTGTCCATTATACGATTTAAATGAGTTGGTCCGTAAGTTTTAACCTGTTATGACAGTACTATTTTTGAAAGTCAATAATAGGCAATTAGAAAAAAAAATGAAGAGCATTAATCACACTTTTGGCATCACGTTTATTTCAAGAGTAAATTTCTGTCTTGAAAAATGCACATTTTATTTTATAATAATTATTAAAAAATTTATATCGTTAAATTAAAATGTAAATAAAATTTTACTGATCCATTGAATTGCAATTTATTAGATTAAAAAATTGTCATTATCATGTTGCGATAAAACTTTCACGTCTATCCATTTGTGTTATTAGATTCAACAATTTTCAAAACATATGATTTTTAAATCAAAGAAGAGAAAAATTACAAAAACTTGAATTAAAGACAAATTATGTCGTAATAGAATATCAATTTAGCTACGAAATTAGTTTTATATTAAAAAATATAAAAATGTTGGTATAAACAAACGAAAAAAACCAATTGTGTCACACCACTTCCGCATGCATGCAACCTTGCATGGTACATTTGCGAGACGGGGTTGACAAAGTGATTTTTTTTTTTTTTTTTTTTTTTGCAAAACGACAGCATGCAACCTTGCATAGCCCAGCAATTTTTTAAAAAAAATCATCTACATTTTATTTTATATTTATATTTATATTTTTTTTGTAAGAACATTTTATTTAAATATTAAATTAATAATGTGATTCATAAATATGTACGCTCACTTAAATTTATTTTTAAAATTTTTTATTACACAAATTAATTCATAAAAATATCTAACTGGAGATAATTTTTCATTTTTCTAATGATCATTGTTCCCTCTCTTTTATTATATTTTTAATAACTTTAAATACTTAATATTTTGTGAAAATATTTTTCACATATTATAATTAATTAAATATCTTCACATAAATGGCTTTGACCTACTTTCGTCTATTTAGTCCGATAATTTATTTTCTATTTATTAATTACAACTTATTTTTTTATTCTTCATTTTAAATAAGTCAATAATTATCACTTCACTTTTTCACTAACCTCCATATAATAATCACTCTAAAAATAATAATTAGTTTTTAATATTAGTTATTCTGATAATTTTATTTGTCACCTAATTAGTTAGTATGCATTTTTTTAATGAATATAAATATTAGTATTCTTTTCCTGATAAATATAAATAAAATAGCATTTTATAGTCTTTTTTTATATAAATTTTTGGAATTAATGATATTCTTAAATGGGACGTACATTTAAAGAGAAAAAACCATAGAATGGAGCTAGCTGGAAAATAATTGCAAAGAATCTCAAATAATAAAACACTTTGTTATGGCATAAGTGTTAAAAAAATTTAAGTTAATTGATTGATGAGTGTTTGCAGTGTCAAAGGTTCGAGTCCATGAAAAACACTTGCACGAGGGACTGTCTAAATATTCAGAGATACTCTAGCCAAAAATTAAAAAACAAAAACACTTTTATTCTTATTATTCTTTTATTGATTTATTCAATTTAGGTACAGGTGCGAGAACATGTTCTTATGTTTGCATGTACAAGTGCATGAGGAAGTGAAATTAAGATTCGTGGAACTTCTGTCGTCCAGGAGATGATAATGACCTGAATGCATCCTTCGCATACAGCCCGAGAACCACAACGAGCAAGATGATCACAATCAAGTTCATAAATTTATTCGCCTTCTTAAGCCTGCCTTGCTGGGCTTCCTTCTTATGAGCCTCATCATGATGATCATCAGTGGTTGGCCTTAAACTCAGAGTAAAATCTAAAATCCTTGTTTTTGTTCTTGTGACCATTCTGCTGGCTCCTTGCTTTTCCTCAACTTCAGATGTTTTGGCTTCTTTCGCTTTAGCTGTCTCAACCACCCCATCAGTCCTCACCTTCTTCTGGGCTACTTTTTCAGCATCTGCTTCTCTTTTTCCCTCTTCCTTCTTAGAACTTGGTTCCTTCTCCTTCTGTGAAATCTCTTTCTCCTCACTTGGCTTTGAATCAGTAACCTCTTGAGCCACCTTTTGCTGATCAACCCTTTCATTTTTTGCTGCCTCAGGCACTGGAACTTCTGCTTGCTTTGTTGTTTCCTGAGACTTCGTCATCTTTTGGGAATCTTCTTCTTCTGGTGGTGTCTTCGTTGTTTCCTTCTCCTTCTGTGGGGTCTCTTCTTCTACTTTGTCCTCTTTTGGCTTTGGAGAAACCTCTTGAACAGCCTTCTGCTGATCAAACCTTTGAGCCCCTTCCTCATCCCGCACTGGCGGTTGCTTCTGCAGCACGGGATCTTCTGGTGGCTTCGTTGTTTCCTGTGGCTCAGTCTTTGCCTCAGCACTTTCTGATGGTGGCTTTGTTGGATCCTTCTCCTTCTGTGGTGCCTCTTCAGAAACATGTCTAGTTTCTTGCTGCGGAGTCGGTGCTCTAGCCATTGTTGGCTTTTGAGTTTCTTCTGTTGGCTTTGTTGGTTCCTTCTGTTCCTGTGGTTTCTCTTCAGGAACTGCTCCAATAGTCTTTTGCTGCTGGTAAGCCTTCTGAGTTGGTGCTCTAGCCATTGGCCTGGGAGTTTCTACTGGTTCACTAATGGGTTCCTTCTCCTTCTGTGGGGGTGTCTCTTCTGATGGTGGCTTTGTTGTTTCCACCTGTGGCTTAGGGGCCACTCTGGGAAACTTGACATAGAGCAGGCCACCTTCAACCTTGGCATTCACCTTGTTTGTGTCAACACCAAAAGGAACAGATAATTGCTTATTGAAACGACGCCATTTGTTCCCAGGGACTCGTCGTTCTCCATTGACGCTTACTTGGTCTGAGGTGACTTGAATCTTCAATTGTTCCCTGGTAAATCCTGTAATGGATGTTGCAGGTAACGCTTGATCAAAATTAAATCAAAATAAATCATATTTCCCCAATTTATATTAATTTATAGAAAAAAAAATTGTATTTGTTCATTCTTATTTATATCTCAATTACAATTCATAATTAAAAAACATTGTAATGTTTATTTAATTTAAATGTTTCATTGAATATCATTTTATTTAAATTAAATATTAAGTATGATATTTTTGAATGTAATTTATTCTAAATTATATAGTAAATTGGTTTCAAAGACAGGGCAAAAAAGAAATTTTCAAAAACAGCCGAAATTATAAAATGACTTGGAGCCGAAAACGAATTTACCTGGAAGCATAATCCGAAGGGTGTCACTTGTTTCATCTCTAGCCCATTCAAAAATTGGATCAAAATCTTCATAGATACGATCAGTTGCTGAAGGTGTCTTTGGATCCATTTGTGCCCTTTTGTTTCGTCGCTCTTTTGCTTTAATTAGGGATCTTAGGTCGCTATCTCTTTCTCTTGCAGAATGAAAGGCCTTACCAGGGTTGCTTTGCTTGTATTCTCGTATCGATGGGAGATTTATATATATATTGTGGTAATGAAATACATCAAATTCAAGTTTCACTTTTTCTTCTTTTAGTTTTATTACTTTCTTTCCGTGTAATCATGGCTTCTAGCTCTGTTAGGAATTTAAAGGCTGTCTCATGCAAGAAAAATATTATACCTTGGAAATTTTTAATTTCATAAATCAAACATTTTTTTAAATAATAAAAACTTACAAATGAAAATATATTTTGAAAAATAAATAAATAAAAATTAAAAATATTTTTACAAACCAAACCCACTATAATAAGTTTTCTTAATATCCTCTTTCTAGATCTATTATTATTTTTATGAATTTCTCAACCTTATTTAAAAACTAAATCTGTCTTCTACGTATCCTCTTTTTAGATCTATTATTATTTATATGAATTTCTCAACCTTATTTAAAAAATAAAATCTTCAATCAATTTTATTTTTTTAACCAAATCTATAAGCATCGTTGAGGATTTGAGAAAATAAGCCATAAAACTTCAAGACATTTTATCGAAGAGCCAAAAATTCTTATTCAAAAGAGGAAAGAGACTTTTAACATAAATTTATATATGTTCATGTATACCGTTGGCTAAATGCTCCGGCCTGGGAACTTACTGACAAGCGGGTCATAAATGGCCCTTTTTGTCATTTCAAAATACTTTTAAATTAAATATACAAGATTTTTATTAAAAAAATATAAATAAAATAATATATAAGTGTATTAATTAAGTAATCACATAATAACATAATGCATTATGATAATATATATAATAATAAAAATTTGGATTCTTTTTTTACAGATCAAATGTGATTTTATTTAATAAATATCTATATGAGCCTAAAATTTATAGAAGCCTTGACAAGGTAAAAATATATATAAATTAAATCTGCACTTCTGAAAGTAGATAAAAATATTAAATCAAGAGGCAACACACATTCTAATTTTACTAACTAAATATTACCAAAAAAAAAATACAACAATCTTAATCAAGTAATCTGCTAGATATCCCATAAGAAGAAAAAAAATTGAGAAGAAGCAACACACCTCTTAATCTTTTTAAAAAATTAAGACCTCTCTACACTATCACTTCAAGAAAAAATGCATATAACTACAATTTTCTAGTGATTTTAGCGACGGTTTTAATTGTCACTAAAACTCTTAACAATGGTTCATAAAACTGTCATCTAACCAAAGGTATTACAATAGTTTTAGCCAACCATGGGAATGACATTGTTAGATCTAGTCATAACGACGGTTATTTGACAGTTGTTATGACATGAAATCACCGTCATTAATTATTGTATGACACAACAATGATTCCAAAACCCTAAAAGTATTTTGAGGCTGGTGTCCACTAAGACGCTCACTGAGGACTTGAAAAAAAATTACGTTCTGTAAGTATTTTGAGATTAAATAAAATTATATCAACAATTTTTTAGATAATTCAATTATTATATCATGTAAAATTACCTTAGGACGTGGACTGTGGGGGAGTACAATCTCAAATGGCACATAACCCTGAAAGTTCTGAAGCAGAAAAGCCATAGCTGCCTCCATTTGTCATTGTCATGCTGCTAAATCAGCTTCATGTGCCGCTCGCTTGGCCTCTCGTCATTGCTGCTCGACGTCCCGCTCTTCTATGGCCGCTTTAAGGCATGCCACCTTAAACTGCAACTCCCCATAAGAGGACCTAGAGTGTGAGTTCAACTCAGCTGAGTCACGACCAAAAATTTGGCTTAAGCAAACATCCAACCTAAGTCCTTGAACGCGACCTGAGTGCTCCTTAGTTCTCAGAGCTCTCACGACTAAAAACTTGGCTTAAGTTGAGATCTCTTAGGAAAATCTGTCCTCCTACTAGATCAAAACAATTTTTCCTACAAAATTGAAGAACGAATAATAAATCATGTTAAAAATTAATAGAAATCCAAATAAAATCATAACACCAACACTTTAGTTTAATTAAATATAAATACTTACATCGAGTTTCGTCGTTAATGTATGATCTGTCAATCCTTTTTGAGTTGTCATCCATACATCGCCTCAGGTCATCAGACCTCCAACCTCAGCCTCCTAAAAATTTAAACAATTAATTAAGTGTTTATTATATAATTCAGTGTATTATTAAAATTCAGACATAATGTTGAGAAATGGAAACTTATCATCTCAGCTTTTTTACATACAAGGCTCTTCGATCTAGTGGTATACAACATTGTTTAGCATCTTCTATTTTGTCTATTCTTGGCAGTCACATCCTAGTCAATAGCATAAATAGATTAGTTAGTCACATTGTGTAAAATTTACAATGTATGAACTAGGGGTGTGCAGCGGTCGGGTTCGGGCGGGTTGGGCCCGAAAATTCACCCTCCCGACCACCCGACAGGGCTGAAAAATTCAGCCCAAACCCGACCGAAGCTTGCTATGAACCGAGGGGTGTCAGGTTCATGCGGGCCATTAGTTTTTCAGGCCCGAACCGAAGTCATCGGGTTCATACGGGTCATACGGGTTAATACGGGTTCATGCGGGTCACATAAATACTCAATCCCACGGCAATATAGAGCTTCAAAGTCATGCACTGTTAAGCAACCTGATTTTGTCACAGATACCAAGTATATTCCCTAGAATACAGATGAAAAATAGTATGAAGCAACAATAAGAAAATAAAAAACATAATGACCATCAACAACTAAATGGAATTAATTGAGTTTTTTCTTGAAGTAAACAAAAAAAGATACATAAAAAGCAATGATGTGGTTAGACATGCAAGAAATATAATTCAAATTATGTAAAAATCGTGATATACAAACCACAATGAACTGAATGTGCCAAGATCCTTAACATTTGAATATAGAATCATAGCCTTTGATCAGCCAATCAAAATTTTCACATTTGCTATTGGTGAAACCTAGTTACATCATGCTTTCTAAATCCTAAAAAAGAAAAAAACCCACATCTTTCATGAAAGAATGGCTAACTTCGAAGTGGAGTTAGTGCACAACTAGCTGGACAATTACTTAGACTTACTGCTTGAAATTTGCAATATTAGTTCAGTGCTAGCTCAATCAAAACTTCACTTATCTTTCTTACTTATCATTATCGCAGTGATATCTAATTGCCAATATATTTACCTTCTTGTCAAAGTCTACTCTCGCATATGGACTTCATGAAACAGAAAGAAGGGGAGATACTGACTTTCTGAGCGGTGCTTGATCAATATTTGCTTCAATAGCAAGTCGATTCATCTGAACAGCAAGCCAAGGCATTAACTAAATTAGAATCACAGCATTATAAAAAAAAAGCATGTGCTCAAATGTGTAGACTATTAAGGCAAATTCACGACTCAACAATGCATACATGAGACTGGCAAGGAACTCCATCCACATGATAAAAATTGGGGAAGACTCCAACCTCTACAAAATTAAGCAGCACCAGGATTAAACTTTGACAGCTAGCAAGTCAAAGAAAACAAAAAAATAAAAAGATGAATTTAACCATAAAATTAGATTAACTTGCTGAGACCTTAATCAAAACTGGACGCACCTCAGAATAGGAACGAATTAACAAGTCAAACACCTCATGTCGATAATTAGGCTCAAATCTTCTATTAAGTTCTACCACCATCTGCAGGAAGAGGAATGGGTTTATATTTCATAGAACCAACATAAGTTATGGGCGGACAAAACAACACAATATAAATATCCCTATTCCCCAGCAGTCATCATATTGACTGGTATAATGGTATTTAGTTATTAACCATGTAAAGTACAAAGATAATGCTGATATGTAATCTGGATAAGTAATCTAATGACTTCAAAATATACAGAGAAAAGCACAAAGGTAATGCCAATATTTTGTTTTGTGGAATTGTATATCCACGGAATTAACATGATATATTGCAAGAATACGAAGGCATACTATATATATATATGAATCAATTAAACTTATTACCTCTTCTGGTGCAAATATCACCAAGTTTGTTGTGCGAAATAGATTTGTTGTCCTACTTCCCATAGGTATAAGTATAACACTTGGAGGCTATTCCTGAAAATGAAAATAAATCTTCATTTTGCACAAGAAATAAATATCAAACTACATAAATAATCTCTAAATAAATAGTTTGAGACATTAATCCTCAGGTTTTGAAAAGTTAACACTACTCAACAACTAGCTCAGCTGGAAAAGTTAACACTACTCAACATCACTCAACAACTAGCTCAGCTGAAAAGTTAACACTACTCACCAATTAACTGGGTTACAGTCCATTTAAACTAACCTATATCCCTTAGAAAGCAGCAGCTGTTCTTGAGCATGAGATGAAGAATCTGAAGAGTAAAATTCCAGAGAAGATAGCAAAGTATCTATACTTAGTATCAGAGTTCAACAGCAATGCAAATTAACTAGCAAATTCCAAAATCAGCAAATTCCAGAAATGCAAATTCCAAATTTCAGAAGACCAGTATCAAGAGTACAGTACAAAAAGCAAGTTAACCAACAATCTAGCATATCTAGAAATCATATGAAATCATAATCACTTCCTAAACATAATTAACAAATAGAAATACATGGTGCAAAATCCAAAACTATAAAAAAAAACCAGCAATTTAGCACACCTATGTATCCAAAAATATTAACCATAAATAACATAAATTGTAAAAACAAAAAAACACAAATATCAAATCCAATAACTCATCAAATTAATAAGCAAATATACAAAGCAATAGCTTTAAAGATATTTCCAAAAGTACAAAACAACACAATTGTCCATCTGCTATTTGGAAGATGCTTCTACAAGTTCTACAAAATAAATAAATATTGAGTTATCTGGATATCATAATTCATAAATTAACAAATTAGAATATATAAAACAAATACTCAATAATTTACCTGTCTCAATCTTCTCACACTGTTGCAATTGTTCAACAAAATCAAGGCTATCATATTGCAATACACTTGGTTTCAACCAGTTTTGTAGACAGATTAATGCTTCGACCACTTTTGGAGAAAGAGACGATCTAAATGTATCTAGTACACGTCCCCCAGTACTGAATGCAAACTCAGAAGCTACTATTGACATAGGAATGGCCAACACATCTCGAGCAATAATAGAAAGAATACGAAACCTAGACACATTTGACTTCCACCAATCTAAAACATCAAAAGAATCATCTGCATCCACACAAGCTTCAGCTAAATATCTTTCTAATTCATTCTTTACTTCAATTGAATCTTTAACCCTCAAATGAAATTTAAAAACTTCCTCTCTAGCTTTTTGAGCCGGTGTTTTCTTTGCAACATCTTGGTCCATTGCCATAACTATTGAAGAGTGGCTTTCCTCATTTAAAGTATTGTTAGGCCCATACACTTGACGATAACAATCATACAACTTTTGTAAATCAGCCTTGATTTTGCAAGTCATATTATAAGATATAGTTGAACCATGAATATCATCAAATGACCATTTTAAATAAGCAAGTTTGTATCTAGGGTCAAGCACATTGGCAATGAACAATAAAGGGTTCATATTTTCCACTTGTCCCCAATACTTATCAAATTTTCTCTTCATTTCTAATGTCATACCATTCAACAAAGGATTATCACTTGAACTCCACTTCAATAACTCACTTTGTACTAAAGCAAGTTGAGGAAAAGCCACATTTGAGATAACATATAAGCGCTCCCAGACAACTCCAAAGTGACATCATAAAAAAATTTCAGAAATTGAATAAAAGATCTAGAATTATTCCAATCATCAGAAGAAGGAAGACCAATTGTCTTCTCATCAAAATAATTAATATAAGCAAGTTCATCCTCTTCTAGTCTTTCAAATGCCTTTTGAAATTTCTCAGCGGCCTCTAACATCAAATAGGTTGAGTTCCATCTAGTTGGAACATCTAGGCATACAAGACTTTGAGATGCAATCTTTGATTGTTCAACACAACATTTAAATTTTGCTAGTCTAGAGGGAGAAGATCTAACATATCTCACAGCATTACGAATAGATGCAACAGATGAATGCATCTCCTTCAATCCCTCATTAACAACTAAATTGAAGATATGAGCACAACATCTAATATGCATAAAATCACCCTCTAAAATCAAACCATCTATTGCCTTCATTCTTTTCTTTAAATATGTTATTGCCACATCATTTGAACTAGCATTATCCACAGTTACAGTAAATACATTTTCAATCCCCCAGTCATTCAAGCAATTTTCTATATGCTTTCCAATTGTCTCCCCTTTATGATTAGGAATAAGGCAGAAGTTAATAATTCTCTTTTGAAGTTTCCAATCATTATCAATAAAATGTGCAGTGAGTGCCATATAACTCAAATTTTGGACTGAAGTCCAACAATCAGTAGTGAGACATATCCTAGCACAATTTGACTGTAGGAAACTTTTAAGCTTCTGTTTCTCATCTAAATACAGTTGAAAACAATCTCTAGCTACTGTAAAATGAGAGGGAATATGAAATTGTGGCTGCAACTTGCTACAGAAATATTTAAATCCATATCCTTCAACTGATTTAAATGGTTGCTCATCTGTAGCAATAAGAACAGCTAAAGCTTTTCAACATTCCTCAAAATTATAGACTTGTGATGCTCTTATCATATTATTCCCCACACCATCTCTTTTGGGCTCAAAACTAATCAATTATTGTTTAGGATCATTGAAAGCATGTGGATATTTAAGACATTTAGAGAGGTGACTGACTAAATTAGAGGTGTCATGTGTCTTAGGATTACACAAATACCTCTTTTCACAATGATTGCATTGAGCCGTAGGTTCTGAAGCATCTACTATTTTGGTAAAGTGCTCCCATGCTGCTGACGACTTCCGAGATCCACTTGCAGGAAGCTTCCTTTTTTGGCGCTTAAGGGGAGTGACATTAGAATCTTCAGTGCCAGCTGAAGATCCTATTTTTTCTTTGCCTTTTGGGCCAATTGTAGCTGAGGGTGATTTTCCTGTAGATGCAATTGTTTCTTTCTCTTTTGAAGAGTCCATTCTAGCTATCAATAATGAGTGATAAAGTCACGATTAACAAGGATCAGATAAACAAGTGAAGCCATTAATTTTAAAGGAGCAGAACGGTTCATGGAAATATGCAAGATATCATTACAGACTAACACATCATCTCATCATCTCATGACAGAATAGAAGTGAAGTTACCAGAAATCTTTTCCTTGTCTTCTTCGGGTTCACTCTGAAGAACTTTCTTAATGGACAACTAGATGATGTATTCCACCAGGTTCAGTACACTACCAGAGAAGGTTATTTAAGTCTAATTACAAATAGATTACCCATACATTAAACAAAACACAAAAATAACTGAATAAACACCAGAATACCAGATGAATAAACAAAAAAACAATCCTAATGCAATGATGGAATGAAAAGGGAGGGGAAGTGAACCACAAAGCACTAGTTTGCAAAAGATGAACAAAATACACAGCATTTCAAGGGCAGGCACAACCACGGTCCACGATTAGAGATTTAAGGTTTTGAAGGAGCAAAATTAAAGTAAGGAACTTATCGTGTGAGTCCATGTAGCCGTGAGTTCGTGACGGTGAAGGGCTGGAGGCTTCAATGGCGGCTCAGTGGCTGGGGTTTTGTGATGGGTGAGGATGTGATGTAGGTGCCAAGAGGAAGAAAAGGGTGGGGAGTGCAGGCAAGCAAAGAGGGAATGACCGAATGATGGATTGCGTCTTCTCTCTCTCGGGCTTGGGTGATGCGATGGGGTGAGGAAGAAAAGAAAAGGAGAGCAAAACGATGGCGTATGGATTAAGAGGCAGAGAAATTCGGTCGGGTCGGGTTAATTATCCTGAACTTCACCTCAAAGCGATAGTCAATAAAAGTCACCCACTGATCACATGGGATGCCAGCTGATACGTCATTTTTGCAATTCTTCCCTGGTCTTAGTCCCATCATTTTTCAGCCTAAATATATTGTAACATGCGACTCTCCATTTTTCCCCAAGTGACTGCAATACTAGCTTCTGTGGAGGCCAGACAGAGTAAATTTTGCCTACAGACGAAAGAAGAAATGTAAGTGAAAACATATAAAAAGCAAGCCTGTGTAATTAATGAAAATTAAGTGTTTGTACCTGTACGATATTTATGAAGGCATTTGTCTTGTAATCTTCTAGAACAAATCTCAAGTCTTTATAGAAGATCAAGAAGAAGCAGAAGTTATCTCTTATAGTGCCAAAAAAACACCTAGTAGACCATTGTTGTATTTGATGGGCTGTTAGGTGTCATTGAACTAGACAATGCCCTTATGCCCATAGGGTAGTGCCCAGACATCGTGGACCATCAATTGGGAAGGCGTCACCTGCTCGATCCTGTTTGGTATAGATAAAATTAGAAGTTTAAGTCAATAAGAGGAAGTGATTATAAATAAAAGAGTTTTATGATACTTACCGGGAAGTTATTATAAATAAAAGAGTTTTATGATACTTACTGGTGACGTCAACTGTCTAACTCCTCTGTCGTCTATGCTCCTGCTAAGCAAGCTATCCTGTTCCTCCATGTCAGCGAATAAATCGTCAATGTCAATATCAAAGTCATCCTCTAGTGCCTGAACATCAAAATGTAAGAGTGTGGATGGAACAGCCTCGGACTCTGGTACAAGCATCGAAAGGGGGCAATGTGGATGGGACAGTCTCGGACTCTACAATGTTGACTTGACTAGGCTACCCGCCCTACTGATCACTAGGCAGGGCATAGGAGTACTTAAACAGGATACAGCTGCCCTACCTGTGAACAATGATCTAACCATCCTCATCCTCAAAATTCTTGTAAGAAAAAGAAAATAACCAGATAAATTCCCACAACAAACTATAACAAGTAGATAGCTCATAACTAAAAATAATATTATCTATAATAACATGTAACAAGCATAAATTAATGGTAAGCAAATCAAAATATATTTATAAAAATAAATAAAAATGAATACTGTGGCAAGGACAAATTCACTTCCCCTTCTGAAAATAATCTTTCCAAATTTTGAGCATAAACGATCACTCTCGTATAAAAGATTATCATCGTCCTCACCTATTTTATACAAGTCATGGGGTTTCAAATGCACAACCATACTCTATTTGTTATTAGACTCATCTTGTACATAGTACATCTGATGAGTCTCAGATACTTGGATGTATGGCTCGTAATTGTCATTTTTATCGGTATGAATCAATTATGAGAAATAAACAGAGGTCACATCGAATTTATTCGTGGTAATGCCTCCCGAATTAGTTGGATTGGTCCACATACACTTAAATAAAATAACTGTAAAGCGTCCATAGTAATTCAATTCAATAATGTTTAATAATTTTTCATAATATGGAACACTACCGAATTGCATGTTATTGTCACTACTACTTGCATAACTCCTTGTCCTGAAAGTACTATAAATTCTACTATTCTGAGTTGTCAATCATTGGTCTTGCTCTAAAGTCCAGAATTTGATTCCATTTACATTGTATGCACTGTATCGGCGTACTCTATTTAGTGATCCAAGTGCGAGGAATCTTAAATCAATAGACTGAGATCCATCATTTTTAAGCATCATTTTTAAGCTGAAAAAGAAAAACAATGATGTCAATTGTGCTCATTTAAATGGCTAATGCCCACTAATTAACCATAATTTGTATAGTTACACGACAAGAAAACCATGGAACAAATTCTTTATGGACTTTTTTTATCTATCTTGGACGATGATCGTGTTCAACTTCTTAAGTTATGCCTTACATAGTCTCTAAAATTCCCTATAAAGAAAATAGTTCACACAAACTTAACGTGACGCATTGACCTAGGAAATTTTAGTGTAGTCAACATACTTAGTTTACTCACTGTAGGTAAGGATCAACTTCTTTGCAGTTTGTTAGCACATGGTGATGGGCTTGCAATTTCTGCTACGGGGAACAAGAGTGAAATATTCAAATCCACCAACTGATCTTCTTATCTGCAGGAACAAAGTATCCTTATCAGATATCCTAACATCAGGTCGATCATCTACACGAATAGGGAGATTGAAGATTGTCTATACATCATCTAAGTACCTTGAACAGAAAATTAAAATTTCTCCTGCAACATACGACTTGACTATTGAGCCTTCCAACCTTACTTTATTCTACACGAAAGACTTCAGCTTACCCAAGTATCTGTAAAGAATACATGAATTCAATAGAAATTAAGAAACAGATAAAAGGAAATAAAGCATATCTGGGTGGTTTTTGATTTTTTACCTTTCAATAGGATATATTCATCTATATTGGACTGGTCCACCTAACTTAACTTCTTAGACCAAGCGAATTGTTAAGTACACCATGATTGTAAAGAAGGAAGGCAGAAATAACATCTCTAGATGGTACAACATCATCACAATATGATTCTAAAGTTCATCAAGTTTATTCACATTTAAAATTCTACTACAAACTTTGTCAGAAGAATGAACATAACTCAATCAAAATTTTAGACACCTGTTCAGGAAGGACAAAAGAACTATGTTTCATACACATCTAAGGAGGGAGGTTGTAAGGCATTAGTACAACTGACTATATGTTGTAACTTGTACTTAAGTTGCCAAATAGAGTGAAACCATCAGTGGCAAACCCCAAACGCATATTTTGAGGTTTTGATGCAAATTGATGATTCAAAATATCAAATCTATTCTATGCCTCGGATTCCCTCGAATGCTTCATTATGCCGTCACCATTCTTGGCCGTAGAATGCCATCTCATATATTTAACAGTCTTAGAAGACATGTATAATCTTTGCAATCATGGCTTAAGTAAAAAATATCTCAAAATTTTATTATCACTTTCTTCTACTTCTCACCTCAATTTTTTAGTTTCCACTTAGGTACATTGCATTTAATACAAGCATCTCTATTTTTATTCTCTTCCTAGTATAACATGCAATCATTTCGACATGTATGGATTTTTTTTTTTGAAATTCAGCCCCAACTTATTAATAATTTTCTTAGCATCGTAAAATGAAGGTGGTATCTTTGCATCTGAGAAGACATCAATTAATAATTCTAATATCATCAACACAGCCTTGTCGCTTATTCCGCACAAACACTTAAATGTGAGATAAATTCACCAAAAAATATAATTTGTAGTATTTCTCGCACTTTCTGTATTATTGTTGTTCATTATCTTTAAGTAACTCATATCACATTCATTTACCCTTTCACCTGACGGTGGAATTGGAATTTTCACAGAATCAGTACTTTCATTTTTGTAATGAATCCCGAATATATCACAGACTATGTCCTACACAAAGTCATCTTGACTAATGGATTCTGCGATACCATGTGGTATATTATATGATGTCCTGCACTAGGATCTTCTACTGATATTTTTCCATGCATACTCTAGAAATCGTATCCTTGTAGGAAATGTTTAACGATCATATTATTCTTTAAACATAGTCAACTTCTGTAGCTTGCCATTTTTTTAATCTACACATAAGGTTTAGGCATATTATTTTACCTTCAACACTCGAGTTAGCAGTTGCAAAATACAAAATTCAAAAAAATCCTCTAGACCATCCAAATATTTAGTGGTATATTGGGGTTTATGGATCCAAGACTTATCCATGTCTGAAGCCATTATAAAGTTAAATAATTAAATATTACGTCTATCAATTAATGCGTTAATGAACTAACTAATTCATTTTCTAACTGTTCTCCAAAAATTAACTATATATTTTTTATAATTTACAATTCACTAACACAATCTTTCTACTGATAATCTAACCTCTTAAAAATTTTTAATAAATAATTAGGACTATTTAATTTGTATAATTATGCTTAATTAATTACGTTTAATTTAATCTAAGTACATATAAGTCAATTTTAATATTTTTTTTTCAATTTAACAAGTTATGATACATGTATAAAATTATTCAGCTTTATGCATATCACATCTTATCATATCATTTTTTCCACTTTGCTTTCTCTAATAATATTTTATGTACATTAATTTATTACAATTACAAATATATTTATTATTTTCTCTTTTTCTGAATTTATTTTAACAATATGAAAACAATACTAAATAACTCTTGTCTCAAATTGTTTTAACTATTTGTTTCCGCTAATAATTGTGTGTTCTTAATTATTTTTCTATTTTAAATTTTTTAACAATTTCAAATAATGACTATTTATGTAACTAAAACTCCGCAATTAATTTATTATGTTTCATATATTAATTATTAATGTTAATTTTTTAATTTATTAATATTTCTTCTAAATAAATATAACCTGTATAAGAACTACTCTAAATAATTGCCCCTATATAAACTCTTACCTCTAAATTAGGTATTCCTCATTTTCTTTTACTAATAATTATATATTCCCATTCGTTGATAAATTATTTTATTATGACAAGATCTTCACATTAAATATTTCTTACTCCTAATTTTACTATATAAATGTAATATATTCAACACATATAATATAATTAAACAATTTGACAAAATTATTAAGCACACATATACATTGCAAAATAAGATAATCAAAAATTACTTTTAGAGCAATACATTATACCGCAAAAAATATAATTTTAAAACTAAATATGCAACACCTACAATATACATCATCAACCATTTTTAGATAAATATTCTCATACACTAATAAAAACATGTACTATATGAAAAATATTAATTGAAAAAAATAATTATATTAGAACTCATACCTTTAACAGAGTAAAGAGTTACAAACTGCAAATATGAATGGACGAATGAAATTTTTTTGCAAAGAGGAAGGAAGAATTGTTTGAGCGCGTGGTGAAAATGAAAGGAGTGGAGGGATTTATAGGAGCATCATGGTTTAACGATGGTCATAAAAATCATCGTTAAATCAAGTTTTACCGACAGTTAAAGACAAAACCATCATTAAACCGAATTTTAACAACGAATTTCATGTAAACCGTCGTCAAAATGGTGCGTTTTCTTATGACGATTACATAAAACCATCACTAAATCCGTTGTTTCATTTCTCCACTCCCGATGAACTGTAACATTATGCACGACATTTCTAGATCAACCGTCGTTAAGCCTCACTAACTCCCATAAGTGATAAAATTATAAACGATGGTTTTAAATGAATCGTTGTTAATTGACGACGGTTTTCAAAAACAACATTATAGCAAGACGGTTATTTTTCAAACCGTGATTAAATCTCACTAACTCCTATAAATGGTAACATTGTGCACGATGATTTGTTTAAAATGTCATTATATTACGACGGTTGTTGCTGAACATCGTTAAATTTTGGTAAATTCTCTTAAACGGTCAATTTTTCACGACAGTTAGTTAAAACTATCGTTACTTAACGACGGTTAATAAGTAACCGTCGTTAAAATTCTTGGTATGATTGTGGTTTAGAAACTGTCGTTATACTTGTATTTAGAGATTATTTTTTTACTGTCGTTAAATATTGTCTCTCACATAGTATATTCTTCTTCTAAACTTAAAAAATTGTAGAGAATAAATTGTTGTTTTTCAAAAAATTTTAATTAACACTGCATCTTCTTTAATAAAAAGGGAAAAACTTCCCTTAAAAAAGGAAGAAGTTTCTCTAAAAAAAAAAGAAATAAACTTTCATAAAAAAAATTATTCAAAAAATTCATATATATTAAAAAAAAGGGGGAGAAAGGAATGGCTGTGATTCCCTCAAAGCTTGCTACGCGGCAGCTAGGGTTAAGAGCAGAGGAGACGAACCCCTTCACATTAAATTTTGGGGTTAAACAGACCACACGTGTAGCTTGTTCATGGCTCCTTTAACCTTTTTGTTTTTTTAAAGGGCTGACCCGTCCAAACTCATTAAACGAGTTGGTTTTTAATCTACTATGACAATACTATCTTCGAAAGTCGATAATAGGCAATAAAAAAAAATGAAGAACATTAATTAATCAAAATTTTGGCATCACATTTATTTTAGGAGTAAATTTTTTTTCTTGAGAAATGCACATTTTATTTTATAATAATTATTAAAAAATTTATATAGCTAAATTAATAAAATTTTACTGATCCATTGAATTGCAATTTTTTAGATTAAAAATGTGTCATTATCATGTTGCGATAAAACTATCACTTCTATCCTTTCGTCTTATTAGATTCAACAATTTTCATAACATAAGATTTTTAAATCAAAGAAGAGAAAAATTAGAAAAACTCGAATTAAAGACAAATTATGACATAATAGAAGACAAATTTAGCTACGAATTAGTTTTATATTAAAAATATATAAAAATATTGGTATGAACCCAAAAAAGAATATTCCATGTCACGCCACTTCCGCATGCAACCTTGCGTGGTAAATCTGCGAGACGGGTTTGACAAAGTGATTATTTTGCAAAACGACAGGAATCAACCTTGCATAGCCAGCCATTAAAAAAAAAAAAAAACCATCTACCTTTCCTTTTATATTTTTTTTCTTGTTTTTGTAACAGCATTTTATTTAAATAGTAAATTAATAATTTGATTCTTAAATATATAAGCTCACTTAACTTTATTTTAAAATTTTTTTATTACACAAATTAATTCATAGGAGTTAATATTTTTCATTTTTCTAATTAATAATCATTGGTCCCTCTCTTTTATTATATTTTTAAAATCTTTAAATACTTAACATTTTGTAAAACTATTAAGTATTTTAAGTTCAATGACTGATGGGTTTATGCAATTAATATCAACAAATCGAGCCCGATGGGTAATCTTAGTATTTTAAGTAAAATTAGTCATATATTTTATTTAAAAAATGCGGAGATACTCGTGCCAAAAACTTAAAAAAATAAAACCCACTTATACTTATTATTTTTTTATTGATTTATTCAATTTAGGTACATGTGCAATAACATGTTCTTATATATGTTTGCACGTATAGGTACATATGGAAGTGAAATTAAAATTCTTGGAACTTTGGTCCTGCAGGAGATGATAATGACCTGAATGCATTCTTAGCATACAGCCCAAGAACTACAACCAGCAAGATGACCACAATCAAGTTCATAAATTTATTCGACTTCCTAAACCTGCCCTGCTGGGCTTCCTTCTTATGATCCTCATCATGATGATCATCAGTGGTTGGCCTTAAACTCAGAGTAAAATCTATAATCCTTGTTTTTGTTCTTGTGACCATCCTGCTGGCTCCTTGCTTTTCCTTAACTTCAGAGCTTTTGGCTTCTTTCGCTTTAGCTGTCTCAACCACCCCATCAGTCCTCACCTTCTGGGCTACTTTTTCAGCATCTGCTTCTCTTTTGCCCTCTTCCTTCGTAGAACTCAGTTCCTTCTCCTTCTGTGAAATATCTTTCTCCTCACTTGGCTTTGAATCAGTAACCTCTTGAGCCACCTTTTGCTGATCAACCCTTTCAGTTTTTGCTGCCTCAGGCACTGGAGCTTCTGCTTGCTTTGTTGTTTCCTGAGACTTCGTCATCTTTTGGGAATCTTCTTCTTCTGTTGGTGTCTTTGTTGTTTCCTTCTCCTTCTGTGGGGTCTCTTCTTCTACTTTATTCTCTTTTGGTTTTGGAAAAACTTCTTGAACGGCCTTCTGCTGATCAACCCTTTGAGCCGCTTCCTCATCCGGCACTGGCTGTTGCTTCTGCAGCACTGGAGCTTCTGGTGGTGGCTTCGTTGTTTGCTGTGGCTCAGTCTTTGCCTCAGCACTTTCTGGTGGTGGCTTTGTTGGTTCCTTCTCCTTCTGTGGTGTCTCTTCAGAAACATGCCTAGTTTCTTGCTGCTGAGTCGGTGCTCTTGCCATTGTTGGCTTTTGAGTTTCTTCTGTTGGCTTTGTTGGTTCCTTCTCTTCCTGTGGTTTCTCTTCGGGAACTGCTCCAATAGTCTTTGGCGTCTGGTAAGTCTTCTGAGTTGGTGCTCTAGCCATTGACCTGGGAGTTTCTACCGGTGCACTAATGGGTTCCTTCTCCTTCTGTGGTGGTGTCTCTTCTGATGGTGGCTTTGTTGTTTCCTCCTGTGACTTAGGGGCCAGTCGGGGAAACTTGACATGGAGCAGGCCACCCTCAACCTTGGCATTGACCCTGTTTGCGTCAACACCAAAAGGAACACCGAATTGCTTATTGAAACGACGCCATTTGTTCCCAGGGAATCGTCGTTCGCCGCTGACATTTAATTGGTCTGAGGTGACTTGAATCTTCAAGTGTTCCGTGGAAAATCCTGTAATGGATTTTGCAGGTAGATGAAAAATTAACGCTTAATCAAAATCAAATCAAAATAAATAATATTCCCCCAATTTATATTAATTTAAATTGGCTTAGATATTAATTTATAGAAAAAATTGTATTTGTTCATTGTCATTTATATATTAACAGCAGTTTCTCCCATGATTAAAAAAATTTGTAATATTCCTTTAATTTATATATTTGATTGAACAATTTTTTGTTCAAATTAAGCACTAAGTCTAATATTTTCAAAGTCATTCCAACTCGAAATTTTTAATAATAATAATAATAATAATAATAATTATTATTATTATTATTATTATTATTATTATATTATCTTAAAAACTTATAAATAGTCTAATTCAATTTATTACAAATCACCAAAAGATCAAATTAATACTTATAAAAATTTAAAATAAGAAAAGTTAATGTAGTTTTTAAACTTTTGATGATTGGAGCTATATTTAATTAGACTATTTATGAGTTATTCAGAGAAAAAATTCATAAGATATAAGTTTTATTAACAATTTTATATATAGAGATAAGATATTCGTATAATTTGAAAGTACATAGAGTATAAGTATAATTTTTATAAATTTTAAAAAAAACTTAAATGTAATTTACCTTAAATTATATAGTAAATTGGTTTGAAAGATAGGGTGGGTGTATATAAAAGAAAAAATTTCAAAAACAGCCGAAATTATAAAATGATTCGGAGCTGAAAACAAATTTACCTGGTAGCATAACACGAAGGGTCTGACTTGTTTCGTCTCCAGTCCAATCAAAAACTGGATCAAAATCTTCATAGGTACGATCAGTTGCTGATGGTGTCTTTGGATCCATTTGTGCCTTTTTGTTTCGTCGCTCTTTTGCTTTAATTAGGGATCTTAGGTCGCTATCTATTTCTCTTGCAGAATGAAAGGCTTTGCCTGTTTTGCTTTGTTTTTATTCTCACACCGATGGGAGATATATATATTGTAATGAAATACATCAAATTCAAGTTTTACTTTTTCTTCTTTGGGTTTTATTACTTTCTTTTCGTGTAATCATTGGTTCTAGCTCCCTTGGGAATTTTAAGGCGGTCTCATGCAAGAAAAATATTATACTTTGCTCTGGTCGAAGAGACGACCTTATTCTTGATAAAAGCATAATTTTGTTCTGACTGACCAGTAACATTTACGTTATGGAGCTGTCATCGTAATTGAATGATCCCCTTGGTATTAGGGGAGTTATTTTAGTGATCAATTCTCCCTAAAAAGACACCTAACATACACTTAGTACTCTTTCGGGTAAGTATCTGTTCAGTGCTTGGAAGGTCTTATCGTGATACGAATTCTTACATCAAAAATTTAGACATGGTACCATAGACTTGCGCGCATGGGGTTGAAAAGGGATCCCATGCAAACTTGTCGTTACTATTTTTGTGCCAAAAAATTAATATTAAACGTAACAAATATGTATAGATATAGTAAATGACATCTTTAACACTAGTCATATATATGAAAGATCACAATTAAAATATATAGATTTAGGAGCTATTTGGTATTTTTTAAAAGAAATTTGGATGTTGTTGTATTGGGTACCACATAATATAAAATATTACGGCATTTAAGAGACAAATGAAAATTGTCCTAGAATTATCATGATTGATATTTTATAAAAGTCGAAAACTTTGTTGACCCGAGATTCCCATAATGTTGTTTTTTGGTAAAAAAGGAATAGATTAAAGAGGTAAATTACATCAAGTACGACAACAGTATAACAAAATTAGGAAACACTTTCTCCCCTCCTGCGGGGCCTTCTTCTCTCGTTACGTATGTCAAAAGCATCCATGAAGCTTAACTGACTAATAGCTATAGGGGAGGCATGATGTAGCGCCGTCTCCACCGCACGGGAGTGGGTTCGGTTGGCCGATGATTTTTGAACGGTGTGAAATACTATATAAAATTGTATCATTTTATTTCTACTATATATATATATATATATATATCTTAAATGTCACATAAAAAAATACTAAAATAAAAATATCGATGTCCCTTTGTTTTTGTAAACAAGTGAAATATAAATATTCATATATTTAGTTAGATATTAAGATAAATATACAAAGGATAAAATAGGATAAATAAATCTTCTAGTTTATAAAGATAAAAATAAAAAAATTAATATTATAATTAAAAAATATAAAAATAATACATTTTTTAAATTATAATCTATTAAATATTATATTTTAATATTTTAAAATATAATTATTACAATATAACTGTATAACTTAGCTTGGGTCAGGAGTTTTGTTACTTTTCGGCGCATGCCTTTTTCTTTCAGTGGTATTCCTTTGGCATTTGTAAGTACCATCTTAATTAGGAGCTTCATTCAGACTAATTCACACTCTTAATAGTATGTTTGGGTGGAGGATAATGAAAAAAAAGGAAAGAGAAAAAAAAATTCATGAACATTGATTTTGAACGAGAAATTAACCATTAAATGTCATGTTATTTATTATTTTCTTAAAATTACATATCAATAAACTAAATCAGTATATTTAATTATTTTAGTGAAAGATAAACTTTTTAAAAATATTATAATTAATTATTTTAATTATTGCATTTTTTTCAATTTATTACCTTGTTAATTTTACACATTGAAATAAAAAAATTATTATTTAATTTTCGTTTTACCTTTTAACTTCCAAACATACTCTTATTCTCACCCGTTTGCAAGAATTTGTATGCTCTCCTATATCATCCCTTATATCATTTCAAAAACAATTCTCTATTTGGATCTTCTAAAATGTTATATAAGATACAATTGGAGAAAATGATAAATATTGATAAAATTAATATTTAATAAAAAAATTAAATTCAGTGATTTAGATGTAGATGGATAATATCCTTTTTTTTCCTCTAATTTTACCTTACAAAGTAATTTAAGAAAAGGATTCCAACTTTCAATTCCATGTCAAGAGTACAAAAAGTGAGCAAGTTTTCCATATCCCTGGCCCACCATATTCAGAATCATGTCTAGGCTACAAAAAGTAAGCAAGTTGGCCCATGTACGTTTTTCTCTCGTTGCTTCGGAATTCTTCAAATGACACAAGAGGGACATTCTGGGCCGTCGTAGACGTTTTAGGCCAATCCTTTGGTCTTTGGGGCGATAATTGCCATGCCAACTGACTAGGTCAGGGCACAGCTTTTCCAAGTCTATTCGCCAGTCCCCAAAAAAAAAATGTCCATTCAATCCAAATTCATTACTTGTACCAAAAAAGAAAAATCTAAGTTCATTATATTTTTTAGTAAAATTTATTAAGGTTTTTCTTCATCCAAAGAGTAAAAGATTAATCTTTTTAAGTCTTTAAATATATGAGTTATAGTTTTCTCCAAAGTGACATTTTTTAAGACTTGTTTTTAATTTTAAATTCATTATGAACATAAAGTGTACAGAGTCAAAAGACTAGAGCTTCGTTTGTTTAGTGACAAAAGAAATAATAAAAATGAGAATTGAAAATAGAATGAAATGTTGTTATTAAAATTACGTTTGGTACGACATAGAATTGAATATAATCTTCATTATTTTTCTACGTTTGGTATGTCATAAATAATGTAAGAATAAAATGAAAAGTTGTTAAAAAGACAAAAATACTCTTAAAAAATAATATTATTTTGACATTAAAATAATACAAATAAAAAAATATTTAGTAATATAAAAATTTTATTACAAATATTAATAGTATTAAAAAATAGTTTAAATATTATTTATTTTATTTTATTTTATTTTAATTTTACTTTTTTATTTTAAAAATATATTTTAGACTTTTTCTATCTCATTCTATTTTATTTTTTTCTTTTTCATTTATTTTTAAAGGTAATGTGTATTCTATCATACAAAGTAATATGCATTCCATGGTGATTATATTCTACCAACTAAACACTACATTTGATGAAATGAGAATCTAGATTCTCATTTTCTCTCCTTATTTCCAGTAACCAAACGGGACCTGGGTGAAACATGTGTGGACCTTTTGAATATCATGGTAATGAAATGATATCATATTTATGGCACTATCTGTATCGCAAAACCTATGAATGGCTAGCACATGACGTATTAAAATACCCTTTTTGACCATAATATTCCTTGGAATCCAACTATAAATAGGACACTCCTCTTAAAAAATAATAAAAAATTAAAGATGAAATTGTACCTAATGTATATAATTAAACAATTTTTAAAATAATTTTTGTTCTTACTATGTTTATTGTAAGATATATGACAGATCATTACTAAGAATTATTTTAAATACTCAGAGATTGATAAACAATAATTTTTTAAATCTCTTTTATAGAATTACTTAAAATTTCAAAGAAAATAACAAAGGAGGGGGATTGATCATACGTTTTGATAGTTAATTTTCAATCTGTTAGACCTCTTATTAATTTATAATAAAAATTTGATTAAGGATAACTTTTCAATAGAGTTGTAAAAATTGTGATTTTTTTTAAAAGTTATACTTTTTCAAAAAGTTGTAACTTTTTTTTGAAAAATTATACTTTTTCCAAAAATTGTAACCGATAAGTTATATCTTTTAAAATTTAATTTTCAAATGACTTTTCTCCTAAAACTCCCTCTACCTAGTAAACATCTTTTGGTTTCCTTGCCTTCGTTGGTGCTGCCTTAGGCATCACGTTCTTTGTACAAGTGCTCCCACAGCCAGGTTATCATCTTGTAAAGACAATGGGCTTGAAGAACAATCAACATGTTGGTGCCAATTTGTAGGAAATCCACATTTATTGGCCAAGCTACTTTTACAGAAGACCAAAATGAGAAGGATAACTTGTAGCCTAGGAGAAGGGAATAAAGGTGGTCTAGGAGGAAATGAAGAAAGAAGAGTGGAAGAAGAAATGATGGTGAGAAGAGACCCTGAGAAGATATTATAATTATATATTTTTATTGAATATTTTAAATTTATTACATTGTTAATTTTAGACTTCCAAATAAGAGTAGAGAAAATCATCATACCACCCTAATATCCCTTCCCAACTCTCAAACATACACATAAATAATTAATATTGTTTCTCTTTCAAAATCTTCTAAATTGAAGGAACTTAGAATTGAATTTGAAATATAAATAGTATGATGTCTATTAAATTTTTATTTTATCATAAATATAAGAATATATTATATTGCATTTTTTTCTCTATAATGCTTATCATGCTATTCATTTATATTTGAACTTACTAAAAAAAGGGAAGGGAATTTCCTTCCCTTCCCTTCTCTTTTTATTCTATTATGTTCTATTCCATTTCATTTTATAATGCAAAATTTCCAAGCATAGCCTTTAAGCTACTTTTCTATATTTTCATTGTTTTCAATTACTGAAATTTCCTTTACTTTGCTATCTATTCCTATATGCCTCAATAATTTTTATAGTCATGATCCTAATTGGAGTTGATTTGCATATCAGGTCTAACTATGCAAGACAACCTTTTAGGGTTAAAGTTCATTTGACTATAATTTAGTTGAATACAAATAGGAATGAGCCAATTGAATTACTGGTATTAGAGTCGTCTCAAAGATTGAGAATTCGAGTTCAAATTCCAATTAAAACTAAATGAATAAAAAAAATTTAGATACAATTAATAGTATGTTGCATTTGTAATTTACGCATATAGATTCCTAAAAGGCCTTATCCTTATTCTTTTGAGTAAATTATATTTATCTCCCTTAAAGTTGATGAAAATTATACTTACACTTCTTCTAATTTTAAAATATACAAAAACATCTCCTCTATGTACAAAATTGCTAATGAAACTTACACTTTATGCCTTTTTTTTTACTTAAAAACTTATAAATAGTTCAATTTAATACAATACAAATCAACAAAAATTTGAATTAATATTTAAGAAAATTTAAAGCAAAAGAAATTAATGTAATTTTCTTAATTAAGACTTAAGGGAGGTGTGTGAATGTAAGTTTTATAAACTAATTAAAGGGAGGTTCTTATCTAAATTTAAAATTAGAGAAAATGTGAATATAATTTTTATAAATGTGGGAGGAAAAAGCTCAATTGAAATAGCTGCAACAAATAATTTGCTCCTAATTTTAATTGGCCATATTAATTATTGTTGATTACTGAATTCATATATTCTGATTACATGCTTATAAGAATATGGATTAGGAAAAAAACCATACAATAATGGATATCCAAATTAATGGAAATTAGGGGAAACTATATAATTTTTCATTTTGATCTTTGTCTGCGCCCAATTGTAATTCCCCCTCCCCGAATTGTTTATTTGCATTTATGTATATATATATATATATATATATATATATATATATATATATATATATATATATATATATATATATATATATATATATATATTGGTAATTTCACATTACTTATATTGGAGTTAACATATAATTTAAATTGTAAAGAATAAATGTAATAGGGAAGATAAATTAAGAGACCAAATTAAAAAAAATTAATTAATTTGGAGAAATAATAATGAAGGACAACGATTATGGTAAGAAATACAATTTCCCCTAGAAATTAAAGATGTGGTATAATAGGGAGGGGTTTGGATAAGAACAATACTTAGGTACAATTTTAAAAAAATTTGCTATAAGATTATATAATAAAAACAGGACACGTATGGAAATATTTTTTTATAGTTTAGTATTACATAATTGACTCTTTTAAAAAATTCCTAACTTCAATTGTCATATTTTTATTGTGCAACCTCATAGCAAATACTTAAAAAAACTTTATCTAAAATTTTTTTTCTTCAGATAATTTGTAGACGGTCTTAACTCTTTAAGTTCAAATCCATGCTAATACCAAAAGACAAAGTCTTCATTAGTATATAATAAAACCCTTTTATTATTTCATTCTTAATTTTATTGAACTTATTACATATATAAGAATATATGGTGACATGCATGTGTACATGACCAAGAGAATTACAATTAATCTTGGAACTTTGATCCTCCAAGAGATGATAGTGCCCTGAATGCATTCTTAGCATAGAGCCCAAGAACCACAGTCACTAAGACGACCACAATCAAGTTCATCAATTTCTTCCGCTTCTTAAGCCCTGCAGCTTCAAGGCCTTCATTATAATCGTGACCAGTTGGTGTTAAACTTGGAGTGAAATCTAAAACCCTAGTTTTTGTTCTTTTGACCACCTTGGCAACAAGTCCTCGCTTTTTATCATCCTCCTTTGAGATTGTAGCTGCAGCTTCTACTGTCTCAACGGCCCCATCAGTCCTCGCCTTCTTCTTCTGTTCTCTCTTGCCTTCTTCCTTTGGTTCCTTCTCCTTCTGTTCTGAAGAAACTTCATTAACCTTTGCATCACTTGGTTCCTTCTCCTTTTGCGATGTCCGTTTCTCTTCAGAAACTTCATTTGCTTTTGCTTCCTCTGCTTTTTCCTCTCTTGGCTTTGGAGGAGGAGCTTCTTGGGTTGGCTTTGCTGTAATTTCTTGAGGCTTTGGAGCCTTTTCAGCGATCAGTTTGGGAAACTTGACGTACAGCAGGCCACGATCGAACTTGGCACTGACCTCGTTGGCGTCACAATCAGAAGGAATGGGGAATTCTTTGCTTAAACGACGCCACTTGTTCTCACTTATCCGTCGTTCACAATCGATCTTTACGACAGCAGTTGAGGTCACTTTAACCTTCAATTGCTCCTTTCTGAATCCTTTATTTTGAAAAAGAAGATGAAAATTCAATGTTTTTGTAAGGCATTATAGACACATTAGCAAAGAAATAATGCGTATTTACTTTATTTAGTTCTCTATACATTTTTTTAAAATTCATTTGGCTCTGGCTATAGTTGAACTCAAATCTTCAATCATATCATAATGTTGACTCTAATACCACTAAACTAATTAATTCATTGATAGTTTTCGTTACTTTAGTATGCAAACTCAATTTTTATATGGTACTAATATTTTTACACCCTTTTAAGTATAGTGTTAATTTCACTCGAAGAGATTACCTCTTCTTATTGGTGTATACAAACTAATACAATTGTAACAAGACTTTTCCCTCGGTTTAAGTTCTAAAGCCAAAAGGAAAAATGAAGGTTGATCAGTCCTTTGTAAAGGGGAAATTAAAGAGATGGGATATCATATATAAAATTATCATATTATATATAACAAAAAAATATTTGATTCACTTATTCCAGTGGTAACTAAATATTTATACAAGAGGATACTTAAAAAGCTATCATTTTTCTGCTTAAAAAAAATTAATTGAAACAATTATATGTGCCAACTTTTTAGATATTTGCTTGTTATAGCGATGGACCAAATACTTATTTATTATATAATTCAATTTCAATATCGTAGAAGATTAATTTCTCGAAAGAAGGTGCTTTTGCAATATTTTTATTATAAAAATCACTAGATAAATAGTCATTCTAATTATTTAAATACCCAAAATAACTTGGGCATTGTTTAAAATAAATGTATCAACTTTAAAATTTTATTAATATTTTTAATTACATGATAAATAAATCCCCTTACCAATTTTCAACTATATTATAAATCTAATTTACCGTGTCAACATTTTTGCCACTTAAAATTCAATAGTTTACGTACGCTCAGAATATATGGGTGGAAAAGCTAAATACTTTGCTGCAAATAAAATAGAAAATTTTAATTATGATAAATTTTCAAATAAAATAAATATCTTCTTAAATCAATGATTATAATTATTAATTCGATCAGAAGTTATAAAATTCACAAATCATCACATACTACTTACTATATGCAAAGTTTATAAAAGAATTGAATAATATATATATATATATATATATATATATATATATATATGATTTAGACGAAAATTTAGTGGATAAATTTATTTATAAATGACAGATTTATATCGTTTTAAAAGTTCCGTGCAAAGGTTTAAAAAAAAATTAACATGCAGCAGAAACCAATTAAGGATTGGAATTTGGAGCTGATGAAAACGAATTTACCAGGTAACATAACAACGAGGGTTGCACTTCTTTGGTCACTTTCCCATTGAAAAACTGGTTCATAATCTTCATAGGTACGCTCTGGTGCAGATTGTGACTTTGGATCCATTTCTTCCTGTGTTGATCTTTTTTTACTTTTAGGGTTTCTGCTATATCTCTTCTCTTGGAGAATGAAAGCCCTATCTGTGTTGCTTTTATACCCAAGAATGGATTACTTCTTTGGGCATTTGCACGCCAATGCTGTATTTCTGTTGCTTTATTACTTTCTTTTCGTGCAAACATTGTTTCTCTGTTAGGGACTTTAGGTTGTCTGATGCAAGAAAATATATACTTTGTTTCTTTGTTCCGGACTTCAGGTTCTCTGATGCAAGAAAAATATTATACTCTGGGAATTTTAAAAGCAATATTTGGTTGTCTCTCTTTCTGAATGCAAATCTTTCTTGGACAAAGATAAGGATTTTGGCTTACTTTACGACCGGAAGGTTTAAACTTACACAAATTGTTCAAAACTATTGCTTATTTATTTTAGAATAAATTATATACACTTTTTCTCAGGTTTATAAAAATACTCTTAGTTTTAAATTGAGATAGGAACCTCCTTTGAAATTTATAAAATTTACATTAATATCTCCTTAAATTTTAAAAAGAGTACACTAATTTTTTTTTATTTTAAGTTTTCATAAGAATTAATTCAATCTTTAATAATTTGTAATACATTACTCAGACTGTTTATAAATTTTTAAGAAAAATGAATAAAGTATAAGTGTTATTAAAAATTTTGTTAATGAAATTTTTTGTATAAATTAAAACTAGAGAAAGTGTGAGTGTATGTTTCAAAAATTTCAAAAGAGTTGAGTGTAATTTACTTTTTTTTTTCTATACAAAAAAAGGTTTAAGGCGAAGAAAGTCTACTCCACTTCGAGGCTAAGGTACTTAATGCCACAAGTTTTAGTAACAACTTACAATGGTACTTATAGATTACCTATTAAGGACGACGACTAGCAATAGAAATTAAATCTAAGTCTTACAATCGAGTTACTTTGAACTTTACCAATTAAAGTAACTCTTCTTAATAATACACTTTTTTTAACATAATATAAACTCGTTTGTGTTTATCATTAATGATCATTTTGTTAAAGAAGTTTAAATTGTTACAAGAAAACACATGAATGATTTTATTAACATCTCTTGCCTTACTTTAAAATATGTGTAAAGTTTATATTCTTTTCTTTAAAATTACACGAAACTTTGAACCTTACGTAAATTAATTTTTCAAAACTATTTCTTTATACTAATTAGTTTAACATAACATAATTTTGTTTATAAATAATCATCTCATCTTCTAAGGAAAAATGATTTTATTTTGGAAGGAATCTTTAAGGAAAAAAGCACTACCTCAAAATAAGAAATTGCACATGGTAACTGTTTAAAATTTAGAACCTTGTTAATTTTTCTCTTTTTGAATAAATATAAAATAAATAAAAAATACTTGATACAACCACAAAAAATTTCCTTAGGTTTATATATCAGAATTTGAAACAAAAACAAAAGGGATTGGGGCTATTTGCTATTGGCACTCTTAATTGCTTATTCCTTTTCTTTTCTTTTTTTGGTAAGGTGGTCATGAGCATAGATCTCTCATATTATCGGTTAGGGCGCTACAGAGCAAACTACTCTAAATTGCTTATTCACCTTTCTTCGTAACTAACATTAATAATTTTAATTTCTTAAAATATCATTAACCAAGTTTTTATATACAAGTCATATATTTAGTTAATTTATACTACTCTATGAGAGTGTTTAATAGGAGATTCTTTTTTTTTCTTTTACTTTTCTGGAAAATTGAATTTAAAAAAATTAAACTCTCATGTTTAGTTTTTAAATTTTAAATAAAATTATCAGAAAACATGGATATTTAGTAATGATTTTTACAAAGAATTCCCACCAAAATATTTTTATATGAGGGAGTAGGAATTCAAGTTTTTCATGTCATGAGAATATTTTTTTAAATGTAAAAAGATGATAAGGGTATTTTTATGAAAGTTTTATTACAACTAAATATAGCATTAACAATTTTCAAATAAATATTTAAAATTAACTAAATGTATTTTGCACATTACTAATAATTATCATTATTAAATATGTTTATCAGAAAACATAATTTTCAAAAATGAAAACTTTTACCAAATACCTAACGCTCCCTATATTTATAATTTCAATTAATGTTAGCATAATTAGTTTTAGTTTATCATTTTAAATTTGACAATTTTTTATTATTTTTAAAATTATTGATTAGTTGTTAAAATTTTATTTTTTTAGTTCCATTAATATGATATTAATCATAAACATGATTTTATTAGTAAAAAAAATTAAGTATGGTTAAAAAACCCTAAAAAATGAATTTAAAAAATTACAAAGTGATGAGAATCAATTAGGATTTGTGAATAGGAAAAGTGATAATAATTAGTTATATAAAAACATTGAAACTAACTTTAATAAAGTATATAACTTGTATTAAACAAACCTAATTAGGTGTACTTTAAAACTCAAAATCACAGTTAGTTAGGGAGTGTAAAAAGATAATTGAAATTAATTAAATGCCAATATTCTCGCTCCAGAAACGGATGTATACCCAAAAAGTTTCCATGAAGGATGTCTTAATTATTGTTAGAGATAGTATATTAAAATTAGGTTTAACTACACTTTTTGATCCCCCTATTTTAACAATGATTCAAATTAAGTTTTTGTATTTTAAAATGAACATATTTGATCTCTCAAGTTTTTTAAGATGTTGCAATTAAAACTCTATAATAAATTCGTATATTTATATATGATCCGTTAAAGTTTTAACATTGACTATTTAATTGTCACATGTTCTGATTGTTACTAATAAAAAATAGTATTAGAAGTAGTCTATATGAGATTTTAACTTAAGTGCCATATTATGGAAATTTAAACTATTTATATGTGAATGGATTTTTTATGAAAAGAAATTAAATCGAATCATTTGTTAAAATAAAAAGACTAAAAGTGTTGTTAAGTCTTAAAATTATTGCTGAAGTTTCACTATAACAGAGCACATATTTTGGATAATTAAGTTGGCTTTAATATGGTATCAAAAACTGTTTGACCAAAGTCAGCACCAGATACGGTAGAATTACAATTTCCCCAAATATCTATGACTACTGCAGAAGCCTTTAGTAAGAAAACCTTTAATAAAAATATTATTTCAGGTGCCGATTATTGAATTTATGCAATTACAGCATACGAACTTGGTGTCATATGCTAATATATAAAATTAACACGAGGAAGGGAATTACAGCTCTTGGATTTTTGATCGCCCTAGAGATGATTTGATTGAGTTCTTGACATATAGCCCCAGTAGAAGAACCAGTAAGACAGCCACAAGCAACTTGGCCAGTTTCTTTTGCTTCTTAAGTTCCCCAACCAAGCCAACAATGCCCTCCTTGTAATTCTGAGTTTGGCTCTGTGTCTGATCAGAAACTTTCTGTTTTTCCTGGGTTTTCTCAGGGGTTTTAGCTTCTTCTGATATGCCCTTCTCTTTCATTGCCTTATCACTTGGTTCCTTCTGATCGACCTGTGGCATCTTCTTAGGCTCCTCCTCGTGAACTGCTTTTTCCTCCCTTGGCATTGGAGGAGCATCTTTCTGAGGTGGTGGTGGTTGCTGCTGCTGTTGCTGGGGCTGTGGCTGTGGCTGTGGCTTTGGCTTAGAGGGAGTGATCAGTTTGGCAAACTTGATATAAAGGGTGCCACGTTCAAACTTGGCAGCAATGTCGTTGGTGTCACAATCAAGGGGAACGGATAATTCCTTGATAAAACGAATCCATTTGTTGGCAACCATGGATCGTTCACCCACGACCCTGATTATGCGTGTTGAGGTTATCTGGACCTTCAATTGCTCCCTTATAAATCCTGCAATATAGTGAAAGTAAATGAAAACTAGTTAGCGTTTGAAGACTTTTTCCTCTACATTACCTCAGCAAGCTTACAATTTACCCTTTCCCATTCTTTTCAGGTTTCATGACTTGGACATTCAACTTATTTGAAATTTAAGAAAATCACATTTAAATCTCTTCTAATTTTAAATTGAGATAAAAACTCTACAGGTTTATAAAATTTACTCTCATACACTTAAAGTATAAAAAAATTACACTAATCTTTTTATTTTAAGTTTTTATAAGTACCAATTTGACCTTTTAATAATTTATAATGCATTGAATAAAATTATTTATAAATTTATAAAAAAATTCATAAAATATAATCTTCATTGACAATTTTGTGAAAAAGAGAGAAATTTTTATATAATTTAAAATTAGAAAAAATGAGTATAATTTTAGGTTGCATATGCAATTTTTTTTTTTAATATTGAGTTAGGTTGTCCTTACCATGTAACATACAATTCGATCTAGTCAAAAGCAAACTAAACATCCTAAAAGAAGTAAGAAATTGCCAAGTGTGCATAAACCAAATGATATATAAATATACATTTTCTAAGGTTCTTTAAAAATTTTGTAGGATGAATTTGGCCAAGAAAAAAAATATAATTTAATAAAATTAATATTTAATGAATAAATAAAATCCACTAATTCATATTAAGTCATACAGATTATTATTTTTAATTTTTATAAATTTATCTTATAAAATTCTTTAAAAGCTTTAGAAGTTCGCAATCCATGAAATATTTATTGGAGATGGCGAAAACCAATATACCTGGAAGATACATAACAAGGGTGGCACTTCTTTCGTCATGAGCCCAATCAAAAGGAGGATCAAAATCTTCATAAACACGATTAGCCGCTGCTGCTGCAGGTTGTTGTGTCTTTGGATCCATTTTTTTTTTTTTTTTTGCTCTTTCGCTTGTATTTTATCTCTCTGTCTTTGTCTCTCTCGAGGACTGAAATTAAAGCTCTGGCTTCACTGCTTTTATACCTTCATGCATGCATATGCATGGCTGTATTTTCTTTGAATTTATGTCTTCCTTTTCTTGCAATGTTTGTTTCATTGCCTTGTGCTTGAATATATTCTTTAATTTGGTTTCTTAGAGAGGGTGACTTCTATGCTAGGCAATCCAAGTTCTTTCTCTCTCTAGAAAAAAAAACTTGGAGAAAACATATTCAATTCTTTTCCTTTGAAGAGGGTTTTGCAGTTATTCTTTTCTATGTTCCCAAAATAAGATTAAATATCATACTTTTGAATGATTTGACACTTCATGAACAAAAAAGTAATCATCTCATATTTCACCATGAATTTTATTTATTACACAGTAATTGATATATATAGAATAATATTTTATTCATGTTTATATGCTTATAATTTTTTTGTACAATAAAATTTAGAGTAAATAGAGATTATTCCATTCAAAGAGTGGAATATATCACAAGTTGTGATATTTATAGATCGTCCATAAAAAAATTACTAACAACGAAAATTAAATTTAAGTAAAATACTTCAATTTTTACCAACTGAATTATTATTCATTGATTGGTATAAATGCTATTATATAATGATCTCAAATATCCAAATTCTTGAACTACTTAAATTTTCTTTTAACTCATAAAATTTTGCAAATTTTCATTTTTATTAAATAAAGATTTTACTTAATTATTATTTACTTAAAAAATAATTAATTAATTAATTACTTGTACTTTATTTGCATAAGAAAAAATTTGACTAATAAAATTTGATTCATTTGACATTTGCATGTTTAATTATTTTCTTATTTTTTATTAAAATATTAATTTAATAATACAATTAATTGGTTAAAAATTTTAATGCAAAAATTATTTTAAATGTTTAATTAATATACCATAAAATAAAGTTCACTATATAACATATAATTTATTCAATAAATTTTTTAATGAATCACATATGAAAGCAGTTAATAGCATAAATAAAATATTATTCTATATTTCATAATTATTATGTAATTATTAGAATTCATGATGAACTTTTAATTTATAAGATCGTTACTCTTTACAAAATAACAGAAAGGAATCGAGGCTTGAAATTTGCAGGGCCCAGAAGGAAGAACAACATTTTACATGGAGACATTATTGGAAATTAGATTGTTTTTTTCATGACGGCAAGATTTCAGAAAAATAACTTTGTTGGTCATCTTCAACTCAATTGGCACTAGCAAGCTGGGCGCGAATAAGTTTGGCAGCAGCAACCATGTTGGTGAGAGCAGGCTTAACCTCTGTGTATTTGCGCGTCTTGAGGCCGCAATCTGGGTTGACCCAGAGAATGTTGCTCTCAAGAACTGCAAGCATCTTGTTGATTCTGTCAGCAATTTCTTCGGTAGGTGGGATCCTCGGTGAGTGAATGTCATAAACTCCGGGACCAATGCCAGCACCATATCTCACTCCCTCGCGGAAGACCGAAAGCAATTTCTCATCTGATCTGGAGTTCTCAATGGTGATCACATCGGCATCCATATCTATGATCGAGTGAATGATATCGTTGAAATTTGAGTAGCACATGTGCGTGTGTATCTGTCGAACAAAATATGTATGTTACAGATTATAATAACACCATCAATGACCTTTACTTGATAAATTAATCTTGAGATAGTCCTTCATATAGTATTAGAGTCTCTGACCAATCAAGAATTCAATCTTTGTCATCTTCCTTTCTCAGTCAAAATAATGAAGTTTCAACATAAACTATAATGAGTTTATATTTTGCCCACAACTTTTTGAAAAGAGTCATGTTAGATAATATAATAAAAAATAAATTGCATTCACCATCCCTTAAGTTTTTGAAATTTATAATCATATTCCTTCAATTTCAATTTATACAAATACCTCTTCTATATTCACAAAATTATTAATGAAACTTATACTTTATGTATTTTTTTCTTTCTAAAAACTCATAAATAATCTAATTTAATGCAATATAAATTATTAGAATGTCAAATAAATATTTATGAAAACTTAAAATAAAATAAGTTAATGTATTTTTTAATACGTGAGAGGGTGTGAGTGTAAGTTTTATAATGAAACAAGGGGTTTGAGTGTAGTTTTCACAAACCTTACAAAAAATGAATGTACTATATAATAAAACTATTAATGGACTTTTACTTAATAATTTAAACTTTTGAATTAAAATAGTTATTGATATAATATATTAACATTTAAGATAATCTCCCAATCTTATCAACCTTTTAAAAATAAAACCAATTTCCCATGTTCCTCCACCCATTTAAAGCTCTATTTACTATCTAAACCATTCTAACCAAGAGAAGGTTCAAATTGTGCATCATTTTTATTTTGACCTATAGTTACTATAAAAGAAAAGTTCAGAGCATATTGTCAAATTGCGATTCAAATCATGAATCAAATAATATATTTTTAAATCATGAATCATATTGAATTGTGTGATTTACAAACACATTGAAAAATAACTTAAATTATACAATATAAAATATAAATAAACAAACAGTATAAACAAAATATTTAAAATAATATATTTTTCTCCATAAATATAAGAAGTACAAAGAGCTAAAGAAGTAAACTGAACCTGGGTTGTGTCCTTAACACCACAGTTGGTGATCCTGATTGAATGAACAGCCCAGTTTAGATAGAAAGCTTTCCTGAGACTTCCTTAGAGGCAAACCTTCTCTTAGAGCAGCCTCATCAATCTGGATGATAGTAACACCAGCCTTCTCAAGATCTTCGACCTCATTCTTGATGGCCAAAGCAATCTGATAGCAGGTCTCAAATCTAAACAGGTGGTTAATGTTAAATGTAACCAAATATCCTGCAAAAAAATGTTTAAAGGGTAGCCAAAAATGTCATACCTAGGCTGGTCATCTCTTACAAAGGACCAATTCAGAATGGTCACAGGGCCAGTAAGCATTCCCTTCATAGGTCGCGTGGTCATACTTTGAGCTGTTGAGGACCAAAAGACAGTCATGGGCTTGGGACGGCTCACGTCACCATAGATAATAGGTGGCTTGACACAGCGGGAGCCATACGATTGAACCCATCCATTGGCAGTGAAAGCAAAACCAGATAATTGTTCTCCAAAGTACTCAACCATGTCATTTCTCTGAATTGGAAAATTATTATCACAACAGTAAATGACTATTTGAACCATATATATTTATAGCATTGATGCCCTCGTGAAACTAGCAAGTTAATAAAAATAATATGCTCCTGACCTCTGGCTCCCCATGGACCAAGACGTCTATGTCAAGTTCTTCCTGGAGCTTAACAACTTGGTCAATTTCCTCCTTAATAAATTTGACATAATCTTCCTCGGAGATCCTAATATCATAGTAGACATACCAGGTTATATGAAAAAAAAGAAGGTAAAAATAATCAGATTTGGAAAGTAACAGAAGATAAAGATCAAAGATGCTCACTTGTTGGCCTTATATTCACGGCGCACTTTTCTAAGATCTGCAGTCTGAGGAAAAGATCCATTTGTAGTAGTAGGAAGAATAGGAAGATTCAGCTTCTTCTGTTGAGCATCCAACCTAACCCTCACATTTGTAGCCCTACGGTGATCAGAGGCCTTCAAAGCAGCAGTCTAAGCATGGATAGAGTAACAGTTTAATAAGATAATTCTAACGTGTTTTACCAAAAACAAAAAAGATACGTTTAACTTACAGGTCATCATATACAGTAAGAACAAAATGAATGATCCTGGTAAACACTTACAGCCTTTTGGACAGCCTCATTTGTCACCCTTGGAGACGACTTCCTTGATGCCAAAGCAGCAGCATTAGAAGAGAAGAAAACCTGCAGAAAGATGAGCAGTCAGAAGCTGAAATATGTCCCATATATACTAACGAAGCAACCAAAGCAGAAAGAGAGAGGATTTTTAACAAGTGACAAAAGACTTGTTTTCAATACAAAATCTCAATATAACTGCAGAATGAGCAGAAATAAGATGAAAGTTCCCAGTGTTAGCATATGCAAAAGGCACAAAAAGCAGAAACCGTATCAAATGGTTTTTACGAAGTTCAGTTCAGTAAGTGTGTATCTCCAAGATAAAATCTGGTCTACGCAATACCATTGTAAAACATCATACCATTGAATAAAAGACTGCTTAACCGCAGAAATTTAAGACACAGCCCAATTGGAATTCCAAGTAAAATCCAAACCTCTAGATTTAAGTTCGTAACGGCAAAAAACTCATGGCTAAGAAAGTGTACCTCATCCTTTTGTCCAGACAATGCCTTGGCCAAGGCATTTACTTCAACTACTTTTTGTGCTGCAAATGCAAGCCAAGACTTAATCTCTTCATCCAATTTGCTCTCATTCACGAGATCAACAGCAGTATGAAGAAGAGAACACGATGTGCTGACCACAATCTTGTCTGCAGAAGATGATAATGAGCCTTTTAGCTTCTAGTGTGATATATAGATGTGCAATCATTGAATAATGCGATCAATTGAAAAAAAATGGCCTTTCCAACAATGCCCTCAAGAGCCTGCAAGGTGCTCAGAGAATATGCAAGATTGTTGCCCCAAATATTTCTTCCATCAACTATGCCAGCAAATAGGAATTTCCCAGATGGAAATCCTCCCTTTATTAAATCAAGAGTCTTTGTTCCACGAACAAGATCAAACCCATATGCATTAACAGCCTTCAAAGAGGTAAGTGTTTTGTATGCTTCTGCAGGAACATCAGCAAGGTATGTCTCTATAAGAACATTCAAACCAGATAAAGCCGATTCAAGCTCTGCATAGGCATAAGTAAATGCTTGGAACTGGTGAGTGTCAAGATCCTTCACGAGGGTGGGTTCATCAAACTGGACCCAGGTAGCACCAGCTGCCCTCAGTTCAGTCACAACCTCTCTTCAATAAATTATTCAGTACAAATAAAGTAGCCATCATATATTATTTAAGCACAAATATCACTAAAATTTAAGGCCATACTTGTAAACAGGAAGAATCTTGTCAATTAGGGGGAGAAGAGAGAAGGATTTCCCAACACCCTTAGCTGGTTTAGACAGCAACAAGTAGGATACAGGTCCCACGAACACCGGTATGGTATCAATTCCTAGCTGCAAAGTAGGAAGTATAAGCATTTATAAACATAAGAGAACAAAACAAACAACGCAAATACCATCTCTTTTTCCTCTATTAAGTTGATTTTCTGGTAAGCATTGAACAGTTGGTTAGGTAAGATTCTTCTAAGATCAGAGGGCTCTCTGGCTCTTGCCATAGCCAGAACCTTGATATCCTCTATCTTTGTCATCTCATTTGCATACTATTTGCTCCTAAACAATATCGAAGTTACAAGAATAATTTTCAGGTCTCTTTATTCTTTGAAGAATGCTTTTTAATATTTATACTATTATATTTCATCAAGAATATAATCAACTGAGTTTTCTGTCCATGACTCTGAATTCAAATACTGCCCGGGTTCTGAACCACTAGTTATCTCCCAGAAGGGGAAAAACTTTTACAGTTTTATAGATTCTGGCAATTCTCCTGCTTTCCACCATTCTTTCATATAGAAAATCAAATACTTCAATGAAATCCAACAACTGCTTGTTAGTGTAAGTATAAGATGTCCTATCAATTTTCATCCAAATAAAAAGACCACATGAAGCAAAAACTTCTGTAAACTTACAGTTTTAGCCTCATTGTATTCATCCACTGCCTTATGTGACGCATAGGAGAACTTAACATCTGGACCCAATTCAGGGACAATGTAATGGCTGGGCCAAAATAGATGATAGTTACAAATTTAAAAAACTAGAAATAAAAATTGCCAAATCCATTGTGGTTACAATTAGATAAATCACTTAAGTGGACAATATTTTGAATTGACATTTGCAATTAACTTGTATCCTTTAGAGACACAACAAAGATAGCAATTATTATTTAACTCATACTTCAATTTTATACCACGATGAATGCATTTCAAATCTTTCCTGTTGTTATTCCAAATTTCTATAATAATTAGTTCAATTACACATCAAACGCTTTGAGAATTTTTCAATATCAACCAAGTTTTCAAGTTTAATTAACCCAACTATATAAAAAAAACCAGAATATAAATATCTTTCACGGCTTCACCAATTACATTTATGTAAAATATGGCCCCACATTATTCAAAATGAAAAAAAACAAATTAATAGGTTTACTTACTAATTGGTGTCAAACCACTTGGTCATTTCCATAGCAGGAACGGATGCATTCCCCCGGGCCATGGAAAAGTAAACATCAAAGCCAATCTCCCCACCATTCCAATCATATCTAACAGGAACAGCCCCAAGCATAGCTGTGGTGTCTAATACTTGATCATAGTATGAGAAGGTGTTGCTCGGAATGTACTTGATTCCAGCATTGGCCATCTGCTTCCAGATGGCTGACCTGAGGTCTGCAGCAACCTTCTTTAGTTCCTCATTATGAAGCACAGACACTTCGTTTTAAGCCGTGTCGGCGTGTCGGACACTCTACGGACACGACACTCCTCGAACACTCTTCGGACACCGTGTCCGACGCGTGTCCCGTATCCAACTTTTTTAAAAAAAAATATTAAAAAAAAACTCGTGTCGGACACTTTTTTGAACGTGTCCGACACTTATTTTAGATATTTTAGACGCATATTCTCTATCCCTTTTAGATTTTTATTTGAAGTTAGAACCCAAAACCAACGATCATAGCTTGTATCTTGGTCATCGTAACATGTCTTCCATTGAAGTTGGGTCCCTATCATTTATCGTAGCTTGCATCTAAATCATCGCATCTCTATTGTTTGTTTTTGTTAACCATAGATTAAGCTCCTCTATTTTCTCTTATTGGATTCGTCTGTGTGCGTGGCTATTTGCATATTCTTTTTCAACAAGCCTTTGAAATTTGTTTTTACGCAAGCATATATATCTATTTGAAAGTTTGCTTTTGGGTTTCAAGAGTTTTTACCGAAGAAAAGGAAATCAAATTCTTCTAATTTTTGTATTGTCTCTTAATATTTTACATAATCGCAATAGTAAAGAGTTGAGATAGCTTTTGTTTATGATGAGGGAGTTGAATTATAATAATACACATATAATTCTTTCTAGAGTTGCTCTCTTGCTTTTATTCTTTGTTATTATTGTATGTGCACATAATTTTTGTATTTTTTGTTATTTTTTGTTCTTGTTAATGTTAAAATTTTATCGATTACAAATTTATCTTTGTATAATTTAGAATTAGAAAGTTCTTTTCACAAACGAAGAAAATAAAAACAATAGCATTGATGAAGAATATATTGAAGAAGAATAAATGTTGATTGTATTATAAATTTATAATAACTTTTTTGGTAATAAGTTGTGAAGTGAGTTATAAATATTATTATTTTCTAGTACTATATATATATATATATGTATATATAATTTTTATTTTTTAATTGACGTGTCTTCAACATGTCGTGTCCTACATTTTTTTAAAATTCACGTGTCACGCGTTCGTGTCCATGTCGTGTCCCGTGTCTGTGTCCGTGCTTCATAGATTCCTAGCACCACTCTTTCCATCCCAAAAAGATTCCAAGGCAAACTTAAGCTCTCGCTTAGGTCCCATCCGGGGATAACCAACAATGTGGGATGCCATCGATCTGTTATTGCCAACACACAGTTTGAATACCTCATTTGACGCAGACAAGGACATGAATACCAACACACATCAAACTTCAAAAAATATAAACTTCAATATATATATATATATATATATATATATATGTTTAATTTAAAAAAAAAACACAACCAACTTTAGGTACTTGAAACTAATCTTTTTTATAAGAAAAAATCTACTAAACAAGATGTTAAACATATTATTCATGCACAAAAAAATACTTAAGAAAGAACCTATCTCATCGAGACTGGACTATGTTTGCAGTCTCCCATTACATTTTTGTTTTGGTATTTTTCTTTTTTGTTGGCTGTATCCAAATTGTGTTGGTTGCATGTCCAAACCGAGTCCAGTATAGGGTTTGAGCCAAAAAAATAACACTTTTTATTTAGACACATCCATACATATGTCATTGGCATGTCGTGTGTGTCAAACATGGTAACACACCTCATATCCATGTTGTATCAAAAATTATGAGTTTATTTGGTAACTGTTTTAAAAAACAGTTTTCTATTTTAAATTATTTTCAGAAAAAAAATTATTTGAAAATTATTTTCTATTTGTGTTTTGAAAACACATTTTTAAAACAAAAAAAAACTATTTTTGTTTCTGTGTTTTTTTTCATCACACTCAAAAAAAAAATATTTTTAAAATAATTTATCAAACAAATTTTTTTTTTTACAATAATTTTTAAAAAACAATTTAAAAAAAATACTAGTAGTTTTTTTTTTCCTCCTAATAATGACAAACAAAGACACGTTGAAGAAACCAAGAATTAAGTCTGTTGCCATCATTTTACAACAGAGAGATAGAAAAAGACAAAGAAGGTAGCTAATATTGCAATCTCAAACCAACACCATCATACTACTAACCCAACAAAATCAATACATCAAGAAGCCATGGATTTGCACTTCCGAATCTAAATTCAACCTTCAAAAAGTATGAAAATTCAAATCTTGACTGCCACCAAACATCAAGGACACAGAAGGTATTTGACACACGCAAACCCATCGCAGGCACAGATCGAATCCTAGTTCTAACAGGAAATTGAGGAACTAAAAACACTGTATTTCAAGAAAGAGACAGAGGCAGTGGAAGCAGAACCCACCTAGTAGCAGTAGCTCGGACTGTGAAACGAAGGAATGAGCAACGGTTGGCAGAGGACAGATAGCGAAGAGAGAATGTGAAGGACGCGAGACGCAAGTGACTGAAGCGAGACTACGGTCAATTATATTGCTGTTCTCTCTAGCACTACGAAAAGCGAATCTAAACCTAACTTCGAGTTTTTTTATTTTATTTTATTTAATCTTTTCCTTTTTCCAAATGCACTGAGCCCCCAAACCAAAATTCGATCCAGCAAGATGGAGGATACAATAATATAGTCCCTATTTAAATGTTTAATATATTTTTCAGAATTTAAATACTGATAATTTAGGTAGAGGATTATCATTATAACAATGGTTTATAAAAAAGGTATAACGGAAAGCGAGAGGAGCACTGAGGGAGAAACGCTGGCGTCCGTTGAAGAGCAGAATCTGCTCCACTGGAGCACGAAGAGATGAAGCAGAGACAGGGCTTTACGGGATATTTCCTCAACCCCCCAGGAGAAGAAGGTAGCTAATATATATATATTGAATCCAAATGAGTGTATCTCTACTCGTGTCAAGTTCTGTCCGTGCAAGAGTGTTTGGTCGAAGGGAAGTCAGGGGAGGCCCGGGAAGAGATTTTAACGGAAGTAAGGGAAAATTGGGAAAAAAAAATTGTTTAATTTAATTTAAGAGTAGTAGAAGAAATTTTTTTTATTTGATTTATAAAAAAAATTAAAATTACTATTATATATTTTTAATTTTAAAAAAATATATAAAAAGAATAGATAAATAATTTGAGTATTTAAAAAAATTAATGATGATATTTTTACTTTTTTTTTTATTTTAAAATTTTCTTTCACTTCGTATCTCTTTATTTTTGAAAGAAAAAAAAGTGTTTTGTTATTTCTTTTTTTTAAATAATTAAAATAAATATTTTTTAAAATTTTTTTTAATAAAAATAAAATTTTAAAAAAAAAATACTTTAAATAATTTTAAATAATATTTTTTAAAAGATTTTAAAATTTTAATATAATATTAATAATATAAATGTATAAAATTAAATAACATAATATTAAATAATATTAATATAATTAATATTTATAAAATTGATAATATTTAACATATATAAAATTTAATAAAATTTATATATTATTATTAAAATTTCAAATTATATAATATAAAATCAACAAAAAATATTAAAAAATTTCAATTAATTAATGATAAAATATTTAAGAAGTAAATATTTAAAATTTATATATAAAAATTGATAATTTCTTTTTATATAGTCATAATAATCAATTTAAGTCATATAAAAATAATAAAAATTATTATATACTTTTTTAAAAAATTTAAAATATTAAATTTATTATAATAAAAATATTAATTATTTTTATTAAATTAAAATTTAATTTTCATCAATTCACACTTTTACAATCACAATTGTTAAGAAATATTAAAAGAAAGTTCAGAAACACCAATTAAAATTTTATATTTTATTATTAAAAAATTTGTTTTTTAAAATGTATTAACAAAAAAAAATATAAATAATCATTATTTAAAAAATATGTTAATATTTTAGTTTAAAAGATGTAAATTTTTCTTTTATTTTTTATTATATTATTTTTTTATTTACTCAAAATTTAAATAAGAGTTTTAAATAATTATAATAAAAAAATAAATTTAAAAATATTATATAAATAAAATACTTTTTTTTAAAAATGAAGTTTAGATTGCATCGTGGCAAATTCATTCTTTTGTGAAAGACGTTTAATATTAAAATATTAATTTTAATTTTCTAAAGCGCCTGATGCAATATTTATGCTTTTGCACTTTCTTGTTTGAGAAGTGAGAAACGAGAAACGCAGAGGAGCAGGGGAGAAAGTGAGAAAACTCAGAACACGATGCACAGAGGATAATTGAGAAACTATTTGGTGAATCCAGAAGATAGAAGATAAAAGAGTATGTTTAACAAGTTAAATAAGTTAATTTATAACGTATTTAATTATTTTATAAATTTATTTGATCAAATTAAAAGTATTTAATAAATAAATTTATTTAAATAATTTATAATTTTTTATTATATATTACTTCGAATGACGAATAATTTTTAATTGATAATTTTTATAATTTTTTTTTTATTTTTATTATTTTATTTAAATTTTAATACTATTCTACTCACAAAATGATACTATTTTTATTATGTTTAAATAATATAAAAAATAAAAATTTAAAAATATCTACTAAAATAAAAAAAATTTATAATAATATTATTAATTTACTATGAAATATTATAATATATTTATTTTATATTTTTTAAAATTATATAATAAAAAATAATTATTAATAAAAAATAATAAATTTTATATAAATATATTTTTTTATATTTTTTTATATTTATTAATTAATTCAATTAATATTTTATTAAATATTTATAATTTAATAATTTTTAATTAATAACTTTTAATTAAAAATTAATTTTTAATTTTTTAATTAACTTATTAACTATTTTTACCTAATCTCGCCAGCGGAGAAAAAAAACGGGAAACTGTTCGGCGACTCTAAAAGATAAAAAGCAAGAGGAAAAAAGCTCGTTCAGCAGGTAACAGTTTCATCTTCTTGGTTGTAGCTCCACAATAGATGCTTAGATCTGTTGATTTAAGACTTAAAAGTTGAGAGTGAAAGAAATTTAAACTGCAAAAAAGAGGTTAGCCTTTTTTTTATTATATAGATTTTCAATATTTGAGGCGTGTGTTGAAGAATATCTGTAAATTTAAACTGCTTTTATCTTTCGGCAACCCATCTCAAAGCATTTTAGACTGTTGTGACTAAAAATTTACTGTTATTCTAAAATTTCTAACCTAGTCCGTCTTCTCTCAAAAGCAGTGCAAGTGGATGTATATTGGCAATAAGAAAGCGTATGTTCGCCGAAATATACGCTGGAAACTTCTTCCATCTCCAACAGCCAGTACTTGAAACATAGTCATGAACATTGTGGTCAAGAAAATTATCTGGGAGAGCTTGCACTGCAACTTACTTGAGGGTTAGGGATACTGGGTATCCAACAGTCCGCCCAGAAGTGTATATGGTTCCATCACCAAGGCTCCACTACAAAGCTTTGCTGAAATCCTCCCACATCCCTTCCAAGAGCATGGTTCGCAGTCTTGACCTGTGGATTAGATCATGCCCACACACGGTGCCCTGGATGTTTTTATTTTAAAATTGAAATGGGTTTTAAAAATTTTAAATATAATTTTTTGGTTTTTTTTAAAAATAAAAAATAAAGAATAATTTAGTCAATTTATGTTTTTAGAAGTTAAGTTTAGTTGAAGAGTAAATCGTAACTAAATAAAAAAAAAATAGAAGAGATATTATTTAAATTAAAAAAAAAGTGTAATTTACAATTATATTAATATTTTAAGATGATAAAATATTTTTTTTAATTATAAATTTTTAAAAAATTATCTTTGCCAAACACCTTGGAATGTTTGATAAATGATAAAAGAATTTTTTTAAGAATTATATTTTTTTAAAAAATATAATTAATAAAAATTATAATTTTAAAAAATATATAAAATATATTTAGTTGATTTTTAAAATTATTAAAAATGTTTAATTTTTTATTTAGTTATATTTTATTTTTAAAAAATTTTAATATACTTTTTAAAAATATTTTTATTTTTATGAAAGTGAAAGTAAGAGTGAAAATAGAAAATGAAAAGAGAATAAGAGAAAAAGTGAGATAATAAAAAGATAAAAAGGTAAAAGAAAGTAAAAGTGAATTTTTTTTTTATTATTATAATTATTATCTTAATAAAATGATAATTGTGTTTTAATATGATAAGAGAATTTTTATTTTTATAGAAATTAAAATTTTCACTTCAAAATTATTTTTATAAAAAATTTATTAAAAATTTGATTTTTAAAAATCTTAATTTTTTAAAAATTAATTTTAAAAATTTATATTAAATATAAAAATTTTAACTTTTTAAATTAAAATTTTTAAAAGATAAAAAAAAAAAAAATTGTATAACAAACGCTCCTAATAGTTCACGGAAGACTAAAATATGTTCCTCCATTCGAATTTTTGTTTTCGGCATCTACATTCTCTCATTTAGAACTTTTTGGCGGCTAATTGTCCATCTTCACCATCGTCGACTAGATCTGCCGCCGTGGACCAACTCTGCCACTGTCGTCAGGTTCCTTCTACTTCTTTGTTCTCTTATTCAGCCCAATAGTCCACCTTTGTGTGAATCAAAGTGGTAGGAGGCAAATCTGACTTGGAAAACACAAATAAGTGATTTGGTAGAGGATAGAGAGCTCCTGGAGAGCCCCCGAGCTGTGTTATTCCGCCTATTAAACAATGAGCTTCTTTAGGCTTGCCCGAACTACCCGGGTTGTTCTGGAATTCTTTCAATTTCACATTCTAACTCATTCTCCGTTCTGGGTATTAAGTAGCTAAGGCTTGGCCCAACCTGTTCTGAGTAGCGTTGCTTCACCGGACAGTGGGCAGTCATCCTCCGGCACACTCATTGGCTCACAATGCCGCAGGCTCACACTCCCACAGACGCAATCATCCACGGGCGCCACCGTCTCATCTTCCCAGAGGTATCGTCAACCGTTATCGGCTGAGGAGGGTCGAACATTTGGATTGCGGACTTTCAGTTCTGATACTGGTACGAAATAGGGGCTATCATTTCTGTTTGTGAGTTGTTTTCTGCGGTTTTGGGTGGTTTTCTTTCCATTTTCTGCGATTGTGGTGGCGTTCGTGATTGTTCTTCATATTGTTGAAATGAGTTCCAAAATTGAAGGGTTCCATCAATATACCCTTCTGTCTGTGTGATTGAACGTCTTATGTACGCTGCAACTACTGTGGATTTGGCTTGTAGTGTGCTAGATGCGAAATGGGTATATATCATCCAAGAATTGTGGTCAAAGTTAGTATATGTCTTTCATTAATATTATCCCCAAAACTAAACATGCTGCTTGCTATCCTTATCTGTAATTTATATCTGTCTACGTAAAAGGGCTATATATCGAACATACATTAACGGACGAACCACAGATACTGAAGCTTGCAATCAGTTTCTTTGTGCCTTGTAAGTTACAGGGATTATATCTTTTACTGAACACTCTGTACTTTTTGTGTAGGATGTGCTTATTGAACACTGGATCGCTAATGATGCAGTTAATATATTTTGCATTGAATAGATACCCTTTAACATCATTATTTAGTACGCCGTTTGCTTTTATTTAATAGGACATTGAAAGAGGTGAACCACGTGTACTGAAGCATGCAATTAGTTTCTCTTTGAATCAGATGCATGCAAATTCTGACATAATTTTCTATTTTAGTTGAAGCAAATCCAATATCGTGTGAGGGTTCGACATTTTCCAAGTGGTCCTAAACTTGTCTATGTTCTTTGTCTTTTCTGTGTGGCTTTCCTTTTTCTGGTTTTGCTGCTGTCTATATGCTGTTTTTAGTAGAAAATGTGTCATTTAATGATATTATGGAATTGAGAGAGAGAGAGAGAGAGAGAGAGAGAGAGAAGGGTTTGATCTTATTAAGATGAGCTCAATAATTGCCAATGATATGAAAAAAATACTGCTGCAACTTCGTAAGAAATCATTGCATATTAAAACTAGATCAGATGTCTTTTACAACTTACAAGGAAAAGAAAAACCCAGTAATACAAAAATTACAGCAAATCTTTTAGAGCAGTTCTCACTGTAACTGCTGCTTTTTCCTGCCCTGAACAGATAAGTTAGACATAAACAACAGCTGCAAAGTTTTGTTAGAAACTGAATCTGTTTTCATTCGGAATTGATTTTATTTCTTGGAAAGTGCAAGAAAGGCACATTGCATGACCATCCTGCAACTATTGGTGCTGGCCTTAGCTTGCATTTATTGCATGCATTGAGGCCATTGCCAAGTTCAACTGATGTAATGGAAATAGGAACAATTGCATGCAATTAATTAGTCTCTGTCATGTCTTTCAGGAAAATCTTTCATATTCAATTTATTGTTAGTTTACACTTTTTTTCTGCTGTTTTGTATGCATCTAGATATATTTTATATAGGGGCTTGGCTTATATATAATGCTTAGGGGATTCTTTTTTTTATTAGCTAAAAATTTTTGGTTTCTTGAGTAGTATATAAGCAGGATTCTGAAATATCTTGATGTGATATAGATTCCTTTTTCCTTTTTCGAAGTATCTTGATGTGTTTATGGTATATTGCTTAATCTCAATTCCTTGGCATGAGACTTCTTTCTACATGAAGCTATTTTTGCAGCTATACAAGACCAATTATGCTTGCATATTGTACAAATTATTTGAAAGCTTTTGTTTGAGTTGATAGTTGTATATTCTGCCAACTATGGCATAATTTTATTATTTAGCCTGTACAATAGTTTATTTAGTTAATTTGTATATTTTTATTGCAAAAAAAAATGAACTGTAACGCCTGGTCCATGATGATGGGGCAAAATTAAAATAGGCCTGGGCCTATATACATAAAGCCTTTTGGGCTTAGGCCCAAGCCTGGCCCATGAGCAGGTCTGATCACTGCATTTGTATTTCAATATTCTGTATGATGGATACCCACTTCCTTTTCAAAGAGAGAAATTCTTTATGGGGTTTGCCTAGCACAACTTGTAGATTAGAGCGGCCTGAGATAGTAGCTAGGATAGTAATGTAATATTCACAATGGTGGCAGAAGAGGGCAAATCTGAAGGTAGCAAAGCAATCAACACTCACAAGATAGTAGTGTTTAGTTCCGTAGCATGATAATTTTTTAGACATATATTACATATATCTCTGATTGAGTTATAAATTTATAATTAGCTTCTTACCATTGTATAAAAGGTGAACCTTTCTGCAGTTTTAATCATTTAATCATTGATTTAAGGTTGTACTTCCTCTTGATATCTTTCTAATTCTACTCAAATTTCTTAGAGTTTCAAGTATATTATATACTGCGTTAACATTTTGCTTAAAGTAAAGGTTGGTTTGGAAGCAAAGGGCAGTGCTTAAAGATTAAAAAAATGATATACTATGCACTAACTACATGTTGTATTTGTTATTGTAAAACCTAACCTCATATAGTAAATAATCTTAAAAATCTTATTTGGTATTGGGTACCAGGTATATTTGGTACCCGATATCCAATAATTAATTATTGAATTCATTACTCAATATCATATTTTTTTAGGTATTTCGAATTATAGGTATTTTTTGGATTTGGATGATAGAGGTGTAATATTTTTCCCCAATTCAGTTGGGGTTCAGATATTGGATGTTCACTTTGGATTTGAGTATCTACCCATTGCCATTCTGATATCCAAACTTGATTTGATTCATCATCGTCCATTCACTTGGGCAGGTTGATCCATTTAAAAATCAGTAACACGGAAGCAGGACCAAAGAAGAGCCACTGACAGTGAGAGGTAGATGATCCAATGGCTGTGGATGCAAATTTGGCATCATTTTTTGAGAATTTGAAGGTAGAAGATCCATGGGTTCCCCCCAAGACATGGGAATCTATCCCTTTTGAAAGTGGGCTTCAATCTCATTCCAATGCTTCACCTTCCTCTTCAAATCAACCCCTCTATGACCTCTCCACTGTTTCTGTAAGTTCACTCACCTCATTGCTTCACTTGATTGACATTACAACTGACCTGGGTTTTTGTTGCTTGCCGATGTAATTATTGTGAGAATTATTGGGTCTTGAAAGTGTATAATAACTTGCTGATGTTTGAGCATACCACAGTACCGAAAATTGTAGCAAGTTTGTAAGTACCTGCTTCTTGTAGATGTGTGGGTACAAGCTGGCTTCTTTACTCTTATAAATTCCTGCATTTTTTATACTAAATGGTAGAAGTGTTGGACTCGGGAACATGGTGATTTTAATACGTGGTGGGGGTATACTTTTACACCCATAGTAAGGATGTCTAGCTTTCATTCCTTCAATGACCTTGTATTTAACAACTATTACAAATTGAATGGTGCCGCAATGTGCATAAATATTGAGATGATATTTGGAACATTTCCACTATTTCAAATCTGTACTTTGCTTTTGATTTCTAGTGCAACACATTTGAGCAACCTCGTAAACTTGCCAACGCATATAACAGTATGCTTTTGTACTTTATCCAGGTCTTCTGTTTAAGGTTCTATTATGGATGCATTAAGTGACTGTGTTTATACTTCTTTATGAAAATTTGGCCTCAGGAAGCGAGTTTGGTGAGGTTGGTGATTAATGCTATGCAAGGTGTAAAATCAGCCCTTATTAGTATTCAAAAGCTCTCCACCATCTTCTGTTCAGATCCAGCTGATAGGACCTTCCATCGGATTTCAAGTCTCTGGAATCGGGCTTCAAGCACTCATTCTCTAGGAAATGTACTTAAATCTATAGGTTGTACAGGATCTTTAGTTTTTCTTCTCCTTGAATTTGTAGATTATTTTACAAAATTGAATTTGGAGGACAGTCTGATAGTAAAGAGTTATAACATTCCTGAAGTTGGCGAATGTCAAAATCATCAAAAGGAAGTTAGACAGGAAAAGCGCCTTCGTCATACTCTTGTGAATCAAGCGTTTGCTGTTGCTGTGGGAAAGGTTTTGGAAGGGTACATCTGTGCACTGGACACAGTATATGCATCTGCAGTTTTAAGGCGTCCATCAAAAGATGTTGAAATGTCTTTGCAGGCATCCTCTGTGTCAGGATGTTTGAAGAGTGTGGTGCATTCTGAAATTACATTGCTTGAGTTTTACTTGCACACAAAGGACTTGAGGACTCAGATTGAAGCCCTAGGAAGCACATGTAAGCTACATAAGTTGGCATTTTGCCTGTCTGATACTTCTTTTGATGATATGATTGCTGAAGCTACATCTGAATTTGGTAACTTCTACCGAGGCGGAGATCTATTAACATATTTATATGCACAGTTAAATGTGAGCCTATCTCTTTTCTTCTCTATCTTTTTATCCTTTGACTGCTATTCTGTGTAACTTTTAAATCTTATAACTATTTTGTAGTTATCTTACATGTTTCACTAACTGGCTGGCATTATAACTATTGTCCTGTCGGTGGTTATTACTTTTATATGGTAATTCCAAAATCTATTATTTTAATGAAACAATTAGGTGGGTGGATATATGAGGTGAGAAAACTTTTAAGAATTTGTGTTGCTGTTTAAGGAAGGCCATTGCTGAGAACCGCAATAATTTTTGCTTTTGTTGCTTAATCTTAAGGCTGACTGTTTCCAGGATATGCTAATTGAAAACAAAAAACAATTATGTTATTATCAAAATTGTTAATACCAACTTCACGTTTGTATAGAGTATTCTTCCTAATTTACTTTGGTTTCTGGCTAATGGTTTATTTTTAGAGGTATTCCTCTTGCAGTTGTTTGAGGAGATTAGGAGTGGAACTTTGTTTTATTTTGTTATATGGTGTTGGGTTTTGTCTTTGTATTATTCCTTCCTTTTTATTTGTTTTGAAAATTACTCAATCTTGCTCTTGGGGGTGGCTATTTAGCATGTCCATCTGTCCATTTACTCTCCCTTCCAACTTTTTCATGAACGCTATTGCTCTAAAGTATTCTTCTTACTGAATTACATATGTTATGTAGGCCACTCTGCTACTTCACTTAATGGGTGCATAGCAACTGTTGAACTAAATTAGCCTTCCCCAATGTGCTTGTGTGTGGTTGCGTGATTGTGTTTTTTTATATTGCCCTAGCCTTGGAATGGGGTGCCTCCAAGGAATACTTGGTTCTTATTGATCCCAACAATATAGGATTTACTCCATTTTTACTATTATCTCCAGCCTGTGAAAAATGGAAGGATGTTTGGCAAAACTAGAGAATCAGTAACAAGAGTAAAAAATCCAAAAGGAATCATTCTGCTTGTAATCTTTCTATTTCTCTTCTAATAAATCTATAAAAAAAATATTGATGAAAGATAAAAATAGTAAGGTTTTGTGGCAGTGTACTGTTTTTGCTGTGGTTTGGTGTATTTGGATGGAATCGAATGCGAGAGTTTTCAAGCAGAATATTTTACCATTATATCTTCTATGGGAAAGAGTTACCTTTTTTTGCCTCTTCTTGGGTTATTGCTAGTGGGGTTTTTAAGGGAGTTTCCCTTGTGGACATACAAAAGGATTGGCATGCTCATTTGAGCTATTGTATTTTTTTAATCTGTTTTTGCGAGGACTGCTGATAACCATAATTCAGTTGATTTTAAGTATATATATAGATTCAAGTCTATGCTTTTGAGGTCAGTGATGTCTTTGACCTGTAAAAGGACAAGATCTACAATTTGATTTCAATAGTTTGGAATTTGGATGGAGAAAAAGATAGACAGGTTTCACACCAAACCTTAAATCGGTTGTGTACTTCAAAATGGCTTACAAGGGATGGCAAGATATTGCTGGCTTTTCTTGGTGGTTTTTGCTTGCAAATCTTATAGCAACATTCCACAGTAAGAGCTGTAGCCTCTGAAGAGATGGTGATATGGCGTTGAAGGTAGTTGAATGAATAATTTGGAATTGAGAGCAGAAAGGAAAATGTGTCTCTATTAAATTGAATGAATTGCTGCACTCTTGTTCTTTCCTTAACAAATACTTCCTTTTTATACTAAATATAGGGTTCACCCCTCATGGAAATTGTTTGATATTTTTTTTGCAGAAATTGCATTGTATAATTTCTTTTGTAAATAAACAGATATTGAATTTTTGCAAGGTTTTTTCTCTTTTTGAATTTCTTCTAACTCAAATTTCCTAAGATGTAGGTTGCTGATCCTGCTCACTGTAATCTGCTCAAGTTTCTCTTTCTCCAATCGTGTGAACCATATTGTGGGTTGATCAGATCATGGATATTCAAAGCAGAAATCAATGACCCATATAAGGAGTTTATTGTAGAAAATGTTGAGCGTTTACCTCTTAAACCACATGGCAAAGCTGGCATTGCGGTTGAATTTCCATTGGCAAGTATTAGGGTAATGTTTTACTCTTTGATTTTGAAATTGGGACCCACATGCAGTTTTCATGTGTATCATAACTTTGGATTCTGTCATTATGTTGATTCTCATGTTGGGGACGGACTAACCTCAGGAGGCAGATGGAGTTGCTATTCCGTGTTTTCTTAGGGACTTCTTGGTTCCACTTGTTAGAGCTGGTCAGCAGCTTCAAGTACTGCTGAAATTGCTTGAACTGTGCATTCATTTTACTACTGGAGACCATAGTTCTGAAGATTTCCTTCCATGCTGGAGTGGCTTTTCAAGCAACGGTCCATCTTATTTGTCTCCATTGACTTTCAGTAGAGATGATATAGAATCTATGGTGCTTGCAAGAGACAGTTATTATGGAAGGATGAATGAAAAACTTGAAAGCCTGTTGACCAACTTAGAAATTAGATATCAACAGGTAATTAAAACTTGTTTTGGTTCCTTGTATAAACTGTGCGCTTTTTTGTTTTGTTTTGCCTTTTTTTTTTTTTTTGCCTTTGATAAAAGAAGGGATTTTATTTGAGAGAGACATTAGAAGGTCAGCCAATATATGTGTTAAGTTAGAGAAAAATAGAATTGTAAAAAAATGTAGTCCGTGAGAAAGGTCTACATTAGTTCTTGATATTTATAGGCAAAATTACAGATAACTCAATAATTGCAAAACATAATTATGATCCTCTCAAGCAAGGGATATCACGATCTCTTAAATCAAGGGATAAGACGATTACTATAATCCCTCGAATCAAGAGATATAGCCAATACTCCCTAATCACACATAATTAATTCTGACATTTTCTCTCAAGTTGGAGCATATATGTTATATGTACAAAGTTTATTACAAATATAATTTATTCGTGGACTTATTAAGGACTTGGTGAAAATGTAAGCTAATTGATCATTAAAATTGACAAAATTTATGGTAAGAGTCCTTAATAAAATCTTCTCTCTAATAAAGTGGCAATCAACTTCTATATGTTTGATCCGTTCATGAAATATAGTATTAGAGGCAATGTATAAAGTAGCTTCATTGTCACAAATGAGTTCCATTTTGTCAAGTTTGTCAAGCTACAACTTTTGAAGCAATTATCTAATCCATACTAGCTCGCACGTAGCCAAGGCTATTGCCCGATATTCAACCGCTGCACTAAATCTAGCTACCATTTCTTATTTTATTTTTTTTGCTTTTCCAAGATTTTAGGTTTCCTCCAATAAATATGCAATTGCCTATAGTGGATCCTTGATAGAAAGGAAATCCTACCTAATCTGCATCTCTATATCCAGTTATTCGAGCATGTTGATAATTCTCATGCAATAGTCCTTTTTTAGGAGCTCTCTTAATATATCTTAAAATGCGCATCACCAAATCCCAGTTACTTGTGCGTGGAGATTGTAAGAATTGACTTACAACACTTACTGCAAAAGAGATATTGGATCGAGTGATCATGAGATAGTTTAATTTTTTCACAAGTTTCTTGTATCTACTAGGATCAGATAAAGGCTCTCTCTATTCAATTAAAAGTTTAGCTCTTGGATCCATCGAACTTTCAATTGGTTTACAGTTTAACATATATATTTCTTTAAGAAGATCTAATACATATTTCTTCTGAGAGATTACAATATCAGTGTTAGACTATGCCACTTCAATTCCTTTTTGATCATTTCCTGTAGTGATGATGTCATCCACATTGACAATTATATAGATGTAATGGCCAGAGGATTGGTCTGCATAAAAAATTGAGTGGTCGGCTTCACTCTGAGTCATCCCAAGTTGTTGAACCACACTACTAAATTAGCTAAATTATGCTTGGAAAAATTGCTTCAAATCGTAAATCGATTGTCGTAATCAACAAACTAGTTCTGAGCAACAAGACTAGGTGGTTGCTCTATATACACTTCCTCCGCAAGATCACTATGAAGAAAGGCATTCTTAATATTTAGTTGATAGAAAAGCCAATGTCGCATGGTAGCAATAGACAACATAAGCCGAATGGAAGTCTTTTTTGCAAATGGAGAGAAAGTATCATCATAATCCAACCTGAAAATTTGCATATAACCTTTAGTAACTAAATGAGCCATAAGACGATCAATAGTACCATCAAGTCTAATTTTAACTATATAAACCCAATGACAACCGACAACAGACTTGTCAAGAGCCAGATGTATCCATTTTCAAGTGCCAGATGACTGTAGTGCAGTCATCTCATCAAATGATTGTAGTGCAATCATCTCATCAATCATTGCTTGTCGTCCCCCAGGGTGAGATAAAGCTTTCTATGTTGTCAAAGTAAAAGAAATAGAAGACAAAAACGACACGAAAGCATAATAGGAAGAGGATAACCGTTGATAATTCATAAAATTATAGATAGGATCAGGGTTACGAGAAGAGCGAGTACCTTTTCTAATGGCAATAGGAAAAAATCAGTAGGAGACAAGGTCGAAATAGGTTCTGAAGATGGATCTGATGGTGAATAATCAAGAACAGACTATAAAGGTGAAATTTAAGTTCCTGTCAAATGAATAATGGAAGAATTGAAACAGGGAAGAGGAAGAAGAAGAGTATTAGTAACAGTAGATTGATCAACAGAAGGAGATGATAAGGTAACATTAGCAAATATAAAGAACTAACGAGTTAAGAGAGAATAACATCAGTACTCTTTTTGTCATTTAGAATAGGCTAAGAAGATGCATTTAAAAGACTTGACAGCAAGCTTACCATGACTTGGGATATTATATGAACAAAACAAATACATCCAACGACACAAGGAGGAAGATAGTACAATGGTTGACCTAAAAATATGAGAGAATAAGGGATTTGATCTTTGAGCACTGAGGAAGACATACGGTTGATTAAGTAATAGGCTGTAAGAACCACATTATTTCAAAAAGAAAGAGGAACATTGTGATGAAGAAATAAAGTACCAGCTGTCTTAATTAAATGGCAATTTTTGCATTAAGTTACATCATTTTGATGTGGTGTGTGAGCACAAGAAGACTGATGAAGCATACCCTGTGCAGTCATAAAATTTTGAAAAGAGACAAACAAATATTCATGTGTATTATCATTTTGCAAAATTTTGACAAGTGTATTAAATTGAGAACGAACATCAATGCAAAAATTTTTAAAAATAGAAAATAGTTTGGATCGATTATTCATTAAAAACAACCAAGTACACCGAGAATAATCATTAATAAATGTGACAAAATACTTAAAATCTAAATAGAATAATGACGATTAGGTCTCCAAACATTAGTATGAACTAAGAAAAAAAGGAGATTCAGTTTACTTTGACTCTGTTTAGGGAAAACTACACGGGTATGTTTATCCAACCGACATGATTTACATTTTAAAGACTTTAAAGAAGAAAGGTTAGGTACTATTTATTACAGTTTACGAAAGCTAGGGTGTCCCAAACGATAAAGCACAGATGGAGAGACAGAGGTCGTGCAGACTACTGGAGATGTGGGTATAGTTAAATGATATAGCCCTTGGGATTGAATAAAATGTTGTGTCCAAATTCTGTTATTATTCTAACTAGATATGCTTATTTTTTCCGGGTTTCTTAAGAGAAAAAAAGGTATAGTTTAGTTAGTGACCAATATAGTTAGTTCTTTAATATCAAATATAAAATTTTCACATTAAAGTTATAGTGGAAACTATATTTGCTTACTGTTGTCCTTCCACTTTCTGTGTGTTTCTTTTTCTTTTTCTTTTTTTGGATAGAAAAATAATTTATTGATTAGAAGAAAATAAAATATTACAACCATGGAGGACAAGTAGTCCTCAAAAACCAGAAAATAAAAACGTGAACAATCAACAGCTCAAAAGAGCTTACCAATCCCTTTGTAAACACACAAGAGAAAGTCCCCTGAAAAACCTGTGTATTTCTTTAACTTTAAATTATTATAATTTGTAATTTTTGAAACCTTGATGCCTGCCATCTTGGAGTTGTGTAGTACAGACCTGGAACTGAGTTTTGCTTTTCTTGCCACTTGTCATAATGTGCTTTTCCTTTGGTCGCTCTTGTGAAGTAATGTAGTTTCATCATGCCCACGGGTGCTCTTTTCTTGCCTTTATGTTGATGGACAAAAATTTCGTAGACTGGGAATTAAATTTTTTTTTCTGTCTTATTGGAATTTTGTGCGTCAATATTCTTATTTTGCAGGTAGCTACAGATGCCTCAGTACCTTTCTTTAGTAATGATGGAGGGACTTTAGACAATGTAAATCTGTTCATGTCAGAAGATGAGCCCAGTGTGCCTGAAACGGCAGATAAAAGAAGTTCAAATATGTAATTTATCTCACTCCCCACCTCACCCCCTTCTGTGTGTAAGCATGTGCATGCATCCGTGGAGATATTTCCTTTCACTTTCTATTTCTCATGTAAGTTTCTTTGTTCTTGCAACTTTGTTAATATCTGGTTTCGTTGATGGTTTATTGTAATTTGCAGGGGTATGGACAATTTGGGCTCTGATGTCTCAAGTACAATAGACGAGTTCTCTTATGTGGAAGATATGTATGCTTTAAGCGAAAGTTCATCCTCAAACAACTCTGAGGAGCAAATGGAGACTGATCAGTTGATTGGTTGGCCCTGTAAAATAGTTGGACAACAAGATTACATATCTGCTTTAAGCTTCTCCAGGATTACTGCTCTAAATAGTTCAATACAAAATTCTTGTCAACTTGAAAAGCCACAGAGTGATTTGCTTGAAATTTGTGATAACAAGGATACCATTGACCATTTTGTGAAGTCTTCCCATGAGAAAATGATATCAAGTCACATATCGAATTCCCTGAATCCAGGAAAGTTAAGCTGCTCATTTAAATGCAGTACTCAATATAGAGATAGTCTAGTTGATGGTTATTGGCCAGTGGGTCACTTATTGGAAAAATCATTTGATGATGATGAAAGAGATGGTGGGCTAAAGGTGACTGAAAAGCACATGGGATCACTGAGGGATGCCAAGTTATACCATGGCAACAATATTGCCATTAATGATGCTTTGAGTAGGGAAGCCTTGGGCAAGGATATGTATGATTATAATGTGCATGCTTTAAATTTCTACAGCTTTCAACCACAAAAAATTGACCATCAGTTTAATTTTCCTAGCATGAACCCCCTTAGTATCAACCCAATGCTGACAAGAAATGCATTGCTTTGCCTGATGGGTAGAAATGGAGAAAAGTACATCACAGATCAACGACAACCTTTACCTTACTTCAACTTTTCTACTGTAGAGGACCCTTGTAAGGTTTATACGGAGAAATTATCAATTAATTCCAGAGGTAGCAGTGGATCTGCATTTTCATTAGATAGTGAATCTGCTAATGGTAGTAAGAATGATCTCTACTGTGAACAAGGCCATGGTGGAGATGATGGCTTGATTGACGACAACAAAAATTGTGTTATTGCTTCATTGGATTTGAAGGACCTGAACCAAGAGGTCTTAATAGATGCATCTGGTGGGAGCAGCTGGGAGAGATTGCTTGGTAGTTTTAGAAAAACTGTAGATTTTGATGCTACTAACAAGGGGACTTTTTTGTCAACATTTGAGATACCTCTTGATATTATAATTGACAAATGCTTGCTGCAGGAAATCATTCTTCAGTATCCTTATCTTTATCTATATGCTTGACAACTAATTGATTAGTTTATGAATAGTAGTTTTTTTTTTATATTCCTTAATTGCATTTATCTTTCTCTGTGTGATGCAGAGATTGAAACAGTATCCATCTATCATGATTATCCATTTTAGTTATGGTAATAAGTAGTAATCAAACATCTTCATCAGCTCTGAACACAACTAACTAGACCTTTTCTCCAAGTCTTCGATGACAGTAATGAGTTTTACTTTTGACAAACAACTTTGTTGGGTTCCTTCAGTAAGCACATGTGGAAAGATGGAACTGAGAGAAGAGGTCAAGTGTGCAGTGTTTGGAGTTGATGTAGATGTTTGATTACTACATATGAGTGCCACAATTTTGGAAATCTAAATTTCATTGATAATTACTTGGGAGATAACTTTCAGGGTTCAATGACTTGGGTGGTCAAAATCTTGCTATTGGAAAACTTTCTGTACTTGTGTTACTTTTCCTCAACGATGTTAGATACAAGTATGTCAGCAAGCTAACCATCTACTTGCTTGAAGAAGCATTTGAGTTGCGAGAACATCTTTTGGCACTGCGGCGGTATCATTTTATGGAATTAGCAGATTGGGCAGATTTGTTTATCTTGTCTCTTTGGCATCATGTATAACTAAGTCTTGACTCACTATGACTTTACACACACACACACACTGCATTTTAACTATTCTTTGTTTGACTTGAAATTACAGAGGTGGTCTGTTACAGAAGCAAATGAGAGACTTTCAGAAATTCAAGGTCTTCTTGAGTTGTCAATTCAGAAGTCTTCATGTGAACGAGACCCTAATAAGGATAGGCTGTTTATGTACATAAAAGGAAATGGGAAAATGCCTGTCCCCATATCTACTATTGGTAAATATGATTACTAAATTCGCTTAATTAAATAAAAGAACCTCAATTGCAGTAATGTTTTTATTATTATAATTGTTTTTGTTGTTTTTGTGGCTGTTGTAGTTTATGCTGCAAATTTCCTTTTAACTTTGATTAATATTAGTTATTTTCCTCCTCTTTGGAGTAGAAGAAACTGAATATTACGTATCTGATAATGGGACTTGTAAACAATGGCAGGGGTCCATTCTTTTGATTTCTTAGGACTGGGTTACCGTGTGGATTGGCCCGTCAGTATTGTTTTGACACCTGCTGCATTGAAGATATATGCTGATATATTCAGCTTTTTGATACAAGTGAAGCTTGCCATTTTTTCATTGACTAATGCTTGGTGCACACTTAAGGTGTGATTTCTTGCAATTTCCTTTTTTGCCCCTATTTTCATTGTATATTTGTGCAGCCTAAATTTATTTCATTTTACATTCTAAATCTTATATAAATCTCCATAAATATCTGTCTATAAGACTGATAAGAGAGAGAGAGTGCCTTGTCAAGTTCAAAGAACTTTTAGTTAGGATTAGGAAATAAAAAACATACTATAGTTCTATCAGCATAAATAAAATCTGAAGTAGTTGGATGACAGGACAGGAACACGATATGCCATTATTTCTATTAATGCGCTTTTAGTAAAATTAACTACTACTACAAACTTCTTTTTGCTGTGTGATTAACTAAACCCTATGAACTACATTTCACTTATATTTGTTCTTACTGAATGAACTCAGTTGTGGTTTATCTCTTTTATTGTTCTGCTCTTGGACCTAACAAGTGCTGTGCTTGTTTCTTTGTATACTTTGTCATAGTCAAATCTGCCTTTAAACCATGTTTGAGAGGGGGGACCTTTTTTTTCAAAAAGAAAAAAAATTGAAACACATACTCTCCCCCCATTTTGCCAGATGACTTCAATTATTTTTATCAGTACTATTAAAGAGTCCGCAATTTTCTTAAATATAACTATTGATTCCTTATATGCTTCTGTTGATTATAGTTGCACTTAAATTCTGGATGCTCATGGGAATCTAGGAGTTTCTGATTGTGTAACAATACTTAATTTTCTTTCAATTTGGGTATACAGGATTTGGTGCATACAACTAAAACAAATCTGAATTCTGAACTTCACCTGCATGAAATGGGCCATCTTAATATATTGATGAAGCTGAGGTACGTACTGAAAGTACTGTTTCTTTTCTGGACATCTAATCTGGATCACATTTTGTGGATATTTTGATATCTTTGACCTTTTGCAGTTATCTTTTTACTACTTTTGTGAAAAGGAAGGGCTTTGGGGGTTTGTATCATGGTTTAGGGGTGGTCAGGGTGGGGGCAATGGAGTTTACTTTCTGTTATCTGATATGGAAAATCTTTGGATTCAGTAATTTGCAATTTTTTAATCCTTAAATTTGAGCAAAAATCTAATAAGCCATTGTTTCGGAGAGTTCCTTGGATTGCTTTTTACTATTGATGTTGAACTTCCTTTTCATACATGTATTTACCTCTAAGCATCCTTTGCTCCACTATCCATGGCAGGCACCAGGTCAGCCATTTTGTATGTACATTGCAGCAGTATGTAGAGTCACAATTATCTCATGTATCATGGTGCAAGTTTCTTCATTCCCTTCAGCATAAGGTTTAAAGCCACTGCTTCTACTTGTTGTAGTTATTTATTTTAGTAGTAACTCTCTTTGTGCCTTTTCCCTTTGAAATGGTTTTTGTTTAAATGATTTTTTATAAGAGAAATTGAGCGTTGTGTCTGGTAGTCAGTTGAATTTCATGCTCAGGGCATGAATTAAGTTCCTTGCTAGTCATATCATTTAGAATAGCAAAGGCAGCTGATTAAATGAAAAAGGTAATCTAACTTACAACTATGAACTAATTTTGAAACACTGAACGTTACGTATAAAAATAGAGGTTGATCAAGATGCCAAGATTATATGAACCTGATTTCAATTCAATTGGATTTCAAAATATGTTGCAATTACAAAGCATAAGAATTAAAGATTTACCCTAGTATATGGTTTTAGTGTCTACTTTTGGAAAAATTTGTTCCATAAATGCTTATGTATTGCATGTCACTAAGTAACCTGTTGACTTGGTCTGAATGAATATTTAGCTTTTACTTCCCATCCTTTGGGTGATTCCCCTACAAATATTATGAGTGTATATGGGACTTCTCTTGATATGAGAAATTTTCATTGTTCAGGTTCCAAATTGGGCTAGAATAGACCATTTAGTTAGTTGTGAGGTGTGTTGTGGGGGTCTAATAATGAGGAAGGCTTGGGTCGTAGCAATCTGGCAAAACACTGCTCTGGCTGGTAAATGGCTGATGTTGGCTCCCAAGAAAGTTCTTCCCTAATCTCTATAGCTCTGGATATCTCTGCAACTCACAATTTCTCAGGGATATTCCTCTTTTAGGCTTCTTGTTTCTCTAAAGTTGGGCACTGGTTCCTGTGTCAGATTTCGGGAGTATCTTTGGATGGGAGACTTTACTTTTCTAGATGCCTTTCCTCATCTCTACCAGTTTTCTTCTTTACATCATACCTCCGTACAAAATTTCTACTCTATAATGGTTCTATTATCTCTTGGAATCTCCATGTTTTCATAAGTGTGAATGATAGAGAAATCTATGAATTGCAATTGGCTCTTGGATAGGAGGATATGGACTCTTTATTCTAGTGAATTTTCATGTATTTCAATTTTCTTACAAACATGACGAATAGAGAAAAATTTTCCTTGATATACCCCTTTGCAAATCCAAAGTCCCCTCGAGTTAAGCCTTTTCATTTGGACATCAGCACTTAACAAGATTAATATGTTGCTGAAAGCTTTTCTTGGTATATTCATCATGTGCAGTTCAAGCTCTCAAACAACAAGATTAATATGTTGCTGAAATCTATGCTGCTTCTTTGTTCTGTCAGTAATCACCTCTCTTGCTCTTCGTTTTGCTGCATTGACACCACCTAGCCTCCAATGCAAATCCAACACTGATGCTGACTCTAATAAAATGTAGGCTTCATACTAATTCGAACCCATTTGTAAGACCTAAGAAGAAAATAGGGCCAAGTAAAACCCCCCTCCAAAAGAAAAAAATTAATTGAAGCCCAAATATACACATAATCAGGTTCTCAGGGGATTTCAAACGTACCTCCAAATTAAAGAAACTAAAAACATACTGCCTCTGCGACTTTTTCCCCCTAATAATAGGACCTACTAGTCCGTTGTAGTTTATGGAATGGAAGAAATACATTAAATCCCTATATCAATATCAGACCACTGGTTCATTATTTATATGCTCTTTGACCTTATAATTCTTTTATTTTTCTTGTTTGCTATAACTGTGAGGGCTGTCAAGCAACTGCAGCTACAGCCTATATTCTAAGAAGTTTCTGATGCCACAGGAGAACCTATGAGTTAATTTAGGAGGCGCTATCAGGAGCCACTATTATGGAGATGTTTTTAAATTTTCAGTAGGCACTTCTACAAATAAACAAAGTTTTAGTATTCAACTCATCTGCATCTCCAATTATAGTTTTATTAAGTTATGCATTACACAATTACCACAGCGCATGAAGGTCTATGTAAAGATGAAGTTAAGTCAGCACACATTGGTGATGTTATATGCTCTTCTACCACGCCTAATTGTAAATGTCACAGCTTTTGTTTGTTAACCTAGATCTTATCTGCTTGTCTTCTTATTTTATGTTTCATATGATATAATATGCATATTTTGGATATACTTGCCATTTATGTAGGTGAAAGATATGATGGATCTTGAGGCAGTGCACATGGAATATCTTGCCAATTCATTGCGCATGTAAGTTTAAATTTATGTATTTCTTATTTTTTAACATGAAAATTACTAGAAATATATGGGGCAAAATATTTTCTAATAGTGATTACTTAGGAAAATTAACTGAATTATGAATTCTATCTTTTTGTCCTTTATCTTTTAGATTTCTGCCGTAGCAAACATATCTTGGCAAAATCAGTGATGCATTTTTTTATGTGAGAAGCAATATTTAATGGTTTCATGGGTGTGTAGTCTAATGCTAGGTTCATCATCATGGTGATCTGAAAAAGTTCATTACTAGCAGAGTTGGAAGTTGATAACAACATATTTATACTTCATTAACTGGTAAGCACTTGGTAGTTAGCGTAGTTACAGGAATCAAGCTGGACTGGCTGGTTCAACTAGTGAACTAGCCCCCAAACCAATCTGGTTCTATCATTGGACCATTTTTTGCTTAAAATTTTGTGAACCAGTAGTTAAACTGGTGAATTGGATTGGTCAAAGGGACAGAATATTTTTTCAAGTAATTATAGTTTTATATAAATTAATGACAATCTTTTTAATTATCCAAGTATTTATATATAGAACTGTCAAAAAAAGTATATTTTCTTATATCCTTATCTTTGATATATTATATTCAATAACAGAGAAACATGTTAAACTGTTTTTATGTTGACACTCATACAATCATTTATTATTTTCTGACCAAACTATCTAATTTTAATATATTGCGTGTTCGTGCACTCAATATAAATTATAAAACATTTTGTTTACTATATCTAATTTGAAATATATTTCTAACTTTTGTTAATTAGAATATTGACTGGTTTGACTTGTGACTCGGCAATTGGTACCCTTGATTTGCATGCAAAGAATATAAAATTTATTCAAACGTTTGTTGGTTAGGCTATATCTATCCTTTGAAGTTATAAACGCTGAATTAAAACTAACATAAATACTGTAACCTGTAAAAAGAAAATTAAAAAGAAGTTTCTTAAAAGTAGGTGATGATGCCTCTTTGATTAGTCTTTAATTTGATTTTGTTATCTAGATTTTTGATTTAGGAATTAGGGTAAAGCCTTTTGGGTTGAAGGTTTGTTTTAGCTTTCTGGGCCTAGACCTACGTTAGTCCATTTTCTGCTTATATATGGACAGTCTGTTAGTCACAGTCGTCACCTTTCTATTATTGATATTAATAAATATGTTTTGGGTTGTTTGAGTATTTTCTCGTATTCTTCTTTTGTTTCTGCACAAGTAGGAAGTGATTGTAAACTTATAATAAGTAGACCTATGTTATTAGATTCAAATGATGACTTTTGTGTCTCTTTTCATTCGAAGTAAGAACAAGATATTAGGTTTTTGGGAAAGGAACAAACGGTACTATGGGGGGGATGTGACTATGTTCTCTTTTCAATCGACGTAAAATCAAAATGTTAGATTTCTGGGAAAGGAAAAAATGATACCATGTGGGCCAAAGCTCCTTTCTATAATAGTATAGAATACATATAAATATGGATATGTGCATGTGTTTAGGAAAGACTTTCGTTTGTCAGCAAGTTCGATGGGGACTGGGGAGAAATCCTGGCCGGGACAGGTTTGTGCTGTGGCCCTGGCATGCCTGCAGTTGGTTACTTGACCTTGGAATGGCAAAAAGCCATTTTGGTCCTAACTAGTGTGGGGCGGTGAGTCATGTTGAAATGGGCTTCTTGTGGAGGTAGCCCAGATTATATTGGAATATTCATGTTATGACAAGTCAGGATGGGCTGGACCTCCATGGTGGTGGGTTGTGGCAGTAAATGGGCTGTATGAACCACTGCTGGGTGGCTTGTCTGAGGCCCCTTGTGTGGAGCCTATTCTTGTGTTATTGAGTTATTTGAATTTTAATGCGATTGAGTGCTGGTTTGGCCACACCACAGAAGAGGAAAAAGCCACTTTTCTAAGAAAATTTGTTTTTTTGTTTTCTGTTTATGTTTGGCCAACACAAAGTCACTTTTGAATGATAGCATAATCTATTTTTCTGCTATGGGAGAGAAGCGAAGAATTGGAGCATCTGCTGTGAAGCATAGTCAGAATCAGAAATTAATATTTTTTCAGACAAAAATATATTGAAAATTTTGACTTGACGCTAAACTGCTTCTCTGTTATAGCACTCTGTCTAAAGGTTTTTTTTTTTAAAAAAAAAAAATTACAGCACTTCTAAACAGGCCCTAAGGATCCAAATCTGAATTTTGGGTCAATAGGCTGACCATTGTGTTTGGGCTTGGTGGACGTGGTCCCATTTGATCCCATTTGATCTTTATTCATTAATTTTTTTGCGTAGGACGCTTGTTAAATCTGATTCTGACTATCAGTTTATTAATCACTGCAGATGTTTCCTCTCTGATGAAACACGGATAGTAGGCAGCATTATTGAGAGTATTTTGCAATGTGCACTGGATTTCCGGTTGTGTCTTACAGCAGGAGCATGGGATGTTGGAAATGATCAGAAAAGTTTGTTAGGAAGCTCTTTTAAAATCAATATATCTCAGGTAAACCGTGCATCATTATACATCATGTGTCTGATGAAGGTCCTCTGGAAAATAAAAAATGATGAAAATATGACCCTATAGGTTGTTAATCTGGTAACTTGTTCATGCTTATCTAAATCATGTCTGTAATAATTGAAACGTAGAATTACTCTGTTGACCGTCAAGGTATCATTTGTAATGGAAATATTAAGCTTTGATGATAATAACTTCTAGGCTGTCTCCAAGGATTATGGAAGTACTTAGGTTGCTTTTAAATTAGCAGATCCAACCTAGATTTTCCCAAAACAATATATGCATGCTCTGCTGTGTCTTCTGGGCTGGTAACTTAGAAAGCAGGTTGACATTGAAAAGGTACATGATTCCCTCTTACTGGCTGAAAATTGATTTGGTTTTACCTAAAATAAGCCTGTTCGAAAGCTATTGGGCTGGTGAAGATGTTGGGTCACTGGTTTAGACCGGTTCGACCATTTATAATTAAAATAATATTAAACTATTTGATAAGAAAAATATAAATATATATAATATATTATAAGATTTCTATTTTTATTTTTATGTCTGTCCTGGTGTTCCTCCCAATCTTTTGTTATCTTTGCATGACCTATGACACATCATTCTGGTTACATTGAAATTCCACTGTTCCTTTGGTTCACATCTATTCAGATTCCGTAACATGTTAGTATTATCTCTAATAATTGAAGCATTAGGAAACAATATATTGACGTGCTAATTGTATTTAATTGCAGGTGCTTTCCCTAAAGCAGAAGTTTGATAAAAATATGAAAGAATTGCATCTTTGCTATATTAAGGCACCTAAGCATGGGGGTTTTGGGCTTTCTCGTTTCTGGGAATATCTCAATTATAATGATTATTATTCAGATGTCAGCAATGACCTGGGGTATTATGCTTTCTGAATTTTGCTAGTGCTAATAGTGATGGCAAGCTTCTGCAGTGAGGCCAGCTTTGATGTTTTCTGCTAGAGGGTTTGGCTGGGTATCTTTGATAATGTCTATTGTGGTTGGAAATTTGTAGAATCCTCTTAGGCTTTAGAAACACCAATGGAATGTGCGGAATATTATCTTTACGGATTGGGATTTTCCAAAGCTTTTAAATATCTCTACCGGATTAATTTTGGAAAGAGAAAGATACAGTGGTTGAGACCTATATCCGAATTAATGGATCTCATTCATTTATTAATATATTATTCTTATCAAACTGCCTTTCTTTTTCCAAATTTATTCTACATCAGGGCTACTATTTAGGTCGTAAAAATTGAAAGAAAATTATGTTTTGAGTGGCGAGTTTGTTATTGTCATTACCCAGCTGTTTTGAATTGCTTATTGGTATTGCCGAAGAATTTTAATCTTGCCTGTACATTGTATGTAAATAGTATAAAAGTTCAAAATTTATCTATTCTATTGGTTTTCACTTTTTGTACCATTATCTTCCGTCTTTATTATTTTGGTAAATTGAGCAGAGTCGAGCATTAAACTCTAACCCCGAACCTCCACCCTCCCAATCACGGGTGTAAGCCTGAGGTGGCTACTTCATATCTATATACCATTTTGGCAACAAAAAAAAAGTTCTGTGCGTTTAATATTGATTTTGGTTAGAAAAACTGCATTTTTTTCAAGAGCATTCTGCAATGAGGCTGACGTTTTTGAAACGAATTTGTATTAAAAATGTTTTTGGAATAAATGGAATTTCAAGTGAAACTTCATGGAAGAAATATAAAGCATTTTTTTTTTTTACGTCTACAAACTTTTAAGGCTAGCCTATTATTAATTTCAACTTTAAAAGAGAAGCTTCAATTGTCCACTTCTACAAACAATATTTTGATTTTATTTAAAAAAACATTATGAATTATTTAGTTGTTAATGAAAATAAAAAATAGATTTGAAAACGTATTATTATTATTTTAAAAAAAAATTTGAAAATTCTAAAACTTTTAAGGGACGTACATTATTTTATTTGATAAACAAAAGTATATAGATAATAATAAACATTCAAAGGGTGAAAAAAGTCAATCTCTGAGTTTTTAATAATAAGATGCAAAATGTGTATGTCAATTCATTTTTTATATATTTATTAAAAATTAACACTAATTAATCGTGGACAGTTATTTTTTATCGTTAAAACTATCCATTATCTGTCATAAAAAAACTTTATTACTTTTTATCAAAATTAAAATTAATAATTATTTTTTAAATAACTACTATTAAAATCTATTCATTATTTATTTTTTTATAATAAACTGCCCATTGTATTCTGATTTTACCAATTTTAGCGTTGTTTTTATGGGAAATTCCAATTATTCGGTCACATAAATAAGAATAAACTGGAGAAGGACCAAATATATGATTTTACTTGTAACATTCATTGAGCCCATTCAGTCTCCTAGGCCTGTTTCTTTAGCGCTATTATATTGAAAATATAAATTAAACGTAATTTTGGATAAGTAAAAAATGTCAGTCTCAAAAAAAAAAATATTAAAAAAAATATATATTTTAAAAATAAAATATCAATAAAAATTAAAAAATATTTTTACAAACTAAATTGTTTTAAAATTGGAGGAAATGAATCAATGTTCATTAATCAGAGTGACTTCAAGAACTCGAGAGAATGTGAACATAAATTTTATAAACATTAAAATATTTAATTTTAATTTAAAATCAAAATAAATGTGATTATAATTTTTATAAATTCAAAAAGAATAAATTATTCTCGCTTCTCCTACTCTTTCATCTATTTTAAAAATATAAACCTTCTGTAAAATTAAAAATGTAAAATAAAAATTTATTTCTCTCTTAATTAATATTCTTATTACATTTTTTTATTATAAAGAATATATATATATATATATATATATATATATATAATATTTTTTTAAATAAAAAAATATACAACAACTTAAACTAAAATTTAAAATATATTTTATAAAAAAAAATAATAACATAAAATAGTATTCCCTCAATTTTTTTAAATTTATTATACTTTAATTTTTTTTTTTTTTAAATGATTGTAAATTGATCCGGGTTATTAAAATATTAATTTTATTAACTTAAAATCTTAGTTGAAAATTGATAAGAAAGAAATTTAAAAAAGTGATCTTTTATTTTTTATTATTTCTCTCTCATAAAATATATTTAAAATTTTTATATTAAACTGTAGCATTTTTAAAATTTTTAAAATAAATTCATGTATATTTTATAATAAAAAATAATATTATTTTATAATAGTATTAATCAAAAGAAAGTAAAGTATTTCATTTTTAATTTTAAAAAGAATTTATATATTTTTTTTTAAGACAAAGAATGTTCATGTAAGAGGAAAAAAGTATTATACTCTTCTCTTTTAAAATGTTTGTATATATTGACGGTGAACAAAAATTTGCACAATTTATATTTAATTTAATTAAAAATATTTTTTTTATTTAAGTTTTTAGTTTCTTAAGCATTTACTCATTTGAAAAAGATAAACGTAATTAAAAAAAAAAAGAGTAGCTATGTAATGTGGGACGCTGAGGCTGAGCCACCCTCACCTTGGCTAAAACCCTGCTCCGTTTCCAGCTCCTCCCTCCTTTTTGAATGGCTCGTCTGCTTCAAATCGCTCAAAGAAAGCTCTATGTTTCTTCGTCTTTCCCTTCTTCGGCTAGAACTATGACGCATGAAATCTCTCGTTGCGTCCACTCAAGGGATGCCATTTCAAACCTTCTTTATCAAACCAGACCTTATGGAGCACCAGCAATGGCCAAATCGCCCTTCGAATCTAACATTTTAAGAATTCTTCGAAACGAGATCGAGTATCAGTCCGAGTATGCTCCTCCAGAACAGGTTCCTACTCTTCTCTTTTACGAATTATGATTTTCTTGTTGTCGTTGTTTTTCTTTTTCAAAGCATTTGCTTGTTCGTTTCGCCGAAATTTTGGGGTAAAAATTACTTAGAGTTGGAGGTCTTTGGAATTTTCCATTCCTCAGACGGTGAGTCCTTGACAAAGCCTAGTGATTCGTTTAGTCGTCCAGAATATGAGAATCATTGATAGAGTTCTGATATTATATGGTTTTCGAAAAGAATGGGAAATTTGAAAAGAAGGAAAAGACTGCAACTCAAGTCAGCAAAATAAAAGTTTTTGTGCTGGGCTCTATTTAAAATGTAAATTGTAAGCTTTTATGATTCTACTTAGAAAACTTCATATTGTACTCAAAAATGTTTTTGATGGAAGTGGTTGAAGTCACTATAAATCCTTGAAATTGCTAAGATTGCGCCTTCTTTTTTCTGTTGATAAAAAGCTGAAGGTGATCGGAGATCATCCTTTTCCAAATTAGGGTATGCCACAAGCGTTAGGCTTACAAATGTATGGCCTACTAAGAAAGATTGGTGGCAACAAGAATCGAACTCAAATTGTTTCAATCCTTACCAGTTAAATAAATCTGCCTTGGCTAAAATTGTGCTTTTGATTAGCGCATTTATGCTTTTATTTTCAGACTGGTCTACGATGAATGTTGGGTCATTTTTTTTTTGGGTTTTGGTGTTTGGTTTTCAAAACTGACTTAGATCTGATCGGAAATTAGGAGAAGACATTAAAAAAATTGGCTCAAAAGCGTTCGTTTTGTTTATTTTTGTTTTATTTTTTCAAGGTTTGATTAAATCAATTAGATTTTATGACTTTATAATTAAGATGATATTTTAAGTTTTCTATATCTTTAATATTGGAAATCATTGGATATTTTGCTTAATCTTGACTTAAAAGTTTTACTTTTTTAATGTTTTTTTTATATTTTTTCTAATTTTTTTTAGATAAATTTTTTTAAGGACATTTGTATATAGTATGCAAAATTTTTGGTTTTGCATGCCCCATACCCCTTAAACACTTAGATCTTGCCTTTGACAACCCTAGCTTGGTCTAATGTAGTCTACTCGTCTTGTTTCCCCAAACCAAATAATTGAAAATGAGGAAGGCATTAAGAAAGTAAGTCATAATGAAGTTCCCATTACTCTACTTATACAAAAAAATGAAAGTTGGAAGAGATTATGTAATCTTTGAAAAAAAAATGCAATCATCAGGTTATCCCCTTTTTCAACCTTTAGCAGGATGATATACTCAATGCTGCTTTCATCTTTCTCCTTGTATTTTATAGCTTTTCGCTAATGATCATTTGTTAAAGTATCTACATTATAATAATAATAAATGTCTTTTTCTAAATTATGCAGCCTTTGACAAAATTCAATTCATTCACTGTTCAAGATCGACCAGGTGAGCAGTGGATTACAATGAAGGGGAAGTTTAGGGACAATGAAGAAATCAAAATTGAAGCTACCATGTTTGATGGGTTTCAACAAGTTCCTAAGCTCAGAGATGAAAGCTCTAGGGTGGATGTCCGTCTTCACATTAGTCTACTTGTGGATATTTCGAAAGGGGAAGGTGGCAATGAATTGGAATTTGTCTGCTCGGCATGGCCAGAGTGTTTAGAGGTCGAGAAAGTTTACATTCTAAGGCGTGATCGGATGCTGGCTATGCCTTACATGGGACCTGATTTCAGGTTTTACATGTTTTCAAGTTTCCCTCTTATACATTTTGGTGGTTTAGCAGATACGAAACAAACCTGAACCTAGCTTCTATATATATCTATGGGGACATATCTAGTGAGTGAGAGTAATTTAATAGTTTATTGTGAGAGGTGATAGGAGTCACTAACCACCTTAGATCAAAATTAAAGGTTGAGATTAACATCCCTTTTAATGCATGGGGGAAGAGGGAGTGGGAATGTGTAAAATCCTCCTGCTAATTACCATGTTTGCGTAACTAAAACCAACATCTCAATTTTTTTCATCAATGGTTTTTGTTTTGATGTCGACCATTAATTTTGATCTAATGGTGGATGGTAGTTCCTCTCATCTCTCACAATAAACCACTTGTTTCCGGTTTCACTAGATATGTACCGTATTACCGGCTAAAATTTCAAAACGACAGTTGGAACCTGAAATTTAAATAATGAAAACACATATTAAATTGCTTTCCTTGATAATTTGAAGCTCTTCAATTTGTTAATACGGGTTTTATTCTTGTTCAATTGTTGATTTCAGGAATCTGAATGCTGCTATTCAGGAGCAATTTCGTGAGTACTTGAAGGAAAGGGGAATAAATAATGAACTTTCTGTCTTCTTGCATGATTATATGATGAACAAGGATAGAATTGAGCTTCTACGGTATTTGGGAAATGTCAAGTCATTTGTGGAAAAATAGAAGGGTGAAGATTTGGTGTGAACCCTTCTTAATTTTGCCGTTGTGGAAACTAGTTTCTTCAGTTAGAAATTCATTGATGCCTGGTATCCAGCGACGGTTTTGACATTATTTGATGTAAATACACCTCAAGCATGTTATGCAATGGGAGTCCTGTATGCCTGTTGTAGTTTGGAGATTTAGCAAAAGTAAGTTTCGAAAGTTATGAGAATATTTAGTAGTAAATGAAAGTAAGCCTACTGGTGTGTTTAAAGATGTTGGTATTTTAAATTTGGATTGGGATGCTCTATAGTTTCTACAGAAAAATATCACAAATTTTGGAGAGAAAGACATAGCATAACTCACCATATAATTCGTAGCCCTCACTTGTTTCTTAAATGTGGGTCTTAAAAGTTAAACTAACGTCAGATACCAGATATAGTTGTTCCTTTTTCTAATAAATTTTGTTCTGCTGAAGCATATATAATTTTGCTAAATGAAGAATAGTTGAATTGGATTTTCATGATAAATCCTCTTAATTCTCTTGTATTGGAGCATATATTCTACCCATCATCACCATATCGTTCTGCAATCCCAATTTTTTCTTATGGAATGAGAAATCTGATGTTGTCTATGCCAGAGTTGTTACACTATAGTCGTCACCCTGTGGAAATGATAGTTTTTCATTGCTTAATATCATCCCCAGATTTTAGGCTATAATTCTCGCAGTTCCTCCTTTGCAATTTGAAATGAAATATTAAATCTATAAGAGTTGCTCTGTTTTCATTTGTCATTTATACAAACTCAAGAAGTTCTGTAAATTATAGTTTATCATGGTATTAGAATTGGATCAAAGAGAAATCTCTCTTACGCAGGCATATCTTGTTATAACTCGTAAAACTTGTTACCGTGCGTATTTTTTTGATAAATCTCTTAAGCTTGGTGGCTAAAATAAGCCCGTGAAATTTTTATTTCATTTTTTGTGGACACAAACAAGGCTGTGTAGGTAGATTTGTCCAGATTCAGAAAGAATTTGAAAAACGGGCTAAGTGCTCATTTGTGGGCTGAGATAACACCAAAACGAAGTGCCTTCTTAGGAATCTATCTGTTGAAAGCTGTAGCCCAACACTTTTTTTTTTTGTTAATGTTTATCTTTTTGGTCGACTCTCTGTGGAACTAATTTTATTTTCTTTGGAAGTCTCTTCTCTCTTTTGACAAAGTTATTGGCTTCCTAATAAAACTTTCAAAATTTTACAACTTATTTTTTAGATTCTCTATATTAGTAGATCTGGAAAAAGACTAGTCATTGAACAATGAACAAAGATTAGCAGTACTTTATCTGTTTAGGTTCACAAAACTCTCACCATGCTGCATTTGTCCATTAAGCTTTTTTAATTAATTAATTTTTTCTAGAGTTCATTCCCTTAGTGATCGTGTGTGAATTTTCTCCTTATATGGAAATGATTATAGGATTTATCCCTGTATGCTCTGAAACACAATTTTTATTTTAACTCTTTAGTTTTCTATTTTTAATGTAACTGTCTGTGCACTTTAAGTAAATGATACTTTTTTCTTACTTGTATTGGAGTTGAATTTTTCTCTTTCATTTTTTTAATAAAATTATCTGTTTCTTGAAAAAAAATTGCTCGTTTGTGAGTTATCTCATAAAAACAAACTTTTTTTTCTTCAAATTTTATTAAATTATTATTATTATTAGATAATATAATAAAACATGTTACGCTAGGTAGCTCGGCCCACGTATATAATTGTAATTCTATATGGACTAAATAAAAATCTGACGTTCAAAAAAAAATCTATATTTCTTTGACCCGTTCAAAATATTCCCGGCCCCATTTATGTTGGAGATCTCAAAAGATAATAGCAGAAATGAATAATGTGTAAATAACACCAAGTTGATCTGCTGTTGTGGAAAACCCATTTGTTGGAGCGGCTGCATTTTATTTATTTATTTATTTATTTTTGGTACAAGTATTTTTATATTTTTTTTAGTATAATCCTAATTTCTCTTGGTCTATTTTTATATGAATTTTTTTATTAATTTAAAATTTTGACATTTAAAAAAAATTGTAACTGTTGGAGTCAGATTTTCTTATTATTTTAAATTTTTAACCACAAATTATATGAGGGTGGCGGTGGCTGCTTTTGATGACTATATGCCTATTATAGTATTAAATATGAGCACATGCTTATGCCCCACATATTAGGACAAGTACATTTTTTTACTAAAAATGATAGATTCGTATGAATAAATCTTAATGATCTTCTACTGTTTCCATGACCATCAATATGCAATTTCTTAGGCAGCTCATTCTCTCTCTCTCTCTCTCTCTCTCTCTCTCTCTCTCTCTCTCTCTTTCTCTCTTTGTCCCTTTCAAGTAGTATCTATCATAATTTATTTTTATTATCTACTTTGAAAATCTCTCTCTCTCTCTCTCTCTCTCTCTCTCTCTCTCTCTCTCTCTCTCTCTCTCTCTCTCTCTCTCTCTCTCTCTCTCTCTCTCTCTCTCTCTCTCTCTCAAGTAGTATCTATCATAATTTATTTTTATTATCTACTTTGAAAAGAGCACTGCTATTTCATTTAAAAGTATTTTATTTCTTTAAAGTAAGAGTTTTTGTCTCTTTCATACATTTTTTTTAAAATTTACAGTTTTTTTCACATGCTCTTAATAATACTAATAATTTAAAAAATAAAGAATTGTATAAATTTTAATATTAAAAAAAAGTTAAAATATATATAATCTCTTTTTATATATCATCTACTCAAAAATTAATTTTTGAGGTAAAGTTATATCTTTTTTTAAAATATTTTAATTTAAATTTTTATCTTCAGCCATTTTTTTTATTTTTTGTGTGATATTTTCGTAAAGTTGATTGTATTATTTAAGATTTATTGAAATCCTTTTCTACTCTCACTGTTTCAATGAATTGCATTTATCTTTTACTTAAAAAGAAAATATCTTCCTCCGTATATGTAATCTCCTTTTGTAATTAGTTATTAAGTTAAACCCATCACAATAAAATATTTTTATTTTAATTAATAATTTAAAATACTTTTTATATGATGTTTTTGCATGATAATTTATCATTGACTATATTTAAAACTAAACTATTTTTAAATAATCTTAAAGATATATTTTTATATCAATTTAATGCATTTAAAATTTTATTTTTAAATAAATTAAATTCATGTTAATAAGAAAAAATATAATAATATTTTATCAAGCGAGCCAATGTTTTTAAGTAAAGACATTAAATTTTAAAATAATTCATAAACTTTAAATTATTTTAAATTTGTCCACTTCTTCATGGCTCTATTCCTAACACAAACTCATTACAGTCGTTGCAGAAAGTTAACGAGGGACCCATTTTGGGACCAATTTGTTATAAAATACAAATTCTTTTCTAGCACTGTTTTAATAAAATATGATGTTGTAGCAGCGGCAGCCTCCGCCCCTTCTGTCTTTTTTTCTTTTTCATCTCATTTTGTGTTGTTGTCTTCTCCATTATTGACTTTCAATCCCTAACGGTTGGACTTTAATATGTTAAAATTATTTAGACTTTAATTGATTGAAATGTTTGATTTAATAAAATAAGTTGAGTGTCAGTCTAATTTATAAACTAAAATAAATAATTAATTGAATAAATATTATTTTATTAAAATTAATTGGTTAGTATAAGATCAAAAAATTATTATTTATGATAAAGTAATAGTTATCAATTTAAAGATAAATATAAAAAATTTAAATATTTTTTCTAATTTAAAGAGTAACTTACTTTTTAATATAATATAATTTAAAAAAATAAAGAGAAAAAAATATGATTTAAGCGTAGACACTTGAATATATTTTATGAGTAGATAATACCGATTTGATTTGCAACTTTCAGAAAATCTTTTGTTGTGACGGCTGCTTACTTTTTTCTTCTTCTTTTATCTTAATATGATTATATTTATATTTTTTTGAGTATAAGACAAATTTTATTTAAGATAATAAGATAGCCTCTTTATATAAATATTTTTCATTACATTACAAAAAATGCTTCAATCATAAACTCAACTATCGTTGGAACCAAGCTCTTGAATGGAGCGGCTGGTTTCATGGCAAGTCAGACCCGTGACGATAATAGATACGAAAAGATGGGAATGAGAAAATTCAAACGAGGGACCATAATGCGTGTCTATATCATATGGTAGACCAATTGATTGCAAAGTTCAAATTCTCTTCTATCATCTTCCTTTCCATTTTTAGTCACCGTTTTAATAAAATATCACTAACAATTGGTAGTCTATATTACGTAGTCCAATTAGACTGTCTCCCTTTCTTTTTTTGTGTATAATAAAATCAATGTTATATTAATATCCATACTTCAGAATATCTATGAAAAGAGAAGAAGGATAAAATATTCAATAACGTTCACTAAATTTCAACACCGATTGTTTTAAAAGTCAAAGCTGTGTGAGTGACGAGATCTTTAAATTAAATTGAGATATTTAGTCTGTTATAAATGTACTCAAAAAATATTTTTAATCATTTTTAAATATTTTCTTTAAATATTACAATATTCTTTCAATTTGTACATGGGATAGTCCCAATTTTATTAAGCAATAAAAATTCTATCTTTGGTATTAAAAAAAACTCTAAACTTTAAACCACTAAATCTAAATCTTAAATTTCAATCTTTAAGCTCTTTATTTTTAAAAAATTGTAAAATTAATATCTCTAATAATTTTTTTATAATAAATTAATAATTTACAAATTCTAAATTCTAAATTTCAAATCTTAAACTCTATATTCCAAATTTCAAAATTTAAACTCCAAATCATAAATTTTAAATCTTAATTTTTTTAAAAAAATTTTAAAATTAATATATTCCTAAAATATAATTTTTTTTGTAAATAAATTAAGGTTTTGGGTTAAATATTTACATTTTTAGGTTTAGGGTTTAAGATTTTTAAATTATTTATTTATTATAAAAAAATTTAATAGAAATATATTAATGAAATAATTTTTTTTGAAAAAGGGCTTAGAAATTGAAATTTTAAATTTTAAATTTTAAATTTTAAATTTAGAGTTTAAATGTTAATATTTATAAATTTTTTGTTAAAATTACTTTAATTTTTCAATTTTTCTTAGTTAAAAGGCTTAAGATTTAAAGCTTTGAATTTGAAGATTTATACTTTGAGAATTAAGATTTGAATTTTAAGATTTATAATTTTAAAATTATTTACTTATTCTATAAATTTTTTATTAAAATATATTATTTAAAAATTAAAAAAATCAATTATTACAAAAATTTATTTATCATAAATATTACATTCTTTGTTTTCTATTTTAGTTTTTTTAGAAAAAATAAAAAATAGATTTGAAAATATATTCATTTTAAAAATTTTAAAAATTCTGAAAACATAAAAAGATGTTTTAAAACTTTTCATTACTGTAATAACCTGATATTTTTAAATTTATTATAACAAAAATATAATGAAAATAAAATTATAATTAGAAAATAATAAAAATAAAATATAATTATATTTTCAAAAATATGAAAATAAACAATAATTTTTTTTAAAAAAATATTTTCACAAATTAAACGCCGCCAACCGTCTCCTTAATTTTTTTCTTGACTTTTCTGTGGATAAAAAAAGGAACTTTAGTGCAGACCGTCTCCTTAATTTTTTTCTTGACTTTTCTGTGGATAAAAAAAGGAACTTTAGTGCAGACCGTCTCCTTATTTTTTTCTTGACTTTTCTGTGGATAAAAAAAGGAACTTTAGTACAGACCGACTCCAGTTCCATCGGTCATTTAGAATTGTTGGGATCTGGATCTTCTGGTGTGCAGAGCTGCACAGCAGGATCAGGTGACGGGTCATTTGACCGGTCGCCTGGTCACACTAATTTGGAGGGCTACACCGTAGAGAATCCTGGTGCGAATTGTTGTACTTTTCACCATTACGAGTCAATCCATTTCGTCGGTCAAAAGAAGGGTTTCGAAAAAAAAAAGTCTTTCTTCTTTTATTAAAAAAATTATTTGCGTGATAACAACGATTTTTTTTTACTAATTTGTAGTAAGTTTTAATTCCTTTTTTTTTTAGTTTCAGTTATTAGAATAAATTTATAAATATCCATTAAATTTTTTATACCTTATTTTTATTTTGGCCAATAAATTTTTTAAACTTAATTAATTAATACATACACCTACCTTGAAAAAAAGTATATAACATTTTGAATAAATACCAATTAAAACAATTATATGGCCCTCCAATAGTCCAATGCATTATTTGTTCAATTTTGAAGCATTGTTTTAAAATTTATATTTTTTTAATAAATAATATGAAAATAATATTTTAAATTTTCGTTTTAATTTATGATATATAAATAAAATAATATTTTCTTGTATTAAATTTTTTTATAAAAAAAAAATAGAAAGAAAGTAAATGCGGGACCCATTATATATGCGATACAAAATAGACATTTTATCGATGACCAATTCATTATAGAATTCAAAAAGCAGATATCGTCTTTTCAATTTCTAGACCTATTATAATACACAAATTCAAAATCTTTTCTGATTATTTTAATTATTTCGTACAAAACTTTTAAAATACGATTAATTTTTAAAAATATTTTTTATCCTTTTTGAAAGTACTTTTAATTTTAATTTTTTTATTTTTAATTATATAAACAGTAAAATATTATTTATACACATTACAATAAATTTATAAATATTGAAAAAATGTTAGTATTATAATATGTTTTGGGACTAAAAATTTTAAAATTATTTTTTTGACGTATTTCAAATTTTTGTTCATTTTCAAAAAATTGTCTTCCAAAATTGCAAGCAAAATTTTCACTTTATTTTGTTTTTATTGAAAAAAAAAATAGAACTGTCAAACAATTTTTTAAGAATTTTTCGTATTTCCTAATTTACTGTTCATTTTTTATTTATTTATTAAATTTCTTTTGAACTTTCACCCTAAATAAGGACAAAAGCCTTGCTTGCGCGCAGGGGATTGACCTTAGCATTGTTATACTTTTCAACCATTACCACTCATCCCACGTGCAAATAAAATTCTGATTTGCGACGCTCAGAAAGTCTTTTGGCGGGGGGCGGCTGCTGACTTTCCTCTTTAGTCTTAATATATCATAATAAAATTATTATTTTTATATAAATATTTTCTCCTGAAAAAAGTCAAAACTTTAAAGACACGTTTAATATGTAAATTTTTTTTATTTTTCAAAAATAATTTTTGTTTTTGTTTTATCCTATTAGAATTTTTTTTAAAAAATTGAAAATAAAAAAAAGGAACCGAAGACTCTACCATTTAATTTTTTTTTGGAAAAATTTAACTTTAAAAATATATTTTAAAAAAACCAAATTTCCAAAAAAAATTTATATTTTTAAAGTTTAATTTCTCTTTAATTTTTTTAAAATAAAAATAATTTTGTAAATAATAGATTGAAAACATTAAATTTTATAAATATATTAAAAATAAATTTAAAAATAAAAAAAATTAAAACACAATGAAAAAACTGCGTTTTGAAGAAGAGCATCCTCTACTGTAACCAAGGCACAAGAAGTGGATCCTCTACTGCGCTCGTCATTTCGGGGCAGCTTTTCCTTCTTTTTTTTTGGAGTGCATTTTGTTTTGTTCTTTTTTTTTTGTTGTTGCAAAAAATACAATTTCTTTTGTGTACTTTTTGTTGTTGCTAAATTTAGATAAATTTTTGGATTTAGTTTTTTTTTGTCAAATTTGGATATGTTTATTGTCATTGAACATAATTTATTTATTTTATTAAATTTAGACAATTTCATAGAATAATGATATTATTGTACAGTAACATGTTGAGATATAATTTTATAAAAATAAAGATAACTTTTTAATAAATAATTTTTTTGAGTATTAAATTTTAATTCAAATGTATTTAAGACATTTTGATACTAATTTTTATAAATTTTAATATAGTCTTTTTATATTTTCATGTTATTATATAATAACATTATTTTTTTTTATTAAAATATTTAAATTTAGTAAAAAAAACTTTTATTTTATAACGCTGCACATTAAAATACAATAAAATTATTTTAATTTAATAAAAAAATGTTGCACATAAAATATTATTTAAATTTAACAAATTTGGATATAGCTTTTCTTTTTTTTAGTGCAATTTTATTTATTAAATTTAAATAATATTTTGTGCACAAATTTTTTTTTTATCAAATTTAAATATTCTCGTTGTGTTGTATAAAGAGATACTCCATTACAAAATAATAACTTTCTTTTGCCATTCAAATTTTATAAAAATAAATTATGTTCAAAATATTAACGACAAACCTATTCAAATTTAACAAAATAACTATACCGGAAAAGCTATTTAAATTTAGCAAAACAGAAAAAGTGCATAAAAAAATTACATTTTTTGCAAATAAAAACCTGCACTAAAAAAAAAAAAGAAGCTACCGCCAAAACGTTACTGTTTTTGTTTTAGAGACAGCACGCTTTGTTGTGCTCTTCACCACAGCAGATCCCCTCCCGCACCACATGTTACGCAAACCGAAATTTTTTATAATAAAATAATAAAAATTTCATATGATGTTTTTGCATTGTATTTTGCCCTTTGATTTTATCTAAACTTAATTTGTTTTTAAATTATCTTTATATTTTTTTATATAATTTTTGTATATTTAAAATTTTATTTTTTAATAAATTAAATTCATATTTATAAAGAGATATATTATACTAACAAAAACTAATCATAATGATAAATGACTTACAGTCTTAAAATAAATATATAAATTTAATTTTTAAAACATATATATATTAAAGAGAATTTTTTAAAAAAAAATACATATTATTAATTTATCAATTCAGTTGGTTTTAAGGGAGATATTATATTTTAAAATGATTCATGAAATTTAAATTTTGTTTTAAATTATTTCATAGTATACTTCAATGTAGAGTGAGAGAGAAATATTAAATCCCATAAAGCATTATTAAAAAATATTATCCTTTAGAAAGTAGAAACACTACAAAGAACATTAATTTGGCCACTTTCTAAAAGTCATTTTCTCATGGTTTAAAAAAATATTATCTCTAGAGAGTCGAAGCAGTAAAAAGAAAATTGATTTGACCCCATTTTAAAGATGCAATGTGTAAAAGTCATTTTCACCCCATTTTACGTAACAAACGCTCATTAAAATTGTGTTAAAAGTAATTTCTTTTTAAATAATAAAAAAATTTATATTAAAATAATAATAAAAATATTACATAACAAACGCTCATTAATTTCATTGAAATTTTAATTTTTTTAAAATATTTTATAAAATAAATTAAAAAATATTTTTTTTATAAAATTAATATATAATAAATAAGATTCATTTCAAACGTATTTCAAAAGTTTTTTAAGTTTATTATTTATTATATCATTAATTTATTATTCGTACATCACATGTATAAATTAATATAAAAAGTATTTTAATTTATTTATTAAAATTTAAAAGTTAAATTAAAACCAAGCTGTCAAATGAAAGATTCTTTTCAGTAGGTGGTTTATGTTGTTGAGCGCGTTGGGTACAATACATATTTTTATAATAGTATAATATTATTTATTTTGGGTTAAAATTTTTATAATTTTATTTTTAAATTTCTTTCAAAGGCCTCGTATTAATAGAGATTGTATCTTTATTTGTATAATTATTTACTCCTTAATATCGAATTAATGTGAGATTTGTTTGTATTCTTAATATATGTTCATATTTTCGTGGGTATTTAATTTTTAAAAATTTATAAAATTAATTATACACTTAAAATACCAATTATACACCACAAAGAAAATTAAGTATAGACATAATCTATTCTTAAAATAAGAGATTCCCGATCTATGCTTTTTTATTAGTTAAATTTTTATATTTTAAATAAGAGGGAGCTAGGATGGCAGAAAAAACATAAGAGGGTGTCAGATATAATTTAATTAGTGCTGTTCCAGCTGTTGATTGGGACCTGCCTACCTCCTTTTTTTTTTGGTTGGGGGAGGGGGTGTTTAATTATTGTGATTTACAATTTTCTTGTTAAGATTTACAGCTTCGTTCTTTAAATAATGATAAAATACTTGTGAAATAAACTTACTCTTAACTTTATTCTTTAAAAATAATCTGGAAAATAGAGAAAAATGTTATAGAATTTTTTTATTAAAATATTTTTAATTTAAATAAGATATGTATTTAGAGTTATTAAAATAAACTCTCCACCTTTGTATTTGTATTTTGTGAAAATCATGTTTGATTTTTTCATTTTGAGTTAATTTAAAAAACAATTAATTGAGAAAATAAAAGGATTTTAAAAATACGAAATAAGACAAGCCGTTTCATGAATATTCTGCATTTTGGCGGGGAACTGTTGCTCTCCATGTGAGTCAAGGAAACCATAAAGGTGGCTGGCTAGCTAGCTTCTCACCTCTTACCAAATCTCGTCACGGCGGACGATGGCTTTCAAAAATGACGGGAATAAACATTTTCTAAGCAATATAAGCAATATAAAATTGCAAAAGAATTGACTTAAATGTGACATCTTACGGGGAAGCTTTCTTTATCATTCTTTATGATCTGGGTGAGGAGCACTCTTCTCTGAAGACCATCGCTGAACTTGGGTGCCACTCAGAAATGGAGGAGAACAGAGAACGGCAAGCGAGTTTGGTTTTTGCTGTTAATGGTGAGAGGTTTGAGTTCTCCAGCGTTGACCCATCAACTACTTTGCTTCAGTTCTTGCGTACTCAGACTCCATTCAAGAGCGTCAAGCTCGGTTGTGGTGAAGGTCAGTCTCTGAATGTGCTTGTTCAAGTATTTCAGGTTTTTGAGTAGATTTCGAAAAGTTGTATTTCTCTCCGGCTTCTTTTCCCTTTATGGTTTTGGGTTGACTCCTCACCCTGCTTTAGATTTTTTACCTTTCTGTTACAGTATGCACTCTTTTGACCGATATTGATACAAGGGAATGATCTCTTCTCTAATGATTGATTGGCTTTTTACATGTTGCGGAAGTTGATATAATATCCATGATTTCTGATGTTAACTGGGTACAATCCTCAATGGAGTTGTATGGTATTCGAAAGGTTTTTCCACAAAGAATGGATTATTCGAATGTTGTTGTGCTTGTTTAGGATAGTTTTACATTTGATTGTCCATCCATTTTCTTATTGGATGCTCTATCTTGTCTAATAAACTTTTTCTTTTCAAAGCCAAAACAGGGACAAAAGAAGATTTAGATATTGAAACTTGGATTGCTATCATCATAGTTTGGGGCCTCAGGAGCTAGGAATAGGATATACAACCCTCTTCTGGCTTCGACTTTGTGGTTAACTTTCTTCTTCATACTATAATAAGGGTTGTTTAGAACAGAATTTGAGAAAAATATATATACATATCCTTACTCTTATTTTTCTGAATGTTTCAATATGAACATGAAGACCAAACGGTGTGTGCTTTTTTTTTTTTTGCTGCCCCTCAATTTCTTCAACTTATTACATCATTTTGCAACCCGGTTGGTTTCAGGTGGTTGTGGTGCTTGTCTTGTCTTAATCTCCAAATACGATCCTGTGCTTGACCAAGTTGAGGATTTTACCGCAAGTTCTTGTCTCACCCTACTTTGCAGTATACATGGGTGTTCAATAACAACTAGTGAAGGCCTTGGAAACAGTAAAGATGGGTTCCATCCCATTCATGAAAGAATTGCGGGATTCCATGCCACTCAATGTGGCTTTTGTACTCCTGGAATGTGTGTTTCGCTCTTTGGAGCTCTTGTAAATTCTGAAAAGACCAATCGTTCAGAGCCTCCTTCTGGGTTCTCAAAGGTGACGGCTGCCGAAGCTGAAAGGGCTATTGCAGGGAACCTTTGTCGCTGTACTGGGTATCGATCCCTTTCGGATGCTAGCAAAAGTTTTGCAGCTGATGTTGATATTGAGGATTTGGGGTTGAACTCATTTTGGAAAAAGGGAGAGAGCCAGGATGTAAAGCTTAGTAGGTTGCCTCTATATGATCAAAGCCACAAGAGGAGTAGATTTCCCATGTTTCTAAAGGAAATCAAGTCCGATGTGTTCTTGGCTTCTGAAAAACACAGTTGGCACAGTCCTACTAGTCTAGAGGAGCTTCAGAGCTTATTGGAATCAAACCATGTTGCTGGAACCCAAACAAAAGTAGTTGTTAGTAACACGGGTATGGGTTATTACAAAGATACAGAAGGCTATGATAAGTATATCGATATAAGGGGCATTTCTGAGCTCTCAAAAATCAGAAAGGATGCAACAGGGATTGAAATTGGCGCAGCAGTGACAATATTTAAAACTATTGAAGCATTAAAGCAAAAGAGTAGATGTGACTTCCTCTCAGACTTTGACATGATACTTGAAAAAATTGCTGATCATATGAGCAAAATTGCGTCAGGGTTTATCCGAAACACAGCCAGTGTTGGTGGCAATTTAGTGATGGCACAGAAGAATCATTTTCCTTCAGATATTGCTACTATACTTCTTGCAGTAGATTCAATGGTTCACATAATGACCCGTACACAATATGAATGGCTTACATTGGAGGAGTTTCTTGAAAGGCCACCACTAGGTTTGGAAAGTGTACTTTTAAGCATTAAAATTCCTAGTTGGGAATCCAGTAAAACTGCTCCTCCAGAATACAAAAGTAAATTTCTCTTTGAAACTTTTCGACCTGCTCCTCGACCCCTTGGAAATGCCCTGCCCTATATGAATGCTGCTTTCTTGGTTGAGGTTTCTCCAAGCAAAGATTCTGGTGGAACTGTGATAGATACCTGCAGGCTGTCTTTTGGTGCTTACGGGACTAAACATGCAATTAGAGCAAAAAAGGTTGAGGAACTTTTAGTAGGAAAGACGATAAGTATTGGCATTTTGCATGAAGCTATCAACTTGATTACAGCTACTGTTTTACCTGAAGATGGAACTTCAAGAATTGCTTATCGGTCAAGCTTGGCAGCTGGTTTCCTATTTAAGTTTTTTAGCCCCTTGATTGACAATTCCGCTGAATTCTTTAATAATGACTTAAAAGGATATAATGGTTCGTCCTTCATGAGGGATTTTGACTTGAAGGGGAATAATGGGCAAGCTCATCATGATAAAATTCCAACTTTACTATCATCTGGAAAGCAGGTCTTTCAATTCGATGATGAGTATAGTCCCATTGGCGAGCCGATTACAAAATCAGGAGCTGCATTACAAGCTTCAGGTTTGTTTTGTACTATCAAGTTGCAAATTAATTTTTGATAGTGGCTTTTTCTTTTTTAGATTTTTATTGACAGTTGAAAGTAGCAAACAATTTAACATTTCACATTGTAAAACCCCAAGAAACTTTCATGCCATCTTTGGCATTAACCACTTTTTCATGGTCAATAATATATTCTCTTCCGCTGAGAAGCTTGTTGCAAAGAATCACGTGCATAACTATGTTTCTCATCTAAAGACCTTCTGCATTCACCCTTCCTGTTCTCTTTAGTATGAATCATTCTTAGATTCATTTTTTTTGGCATTCTCTAACTCATTACCAATGTCATCTCTCTGTAGTCTAAACCACTGATTAAAAAATCCCCCTTCCCATTTTCTTACTTTGAAGCATTCTTTGTTCATGTTTTGTATTCTACTGTCACTGATTACTATCTATTTAAAGTCTAGATTTCTGTGATAGATTTCTGCTTTCCAGGCTCCTTGATTTGAGCAATCTTGGATGTAGACTTTTGCACCCTGTTCTCACTGACAGATTGCCATCTTTTCATATTCTAGACAACTATGATGGCAAATCTACCAGGATTCGTTTTTTGCATTTTAATGTCACTGGTTACCATCTAGCTATATTTTTAAGATTTTGATGATTAAAAAACTATCATATATACCACTTTCCATGCTTTTGAGTGGTCTTTGTCTGATACACTAAGCTTATTTTCTCCTTTTTGCTGTCTGCCAATTGTATCTGTTCATATTTAAATGTTTTAATATCTATTCAGTAATAGGTACATATTTTACAAATAAATCATATAGGTGAAGCTGTGTTTGTGGATGACATTCCTTCGCCAACAAATTGCCTGCATGGTGCTTATATTTATAGTACAAAACCTTTGGCGCGCATTAAGAGTATAAAGTTCAAGCCTGAATTGCAACTAGATGGAGTGAGGGCAATTATTTCAAGTAAAGACATTCCCAAAGGTGGAGAAAACGTCGGGTCTAAGTCTGTATTCGGTTTTGAACCTTTATTTGCAGATGAAATTGCCAGCTGTGCTGGTGATCGTCTTGCCTTTGTGGTGAGTGCTTGACTTCCTCATTTTGGTCCAGCCAAAAATGGCCTCCTGGTTCATTTATTGTTACTACATGAATGCCTTCCATTTTAGTGACAAGATAAGTGCCTTCAGGTTGCAGATACTCAGAAACTTGCAGATAGGGTTGCAAACAACGCTGTTGTTGATTATGATATTGAAAATCTTGAACCTCCAATTCTATCTGTGGAAGAGGCTGTTCAAAGATCTAGTCTTTTCGAATTTCCTCCTGAGCCCCATCCACAACAGGTTTGTGATATATCAAAAGGAATGGCTGAAGCAGATCACAAGATTCTTTCTGCCGAGGTACATGAAATATATATATTTTTCCCCGTTGTATTATCATTCCCTCTCCTATCTCACTTTTTTTCCCTTCAAATTTCCTTCTGATCTGATGCTTAAATTTGATTCCAAATATTGAATGCTTAAAAAACTATATGGATCAAGCATTTGCTTTGTCTTCTATCTATTTCTTTTTCTTTGTTTTTGGCTCTGTCATCTATCAAGTATCAAATTCAAACTGTATCTTTGCTGTCCATATTTTGAAGCTTTTAACATTTTTTTTTAAATTTTTTTAAACATATATTTGTATGGATAATGTGAATTCAGATCAAACTTGGGTCTCAATACTATTTCTATATGGAGACGCAAACTGCACTTGCTGTACCAGATGAAGACAACTGTATGGTGGTTTACTCTTCAAATCAATGCCCTGACTTCATACATTCTACCATAGCAAGTTGCCTAAATATTCCTGCACACAATGTTCGCGTAATCACTAGAAGGGTTGGGGGAGGTTTTGGTGGAAAGAGCATAAGATCCGTTGTTGTAAGTATTCAGCTGTGTATTATGTTTTTGTTATTCTTACTACTTTATTAGATCTGTATCAAAACATGCTTAAACTGACCATACTCTTGAAGTAGTATAGATAGCTCAGTTTGGAAAAGCAGGCAACGAATCTAAGGGTTGGGACTGGGAGGAATGTCTTGGATAATACTAATAATATGATCTGAGTAAATTATAATGCAATGGTTATTAAATAGTAATTAATTTTTTTCTGTTTTATTTTATGCTTTTTTGAAAATTTGAATTTCCTTTTTTTTTTTCATAAATCATATTGACCATGAAGAAAATCTGATTTTTGTAATCTGCTGTATAAGATTAAGAACTTACTTAAATTGCTAAAAGCTGCTAGCAAGTATGCAACATGTGGATTAGGATGCAAGTTGTAAACCAAGATTCACCATTCTACCCTGGCCATGTTATAAAATGTTCCCTTACTTTCTTGAGAAGTTGCAGTAACTGATCAGAAAATGTTATACCAGTGGACAGTTACAGTCAACTAACAATAGGAGCTAGTGTCAGATGTGGTGTCATCGTCTCGAATAATCCATGACAATAGCTTCTCTTGACTACTTAGCTATAACTATGAGCAAAATTAAGGATAGCATAATATAATGTGTTAATCTAAAGTATTATATTGGCAGAAGGATCTTGATCCATTTGTCATACATTTTTCCTTCATGTTTCAAAATATTATGTACTTTAGCCACTCTATTGCTTTAAACACTTCCTGTAAATAAATAGAAAAGATTTAGTAGTTTAGCACAAAAAAATGGACTGTATATATGTAGTATTTAGATAAAGTTTAGTTTCAAGTCCTTACAATAAGATCTTTCAGGTTGCTACAACATGTGCACTTGCAGCACACAAATTACGCCGTCCAGTAAGGATGTATATGAATCGAAAAACAGATATGATAATTGCTGGAGGAAGGCATCCTATGAAGATAACTTACAATGTGGGATTTAAGAGTAACGGGAAGATTACTGCATTAGACCTTAAGATATTGATCGATGCAGGGATATATGCGGATGTTAGTGTTACAATGCCACATAACGTTATTGGTGCACTTAAAAAGTATGATTGGGGTGCTCTATCTTTTGATATAAAGTTATGCAAAACAAATCTTCCCAGTAGATCTGCTATGCGGGGCCCTGGAGAGGTTCAGGGATCATATATTGCTGAAGCTGTAATTGAACATGTTGCCTCTATGCTTTCAATGAATGTAGATTCTGTCAGAAGCATTAATCTCCACACATACAAAAGCCTTTGCTCTTTCTACGAGGGTTCTTCAGGTGAACATTTTGAGTACACCCTGCCTTCAATATGGAATAAGTTAGCTGTTTCTGCAACCTATGAACAGAGAAGTGAAATGGTGAAAGAGTTCAACAGGACTAACATTTGGAAAAAAAAGGGCATATCTAGAGTACCTGTCGTATATCAACTGCTTATGAGACCTACACCGGGAAAAGCAAGTATTTTAAGTGATGGGTCCGTTGTAGTTGAAGTTGGAGGTATTGAACTGGGTCAGGGACTCTGGACCAAGGCAAAACAGATGGCTGCATTTGCTCTCAGTTCAATCCAATGTGATGGAACTGAAGATCTCTTGGATAAAATACGAGTTGTACAATCTGACACCTTGAGCATGATTCAAGGGGGGATCACTGCCGGGAGCACTACATCAGAGACAAGCTGTGAAGCAGTTAGGCTTGCTTGCAATGTCTTGGTTGAGAGGTTAATGCCCTTCAAGGAAAGGCTGCAGAAGGAAATGGGTTCTATCAACTGGGAGACACTTATTCTTCAGGTAGATGCTAATACAATCCAACAGCTCTATTTGAAATATTATTGGATTCTCCTTTTGGGGAAGAAATCATCCTTCTTTACCTTGCAGTAGTGAAGATGTGAAATTTTTTGAGTTGTATGGCAGTAACTGTTATTATACCTTATCTTGCTATGTTCATTTAGACACCATTGCGCTTTTCAGAAAACAAATAAATTCTTGTTCAGTTCCTTGAATGATAGGTTCTAGGAATGCATTTAGATATAATTATCTTTAACTCAAAGTATATTCATAAACAGAATATTTTGAAGTAGACATGAAAGTTTATGTCTATGTATTCCCCTTTTGTTAGAACCTCATATGAATAATATACACTATATTCTATAGATCTGTCATAAAAAAATTGCTAAATTTTGTGCCATAATGGAGCTACAATTATCTGGGTTAAGGTGCTAGGGGAAGCTATTTGTGTCTTCAACCAAATAAAAGGTTTTTTTTTTTTTAGTTTAAAACAAAAAAAAATTTCATTGGCATCATACTTCTCATGTGATATTTGGAATGGCAGAAAAATACTCCTTGAAACTCTTCCCTTTCATTTTTCACAAGATGTTTTTTGCCGTTGATTGCATTCGTCTTGTATGTTTTGTTTAATTCTTTAAGGATGTAATTTGTTGTCTCTGTCTTACAAAGAAAGTTTTCTTTAGTATGCACAAGCTATTAACTTGAAAATTTCACTGCCTCTCTTCCTCAATTATTTAGTGGAAAGGTCTGGTAGATTATATTCTAAAATTCATGTTGATACATATATTTACTATTTATAGTTGTGCATGACATAAATTGCCTCAAGCTCTTCCTATTTGTCTCTTAGTATGTGAGACCTGGTTCCTTGTGGCAAAAAATTTAGAACATAAGTAGGCCCATATAGTTAGGAGCACATTATGGGACTGAACTGTGGGGTAAGAATGTCTTATTTTCCTCTTCCAGCAGGAACAATATCTAATTAGCATGATATCAACATTGTATACATGTGCAGGCACACATGCAATATTTGAACATGTCAGCAACTTCATTTTATTACCCTGGCGCTACTTCCAGTAGTTACCTAAATTATGCTGCTGCAGTGAGCGAGGTAGGTTTATTTCTCAATTCATTTCAAATAAAAGTGGTATTTTTAGATGCTCATAAAAAATTACCTACCTCAAATATATACTGCTCATTTCATTTTGTTATACAAGCCATATTATTCAACTAAATTATCAGTCAAGCTGAGCTAAATATTGAAGAATATTTTCCAGGTGGAAGTAGATCTTTTGACTGGAGAAACCACAGTTCTGCAAACAGATATTATCTATGACTGTGGAAAGAGTCTCAACCCTGCTGTGGATTTAGGACAGGTGACTTCGCTAATATTTCTATTTAGTACACAAGTTCAGTTATGGTATTTCAATTGTCCTGTTATTGTTTGTATTGGTCTGATCCCTTGTATTCTGATATTTTGTTGCCAAAAATCTATAAAGCATCGACACCCCTATATATGGGCATGTCTCGGATACATGCTAGTGTCGCACACTTCCAACACTTGCCCAATGTGCATACAGACATATCAGAACCAATTTTTTTTTCTTTTTTTGAAAATGATTGGCTAAAAACTTCATCTTGATGAAATATTAAAAGCTTTTTTACTAATATTTTTGTTGTCCACGGATAATTTGAATAATGGTGTAAGATACCTAGAATACAGGACAATGCCGGTTGTGACTCCTTTTGAACAATGATAATTGCTTCTTGCAGATTGAAGGAGCATTTGTCCAGGGGTTGGGATTTTTCATGCTTGAAGAATACGAAACAAATCCCGAAGGATTAAGTTTGGCAGATGGAACATGGAACTACAAAATCCCTACAATGGACAATATACCTAAACAGTTCAATGTTGAAATTCTCAATAGCGGGCATCATAAGGATCGTGTTCTCTCTTCAAAGGGTATGGCCTATTAGTTTTCAGAATTCGTAGTTTTAAAATTATGCCAATTTATTTGTTTCTTGACATATATGCATGTTACTTTTAAATGCAAGTAAAGTGGCTTGGAAATGAAATGTTACTCCCTTAACAGTATCTTTTCAACAAAATGCTTGCTATTAAACTAAAGAATCAGAAGGAATTGGAACAAATGCATGTAAAAGGGATTAATTCAACTCTATCCCAAGATCAGAGTGGAAAATACTATTAGCATACATTTAGTTAGATGTTGATTAGATTGGAAAAACTTTACATTGTTGAAAAAGAATCTTATACAAAAAGACATAAAATTTTGATTGTGCAGCTTCTGGTGAGCCGCCCTTACTTCTAGCAGCTTCAGTTCACTGTGCCATTAGAGCAGCCATCAAAGAAGCCAGAAAACAGCTTCTTTCATGGAGCAATTCAGACGGACCTGATTCAATATTCCAGTTGGATATCCCTGCGAACCTGCCTGTGGTAAAGGAACTCTGCGGACTAGACATTGTGGAAAGATACTTGAAATGGAAAATGGGCAAAATCTGAAGGAGCTCTGAGTGCCGGAAAATAAAAGTGCTTTGTTTGTATATAAGGATCATGCTACTGGAAAAGTTTTGGAATTTTGGGGTTTTTATTGCAATAGACATCTGGTGTATGTGCGTATTCCTTGACAATAAATATAAGACGAGGCAACTAGCCGGGACATGTTGGATACCTTCTCAAATTATTGAAGTATCAAAATTGTATTCCAGTCCCCCAAAAAAAAAAAAAAGAAGGCATGCAATTGTATTTAATTGCAGGTGCTTTCTGTAAAGTATAAGTTTGATTTAAAAAAGAAAAAGAAAACTAAGAATTGCAGCTTTGCTATATTAGGGCACCTAAACACGGGGCTCTTAAATGGGGTATTATGCTTCCTGAATTTTGCAAGTGCTGATATGATGGCAGGTAGTATCAGGCAAGGGTATTAGGCCCACTTTGACAATTTAATATTAGAGGTGGTTGGGTGTCTTTGATCATGCCTACAGTGGTTTGAACTTGAACTTTTTAAACATATATCCTCTTCGGCTCTAGAAAGAGACAATGGAATGTGTGGAAACTAGATTGTCTTTGTATGGTGAAGATCCAATCCTTAGGGCCAGTTTTGTTATGAGACCGTACTGCAATTGCTGCCCCAGGAGGAAGGGGTTGGCCCACTCATTCTTCATTACGTCTAACAGGCTAGCAAGGGGTGTTCATTGGTTTACGCTGACATCTTTTTCACCTGAACTAAATCGAAATGAGCCAATTCATTTTGTTAAAAAAATTAGATCTATTCAGTTTGTTTGAGTCGACTTAATTGAACCAATTCAAAGCATTAGATATGGGTTTTTTTTAACTATATATAATTGTGTGTGTGTTTGACTAAATATGCTTGTTGATCCCTTCAAAGGCATGACCCGTAGTTTTTATCTCTAAAAATATCATTTTCCATGAGTCAGTCTTCGAATAATGCAAACTCATTCCATTTTTTCCTCCAGTCAAATCTCCATATTTTCCATCAACAGAAATCTAATGTTGGCTGTCAAAATACCTAAGTGGCACGTTTGAATGATTTAGAGTTTAAAATTTTATTGTTTTAGAATTTAGGATTTTAAGATTTAGTACTTGGTGTTTAGAGTTTATTATTTAATGTTTATGATTTGAGATTAAGTTTTATTATTTAGGATCTAAGGTTTATGTTTAAAGGTTTAAAATTAAGATTTTAGGGCTAAGGATTTGAAGTTTAGGGTTATAGTGTTTTAAAGTTTAGTATTTTTAGAGTTTAGAGTTTAAGGTTTAATATTTTGGAGTTTGGAGTTTAGTGTTTAAGATTTATGTTTTGGTTGGAAGTTTAGAATTTTAAAGTTTAGAGTTTAGAATTTAATGTTTAAAGTTTAGGTTTAAAACTTAAATTTAAAATTCAACAAAGTGTGCTAATAGAGAATTCTGTAAATACTAGGATTATCTAAACATGGAATTTCAAATGCAATAAATTTAAATTACAACAATTCAAATTCCTTGCATTCTAAATTTCATAAAATTTTAAATGCCACCAAAGAAACACAAGTGTTGACTCCACTTATGTAATTCTATTTTGATGATAACAATCATATTGGATGAATTTTGAGGAATTACTTCAAGGCATGGACTTCAAGCTTTATTTTAGTTTTTAGTTCCTTAGGTCCATAGACTTAGAATTTACTAGTAAAAAGGAGTTAATAGAGTTTATGAGCTCCTAAAATCTTCACTCCTACGACTTCAGCGCAAGGCTACTTTACATAGTTATGATTTGGTCTTTCAAGATCTCAAACTCATGCTCTTTGTTGTCATTTTTGTTTTGTTCAACCTAATTTTTTAAAAATTGGCTTTAGGAGTTGAAAAACTATGTTTTTCTTAAGAACTTGAGATCGTTAACCCACTAGGAGAATTACAAGAGTTAAATTTAAGAGACTAACAATTGACTTTTGTAATAGAAAAAGTCAACTATTAGTTTTTGATCTCCAAGAATGAAAAAATAACCTGAAATCAAATTCTTTCTTTTTATTTGCCAAAGTTGTTACAGCAACAGTTGACTTTCAAGGAAGTAGTCCATTGTAAGAATTTCTTTTCTTTTGATAGTGTGCTTCACTTGTAATTTTACTCTTTGTGAGAGTTCTTTTACAAATACTTTCTCTATTATTCTTGTGAATTGTTGTAAATCAAGGAAATGATTTTCCTTGAATTAGGGTGAAGTGAAAATCCAACAATGAAGAGAAGCATCCCTGTTAAGCAATTGTAGTGTAAATTAAGAATTGCAGTAAGTTACAAGTGTTTTTTTTTTTTATTAAACTTTTGGTTTTAGTAAAAAAGTTTCAAACTAAAATTTGGTGACTAAATGTAGACTTTAAATTGTAATAAATTTATTTTTTTAATCTATTCTCCGAACTCTTTATATTTGTTGAACTTAAGGTTTTTTTTGTTAATTATATTAATTTAAAATATATGTAGTCCATTTTTATACGATAATTATCTCCCTATGTGAAAAAATGACCCTATGAAAAGAGATGACCTTACATGAAAATGTGATACTATATGAAGAGATGACTATATGAAAAGTTATTTTTATGTAAAAAAGTGTGTCCCTATGTGAAAATATATCTTTATGTAAAAAAGTGTCTATGTGGAAATGTGCAGAGTGGTTATGACAACTATTCATCAATTATAAATACCCCTTCTTTGACGAGAAGAAGAATATACAGTGAAAACACTCTGAAAATATTTTTTTAATATAAGAGTCTCTAATCTACAAGAAAACTTGTGATTTTCCATTAAGTACATAAAATCAAATTCTTGGATAGATTAGAAAAATTCTCTCTATTTTAATTTATATCTAGTGATTGTACTTCTAAGGAATCTGATTACTATAGTTGAAAGTATGCTTCTTAGACTTCTGTTTTTTAATTTATTACATTTATGAAAATTTATGGCTTACATTTGGTATCAGAGCTTGGTTCGATCTAAGGAAATAAATCTACATTATGGTATAATATCATGAAGGATGAGATGAATTTTATGGCTAAAAATCCAAGTATAAGATCTTACTAAATTGCCTAAAAGGGGAAAAGACATTGCCCGTAAGTGAGTTTTTCAATAACGAAAGATATACTGCAAGACTTATAACCAAAGAATTCACTCAATAAGAAGGGATTGATTATCACGATACCTTCTCTCTTATTTTTAAAAAGGATTTATTTCGGATAATTATGACATTAGTAGCTTATTGTGATATAGAGTTACATTAAATAGATGTGAAAACGAAATTCTTTAATGGAGAACTAGAGAAAGAGGTTTACATAAAACAATTAAAATGTTTTATTTTAGAGGGCAATGATATCTTGGTTTACAAGTTTAAGAAATCTATATATGAATTGAAATAAGTCTCCAACTAGTAGTATTTAAAATTTCATAATGTTATTTCTTCATTTAATTTTATGAAGAATGTTATGAATCAATTTATGCACGATGAGATTAGTGAGAGTAAAATAATTTTTTTTATCTTATATGTAGATGATATTATACTTGCTTCAAGTGCTTTAAGCTGATTTCATAAGATTAAACAATTTCTCTCACATCAATTTAATGTAAAAGATATGGACGAATCCTCTTATATCATAAGCATAAAGATTGAGAGAGATAAATCTTGAAGGATATTCAGATTGTCTCAAGATGCCTATATTAATAAAGTTTTAGAGAGATTTTGCATGAAAGATTATTTATCCAATGTTGCACCAGTTGTCAAAAGTGAAAAATTCAGTTTAGAACAAAACTCAAATATTTTAAAGAAGAACTAAATAAATAAAAAAGAGAAATTTCTTATGCTTATGCATTTGGAAGTTTAATGTATGCTCAGGTTTATACAATATTTGATATTACATATCCAGTTGGAATATTGGGAAGATATTAAAATAATCCTAGTTTGAACCATTAGAGAGTTGCAAAGAAATTTATGTGATACCTTTAAGAAACTAAATGCTACAAGCTTATATATAGATAATTAGACTATTTAAAAGAGATTGAATATTTAAATTTTGATTTTTTTGGCTGCCTTAACTCAAAAAGTTAACATTAAGATATATTTTCTTTATTATTTGAGGAGTCATTTCTTAGAGAAGTGCAAAGCAATATTTAATTGCTATTTCTATTAATGAAATAGAGTTTGTATAATATTTTGAAGCGACATCACATGTTATATAATTGAAGAGTTTTTAGTTTGTAATTGTTGACACAACTGCTAAGCTATTAAATATTTACTATGATGATTTCGCATCTTTTGGCAAAGTATAAGCTAAATTCGTAGTAAGCACATCAATATTAAGTATCTAACTATTTAAGAATATGTTAAAGCAAACAAGATGGCTAAAAAAGGCATAGGCACTAAACTGATGATTGCAAATCTCTTGATAAAAGGTTTACCACTTGTTGCTTATAAGGAACATGTTAAACATATGAGACTTAGTTTTATTATGTAATCTTATGTGATTGAGATACCCTTATGTTTTTGGTATCGCATTATGTCGATTTGAAAAACTTCGTTCAAGTTATATTTGTCTTCTTTTATTTAGTTGTATAAATAAAGTTCAAGAGAATGACAATGTATGTTTTAATGATCTTAAATGAACATTTGGAAGTTCATTCATAAATATATGTACCACATAAGGTTCTTATTCAAGAGAATTTAGTTGCATTGCAATACATGGAAAGTAGTACTTATTCTAAAAGGACTTACTGCTATAATTCATGCAATTTAAATTCTTCTGTTTAGGTATAAGGATATTGTGTCCATGGGAGATTTTAAAAATATATTAATATTGACTTTGTGCATATAAAGTGTTCAATGGGCCAAGTGGAAGAATGCTAATTACATTAATTAAAAATATATGCAGTCCATTTTTATACGATAGTTATCTCCCTATATGAAAAAGTAACCTTATGAAAAGAGGTGACCTTACATGAAAATGTGACTATGTGAAGAGGCGATTCTATATAAAAATGTGTCCCTATGTAAAAATGTATAGAGTGGTGATAGTAATCATTCATTAATTATAAATATTTCTTCTTTGATTGGAAGACGAATATACAATAAAAATACTCAAAAAATATTTTTATGACATAAAGGTCTTTAATCTATACGAAAACTTGTGATTTTTCATCACGAATCAAGTTTTTGGATAGACTAGACAAATTATTTTTATTCTGATTTATATATAGTGATTGTTCTTATGAGGAATCTAATTACTATGGCTGGAGGTATGTTCCTTAAACTTCCTTATTTTAGTTTATTGCATTTATGTTAATTTATGTCTTCCATTTTCCCCCTTATTATGCACTCTTTAACTTTAATTCTGCATAATTGTTTATCTTCTTTTTTCAATTTTCAATTTTTACATTTAATTCTTTTGTCTTAAAATTTTCTATAGTACACAATTGAAAAAATAATGATTTGCGACCGTATTCTGCAATCGAAAAACATCCGCATCCAATTGACACCAAACAGATACTATTTGCTATTGATTTTACGGGAAATAAATTTTAACCATTATTAAGACTGATATAGTGATTGATATGGAAGTGGAAAAAATAATTGGAGGCAAAATCATGGCAAAGCAGTAGCAAATTTACATATGTGAGACCGAAACCAGCAACCAAAACTTATCAGTGTCAATTTGCAACCGAAAGGTGACTATTTGCGACTGAATGTAATTGAAAGCAATTTTAATTTATCCTGAGACCGATAGTGAAGGAGCAAAAAGAAATCAGTCATAAAATTAGTCGCAATTTAATGGTGGGCGATTTATGTTTAAATTAGTTACAAATTATCGGGTTTGGTCTCAAATCTTTATAAATCCCTAAACCCCAAATTAGTTCCCCATTTCTGTTTGTGCGTTGCTTTGGAGCTCTGTTTTCCTCTCTTCCCTGCAGCAAAGATTCAGTCCTTCTGCTGTCCTCACCGACCTCCTCGTCGCCGACATCCTTGTTGCCACACCTGGTTGCCACCACGAACGTTCCACTGCTGTCGGTAGGGAGCAATTTTGAGCTACTAAATTATCCTCTAATGTAAGTATATCTTTCATGATTTGTAATCCTTTACTTTGTGAATGTCTATGGTTTGTAAACCTATATGAATGTGAATGCCTGCATGTATGAATGATGATTATTTGGCTATGTCAAGAAATGACTAGGCCTATGATGTTATATGTTTGGTAAACCTTTGATTTGTGAATAGATAATATATTTGGGAACCTATATGAATGTGAATGCCTATCTGTGTGAATGATGATTATTTGCCTATGTCAAGAAATGGCTATGGCTATGATGTTATATGTCTGGTAAACCTTTGCTCACTGATGGGCTATGTATTTGGGAACCTATATGAATGTGAATGCCTATATGTGTGAATGGTGGTTATTTGCCTAACTTAGCCGCTGATATTCAACCACATTCAATCTTCAAGGAAATTTCTCCAATTTTATGAAAATTCGTTGAATTTAGTTTTTGGTAGGTGAAAAGGAAAAACTTGAAGATAAAACTTGCGTAAGTCTTAAGTTAGGAGATTACATGTGTAATAACCCTCAGCTAATAAAACCTTTGAAGGTTAAGTACAAATCATTTGAAACAGGGAAGTTGAGAACAATGTAAAATTTTAGTGCGTTTCAGACCTTTCTTCACTCTTATAAGTATAACTCTCTCATATGAAATATAAATTAAGTGATTCCAATTTCTGTGGAAAGATAAGACATGTATCTACAACTTTGATGTTGGGAAATTTTGCTAATTCTGTGAATATTATAGTGATAAGAGGCAAAAACCGCAGCGTAGTGTGGTCTGGACCTTTGCTCACTATTTTATTCATTACTTTTTCATATAAACTCCAAATTAGGTGATTCAAGTGGCTAATGAAAGCTAAGAGAAATGCTACAACTTTCATGTTGAACGTTTTGTCAAATTCGGCCAAAAACATGGTGCACTATAGCTCCGAAGCATGGTCGTGCTCCAGGACACGGCCAGGCCGTGCTTCGAGCTGTTTCTGCAGCTTCCCCCTCCCTTCTTCTTCATTTTCTCCTGCATCTGACTCCTGATAAACATCATTTCTATATATTATTTGATCATCATGTATAGTGTTTTCATCCTCTCCTACACTTATTTTTATCACTTAAGCTAGGTTTTATGATTTGAGATTTATTTTAGTCTTTGAGATTTTTTCCAGCAATTCCATCTTTTTGAACCTGTCTGTGTATTTCGGTTATATTTGGAGTTTGAAACCACCAAAAATTCTGATTTCGGTCTTGTAGGAAAGCTAAGACAAATGTCCATAACTTTCATGAAGAGCCCAAGACCCAGTTCGGAGGTCCAATAGGCCGAATTGGACCAAGAGTCCAATACATAGGCAGCACAAACAGAATCTGACCTTTGGGTGTTGCGATGGCCATAAAATGAGTTAGAGATGTCTGTTTGGCATGATTTTGGTGGCCCTGGAACCCTATGACGTAGAGGAATAATTCATATGAAGACCACTTTGCCATCCAGAGGCATCTGGGACCCCTAATTAGTGGTGCAAGGCTGGAGAAACACATGCAGCCGAAAGGAGAGCTGTCACATGTTGTCCTGGTCGGTTTTAATGATTAAGATTCCCTTCCTTTGGTCTAAGTGGGGGGAATTCGGAATTCAGACCACTTACCACTCTCATACACACATCTATCTTCATCTTCATCCTCTGGAGAGAGCTTGGACATCCATGGCAGAGTAGAGAACTTTGTAACCAGCTGGACTTCCTCTTGAATTCGGTTAGGTTTTGAGATTCAGTTTGTATTGTAATCAAGTTTACATCATCTTCTTTGTTCTCTGAAATATTTCGAATCTTGTATGAATATATAGAGATTTCTGTTATCCATTCAAGTTTGATGTATGAGATAGAATTTTGATTGATAAACCTTGATTCTATTGCATGAAACAAAGGAAATAGACTGGTTGATATTTGATCTTCAGATAAATAACAGATTACAAGTTGTATGTGATGGCATGAATTTGTAATATATGTTGTTATCGAATTTTGAATGATGAAGGTTATGATGCAGAGATTTCGATTATAACTGAAAATCAACCAACAACTTGATTGATCATTTTTAGTCTAGGATAAACCGAACGAATTCTTGAAGAACGTCTAGTGAGGTTACATTTTCGGTAATATAATCTTTGTCCAATTTTCCAATTGTGATCTAGTTGATTGTGATAAAATCCAACCCCCCCCGTTAGGTCTTGAAACTATCATTTAACATTAGCATTCCTTGAGAGACGATCCGGAGTTACCCTATACTACATTATAGGGGTTCGGTAATATTTTTGGTAGATCACGACAAATCTACATCAACTCCCTCTCTCTCTCTCTCTAAAATTTTCTCTACCTTCTCTCTAAGATATCTCATCATCCAGCCAACCGATTCGAGCTACTAAGGTACCGTTGGACTCGTGGGAAGGAAAGCTACAAACCCCACCGATCAGTTTCGCCGAAAAACCGCCGAAAAGTTGCTAGAAAATCGCATGAACAGTAACCTCCAAGGTAAAATTTCGTCCAATCGCGTTTTAAGCTTCTTTCTTCCGAAATTCTTTCCATAGATAGTCTTAGAATTAGTTTCTATGCTAGAATATAAGGTTTTTAGGTTTAGGTTAGATTTTCGGCCGGCGTGAATAGTGTTTCTGGCATGAATAGTGACGTTTAGAATTTATCAATTTTTCATGTTATGTCTATGTTTTCTAGGTTATTGAGCCACCACGAGGTGAAATCCTCATTGTTGGATTCCTAGTAAGGTGAGTGGATTTTTCATACTATAGCGCATGTTTTACGAATTCGGTTTATAACTCTCTCGTATGATTTTAACTAGTTGGAATGTATGCCAAATTGTTTTACCGCTTTGAAAACCAATATGTTCCAACCATGTTAGAAATTATAAATTTCAATCCTAGTTGAACCCTAGGTATGCAGGGCAAGCATCTAGACTAATAATTCTCCATTGAGCTAGATTTATAGAAATGCAAATTTAGTCATAGAAATGAACTAAGTTAGCCATGAAATGATTTGATGCATGCGAACATCTATGCGACATCAACAGACGATATGTTTAAAGGGAAAGTTTATGATGGTAAGGTCTCCATGGGAATACATGGATGAAACATATTTTAGAACGGAATTTTATGCATGAAATGAGTTAGATGGAGAATTATAGCTTTATTGTAATGTTATTGAAATGTTTTACTTTAAACTCTTTGAATAACATATTTTCAAATGTTTTCCTTTGGAGGAACCCTTTTAAATCACTGTTAGCTAGCCGCAGGGAGTGCTAGCCCTGGTGCACCATGGTCATTCGGCCTAGGATACTGTGACGGGCATATGACTGCCTAAGACACAGGATTTCATGCGAAGGTTTCGGCCTAGGATACTGTGACGAGCATATGACTGCCTAAGACATAGGGATTTAGGGTGGACTTATGTCTATACCTACAGTGATTGCCATACCCTTGCTGTGTGCTTGGGGGAATTTAGGGTAGACTTATATCTACGCCTACAGTGATTACCCTTCCCTTGCTATGTGCTTGGGAAAGATGATGATCTATCAGGAAAGAACTCCAATAAACTGATGCATTTTTTTAAAGATTAAATATTTTTAAACAAGCTCATTCATTATTGTTATTGCATAAATAACTTTATTTATTACTTACCATGCATAATTGATTTGCTTTACGGTTACTAATTTAAATCCAGATTTATCTTTTGAATATACATTTGAACTGTTTAGCTTTTCTTTCAATAAATTATGATTAAATGCTTAATGTTTCTATTATTATCTTTACACTTTAATTTCAATTATTAAACTCATTGCGAAACACTCGTGTTTGGTTTGCCCTGTTTCAGTTATAGTATGATTTACCCATTCACTGAGATGTGATCTCACCCCTCTTTTGTTTCCTCCCCACAGATAGTCAAAGAGACTTTGATCCAGCTACAGCTTTGTAGGAGGCTGAAGATAGCGTTGGTGAGCCCCAGTTTGGGCAAGGCTATTTTGTACTGTTTGTCTAGTTTAGTTTATGTCTAGTGTACCTCCATGAACTTATAGGTAGGATCCTCGCTTCTTGCGTATTTTGATGTGTTGTTTGGAAAATGGTTTTATGTCTTACAACGATGTTTATATTATGAGGCCATGGGCCAAGTTGAATCACAAATGTTGGATTCATGAGATATATATATATATATATATATATATATATATATATATATATACATATATACAGTATTTTCTTATATTGGATGTGGCATATGTGGCCAGTTATATTTATTATGTACTTTGGATTGTGTGTTGGATGTTTGTATGTGCTATGCGTTAGGCTTGCGGCTAGGGGGAAACCCTTATGCTGTGCCGATCATGTGTTCTATCATTTGGGGCCGTGACAGAGTGGTATCAGAGCCTGGTTTAGGTTTTCCTGTGTTCATGGAGTAACGGACCTTTAGGTAGGACTTTGAGTATGGGTATGAATCCGGACATGCTTATACTCACGGTGCTGCTAAAGGGGTTCGATAGGATATTGTCTTTTTGTTTAAGTAAGTCAGTTTATAGTATGCTATGTTGGCATGGTTAAGTGATGGTTGGGCTATTTCTGTTTTATAGCAAAATGCCACCAAGAACGAGATCAAAGGTTAGGCAACCCGCGGCTCAAGAGCAGATGGCTGAAGAGTCTGCTCAGTTCGCAGTACCCGTGCCTAGAGGCTGAGGTAGAGGTCGTGGAAGAGGCCTTGGTAGAGGTCGTGGCAGAGGCTGACCTAGAGCTAGTGCAAGAGGCAGTGGCAGGGGTGTAAGGGCTGCTGAAGCAGTCGAACAAGCTGAGTTGAGCAGTGAGCAAGCTGAGACTCCCAGGGCGGGGGAAATGTCTTCTCACCCTCGGGATGATGTGATAACCCAGATGCTGGCAACCATGCAGAGTATGTAGCGGGCGATAGAAAATCTAGCCGAAAAAAGGGATGGACAAGGTGGAAGGGAACCACAACAGCCTGAAACAGCTATCTCCATTCCAGAGCCAGCTAGGCCCGTGGAGCGGCATGTGAGACTCACCGAGAGGGAAGTGAAACTATCTGAGTTCCTGAAGTTGAAACCGCCAACCTTCCAGGGGTTGTTGGCTAGTGAAGATCCCCAAGAGTTTATAGAGGACACTGAGAAGATCTGTGAGGTGCTTAAGTGTCCAGAGATCCGATCAGTAGAGTTGGCATCCTTCCAGTTGTTTGGTGTAGCGCAGGTATGGTTTAAGACCATGATGCGCGGAAGGGGAGCTATAGCGCCACCTTGGGGATGGCCAGAGTTCAAGGAAGTTTTCATGGAGAGGTTTGTGCCTCAGAGTATTAGAGATGCCAAGTGTTAGGAATTTGTGGAGTTGAAGCAGACTCCTGATATGTCAGTCACGGAGTATGATTACCGCTTCACACAGCTGTTGCCGTATGCACCGCACATGGTCCCTACTGAAAGGGCCATGATCAAGAAGTTTATCCAGGAGTTGATGCCAGCATTGTTTAAATCAGTGGCACCCCAGATGAGGTAATTCCCCAACTATGCAGAGACTGTGGACTGTGCAAGAATGATGGAGACTAGGCATTTGGCCGATGTCGAGAATGCCAAGCTGAGAAAGAGGGATAGGGACGGGAGCTCCAAAGGAGGGCAAAGTTCTCATTCCCAAGGACCACGATTTCAGGGCCAGCAGCGTCCAGCACCACAGAATGTTGGGAACCCTAACCAGAGATCAGATGCGAGTGGTAGGCTAGGTCTTAGCCAAGGGAACACCAGGTATACAAGTCAACCAGGACCAAGAGCCATTCAGCAGAACAGGCCACAATGCCCTATTTGTGGCAACCATCACTTTGGTCAGTGCCGCAGGGAGGTGGTTGTTTGCTATCAGTGCAATCAACCTGGACACATGAAGAGGGAGTGTCCCCAGTTGTATGGCTCAAGCCAAGGGCTAATTCGACCAGCTTTGCTACCAACCCCAGTGGCAGCTCAGCCTATAAGGACTATACCGGGCCAAACAAGTAGCAGAGGTACTAGTAGAGGGATGATGGGCCGAGGTCAAAGCCAAGCAGGACGAGGTCAACCGAGGATTTTTGCTCTTACCAGGCAGGATACACAAGCTTCAAATGCGGTCATGACAGGTATTCTTTCGGTTTGCCTACATGAAGCATATGTTTTGTTTGACCCCGGATCTACATATTCCTATGTTTTCCCTAGTTTTGCTAAGAGTTTGGGTAAAGATCCGATTAGGATGGATGCCCCTTTCTTTGTAACCACCCCGGTCGGTGATTGTTTGCTAGTAGAACATGTATGCAAGTCATGTAAAGTGTCAGTGGGTGATAGGGAGACATCTGCTGATTTGATCATCCTGGACATGATCGACTTTGACGTAATCCTAGAAATGGATTGGTTGGCATCATGCTATGCTACTTTGAATTGCTATGGGAAGGCAATCAAGTTCAACATTTCAAGTGAAGTTCCTTTTCGGTTCCAGTGTGACCGAAGTAAAGCTCAAAGTAACCTAATTTCAGTCTTGGTTGCTCAGAGGATGTTGAAAAAGGGATGCTAGGGATATTTGGCATACGTTAGAGATGTGGATGGGAAGGTACCCGATGTAGACAAGATGGCAGTGGTAAGAGAATTCCTGGATGTCTTTCTAGAGGAGTTGCCAGAGTTACCTCCTGAACGGGAGATAGAGTTTGGTATCGACCTTATTCCAGAAGCTCGACCAATTTCTATACCGCCTTACAGGATGGTACCCACAGAGCTCAAGGAGCTAAAGAGTCAATTGCAGGATTTGTTGGATAAGGGCTTCATCAGGCCGAGCACTTCTCCATGGGGTGCTTCGGTCCTTTTTGTGAAGAAGAAAGACGGGTCTTTGCGTCTTTGCATTGACTATTGGCAACTGAATAAGCTAACGGTGCGCAACAACTACCCTTTACCCAGGATTGATGATCTCTTCGATCAACTTCAAGGAGCGAAATGTTTCTCCAAGATTGATCTGAGGTCAGGGTACCATCAGTTGAAGATTAGGAAGGAGAATATTCCCAAGATAGCTTTTAGGACCCGTTATGGTCATTATGAGTTTTTGGTTATGTCTTTTGGACTAACTAACGCACCAGCTATTTTTATGGCTTGATGAACAGGGTGTTCAAGCCATTCTTGGATCGGTTTGTCATTGTGTTCATTGATGACATCTTGATTTATTCTAAAGACCATGAGGAGCATGAACAGCACCTACGGGTCATTCTGCAGATCTTGAGGGATTAGTAGTTGTATGCCAAGCTCTCTAAGTGTGAGTTCTGGTTGGACAACATTATGTTTCTGGGGCATGTAGTCACGAAGGACGGCATTCAAGTAGACCCCGAGAAAGTAGAGGCAGTACAGCAGTGGCCTCGCCCCGCTAGTGTGACGGAGATCCGAAGTTTCTTGGGTCTAGCAGGGTATTACCGGAGGTTCATCAAAGATTTCTCCAGGATTGCTGCTCCTTTGACCAAATTAACCAGGAAGGGAGTTAAGATTGGGTGGTCGGATGCATGCAAAGGAAGTTTCCAGACCTTGAAGAAGTGTCTAACCACAACCCCAGTTTTAACTATCCCAACGGGCACTGGAGGATACTCAGTGTACTGTGATGCCTCAAAGGTGGGCTTGGGTTGTGTGTTAATGCAGAATGGTCATGTTGTAGCCTATGCATCTAGGCAGCTTAGGAAGCATGAACAGATTATCATACACATGATCTGGAGATAGCGGCAGTGGTCTTTGCCTTGAAGATTTGGAGGCATTATCTCTATGGTGAACCCTGTGAGATTTACACGGACCACAAGAGCCTCAAGTACATCTTTCAACAAATGGATCTTAACTTGAGACAGAGAAGGTGGATGGAATTGGTGAAGGACTATGACTGTACTATCTTGTATCATCTAGGAAAGGCTAATGTGGTAGCAGATGCTCTGAGCAGAAAGTCAATGGGGAGTCTAGCCCATATCACCCTACTCCGGAGGCCGTTGATAAGGGATATTCATCTGTTAGAAGGTGAAGGGATGCGCTTTAAAGTGAAGGAGCCAGGGGTGTTGTTAGCCCACATGCAACTACACTCCTTGCTGGTTGAGCAGATTAAGGCAGATCAGGACAAAGATGCTAAGCTGTGCAAGCTCAAGGATGAAGCTAGGAATAATCAGACTTCTAAATTCAGAGTGGATGCTGAATGAGTGTTAAGATATGGGAAGCGCATGTGTGTACCCAATGTGGATAGCTTGAGGAAGCAGATTTTGGAGTAGGCACATCAATCAGCCTATATTATCCACCTAGGAACAAATAAGATGTACAGTGACCTCAATGACTTGTATTGGTGGAATGGTATGAAGAAGGATGTAGTAGACTTTGTGGCTCAGTGCTTGGTTTGTCAGCAAGTGAAAGCTGAACACCAGAAGCCTGCCGGTTTGCACCAACAGATTGAGATAGCGGAGTGGAAGTGGGAAAGGATCATTATGGACTTCGTTACAGAGTTACCAAGGACCCCTAAGGGTTATGACTCAGTATGGGTGATAGTAGATCGAATGACCAAGTCATCTCACTTCTTACCAGTGAAGACTACCTTTAATGCGGCTTAATATGCAAGCCTGTATCTGAGTGAGATCGTCAGATTGCATGGAGTCCCTGTATCCATCATATCTGATCGAGGTCCACAGTTTACGGCAAGGTTTTGGAAAGCTTTTCAAGAAGCTTTAGGGACGAGGTTGGATCTAAGCACCGCTTTTCATCCCCAAACAGATGGCCAGTCAGAACGCACGATTCAAATTCTGGAGGATATGCTTAGAGCATGTATATTGGATTTTGGTGGCAGTTGGGAAGGATACCTACCATTAGCTGAGTTTGCATACAACAACAGTTATCAAGCCAGTATTCAGATGGCACCTTTTGAAGCTCTTTATGGGAGAAGATGCCGATCTCCCGTTGGATGGTTTGAAGTTGGAGAAGCCAAGCTGCTAGGGCCAGACTTGGTGCAAGATGCCATAGAGAAGGTCAAGCTGATAAGGGAACGAATTTTAACTGCACAAATTCGTCAGAAGGCTTATGTGGACCATAGGCGTCGGGAGTTGGAGTTTTCTCTGGGAGATCACGTGTTCCTCAGAGTTTCACCCATGAAGGGAATCATGCGGTTTGGTAAGAAAGGGAAGTTAAACCCGAGGTATATTAGACTCTTTGAAGTTCTGGATAGGGTAGGAACAATGGCATACCGCCTAGCCCTACCACCTGGATTGAGTAAAGTGCATCCAGTCTTCTATGTCTCGATGTTGAGGAAGTATCTACCCGACCCATCTCATGTGATTCAACCGCAAGAAATCCTTTTGGATGACAAGTTGGCCTACGAAGAGAAACCCGTGGCCATTGTTGATAGACAAGTGAAAAAGTTGAGGTCTAAGGATATCCCTACAGTAAAGATGATCTGGCAGAATCATTCCAAAGAGGAAGCTACGTGGGAAGTAGAGGACGTCATGAGAGAGAAGTATCCACAGTTGTTCCAAGAGTAGTCTTATATTTTCATGTTGTAGGTTTTTGTAAATTCGGGGACCGAATTTTTTATAAGGAGGGGAGAATGTAATAACCCTCAGCTAATAAAACCTTTGAAGGTTAAGTACAAATAATTTGAAACAGGGAAGTTGAGAACAATGTAAAATTTTAGAGCATTTCATATCTTTCTTTTGACCTTTCTACACTCTTATAAGTATAACTCTCTCATATGAAATCTAAATTAAGTGATTCCAATTTCTGTGGAAAGATAAGACATATATCTACAACTTTTTTGTTGGAAAATTTTGCTAATTCAGTGAATATTATAGTGATAAGAGGAAAAAACCGCAGCGTAGTGTGGTCTGGACCTTTGCTCACTATTTTATTCATTACTCTTTCATATGAACTCCAAATTAGGTGATTCAAGTGGCTAATGAAAGCAAAGAGAAAGGGCTACAACTTTAATGTTGGATGTTTTGTCAAATTCAGCCAAAAACATCGTGCAATGTAGCCCCGAAACACGGCCATGCTCCAGGACACGGCCAGGCCGTGCTTCGGGCTATTTCTGCGTTTTTCTGCAGCTTCCCCCTCCCTTCTTCTTCATTTTCTCCTGCATCTGACTCCCCCTCTCTCTAAAATTTTCTCTACTTTCTCTCTAAGATATCTCACCATCCAGCCAACCGATTCGAGCTACCAAGGTACCGTTGGACTCGTGGGAAGGAGAGCTACAAATCCCACCGATCAGTTTCACCTGAAAACTGCTGGAAAGTCGCCAAAAAATCGCATGAACAGTAACCTCCAAGGTAAAATTTCGTCCAATCGCATTTTAAGCTTCGTTCTTCCGAAATTCTTTCCATAGATAGTCTTAGAATTAGTTTCTATGCTAGAATATAAGGTTTTTAGGTTTAGGTTAGATTTTCGGCCGGCGTGAATAGTGTTTTTGGCATGAATAGTGACGTTTAGAATTTATCAAATTCTCATGTTATGTCTATGTTTTCTAGGTTATTGAGCCACCATGAGGTAAAATTCTCGTTGTTGGACTCCTAGTAAGGTGAGTGGGTTTTTCATACTATAGCGCATGTTTTACGAATTCAGTTTATAACTCTCTCGTATGATTTTAACTAGTTGGAATGTATGCCAAACTGTTTTACCGCTTTGAAAACCAATATGTTCCAACCATGTTAGAAATTATAAATTTCAATCCTAGTTGAACCCTAGGTATGCAGGGCAAGCATCTAGACTAATAATTCTCTATTGAGCTAGATTTATAGAAATGCGAACTTAGTCATAGAAATGAACTAAGTTAGCCATGAAATGATTTGATGCATGCGAACATCTATGCGACGTCTACGGACGATAAGTTTAAAGGGAAAGTTTATGATGGTAAAGGTCTTCATGGGAATACATGGATGAAACATATTTTAGAACGAAATTTTATGCATGAAAAGAGTTAGATGGAGAATTATAGCTTTATTGTAATGTTATTGAAATGTTTTACTTTAAACTCTTTGAATAGCATATTTTCAAATGTTTTCCATTGGAGGAACCCTTTTAGATCACTGTTAACTAGCCGCAGGGAGTGCTAGCCCTGGTGCACCATGGTCATGCGAAAGTTTTGGCCTAAGATACTGTGACGGGCATATGACTGCCTGAGACACAAGATTTCATGCGAAGGCTTCGGCCTAGGATACTGTGACGAGCATATGATTGCATAAGGCACAGGGATTTAGGGTGGACTTATGTCTATGCCTACAGTGATTGCCATACCCTTACTGTGTGCTTGGGAGAATTTAGGGTAGACTTATGTCTACGCCTACAGTGATTACTCTTCCCTTGCTATGTGCTTGGGGAAGATGATGATCTGTCAGGAAAGAACTCCAATAAACTGATGCATTTTTCTTAAAGATTAAATATTTCTAAACAAGCTCATTCATCATTGTTATTGTATAAATAACTTCATTTATTACTTACCATGCATAATTGATTTGCTTTACGGTTACTAATTTAAATCCAGATTTATCTTTTGAATATACATTTGAACTATTTAGCTTTTCTTTCAATAAATTATGGTTAAATGCTTAATGTTTCTATTATTATCTTTACACTTTAATTTCAATTATTAAACTCATTGCGAAACACTCGTGCTTGGTTTACCCTGTTTCAGTTATAGTATGATTTACCCATTCACTGAGATGTGATCTCACCCCTCTTCTGTTTCCTCCCCACAGATAGTCAAAGAGACTTTGATCCAGCTACAGCTTCGTAGGAGGCTGAAGATAGCGTTGGTGAGCCCCAGTTTGGGCAAGGCTCTTTTGTACTGTTTGTCTAGTTTAATTTATGTCTAGTGTACCTCCATGAACTTACAGGCAGGATCCTCGCTTCTTGCGTATTTTGATGTGTTGTTTGGAAAATGGTTTTATGTCTTACAACGATGTTTGTATTATGAGGCCATGGGCCAAGTTGAATCATGAATGTTGGATTCATGAGATATATATATATATATATATATATATATATATATATATATATATATATATATATATATATATATATATATATATATATATATATATATATATATATATATATATATATATACAGTATTTTCTTATATTAGATGTGGCATATGTGGCCAGTTATATTTATTATGTACTCTGGATTGTGTGCTGGATGTTTGTATGTGTTATGCGTTAGGCTTGCGGCTAGGGAGAAATCCTTATGCTGTGGCGATCATGTGTTCCATCATTTGGGACCGTGACAACATGCTATGTTCATTAATTTTAGTAATAGAACTCACTTTTAATATCTTTACATGTTTACTTTATCTAAATATATTTTATCATTGTAAAAGTTTCTATTATAATAATCCATTGACCAAAAAAGTTGATCGTGTAATAAGACACAAAATTTTTTTTTATTGGAAAATATTGATATAGTGATCCTGCTTTATAGAGAGTGTATACTAAGTTAACAAAAAGAGAAAAATAAAAGAGATTGATTTATATGTACACAGAATGTTGTTCTGGTTAAATTATAGAATTGTGCATATGGTTCAATCAGGACTAAAGGAACCTTGTTGGCTACATTTATTGTATTGACTTTATCTACAAATTATGTGAAGGTGGCAATTTGAATTTAAACTATTAACTTCTGATTAACAGTAGAACACTCTAGCCAGAAAATTAATTGGTGACATGGGATCTATGGCAATCAATATCAAAAGCCAACTTGTGGATCCAGCAAGTTGGATTTCCTACTAAAATATGAAATTTAAAGAATTGGTTTTAATTGAGCATATAATTTTAAATTAGAGGAAATGATAACCAATGGACTAATTGATTTATTAGTACTGAAGTCATCGTTAAGATAGATAAATATTTGAGTTCAAATTTTAGTTGAATAAGTAAGCTGAAAGATAGAAAGAAGAGTTAAAATGATAGTAAATTCAACTTATGACATTATTACATGTTTTTCCACAAATGCAGCGTTCAGTTTTGTAAATAGGAAACTCTTAATTGTTTGATTTGGTGATCTAAATGAAGAACAAGAACTAGCTTTGATAGTTGTTTAAGTTTAAATTATACGTGTAGCTTGAAAATTTCCGTCTTTCTATCCTTCAAACACTTAAGAAGTTTTGACTTATCCCATAATTGTGTCTAGAATTTAATTGGGATTCAAGGTTCCTTCAATTGTCACTTTAGTTTATATATTGTATGTTAATAGAAGGAATATATATATATATATATATATATATATATATATATATATATATATATATATATATATATATATAACAAGTTAAATTCATACACAAAAATGAAGATTGATAATAAAATTCATACGATCAATCACTTTAACTTCTGCTGCATAATAAGTGAAAATAGTCATTTGAAGTTGTTAGTTAAATTAGAGGGTGGTAATAAATTAATTTGTTTATGAACTTTTCAAAATTTCATTCAACTTATTCACTTAACTTATTTATTAAATAAACGAATTAGAACAACATAATTAAATGAATTTTATTAATTTAGAAAAGTTTTTAAGAATTTAACAATCAATTCAGTTAAATTTACAAATCACTTAATATGCATAATTTGTTTGAATTTTTTTTATCTTGATTTTGTTTAATATAAGAGTGAAGCCTTGTTCACAAATTTCATCTTGATTACAGTTGGGGTTCAATATTTTAGTTTTCTTTAAATTATGTATTTGGGAACCTATATGAATGTGAATGCCTATATGTGTGAATGATGATTATTTGCTTAACTTAGTCACTGATATTCCACTCTTGTCCGTATGTTAAACAGGCAGGTAATATTTTTAGGTTAGAAATGGGATGTATTAGTTATATATATATATATATATATATATATATATATATATATATATATATATATATATATATATATATATATATATATATATATATATATATATATATATATATCTTTAATTGTATATTTTTCTCATTCATTTCACACAATGAGGATGTGATCGATGTTGTGTATATATAACGTGTAATGATGATGGATTCATATATATTGTACTAAAATTTTATTATCATGGTATATTCCGTAAATGGATAGTATTTTTGAAAATGATTTGTTATTTGATAAGAATACTGTGTGTAGCTAACTAGGTTGAATACATATGAAGATTAATTGTTGCACAAATGTTTCCTCTATATATACTCTAGTGTCTTCTAAGTTTACATAATATTCAATTTTATTGGTTAGCATAGAATTTCTGCTTGCAAAAGCTGGAGAAATATATATAAAAATCAACATGCTAAAAACAAGAGAAATGTTAAGTGGGAGCTGACTTCATCAGTTGAATAAAATTTTAAACTCAATAAAATAAAACACTAGTGTATACATGGATGGTGAAATTAGATAAATGGGCATAAAATATAAGAACAAATTAAGAAGTTGACTTTTTTTTATCGTTTTGTTGTGTGGTACATTCATTTTTCCATTAAAATCTCTTAATTGCGGCACCTATTTAAGCACCGAAATAATAGCATAACTTAGCAATTGATAGTTTGTCCTACAATTGGTTATCAATACGAAAATTTTAGAGAATCAAAGGTGGATATATAATAGGTTAAATGAGAAGAAGTAAAAAATATTAGATGAGTTAATGAATGGAGTTGTTGAGTTTGTTTGATTTGCTACTAGTGAAAGTGAAAATGAAATATCCATTTTGATTAGGTGCCCTTGTGTAAAGTGCATGTATCAATCATACAAGTCAGTGGATGATGTCAAAATTTATTTGTTTAGAAAGGGATTCATGCCAAAATATTATTGGTGGACAATCTATGGAGAAACATCACCACAAATCATGCAAATTATTGGTGTAAGCTTGGACTATGGTGAAGATGGACAGAGGGAGGAATACAATCTCTATCAGCAAATGATTATGGATGTAGCCAGACCTGAAATTGGTGCTTAATTAAAATTTGGTGAAGCGATGACTGAAAATGTGGAAGAGGATTCAAATCCAGCCACTCAGAGATTTTATGACATGTCGGCTTCTTCACAAGCATTGTTGATGGGAGGAATGTGAGGTTCAGTCAAAGTTGTCGATGTCTTTATGGGCTATGAGTTTAAAGTCAAATTATAATATGTCCCAAGGTTATTTTAATCAAAGAGTTGAGGGTATTGGTAATGCATTACCAAATAAAAATTGTATGCCGGATAACCTTTATTATGTGAAGAAGAATGTCTCGTAGCTTGGGATAAGATGCGTTAAAATTGATTGTTGTTCTAAAGGTTGCATATTATTTTACAAAAATGATGAGCAGCTTACACATTGCAAATTTTGTGAGGAAGAACGAAATAAAAGAACTTCTCGAAGGGGTAATCAAAACAGATCCCTAAATCCTAAAGGTGGTATTTTCCTATTGTTCTAAGACTCCAAAAATTATATTCATCAATGTCTACTACTGGTAATATAAGATGGTACAATGAGAACCAGAGAGAGGATGGTGTATCGTATCATCCTTCTGATGGATAGGCCTGGAAACATTTTGATAGAGTGTATCCAAAATTTGCACAAGACTTTCGCAGTGTGAGATTGGGGCTATATGCAGATGGATTTAATCCATATGGGCAATCTGGTAAAACATATTCGTGTTGGCCTATCATTTTAACTCTATATAATCTTCCTCCATGGATATGTATGAAGAGATAATTTATATTTTTGACAATCATAATTCTGCGCCCATGGAATCCTAAAAGTAAGATAGATGTGTATATGGAGTTTCTCATAGATGATTTGAAGATATTGTGGAATGAAGGTATTGTTACTTATGATGTGTCCTTAAAGCAAAATTTTGTGATGAAGACAGCATTGATGTGGACTATAAATGGCTTCCTTACTTATGGGATGTTATCGGGTTGGTCAATTGTAGGAAAGCTTGCTTGCCCAATTTTTATGAATAAGTCGAAAATATTTTATCTTAAACACAATTGTAAGGTATCATTCTTTGATTGTCATTGTCAGTTTCTTCCACTTAATTATCCTTATAGAAAGAATAAAGATTCATTCAAGAAGCATTGCGACGAACAGTTTCCCATTCCTAAACGGTTTAATGGTGATGAGATATGGGATATGGTTAGAGTAATACCTATAATCCAAGAATCTCAGGGAATACATCTACTAAGGAGTAATAGGGATCATAATTGGATGAAACAAAGCATACTTTGGTGTTTACCATATTGGAAAACACAACTTCTGTCCCAAATATAGATGTGATGCATACAGAGAGAAATGTGTTTATGAACATATTTAATACAGTAGTAGACATAAAAGGTAAGATAAAAGATACATGTCAAGTTAGACTTGATATGGGTGAAATTTATAGACATAAGCAGCTTAAGATGCAAAATATTGGCCATGATAAGTACATAAAGCCGAAAGCAAAATATGCTTTGAGTAAATCACAACAATTAGCAATTTGTGAGTGGATAAAAGATTTGAAGTTGCTAGATGGATATGCATCCCATTTTGCTAAGTTTGTGAATATGAAAGATGCAAAGTTGCATGGTATGAAAAGTTATGATTGCCATGTGTTCATGCAACGCTTGTTGCCCATTTTGTTTGACACATTACCGAGGGCTATTTGGAATCTATTTGTTGAGTTTAACTTATTTTTTAGGGATTTGACTTCTACGATATGAAAGGTAGATCGTTTGAGGAGTATAGAGGAAAATATTCCTATTATATTGTGCAAGTTTGAATAGATATTTCCTCTAAACTTCTTTAATTCAATGAAGCATTTTCTTATCTATTTGTCTTATGAAGCTTTGATTGGAGGTCTAGTTCAATATCGATGGGTGTATCTTTTTGAAATGAGTGTGTCCCTTTGCCTAAGTAATTTAATTTATGTAACTAATATTTGATTTATACTATTGAATGAAATTTTTTATTATTGTTTAATTTTTGTGAACTTTAAAAGAAAAAATCAAAAACAAAACTCGGGTGGAGGGGTCTATATGTGAAGCATATTTAGTGGAGGGAATGTCTACATTTGCTTCTTACTACTATCTATCAGAGGTATGTTCAAAAATAACTAGATTGTCACGTAATAATGGAGGTGAAAGTTTTCACAAACCAATGTCGATTTTCAACTATCCTAGAGGTGGTAGTGGAAAATCTTGGTCTATGTTTCTTGATGACCGTGACATGAGAGCTGCCATTTTATACATTTTTAGTAATTGTGAATAGGTTCAACCTTACTTAGAGTAAGTGAAAATTTAAATTTTACATATGTAAATCATTGTGCACTTACTATCATATTCAAAGTCAACTTCAAAATTTATTTATATTATATTTTGTAGGATATACGCTAATTTTCTGAAGGAGTTTGTTCCGAATATCTCAAAATCTCAAATTGACTCTGAGATTGCTTCCAATTTTTCTATGTGGTTTAGAGAATATGTGAGTATTTTATTTAACTATGAATTTTTTCTTGGCTCATATGTTATATAAGATAACATGCCTTTTTTTCAACTAGGTGGATCACCCAACAACCAATATTCAAGATCATATTTTACAGGGTTTAGCTTGGGGTCCACTTATAAAGGTTGAATCATGGCCAATATATATAATCAATGGGTATAGGTTTCATACTCTAAACCATAGCAAAGGAAAACAAGCTTTAAATTATAGTGTATGTGTACGAGGCACTAATGGACAAAGAGAATATGACTTCTATGGGACATTGACTGATATTCTTAAAGTAAGTTTCATTGGTTAGCTTATTAAAAAAGTAGTGCTTTTTAAGTGTAAGTGGTTTGTTAATACTCCTAATCAAGGGACAAGGGTACATCATTGATATGAGCTTATTGAAATTAAACAATCAAGAAAATACAACCAGGCATACAATCTTTTTATACTTTCACAACAAGTTGAAAAAGTGTATTATACACTGTATCTAGAGTGTCATAATGATTGGTTGGGTGTTATTAAAATAAAGACACATAGTACAATAAGTGCTCCTGGTGCTCAACAAATTGAAAGGGATGTTCTGTATCAAGATGAAATTCAAGATCTTCCAATAATATAAGTTGACACAAATGTATGAAGATTCACTTATAGATGGAGATGGTGATGTAGAAGAAGTTGATTGGGACATGGTTAACCAAGCAGAAGTAGATATGTGAAATGAAGATGCTTATGCTTCTTCAGAGAGTGAAGGAGAATTTAGTGATTCAGAAACATCCATTGATTAGTTTAGGTTAGATTATAATATATTATAATGACTTTATTGTATTAGTGAAAAAAGTTATGATTATTGTTAATTTGGTAATTTGTATTAATTACAAATTTGTTTGCTTTTTTTTAGATGGTTGACATAGGCCGAGGACGAGGTCAAGCCACTAGAGCTTGTGGGAGAAGACGTGGTAGAGTGACTCCTTCCACTCCCATTGAGGATGATTCTACTCCATCCACCCCAGTCATTCAAGAATCATCAGGACCATCTTCATCCACACAATGTTCTCTTGTCACATTGGGTACTCAGGCACCTTCATCCACTTAGTCTCATAAACCATAGGATGGGAGGACTTTGATTGCTGCTGTAGATATCCATTTTGAGTAAGATCCCTAAGTTTATTAGAATGCTAGTTTTTATAATTAATTTGAGAATTTATGCTAACTTACATTCTTTTTTTGGAATAAGATTTGACATTATATCATTGTTGATGCTATTAAGTCTCACTTCACTGGACCTTGGACATGTTAGAGTGAGGTTTCTGAGTGTGAAAAGACTGTATGGTTTGCTAAATTTTGTGTAAATTTAATTTTTTTGAGCATATTCTTAATTAGTATGCAAGTGTATTTTATAATTCTTGAACTAACTAGCTTTTTATTTGCATGAAACATATAGATGGCTACCTGTGCATGACCATACATTTAGGATGATTTTTTACTATAAGGGTAAAAAATACTTCAAAAACCTTATGAACAAGCTCAGAGCAGGAAAAAGAAAAACTAACTGGGTGCACCCATATGTTAGGGAGCAATTGGATGAGAAATAAAGGAGTCCCCAATGTAAGAGAAGAGTAGAAAAGCCAAGCAGAATCTGTCAGTGGATGCAGGTGCTTCATCATACATTGGTGGATTTATCTCTACCACTGAGCATATAAAGAGATTGATATGACTTTATGGAAATTTTTTTTGATTCTAATTTATCATGTTACTTTGTCTCAAATGTACTAACATTTTAGTAATGGATTTGTTGTAGAAAGATGACCTGCACAGAGAACCCACTACTTTCGAGATTATGGAGCAGACCAAGAAGTTAAAGGATGGACAGTGGTCCTGTCAGAAGGTTCAATGTGTTGCTGTAAGTATATATTTCTTAATATGTTAGGTTAAAAATATTTCTTTTTATGTTCAACTCATCATTAACTCTTTTAATTATAAATGTGCAAACTTAGTATCACCGGCGCCGAACTCAGTCCACAGAGAGTGTGGGAGAGAGCTCATTAGCATATGATAATGTTCTCTACTTGGAGGTTGTGGGAGGTTGGGGACGGAAGGGCAATGTATTTGGGATAGGTGAGCTAAGCCCTATGTTGCTCTTTTCTACACATCTTGGATCATCTTCCCAGGCACTTGATAGTGCAGAGTTGGTCTAGTTAAGGGCCAAGGTTGCTGCCTTTTCCATGGAGCTCATAGGAAATAATGCTATTATTAATGATATCACGGATCGTCTTCACAAAACTGAGAGGGCGACACGATTCTTATTTCTGTACCTTAGAGTTCCTACTCTTCCAGGTGCCACTTCTGTGCCAAATCACCAGCCTTTTGACCCTTCAGTTCATAACTAGCAGTCTAATCCATCACATGATACCCAGCCAACTCCTCCTGAACATGACTATGACGAGGATGCTGATGATGATCTATCTTAAGTTAATTTTGAGGTAGATTTTAGATTTCAGTGTTGTATATTTTTATTTTAAACTATGCTATAACAATTTTTGGAGGTTATTTTTAGTTAACTTTTATAGATATTCATTTATTTTGATTTTATAACATGTTTATCATTAATTGAATTGTTATATTGTTTCAGTGATTGAAATTTGGGAATGTCTAAAAAATTTTCAATATTTTTCAATTATACTGATATTTGCAATTGATTTGTCACCATTTTGAGCTTGATCCGCCACTACAATAAATGGTTGCAAAATGTTGTGAAAGACTTTTTGCAACCTACGTTTAATATTGTCATCGTTTTGTGACTGACTATTTCTGCCGCAAAAATTGCAACTTCCATATCAGTCGCAAAACTCATCACAGCTTAAAGAAAGAAAAGGGTGAAAATGGCAATGGATTTGCAACTAATTTTTGGTCGCAAATATTAGCCACCATTCTTATATCGGTTGCTATTGTGGTTGCAACTAGCAAATCTGCTGCACTTGTTTGACAGTCGTTATTCGGTCGCAAATTGTTTTTGCGACCGATTTTTGCTTGTTGGAGATCAATTTTGTCGGTCGCAAATACAATAATTTTTTGTAGTGGTATTTAAGAAGAATATTCTCTTATGAAACAAAAATATGTTCTTATTAAAACACCAAATTCAAGATGACAAGCCATTGTTAACACTAAATTATGGCAATCATAACTTCAATCCTAAATTTTAACACTAAAAAAAAATTAAATTTTGAATGGTTGTTAAAGTAAACTAATTATACTCCTTACTTTGATTAATTGAGAAGTGTGAACAACATCTAGGACAATTCACTCTCTTACATGCACCAAGTTGACGTGGGGTCAAAATGCGCCCTTAAGATTGTCTGGTGATGGACCTAGTCTTGGCATGCAAACTAACTTGAAAATACTCTTATCATAGAACTAAAAAGTATCAAGCATTCACATTTGTCAAAAATAAAAAGTTACAAAAACATATAAATCCTAACCCGTAAAAATTGTAACCCCTTTGCCTAATCTTGTATTTCTCAAGTTTAGAATGACTCATGATTATGTTTTTTTTTTCAAGCAAAATATTGCATATAATTAGATAAACAAGCACGTAAGTTAGGGAAATTGAAGAAGTCTTAGCAAAGCATTACATATAAATCTAGACAACAAGTTTGTGCTCCTTAGAAATATATTAGAGAAAAACCAAGAAATAAGAGGCTACACCACCTCCTAAATACAATCTCTAACTTATATTGCCAGAAAACTATTAGCATTTTGAAAATTTAACTCAAGAGAAGGGTGAATTAAATGACACAAAATTTAAGGCTTTTAAAGCAGTTTAAACCAAAAAGAGATTTAACACAAAACCAAAGACCAACCTTTGATGTGCAACAAATAAAAAAATGTTTATATAAGCGAAGTATCAAATATAAACAAACTAAGATCAAGGTAAAGCAAGCTAAGGCAGTAGTAAGCACAACAAAAACTATGTAGCCACTAAACTATGATATAAGGAAACAAATGATATGCTACTATTTTAAACAAATATAAAAGATTTCAAAAATTATAAATAAAATTTCTCAAATACCTTTGATGAATAAAAACAGCAAACAAACTTAGCAAGGTAGAAAGTTATGCAAACTTAAGCCCACCTGCAACAGTATAAGTGCAGAAAATAGAAGATAATGGAAAAGATGTACACCACAAACAATTATTTTAGTTTGAGTTAACAATAACCAACGTCTAGTCTCCTTGACTCTTAAAAAATATTTTACTAATAGAGCTTGTTTTACACTCATTTATAAGCAATGGTTTACAACTTTATTGTTTGTCAAGCTCACCAACAAGGTCAAGATTTTCACACGCTCTCCAAGAATGTTGCAAAGTGTGGTCTTATATAGTTTGCTAACCATAAACAACTATCACCTATACTTCTCACACGAGAAAGCTAGATGATATACAAGAAGATGTATATAAGAGTTTGGTTTCGCCTAATACAAGATAAGGCTCTTAAGATAATCAGATATCACACTCTCTAAGTGTATATTGGCTGGACACACTCAAAATTTGAGTTCTTAAGATATGAACAAAAGTGTAGATCTCTTGAAGCAAAGACAAAGGATGTACTCAAAATGAAGCTTGTTTGTCATGGGTACTTCTTCACATCTTTCTAAGTTCTTTTATAGATTTTGGAGGCTTCTTGGCCATAAGAGATGCTCATCATAGTCTGAACTAACTGTTATAGTCAATTTGAACAAATTTGGACTGTAGTTGATTTTCAGTTAACTGAAATTTGAAATTTTTTCTTAAATAACTTTATCTATTTCAGTATTTCATATTGATGCCTTTAATCTCTTTAATGCTCAAAACCTTCAGGTATCATGGTTTGGAATCTTGCTAGCCAACAGCAATTCAAATCTCCCAGAATTGGGTGGTCAACGTCTGAACTCAACTTCCTTTTTGAACTTCATAGCAAAATAGGAAAGTTTTGGAGTCTTGAATTTGTTGAATAGCCATTACAACTTTATTTCCAATCTTCTTTTGAAAATGCTTCTTAAATATGTATATACTATTTATGCGTTGCATGATGCCTTAATTGAAGCTTTATAGCTTATTCCTCAAACTTTGAGATCTTCGTTGACATGTTGTGACGTTAACTAGCTACCAAAAAAAAAAAATTTCAAAAAAATCAAGCCATTAGTTGTCAATTGATTTGAATTTTGGATGAAGTCTTTTTTAGTTTTTATTGTTTGAAGTAAAATTTTATTTAATCTTTACATTTTTTATTTATTTAAAATAATTCTTAACATTTCAAAAATATCATTTTTTTTTCTTAATATCTAACCGTAACATATTTTTAAGAAATTAAGTTTTTACCTAATAGAATTTTTTATATATATATATCAAGCTGACTGAACACAATAAGCCACCTCAGTCCGAAACTGTCTTTGGTATCCATCTTTACCCATTTCTCATTTTCCTCTCTTCTTCTCTGCACTATTTTTACATTTAAATTAGCCCCATTGAAGCTTCGTTCTACCCTTCTTTTATGAGAGACAGTGAGAAGTTAAGAGAACCTCACAAGATTTTTCAGCTCCCCTTTTTCCTTCTGTTTTTCATTTATCTAATCTTCGTCCTGATTTTGAGAGTGCTGGAAAGTGTTTCTCTTTCTTTACTTATGATCTGTTTTTCCTGTTTCCTTCATGGTTTCCTAAGCTACGCCCCTTTTCTAGTTTTCCTTCCTGATAGCTATTTCTTCGCGCAGCTCGTGCTTGTTCTCTCCAAAGTTCTTGCCTGTTTTCAAAAGAGAGAAAGAATCCCCTTTAACCTGCTTATGTTTTTTCCTCTGATCTTGTATACTGTTCCTCTGCAACTTTGATCTTCGAATTGCAAGATTGGGGAATTGAACGCAAAACGAATTGCAATATTAAGAAACAAAAATACCTAAGTTATGATTGAGTTGAGATTAGGAAACACCGAAACAAAAGTACTTTGGATTCAGCGATGATTCTCAACTTGGGGATGGAAACAACCAGGTTGAAGGAAGAACAGAGGGCTCTTAGTTCATTTTGGCCTTGCGATTTGTGTTCGTTCGGTATTTTTCGCGTTCAGAAGATGTTAGATTCATTTGGGTTATTGTTCAATATGAGAAGTTGGTTTTGAGTTTCGCATTTGATATTACATTTCGCTCATGACAATGCAATATGATTATTTGGGAGTATAACAAAATTAATCTTATGGTGTAGGAAAATCGCTCCACCATCTTTATAGTTAAAAATATGTTAACCTGGCCATGGTTGGAGGTAAATGAAGGGGAGGAGAGAGAATTTTGGAGCCAAAAAATACCTTCCCTCTCAATATTTTCTCCCCTCCGAAAATGAGAGAATTTAGGGGGAAGAGAAATTTTTTTGACAAAACTGTCTTCAAATGTTTGCATTAATACCGAAATTATCTTTAACCTTTTTTTTTTTTTGCCTGGACGAAATGCCAAGTAAATAACGGCTACCATACCTAGCACTCTCAGCTCTTGAAGCAGAAGCAAGAGCACTGAAGGAAGCATTAATACTGGTTAAGAACCTGCATTTTGGCTCGGCAATTGTTGATTTAGATCGTAAGGAACTAGTCGAGACTTGCAATCTAACTAATCAAATATGCACGGTAAGTCACCTGAAAGCCGATTGATGACGTTGTAACAAAGGCCAAAGAATTTTGCTTAATCTGGACACCTAAGGAGGGAAACAGTGTAGCCTACCTTGTTGCAAGACTGGGCACGATTGGGAGGTCATGTAGGCATTGGGTAATCTCTCCACCACCTTGCTTGAAGAGACTCTTGCCGACAGAAGCCAGAGTTACTAAAAACCCAATTCGGAATCTGGAAGACGGTGCCAGTTGACAGATGCTGGTGTTTGTTCCGAAGTGCGCAGCTTAAGTTCTTGCGTTGTCATCGCTGAAGAGCCAAAACACAGGTACTGGAAGCAGACACATGCGGTCAAGGAACAACAGCCACGATCAGGAACGCTAGTGCTCGGTGAGAGAACCAGTTGATTTTTGAAGTGTTCAGCTTCAATGCTTTCTGGTTGCTGAAAATCAAGGAACTAAACATCTTTTTTTTTTTTTTTTCCTATTGAAATGATTGAAACGTTTTCGTTTTTAGAGTTACTGACATGAAACAGAATTATCGAAACGAAACAAAGTGTTTGTTAAAAAATTATGTCATTTTGATTAAAATTATTATGCTGTGGAATGTCTCGGTGGAAATACTTTTATTTCGAATTATTTCGATAGAAATATTCTTATTTTGAGTTATCTCAATAAAATATTTTTATTTCGAGTTGTTTCGATAGAAATACTCTTGTTTCAAGTTGTTTCGATGGAAATATTCTTATTTCTAGTTATTTCGACTGAAATATTCTTGTTTCGAGTTGTTTCGACGAAAATACTCTTATTTCGAGTTGTTTCGACGAAAATACTCTTATTTCGAGTTGTTTCGATGGAAAAATACCAAACCAATTTAAAAAATAAAAAAATTGATAATTTGAAAGTAAATGAAAGTAGTATCACATCACATCCAACACTAAGTTATTTTTTCTCACAAATTACAACATCTTTTTCAATTTCCTACCCTCCTTCCTCATTCTCATGGCATTACTTTTCTTTATTGTCTTTATTTTAAAGAAGAAACTATAAAAATGATGAAAAGATAGATTGAGAGACAAAGAGAGAGGAAGGTACCTGAGAGAGATACCTGAAGATAGAGATAAAATCATAGTTAACAGATAGAGACTTAAAGAAAGAGGTTATGACAGAGTTAAGAAGATAGAGAAATGGATATAAGAGAGTAGTTGTTGTTGAATGATGTTGGAATTTGAGTCAAAGTCTTCACTGTAGTAGCATATTTTCTTACTATTTAACTATAGACATTAATTTAAATTAAGTTTAATATAATTTTATATATTTATATCATTAATATTATGTTAAAATATTTTTAAATTGAAAAAATTATTGTTCGAAATTATTTGAAATGTTTCTTAAAAAATCATTCATTTCCATGAAATTTTCAAAACGTTTCAAAATGTTTATGTTTCTAAAATCATCGAAACGATACCTCGAAACGAAATTTAGTACCTTACTGAGAATATTGTTTCGGGTTGCTAGAGCAGGGGAGACCCTGCTACCCTTTTTTTTTTCTTTTTTCAGACAAAGCACATAGAAATCCTTCACCCATCAATACATGAAGGTGTATTAATATTGTCTTAATAAATGAAAGGTTATAATGATAATCTTATTTTAATTTTCTCTTTTTTTCTTTTAAATTAAATAAAAAATTTATTATCCTTCTCCTCTTCTCCCTTTAAATTAAATCAAACAAAATTTTTTTTCTTCCCTCCCTTCCTCTAAACCAAACAACCCTTAAATGCAAATGGCACGTTGTCTTTACCAAGACGTCTTACATTGAGTTGACTCACTGAACCTTTTATTTTTTTTAAGGAAAAAAATAGTCAAAGCATTGTGCTTTGAGACCCAAAACACATCACTTCCCCTTTTTGCTTCTTTGACACGAAAAGTAGCAACTTCTTCGCCCTCTCCCTCCCTTTTCCCTTCCTTCAAGCAACGTAAGTCCATGCTCTAACTCAGCAAATTGTTCAAGGTAAATTGCAGCAACGCTCTCCTTCACCCTTCTTTCGTGCTCTAATCACAAATTAGTCCAATTTTTCACCTTCTTCGAGCCATAAATGCATATTCTTAGACTTCCTCTAGCTTGTTCATTTTTCTTCGAACCTATTCGACCTTCTTTACAAGCTTGAGTGTTATAGGTTAGGCCTCTGCTGTAATTCCCTTCTTGGCTAGAAAAAAAACCCAAAAAATCTTAATCATTGATTATATTTTCTGTTTTATATGTTATTATTCATGCTGGAGCTCAGTCATTTGATAATGTATTTGAGTGAAGGATGAGCAAACTTAAGTTGCTAATACTCTCAAACTGCCATAACAATTGTCATGCCTATTGTCTCAACATTACGATAGGTGTTGCATTAGTCATATGCTCAGTTTTGTTTTATTCAAATTATTCCATATTCTACAAATTCTTGATTTGTTGGTTGGTGTTATCTTGTTAGCAATCTTTGGTGGACTTCAATTGTTGGAGTGGTTTACTGTCACTGGCATTTCTAAGGCACTAATTTCTTATAACTTCAATTATACATCAAAGCGACATTCTCATTTTGAACAAGAAGACACTTGGAGGATTGATATACATATAGAAGTTATATCTTATTGGACAAGTAGTTTTAAAAATTGTTCTCTAATTTATAATATCGATAGTTTGCTTTGCTAATTCTCCCTGCTTCCTTTCATTCTCACCATTTTGTCTTTATATTGGCATTTAACCAATCTGTAAATAACTAAGCAACAGAAGAAATAAAACAAAACTAAATCGACAAAGTAGCTTGTTAGATCTCATTTCCATTATTTTTCTCCATTACTGCAATATATTTATTTTCTTCTCTATATCAATAACCATCCGTGATAGTAAATTTTTTATTTTTTTAAATCTATTTTTAATTTTTTTTGAAGTAAAGAAGTTTTCTTGTTGGAACATATAGTTGATTTTGTGTTTTTACTACAAAATATTTGTGATTTGAAATGCTTAAGTAATTCCTTTTGGTCATTTGAGTTGAGAATTGCTAAAGGAGCAGGGAAATATGGCCTTACAGGAGGTGTTTTTTGAGCAATATCTACTGCAGGTTTTACCAAAAAATATTCAAGGACTTTACATGGTAATATTTTTTTTTTCATCTCTTTTTGCAGGACTATGCTTTGGGATAGATATCAACTTGATTATCTTGTTTTTATTAGTAAAAGAAAGAGTCAATATTCTTACTTGCATTTTGACACTTAAATGTTTGAGAGTTTGATAATACTTTTTGGGGTGTAAAATGTGGTAAAAAGTTTTTATATAGATTTTTGTTATGAGTTAACTATCACATTTATATGTTGTTAATCTTTTACGTGTCTTTCCCCAATTATATTGAACAAATGCTGCACTATCTTTTCTGGCTAAACGCGTGTTTTGGGTTCACATTTGGGAAAGAAATTGCAAATCACTCACTTCAACTTTACAGATTGGATACAATGGTTGCACAGTTAAGTTTATGGAATGGTGGGAAAGGAAGAGTGAAGGACAATCTTAAAGCAGTTGGATTCTAGGTGTACTATGCAACTTTTGTAACCATTTCTACAAAAAATGAGAAACATTTTCAGTGATGCCAATGTAATGGTTCATTAACATTGAATAAGTATATTTTCATGTGAATTTGCAGCAGATGCATTTGTAATAATGAATAATGTATGGTTTGTATGGTTTAATAATGAATTTGTAATAATGAATAATGTATGGATTAATAAAGAATTTGTAGCAAATAAAGTTGTAATATTTAATGACATGCTCTATTTTGCTTCTCTTAAAAATTAAGATATTTTAAGTGTGAAAATCAGGTTAATAATATGGTTAGAAACTTAGAATTTGTGATAGTCCCAGGCTATGAAGTACGGACACTTCATTTTATGGCGTGTCGACATGTCGGACACTCTACGGACACCGATACATCTCGGACATTCTTGGGACACGTGTCTACAGGTGTCCCGTATCCTACTTTTTTAAAAAAAATTGAAAAAAGGACTTGTGTCGGACACATTTTTGAATGTGTACGACACTTATTTTGGATATTTTAAGCACAAATCTTCCATCTCTTTTAGATTTTCATTTGAAGTTTGAACTCAATACCGACAATTGCAGCTTATATCCTGGTCATCACAATATGTCTTCCATTGAAATTGGGTTCCTATCATCCATCATAGTTTGCATTTCGGTCATCGTATCTCTATTGTTTGTTTTTGTTGACTATTGAGAGTAAATTCCTCTATTTCTTCTTAGTAGATTTGTTTGTGCTTGTGGCCATGTGCATATTCCTTTTCAACAAGTATTCAAAGTATATTTTTATGCAAGCATATATACCTATTCGAAAGTTTGCTTTTGGGGTTTAAGCTTTTCTATGTAGAAAAAAGATGTCAAATTCTTCTGATTTTTGTGTTGTCTCTTAATGTCTTACATAAACGTAGTGGGATAACTTTTGTTTATGGTGGAGGAGTTGAATTATAATAATGCACATATAATTCTTTTTGGAGTTGCTTTCTTTACTTTTGTTCTTTGTTATTGCTGTATGTGTACGTAATTTTTGTGTTCTTTATTTTTTTTATTGTTGATATTAGAGTTTTATTAGTTGCAAATCTATCTTTGTATAATCCAAAATTAGAAAGTTCTTTTCACAGACAAAAGGAATGAAAACAATAGCGGCGATGAAGAATATATTGAAAAAGAACGAATATTGATTGTATTATAAATTTATGATAAATTTTTTGAAATTAAGTTGTGAAGTAAGTTGTAAATATTATTGTTTTTTGGTTATATATATATATATATATATATATATATATATATAATTTTTATTTTTTAATTAATATGTCTTCAACGTGTTGTGTCTTACATTTTTTTTAAAATTTATGTGTCACGTGTCCGTGTCCGTGTTTGTGTTCGTGCTTCATAAGTCCCAGGTCTTGTGTGTCTACGACATGCATAAATATTGTAGATAGCTTAAAAGAGCATAGTTGATAACCACTTCTTATTTTCAAATAACCTTTTCAACATGTTCTCTGATTCCTCCATTATCTCAAATAAGCTAGATGTTATAATAATATTAAAATGCTATAATAATTACTTAAACAAGTCAATACATCACTATGCTACTGCCATAAGTAGCTAGTACATGATAAAAAACCTAGTAGGCTAGTATCTAAACAAGAAGGCATGCAAGCCAATACTATCAAGAATTTTTGAGTGTATTCTACATCTATCTAACCTTTTCACAACAATTTCTACATTGCCAATAGATGTCCCTAAATGAAAAAGATACAAAATAGTGACAGTTAATCCCAATAGATGTCAATGCAACCACTACTCCATTAATTGATGCCACTTGAGCTTCCTTTTGCTTGATGGACATTGCTAGACATAGATTCTTGTGAAAGAATTACTTGTTTATCATGTCTCAATCTTCTAATAGGACTAGGAGGCTTGATGCTCAAATGAGGTGTCCTTGGAATAGGTGGTACTTTCTACCTATTAGTAGGGGTAGGTGTTAGTTTCCAATTAGGTTCCTTGTGTGGTGCGATTCTCATTCCAACCACCTAAAATAATCAAGCACACCAAATCAAAACATGCAGCTATTTTTCAGAACATGGTTCATGAATTTATGTAATTGGTGCAAACTTAGTCCTTCAAATAAAACTGGGTAGGGTCTTTATTTGAGGGCAATCCTCAATAATTAATAATTTACATGAGAAATATTGTAGTGTATTACATTTGATTCATGCGTTTCTTGTGAAAGTGGTGGTGGCTATTATGCATGTTGGTTGGGTGCCCATTAGAAATTTGTTAAACCAATATTCAAACAAATATGCCAACTCAGTGTCTAAGTGCTCAGCCACCTAAACCACCATCATCTAAACAATTGAATATCACAAGTTAGTTTAAAACCAATACTTTGTAACTCTCGTTGCTGTGTTGGCTTTGATTGTGGAGCTGTTGGTGCAACGTATTGACTTGACTGTACTTGTCAAAACAATGTTAAAACTATTGTAAAATAAATAAAAAAAGTTAAAAATTTTAAAAAATATTTAAGAATGATGAAATAGTGTTAAAACCCTTGTAAGATAAATAAAATTCATCAGTGAAAATGGGAAACCTTTACTTTGTACCTTTACATTTTACTTGAGTGGCCCACCCTTGCATCATTGGATGTTGTGGTTTATGGCACCACATTTTGAGCAAAGTGTGTCCATATACTTTATCTTTAATTTATAAGGGTTCAAAAACACATCCTTGTACTTTATTCGTTGCTTCTTCAGATAATTGGACAATTTCTTGAATGAAGGAGACAAAATACAGAGCCATATAGTTTTTCTTTAGTACTTAGGACCTGCTGTAGTTAAATATGGGGCTCATATACCTTCCTTTATATTTCAATTGAGATTTAGGTTGCTATATGCCATACAAGTCACTTAACTACCATAAGTTTGTAAGACAAAGTGCCATACCTAAGTCAACTACGACTTTTGGTGGTCTACACTCTACCTCAATGTTGTATCCATTTGGGTCCCTTGCCCAATGTGAAATTCATGTAAAACTCTCTTTTCAATCTTCAATCTACCTTGGGCCTTAGGACATATTGATCCGCTATACATAACTACCTAGCTATCTCTCCTTATTTATCTTCCCAATAAGATGCAGTCTCATCTCTTTGCCTATTGTTATTATGGATGTGCTCCTAAATTCCTTAATACAATGGTTGAATTGTTTAGGTATAATATTCAAAGTAAAATCATTTTTTGAAAAATGACTATACCAAGACTTGGACCAAAAGGAGGTTAAGTATCTATTAAAAAAACATTGTTTTTTATCCACAATCTTCATCCATTGTTTTTCTTTCGTAGTCTTTATTCTTTCCATGTTTCTAGTGAAACTATTTGTAGTACTATCTACACATTTCCACATGAGGTTTCTCATGTTATCATTCTTCCACTATTTATGAAAGTTCATCCATAGATGTTTCGTGCAAAATATATGGTGAACACTAGGCATCACCTAATGTATCGCTGGTAGTAACCCTTGCATTACATAATCAATTAGCAAATCTTTGATTGCATTAAAGTGATTATATCAAAGCTTTAACAGAAAGTAGAATTTCTTTTATTAAAGTCTAAGCTTTGAACTAGATGGTATGTAATAACCGTAAATTTAATGAAAAGGAAATTTAAAATAAAAGAGAGAATTTTGACAATAGAGATAAGAACCGTAGAAAATATGTATATTTATTACATAGAAAAAAAATATTAGAAGTTATGTTTTGGCGCGCTATAAGCAAATATATTTTTATTATGTAGAAATAATTATGATTTGTTAAAAGTAAGTGGATTTTTAAGTAAAAGAAGTATTGTGTTGCTTAAAATAATTATACCGGCTTCTATTGAATTTTTATGGTATTTTTAGAAATACTCTTTCTTTTAATATAAATAAAGATATTTGTTTAGAAATTTTTTTTATTACTATTTTTATCAAGAAAAATTATGATGTGAGAGTTTAACTAAAGATTTATAAGAAAGAAAATTTTTAGAAATTTTTAGGATATTTTATGATGAAAAACGGAATTTAAATGAATTTTATAAAGAAAATCTTATTATTAATTATTTAATAATTATTAAAAAAAAATATTTTTTTACTGTAGCATCAGCACATATATGTGCATACGGGATATCAGAGGCAGAGAGCAGAAAACCCGCAGCCCCCCAATTTTTCCCTTTTCCCCTTCAAATTTCAAACCCTCATATCTGGAGTTACGGACCTCCGATTGACGAACCGTCTGGACCGTTGGACTCGTGGCAACGAGTACTTCAAAACCCACTGATCAATTTCGCCGGAAAGTCGCCGGAAGGTCGCCGGAAAATCGCGTGAATAGTACCTCCAAAGGTAAAATTTCGTCCCATTGCGTTTTAGGCTTCATTTTTACCGAAATTCTTCCCGTAGATAGCTTTAGAATCGAATATGGGGTTTTTAGGTTTCAGCATGAATAGTATTTTCCGGCGAGTGAATAGTGTTTTCCGGTGTGAATAGTGATTTTAGAATTTTCTAATTTTCAGCTATGTCTATATTTTCTAGGTTATTGAGCCACTACGAGGTGAAATTCTCGTTGTTGGACTTCTAGTACGGTGAGTGGGTTTTTCATACTATAGCGCATGTTTTAGGAATTTGATTTATAACTCTCACTAGTTGGAATGTATGTTAAATTGTTTTACTGCTTTGAAAACCAATATGTTCCAACCATATTAGAAATTGTAAATTTCAATCCTAGTTGAACCCTAGGTATGCAGGGCAAGCATCTAGACTATTAATTCTCCATTTGAGCTAGATTTATAGAAATGCGAACTTAGTCATAAAAATGAACTAAGTTAGCCATGAAAGGATTTAATGCATGATGAGCATCTATGTGACGTCTACGGACGATCTATGTTTAAAAGGGAAAATTTATGATTGTAAAGGTCTCCATAGGAATTCATGGATGAGATATGTTTTAGAACGAGATTTTATGCATGAAAAGAGCTAGATGGAGAATTATAGCTGTATTGTAAAGTTATTGAAATGTTTTACTTTAAACTCTTTGAATAGCATATTTCACATGTTTTCTATTGGAGGGACCCTTTTAGATCACTGTTAGCTAGCCGCAGGTAGTGCTAGCCCTGGTGCACCATGATCATGTTAAGGCTTCGGCCTAGGATATTGTGACGGGCATATGACAGCCTAAGACACAAAATTTAGGATAGACTTATGTCTATGCCTACAGTGATTGCCATACCCATTGCTATGTGCTTGGGGAAAATTTAGGGTGGACTTATGTCTACGCCTACAGTGATTGCCATACCCATTGCTATGTGCTTGGGGAAGATGATAGATCTGTCAGAAAAGACCTCCAATAAACTAGTGCATTTTTCTTAAAGATTAAATATTTTTAAAATACCACATGCATCATTATTATTGCATAAATATCTTCATTTATTATTTACTATGCATAATTGATTTGCTTACAGTTATTGATTTAATTCTGTTTTATCATGTGAACTGTTTAGCATTCTTTCAATAAATTATGATTAGATGTTTAATGTTTTCTATACCTTGATTTCAATTATTTAATTCATTGCGAAACACTCGTGCTTAGTTTGCCCTGTTTCTGTTATAGTATGATTTATCCATTCACTGAGATGTGGTAATCTCACCCCTCTTCTGTTTTCTCCCTACAGATAGTCAAAGAAACACTGATCCAGCTACAGCTCCATAGGAGGCTAAATATAGTATTGGTGAGCCCCAGTTTGGGCACTCCGTTGTATTGGTTGTATAGTTTAAGTGTATGTCTAGTATATCTCCATGAACATACAGGCAGGATCCTCGCTTCTTGTGTTGTTTGACAAATGGTTTTACGTTTACAATAATGTTTGTACTATGAGGCCATGGGCCAAGTTGAATCAAGGATGTTGGATTCATGAAATATATATATATATATATATATATATATATATATATATATATATACAGTATTTTCTGATATTGGATGTGGCGTATGTGGCCAGTTATATTATTATGTACTGGATTGTGTGCTGAATGGTTGTGCATGCTATGTGTTAGGCTTACGGCTAGGGGGAAACCCTTATGCCGTGCCGGTCATGTGTTCCATCATTTGGGGCCGTGACAAATATGGTATCAGAGCGTTAGGTTTCCCTGTGTTCATGGAGTAACGGACCTTTAGGTAGAACTTTGAGTATGGGTATGAATCCGGACATGCTTATACTCACGGTGCTGCTAAAGGGGTTCGATTGGATGTTGTCTTTTTGTTTAAGTGAGTCAGTTTATAGTATGCTATGTTGGTATGGTTAAGTGATGGTTGAGCTATTTCTGTTTTATAGCGAAATGCCACCAAGAACCAGATCAAAGGTTAGGCAACCCGCGGTTCAAGAGCAGATAGCTGAAGAGTCTGCTTAGTCCGCAGTACCTGTGCCTAGAGGCCGAGGTAGAGGTCGTGGCAGAGGCCGAGGTAGAGGTCGTGGCAGAGGCCGACCTAGAGGCAGTGGCAGGGGTGTAAGGGCTGCTGAAGCAGCCGAACAAGCTGAGTTAAGAAGTGAGCAAGCTGAAACTCCCAGGACGGGGGAAATGTCTTCTCACCCCCGGGATGATGTGATAGCCCAGATGCTGGTAACCATGCAGGGTATGCAGCGGGCAATAGAAAATCTAGCTGAGAGAAGGGATGGGAAAGATAGAAGGGACCCGCAACAGCCTGAAACAACTACCTCCGTTCCAGAACCAGTTAGGTCCGTGGAGCGGCAGGTGAGACCCGCTGAGAGGGAAGTGGAACTATCTGAGTTCCTGAAGCTGAAACCGCCAACCTTTAAGGGGTTGTTGGCCAGTGAAGATCCTCAGGAGTTTATAGAGGCTACTGAGAAGATCTGCGAAGTTCTTAAGTGTCCAGAGATTCGCTCAGTAGAATTGGCAGCCTTCCAGTTGTCTGGCGTAGCGCAGGTATGGTTCAAGACCATGATGCGCGGAAGGGGAGCTACAACACCACCTTTGAGATGGCCAGAGTTCAAGGAAGTCTTCATGGAGAGGTTTGTGCCTCAGAGTATCCGGGATGCCAAGTGTCAAGAGTTTGTGGAGTTGAAGCAAACTCCTGGTATGTCAGTCACGGAGTATGACTACCGCTTCACACAGCTGATGCCGTATGCACCGCACATGGTCCCTACTGAAAGGGACATGATCAGGAAATTTATCCAGGGGTTGGTGCCAGCATTATTTAAATCAGTGGCACCCCAGATGAAGCAATTCCCGAACTATGCAGAGGCTGTAGATTGTGCAAGAATGATGGAGACTAGGCATTTGGCCGATGTTGAGAGTGCCAAGCTGAGGAAGAGAGATAGAGACGGGAGCTCCAAAGGAGGGCAAAGTTCTCATTCCCAAGGACCCCGATTCCAGAGCCAGCAGCGCCCAGCACCACAGAATATTGGGAACCCCAACCAGAGACTAGATGCAAGTGGTAGGCTAGGTCTTAGCCAGGGAAACACCAGGTATCCAGGACAATCAGGACCAAGAGCCATTCAGCAGAACAGGCCACAATGCCCTATTTGTGGCAACCATCATTTTGGTCAGTGCCGCAGGGAGATGATTGTTTGCTATCATTGCCACCAACCTGGACACATGAAGAGGGAATGTCCTCAGTTGTATGGCTCAAGCCAAGGGCTAACTCGACCAGCTCTACTACCAGCCCCAGTGGCAGCTCAGCCTATAAGGACTATACCGGGCCAAGCAAGTAGCAGAGGTACTGGTAGAGGGATGATGGGCCGCGGTCAAAGCCAAGCAGGCCGAGGTGAACCGAGGATTTTTGCTCTTACCAGGCAGGATGCACAAGCTTCAAATGCGGTCATGACAGGTACACTTTCAGTTTGCCTACATGAAGCATATGTTTTGTTTGACCCCGGGTCTACATATTCCTATGTTTCCCCTAGTTTTGCTAAGAGTTTGGGTAAAGATCCGATTAGGATGGATGCCCCTTTCTTTGTAACCACCCCAGTCGGTGATTATTTGCCAGTAGAGCATGTATGCAAATCATGTAAAGTGTCAGTGGGTGATAGGGAGACATCTGCTGATTTGATCATCCTAGACATGGTCGACTTTGATGTAATCCTAGGAATGGATTGGTTGGCAGCATGCTATGCTACCTTGGATTGCTATGAGAAGGCAATCAAGTTCAACCCTCCAAGTGAAGTTCCTTTCCGGTTCCAGTGTGATCGAAGTAAAGCTCCAAGTAACCTGATATCAGTCTTGGGTGCTCAGAAGATGTTGAAGAAGGGATGCCAGGGATATTTGGCATATGTTAGAGATGTGGATGGGAAGGTACCGGATGTAGACAAGATGGCAGTGGTAAGAGACTTCCTGGATGTCTTCCCAGAAGAGTTGCCAGGATTACCTCCTGAACGGGAGATAGAGTTTGGTATCGACCTTATTCCAGAGGCTTGACCAATTTCTATACCGCCTTACAGGATGGCACCTACAGAGCTTAAAGAGCTAAAGAGTCAGTTGCAGGATTTGTTAGATAAGGGTTTCATCAGGCCGAGTACCTCTCCATGGGGTGCTCCAGTTCTTTTTGTGAAGAAGAAAGATGGGTCTTTGCGTCTTTGCATTGACTATCGGCAACTGAATAAGCTAACCGTGCACAACAACTACCCTTTACCCAGGATTGATGATCTGTTCGATCAACTTCAAGGAGCGAAATGTTTCTCCAAGATTGATCTGAGGTCAGGGTATCATCAGTTGAGGATCAAGAAGGAAGATATTTCCAAGACGGCTTTTAGGACCCGTTATGGTCATTATGAGTTTTTAGTTATGTCTTTTGGACTAACTAATGCACCAGCTGCTTTTATGGACTTGATGAACAGGGTGTTCAAGCCATTCTTGGATCAGTTTGTCATCGTGTTCATTGATGACATATTGGTTTATTCTGCAGACCATGAGGAGCATGAACAGCACCTACGGGTCATTCTGCAGATTTTGAGGGATCAGCAGTTGTATGCCAAGCTCTCTAAGTGTGAGTTCTGGTTGGACAGTGTTATGTTTCTGGGGCATGTAGTCACGAAGGACGGCATTCAAGTAGACCTCGAGAAGGTAGAGGCAGTACAGCAGTGGCCTCGCCCAGCTAGTGTGACGGAGATCCGAAGTTTCTTGGGTCTAGCAGGGTATTACCGGAGGTTCATCAAGGATTTCTCCAGAATTGCTGCTCCTTTGACCAGATTAACCAGGAAGGGAGTTAAGTTTGAGTGGTCGGATGTATGCGAAGAAAGTTTCCAGACCTTGAAGAAGTGTCTAACCACAGCCCCAGTTCTAACTATCCCAACGGGCACTGGAGGATACTCAGTATACTGTGACGCCTCAAGGGTGGGCTTGGGTTGTGTGTTAATGCAGAATGGTCATGTTGTAGCCTACGCATCTAGGCAGCTCAGGAAGCACGAACAGAACTATCCTACACATGATCTGGAGATGGCAGCAGTGGTCTTTGCCTTGAAGATTTGGAGGCACTATCTCTATGGTGAACCCTGTGAGATTTACACGGACCACAAGAGTCTCAAGTACATCTTTCAACAAAGAGATCTTAACTTGAGACAGAGAAGGTGGATGGAGTTGGTGAAGGACTATGACTGCACTATCTTGTACCACCCAGGCAAGGCCAATGTGGTGGTAGATGCTTTGAGCAGGAAGTCAATGGGGAGTCTAGCCCATATTACCCTACTCCGGAGGCCGTTGGTAAGGGATATTCATCGGCTAGAAGGAGAGGGGATGCGCTTTGAAGTGAAGGAGCCAGGGGTGTTGCTAGCCTACATGCAACTACACTCTCCACTGGTTGAGCAGATTAAGGCAGATCAGGACAAGGATGCCAAGCTGTGCAAGCTCAAGAATGAATCCAGGAATAATCAGACTTCTGAATTCAGCGTGGATGCTGAAGGAGTGTTAAGACATGGGAAGCGCTTGTGTGTACCCGATGTGGATAGCTTGAGGAAGCAGATTTTGGAGGAGGCACATCAATCAGCCTATACTATCCACCCAGGAACAAATAAGATGTACAGTGACCTCAAGGACTTGTATTGGTGGAATGGGATGAAGAAGGATGTAGCAAACTTTGTGGCTCAATGCTTGGTTTGTCAGCAGGTGAAAGCTGAACACCAGAAGCCTGCAGGTTTGCACCAGCAGATTGAGATACCAGAGTGGAAGTGGGAAAGGATTACTATGGACTTCGTTACAGGGTTACCGAGGACCCCTAAGGGTTATGACTCAGTATGGGTGATAGTGGATCGAATGACCAAGTCATCCCACTTCTTACCAGTGAAGACTACCTTTAATGTGGCTCAGTATGCAAGCCTGTATCTGAGTGAGATCGTCAGATTGCATGGAGTCCCTGTATCCATCATATCTGATCGAGGTCCACAGTTTACAGCAAGGTTTTGGAAAGCTTTTCAAGAAGCTTTGGGGACGAGGTTAGATCTAAGCACCGCTTTTCATCCTCAAACAGATGGCCAGTCAGAACGCACGATTCAAATTCTGGAGGATATGCTTAGAGCATGTATATTGGATTTTGGTGGCAGTTGGGAAGGATACCTGCCATTAGCTGAGTTTGCATACAACAACAGTTATCAAGCCAGTATTCAGATGGCACCTTTTGAAGCTCTTTATGGGAGAAGATGCCGATCTCCCGTTGGATGGTTTGAAGTTGGAGAAGTCAAGCTGCTAGGGCCAGACTTGGTGCAAGATGCCATAGAGAAGGTTAAGCTGATAAGGGAACGGCTTTTAACTGCACAAAGTCGTCAGAAGTCTTATGTGGACCATAGGCGTCGGGAGTTGGAGTTTTCTCTAGGCGATCATGTGTTCCTCAGAGTTTCACCTATGAAGGGAATCATGCGGTTTGGTAGGAAAGGGAAGTTAAGCCCGAGGTATATTGGACCTTTTGAAATTCTGGATAGGGTAGGAGCAGTGGCATACCGCCTAGCCCTACCACCTGGGTTGAGTGAAGTGCATCCAGTCTTCCATGTCTCGATGTTGAGGAAGTATCTACCCGACCCATCTCATGTAATTCAACCGCAAGAAATCCTTTTGGATGACAAGTTGGCCTACGAAGAGAAACCCGTGGCCATTGTTGATAGACAAGTGAAAAAGTTGAGATCTAAGGATATCCCTACAGTGAAGGTGATTTGGCAGAATCATTCCAAGGAGGAAGCTACGTGGGAAGTAGAGGATGTTATGAGAGAGAAGTATCCTCAGCTGTTTCAAGAGTAGTCAAATGTTTCATGTTGTTAGTTTTTGTAAAATTCGGGGACTGAATTTCTTTAAGGGGGGAAGAATGTAATAACCGTAAATTTAATGAAAAGGAAATTTAAAATAAAAGAGAGAATTTTGACAATAGAGATAAGAACCGTAGAAAATATGTATATTTATTACATAGAAAAAAAAATATTAGAAGTTATGTTTTGGCGCGCTATAAGCAAATATATTTTTATTATGTAGAAATAATTATGATTTGTTAAAAGTAAGTGGATTTTTAAGTAAAAGAAGTATTGTGTTGCTTAAAATAATTATACCGGCGTCTATTGAATTTTTATGGTATTTTTAGAAATACTCTTTCTTTTAATATAAATAAAGATATTTGTTTAGAAATTTGTTTTATTACTATTTTTATCAAGAAAAATTATGATGTGAGAGTTTAACTAAAGATTTATGAGAAAGAAAATTTTTAGAAATTTTTAGGATATTTTATGATGAAAAACGGAATTTAAATGAATTTTATAAAGAAAATCTTATTATTAATTATTTAATAATTATTAAAAAAAAATATTTTTTTTACTGTAGCATCAGTACATATATGTGCATACGGGATATCAGAGGCAGAGAGCAGAAAACCCGCAGCCCCCCCAATTTTTCCCTTTTCCCCTTCAAATTTCAAACCCTCATATCTGGAGTTACGGACCTCCGATTGACGAACCGTCTGGACCGTTGGACTCGTGGCAACGAGTACTTCAAAACCCACCGATCAATTTTGCCGGAAAGTCGCCGGAAGGTCGCCGGAAAATCGCGTGAATAGTACCTCCAAAGGTAAAATTTCGTCCCATTGCGTTTTAGGCTTCGTTTTTACTGAAATTCTTCCCGTAGATAGCTTTAGAATCGAATATGGGGTTTTTAGGTTTCAGCATGAATAGTGTTTTCCGGTGAGTGAATAGTGTTTTCCGGCGTGAATAGTGATTTTAGAATTTTCTAATTTTCATGCTATGTCTATATTTTCTAGGTTATTGAGCCACTACGAGGTGAAATTCTCGTTGTTGGACTTCTAGTACGGTGAGTGGGTTTTTCATACTATAGCGCATGTTTTAGGAATTTGATTTATAACTCTCACTAGTTGGAATGTATGTTAAATTGTTTTACTGCTTTGAAAACCAATATGTTCCAACCATATTAGAAATTGTAAATTTCAATCCTAGTTGAACCCTAGGTATGCAGGGCAAGCATCTAGACTATTAATTCTCCATTTGAGCTAGATTTATAGAAATGCGAACTTAGTCATAAAAATGAACTAAGTTAGCCATGAAAGGATTTAATGCATGATGAGCATCTATGTGACGTCTACGGACGATCTATATTTAAAAGGGAAAATTTATGATTGTAAAGGTCTCCATGGGAATTCATGGATGAGATATGTTTTAGAACGAGATTTTATGCATGAAAAGAGCTAGATGGAGTATTATAGCTGTATTGTAAAGTTATTGAAATGTTTTACTTTAAACTCTTTGAATAGCATATTTCACATGTTTTCTATTGGAGGGACCCTTTTAGATCACTGTTAGCTAGCCGCAGGTAGTGCTAGCCCTGGTGCACCATGATCATGTTAAGGCTTCGGCCTAGGATATTGTGACGGGCATATGACAGCCTAAGACACAAAATTTAGGATAGACTTATGTCTATGCCTACAGTGATTGCCATACCCATTGCTATGTGCTTGGGGAAAATTTAGGGTGGACTTATGTCTACGCCTACAGTGATTGCCATACCCATTGCTATGTGCTTGGGGAAGATGATAGATCTGTCAGGAAAGACCTCCAATAAACTAGTGCATTTTTCTTAAAGATTAAATATTTTTAAAATACCACATGCATCATTATTATTGCATAAATATCTTCATTTATTATTTACCATGCATAATTGATTTGCTTACAGTTATTGATTTAATTCTGTTTTATCATGTGAACTGTTTAGCATTCTTTCAATAAATTATGATTAGATGTTTAATGTTTTCTATACCTTGATTTCAATTATTTAATTCATTGCGAAACACTCGTGCTTAGTTTGCCCTGTTTCTGTTATAGTATGATTTATCCATTCACTGAGATGTGGTAATCTCACCCCTCTTCTGTTTTCTCCCTACAGATAGTCAAAGAAACACTGATCCAGCTACAGCTCCATAGGAGGCTAAATATAGTATTGGTGAGCCCCAGTTTGGGCACTCCGTTGTATTGGTTGTATAGTTTAAGTGTATGTCTAGTATATCTCCATGAACATACAGGCAGGATCCTCGCTTCTTGTGTTGTTTGACAAATGGTTTTACGTTTACAATAATGTTTGTACTATGAGGCCATGGGCCAAGTTGAATCAAGAATGTTGGATTCATGAAATATATATATATATATATATATATATATATATATATATATATATATATATATATATATATATATATATATATATATATATATATATATAGTATTTTCTGATATTGGATGTGGCGTATGTGGCCAGTTATATTATTATGTACTGGATTGTGTGCTGAATGGTTGTGCATGCTATGTGTTAGGCTTACGGCTAGGGGGAAACCCTTATGCCGTGCCAGTCATGTGTTCCATCATTTGGGGCCGTGACATGGTAAGTGCTATTATTAAAAAAGCCTAAGCCTCCTTATTGCCATTTGATTTCCTACATCTAAGTCATCAATGCTCCCAAACAACAAGCATACTAGCCTAAACCAAACAACAACCAAATAGTAAATGTTCATAGCACCCAAATAGAAACTAGATGATAAATAGATAGTTACAAATTGAATACTTTTATGTAGCAGTATAATTTAATTTTGTTTTATTCAAAACCAAGGAAGAAGAGATCCAAACCATGAATAATAAAATAACGCATTTTGTTTCTAGCTTTTGAAATGCCAAGTATGTGGCATGCAAAACAACATTTGAATTTTGGCTTGTGTAATAGAACAAGTAGAAAACAAACACATTTTACATGGCCTCCATCACATAGAGGAAAAGTAGTAAACTTTAGGGGTAGTGACATAGTTATCAAGTGCAAAAACGGTGCAGCTTCAACAATTCTCCCCACATATTTATGACACCATCTATTTTCAATCTAATGGTTTAGAATTTCCCATTAATCACAAAAATCTTTGATAGAAGCTTTATTTTTCAAACCAAAGATTTCAAATTACATCAAATAATAATTTATTTGCCATGCCTCAGTAGTTGATAATGATAACATAATCCAAGTCTATTTCTTCCATAACATAATCAACATATAAAACAACAGGCTTTTTTACTTAATTATAACATAATCAGCATGCAGAATAGTGAGTTTTACATTTTTTTGATTATTGATGAAATTCCATTCATGTTGCTAATAGTTCCATATATTCTTTAATAGCCTTTTTAAGAACCACTTCTAGGTGTCCTTTGACTCTGTGTTGTCAAAAGCATATGTAATCACAAAGAAAGAATTGTCCCCATCTATTACACATGTAGTCAGCAACTGACCTCCATAATACTCTTTTAAAAAACATATGTTAAGTTCTATGAAAGGCCTATAACCATTCTTGAATTCTTTTTTGAAGGCATCCAGACATATTTAAAGTCCATCGAAGGTACGAGATTGGTTTATGTTTGGTTTATTTACTTTTAATAAAATTGAAGATCTAGAGTTAGTCCTCCTTAACTCCTGCACTTCACTTTCTTTGACCCCTCAACCATATGCCCTGCCATTTTCAATGCTGTATATATTTGAAAGATGTCAATGTGAACTTGTCTATTTTGCTTGAACCAATCAAATGCTTTAACAATTTTTTTTCTTGGATGTGATCTAATTATTAGGATGTGCTCATTTGCTAGCCAATTCTTGTTTTCCTTCTTGTTCTTGAAGCCCTTGATCCATGAATGCTCATCCTTAAATGTTTTCACCTAGAAGCTATTCACATTATTGCTCTAACTACAAAAAATCTCCCACACACAATGCTATGTGATGCACTATGCCTTCACCCTGAGCTTCTCATTATTCACAAATTTGAACTCCCTACCAAAGGCAATGCAATAGTTTTGCAAATTAGATTTGAATACTTGAAGGGTAGGGAACTCTATGCCCAACTTTATTGCCATCCTCCCAAAATCTGCATTTGGTATGAAGGTTGGATGCCTCCTTAACTTTCGGCTAGTATCATCCTCATTGGAGCACATAGGGCTACCAACTCTTTAGGCTTGTAACTCCATCATCATAATCTGAGCTTACTACCACATCTGATGTGTGTGAACTCTTAACTCCAAAGGCAGTGCATTGCTACCTTTTTCTACGAGCTCTATGTTTGATCCTCTTTGCCAATCCTTTTACTTATTTTTTGGATGCCTTCTACCAATTGTTTCACCTATATTTGCATAATCTAATTTTTTGTTATCTTGCATTATTTTTCATTAAAATAAAATTTTTATAATATGTCAAAAACATATTTACTTCTTCATTTAAAAGCAATAAAAAAAATAATTTTGCAATTTAAAAGTAAGTCACATGTTTGTACTAGTTCAAGACTCTAAGATTTATTCAAAGTGGTTAAGGCATGAGAAAATTTAAAATTATAGGTATTGATGTCTTAGCATTCTTACTCAAAAGCATAGTTGACTCATCGAAATCAAGAAATAAAACAATATCATACATTGGAATTGATTTATGATTCAACTATCGTAATTATATTTTCCCAACACCAAAGAAAGTATTTGCTTGATTATAACATGGAAAAGTACAACAAAAAATACAAAGAAAGTGTTATACTGTTCTTTCTACTACAATCTCTTCATTGTTCTTAGACTCTTCTAGCATTGGCTCATAGGTATTGATGTCTTAGCATTCTCAAAAAGCATAGTTGACTCATCAAAATGAAAAAAATAAAACAATGTCTAACATTTGAATTGATTTATGATTCAACTATCATAATTCTATTTTCCCAACACTAAAGAAAGTATTTGCTTGATTATAACATGGAAAGGTGTGGAAAGAAGAAGAAGAAAGTGTTGTATTGTGCTTTTTTCTACAATCTCTAATTGTCCTTAGAATCTTTTAGCACTGGCTCATATTCTTCATACTCTACACTGCCATAATCATCAATGTTGCTTTCGTTATGGTGTGCTTTGTCATCATTGTTTGCTTGATCACAGGGAGTGTTTCATGATCACCTAAAATTGTCCATTTGTAATAAGCATAAATTAGATTATGTATTCTATATGTATAAATAAGCATGAATTATATTATGTATATTACTTTAAATTGACACATCTTTGTACTCACTATTCTCTATTGTATCACCTTTGTCCAACAAGAATTCAATCGCCATGTTAGCTTATTGTCCACATTGTTCCTCTTGTCATCCCTCATCCATTGTAATTGTGGCCTCATTTCCATGCCACTCCAAGGGTAATTTAGGTAGAATAATATTTGGCATATCAACATTGTGCTTAAAGTAAATGTGTAGCTTGCTTGTTCAATTAGTAGCTTAGACAATTGTAGGATAGCTTTGTCATTGTGCAAATTCCTTAGACCATTCTCCATATCAAACCTTTGAATTAGCTAGAAACACTCGTGGTGTTCATGATATCCATGCTTTTTGTAGATTCGTTATATCATTAGGATGGATAGATAGTCAATGTCCAATTCATCCCAAGTATCCTCGTTGCCTTCTGTATATCTTAGGGTTAGTTTTTTCACAAAATATCTCCTAGGTTACAAGTTGTGACATCCTACACAAGTGTTTCAAAACAATATTGGTTACTATAAAAATAGTGAATTGTCTTGCATAAATATGTATTTGAAGATTCTTTATTATACTCAAAGAAGCCATGCTAAAATATTGTTTACTGGTGAAAATATCTACCATGCTAAAATAAACAAAAATTTGCTAGTGTAGGTGTTATTGACAATTCAATATGAAACTTTTAGTCAAGCTTGAATCTTAATTTTATTATATAAAACATGCTAGCTCAAGTATTTTTAATAAATAAAGCATTGAAAATGAAAAACATTAATTATTGTGAAATTAAATGATAAAAAAGCAAAACTAGAAATATATGTGGTGCAGCACTACTTTAAGTGAAACCCAAAGGACAATTTACAAATTAATAAATATGCCTTTGCAATTAGTAAGCCATTTGGTCAATCTTAACACTCAATAGTTCCTAGAGAAAGAAAAAGTTGCAAATTCATTATTTTTCTAGCACATAACTTTGATGGTATATTTATTTCCTCATCTCAGTAGTCCTAACATAACAAATTCAATATAAAAGGAAAAAGGAATCCTTTATGTGAATATTATATAGCTATAGTATCAACATCCAAAATTTGTGGTCCCAACACTATTTTACCCTTCTAACATGTGGCCCTAAATTTCCCTTTCCCTTGCCTTTAATATTCTACATCAATCCATACATAAATGCCACTAAAAAAATGCAAAGAAGTTGTGAAGAAGCTTCGCAGAGGCCAAGAAGAGAAATAACATAGAGGCCTACGAAGAAGCTTAAAGAAGGTTGAAGAAGTTTAAAGGAAAATGAAGAAGCTTGAGGAGGCCAAGTACTTGTGATTAGGGCTCGAAGAAGGAGAAAATTTTGAGTAATTCATGATTAGGGCTCAAACGAAGAGCAAAGAAGATGCTACAAGTGCTCTGATATCATATTTGACAACCTAAATTGAGGTTGTCATTATTTGAGCAAGGCCAATCAAAACAACATTCTTGCTTGAAAGATGAAACTCAACTAGTGCTTTCTTTCTATATGAGAAGAATAGTCTTTATCAGATGTTTATTCTTGCTCTCAAAAAAGTATGTCCATAGATTGCTATGATCGAGAATAGATCAAGATGAGAAAAGGAAGGCAAAAGCATTTTGTGTCTAAGAAGCAGAAAGGGAGAAGAGAAGGGGACGAAGCTACTGCTGGGTCCCAAAATATAATGTTTTGGCCTTTTTTTAAAATAAAATAAAAGGTTAAGTGAGTCAACTTATTAATGTGAGATGTCTAGCTAGAGTTAACATTCCACATAAGCATTTAACATGCCACATCAGCATGTTTTTAACTACTATTAAAATGAATATGATGGAAGGAATAAATTGTCTAATGTTTGATAAATTTGGAAACTAAATTGTATGTTTACTTAAGAAAAAAATATTAAATTACTTTTTACTCCAAAAAAGAAAAAAAATAAGAAGACAAAGGAATAAGATAAGAAAGAAGAAAAGGAGAAGAGAGAAACAAAATTTAAAAAGGAGTAAATTACTCTCCCTCTCTTGATTAATATGTTTATTACACAGTCCTTTATCTGTTATGAAAATACTCAAAACTCTCTTAAAAATAAGATTAAAATACTTTCCTATCTCTTACTTAATCTTTTATTACATTGGCCCTCCCTTTATTAAGAAAATATGCATAAATCTCTATTCTCTCCTCCTTGATTAATGTCCTTATTACACAACTCTTCATTCTATTGTGAAAATATATATGAACCTCCCTTACAAATAAAAGTATTATATTATAAGTTAACCTAAATATTTTAAAAGACTTTTATGAAAGAAAAACTGACAAAAAGTAAATAAATCAAATATTACTCTCTCATATTTTTTTCTCTTCTTATTCTCAGTCTTCTACTAAGTTTCTAACCTAAAAGAATTTGTATTTTGATAGCTCAAACTACTTCACAATTATTTTGAGAAGGAATAGTTAGTATTAAAAGATAGAAAATTAGAAAGAAAATTTGAGGTATTGCTATTTATTTTATTTTATGATTTGTTTATTTTTCATAAAAGGTATTTGAGACATTTGGATTAAGTTATTGCATTTTTATTTTTATTTTTAAAGGGATTTGTATATATATATATTTCATAATAGAAGGAAAGTTACATAGTGTAATAAATGAACTAATTAAGGGAGGGGATAATTTTTTTTATTCTATATTTTTAATTTTGAAGGAGGTTTTTGTATATTTTAAAAATAGATGGGAGGGTCATGTAATACATTCATTGAGCAAAGGAGGAGAGAGTAATTTATTAAATAAAATTGGTGTTAATGTGGGTGGCGCACTGGTGTCACATTAGCATTTTGAGTTAAAAAATTAACAGAGCTAAGGTTAATGTCTAAAAGTGACATTTTTGAAAGTTAGAGACGTTTATAGAATAAATAAAATTTCACCTCAAACATTATAAACTGAAAAATGACTTTATCCTATACTTTTAAATGGGCAATTTTATTTAAATAAAAAAGAGTTTTTAGAGCATTAAGTGCTTTGAATATTTTATATTTTTAATGTTTTTCAATCATCAATAGAACATGGTGAACCTTTAGCACTAACACATTTATCATATTACAAATTAACAACAGAAGAAACACTTGAAAGCTTTTGAGAAGAGATATCATACTTTCTAATTCTTTTTGAAAGTTTTGTATCGTAATCAAATTAATTTCTTCTTCCAAGTTGATCAAAATCATTGTTACAAATATCTAGAGAATGAATTGAACATCTTCAAGAACACTCATTAGTACCAAATGTTGGAGATCAAGGTGCTGTAAAACTTATTTCAAATTGTTCTCAAAGATTCTTTGCAAGTGATAGGTGGTTCAATGACTAGGAGCAAAGCAAAGCGGGTCAAATAAGTTTTATTGGGTTTGATCTTAAATGTGTAAGTTAAAAAGAAAGTTGTTGGGCCAAATCAAGAAATCAAGTGGATAACACTTCGCAGCCTTGAGGACAACATTAAAGAAGGTAGCTTGGAGCATAATTTTGAGTCCAAATAGATAGGCATTCTTGGAGGCCGAATAGAGCTTGTTGGATCTTGAAGACAATTAACCCAAATCTATATGGACTAAAGATGTATTTTGAGTTTTATGTTATATACTTTCTTTTAAGATATTATTAGTATTTAATGTAATTTGGTCCCATTCTTTATGCTGGCCAAATATTAGTTTAATTATGTGTTATTTTTGTTAGTTTAATTGGGCCATATAGGGCATAATCTATTGAAAGTTTAATTAGGAGTTTTAAAGATTTTCTACTAGTTTTAGGATTGACTGAATATATAAAGGTTCTTTATGTTCTTATAAGTCAGAGATTTTGATGATAAAGAATAATTGAATTTTCTCCCAAAGTGAGAGCTTTTCTTGATTCTTGGGCAAAAAACTGAATCCGATCTTATCAAGGCAACTCGTGGCGATCAAAACATCTATTGAATTTTTAAGACGATCATTTCTTCTATCAAACACTCCGTTTCTTGGCATAAGGAAACACATCAACTAATGTAGATTATTAAAGGCAAGGGAAAGGGAAATTTATACGAAACCTCTTAGGACGAAGAGAGAAGAACTTCCATGAAAGAAGAAAAGAGGCTTCCACAAAGGAAGAAAACATAAAGGAAGACAAAATTTTCACTAGGGAAGAAAATGGCTTCCAAAAAGGAAGAGAAGAGGAGAAGAAAAAGAAAGGTGAAGAAAGATGATGGGAAGGAGAAAATGAAAGAAAGATGGCAGTGCTCGCATAAAATGTTCATGGGATCCATTTCCAAAACGACTCATGAATGGAAAAAAATTTAAGTTTTTTAAGTGTTGTTATGAAATTTCATAATAAAAATATGATACATGATTTTTTTTAAAAAATAATTAATCATGTAAAGTTAAACTGTAAAAATATCCATATATAATTTTTTTATTGTGAAATATGATAACAAATACACCTAAATCTTGTCCCTCACGAATATGTTGAAGGTCATTATGTGATGTGTTCTTAGTATGAGTATTTGTGCTATTAATTGGTTGGAGAAAACTAAAATCACAAATGTAAGGATAAATATTACAAATATTCCAAAATACATTTATACTACATTCTGGAATAAGAAGAGATTAGAGACTTTGTTCTCTCATATGTTCTCGCAAGAAAAGAGAAAAGAAAAACTACTACAGTAATAACTAGCCCCTCTCCTAGAAAATTTGGGTTTGAGAGGTGCCGCCAATCTTTTTTTTAGTCTGTCTTCTTTTAACTTTTATTAGTGTAGCTCTATCATTATTTCTCCTCCCCTTGTGAGAATTAATTTGTTTTTTGGAAAACTGTTTTTCTTTTGATGGTAAGTGCGTTTTGGTATTTCAAGATTTGTAGCTCTTTTTAATGTATCTACAACTTTTTTCCTCTAAATTTGGCAGGAGAAGGCTATAACAAGTTAACTTTTAGAGAAAATTATGGCACGCCTCTAATTTTAGAACACATGAAACACATATACCATGAACATATATTTTTCATAAACATGAATATTTCAATCTTTTATTGAGGAAACAGATACATATAGGTTCTCCCATACATATACTATATACAGAGCAAATCCATAAACATTAGAGTAACAGCAGAAGCAGGGATTCTGCTTGTGGCATATAGAGCATACTCTAGAGTACAAGTACAATATAAATCAAAATCTATGAGCCTTAGAAACAAAGTTGGCTCACCCACAGATCATGTCGTCTAACTGATCAACTATCTGAAGGGGAATGAGAATGACCAAACTCTATATCCTTATCTGAAAAATATATAAAAATCGTGTAGTGAGTTTGATAACTCAATGAGCAGATAAAACCTCCTATAACCTCTTAGGTCAGCATATGGATGAACGCATATTTTAAATTTATCACATAGAAAGTATAATTCAGAAGTACATCCATATGGGACCCGTATTTCAAATATCCTCATTTCACATTATAGTTCAATATTCAAAACCAAATACAATGCAATATGATTATAAAACAAATATTGTTATGCAATAAAATATTTCACATGCTTTAAGAGGTTTTCATATCAGAACCAATAATAATCTTAAGCACACAGTAAAGGAGGGCAAATCACATATCAATAATAAAAGGCATCCCGCTCTCCCCGATAACAATAATAGGAGGCATTCCGCTCTCCCTGATAACAATAATTCTCGTGTGTTGGCCGTCAGACGAGACTAGCACTACCCCTGCTAGCTGAGGTATAAAGGTACACCAAGGCTAACATTCCCTGCTGTTAGCATACAGTGATTCCAATAGGATTCCTCCACAAATACCATATTTGTACATATGCCATATTGTTCAAAACAGATATTTCAGTATAAATTCATAATTTTTCAGTTTCAGTACAATTTCTCTCTCAGAAACTTCCTAATCAGAGTTTATCACATATACATGCTCTTTTTCAAGGCAATCATATAACTTTACAAATCAATGCGATGTGCACAATATATTTTCTTTACTATACAATGAGAAATACATTTAAAATCACATATTCAATGAGTTCAAAAATCTAATTTCAAAATCATATTCTTCTTAAACTATACACCTGATAATAAATAAATTCAATTAATTTAATCCATTTTAGATACATACAAAAGTATAAATCACTTATAACCATAATCAATTATTTATTTAAAGTTTAAAAAGAGCATATAGTAAGCCATAAAAAGAAATATCTACTCACAGGGTAAGGACTCCAGATTGGACAGCCCCAAAATACATTTTTTAATCCACATGTGACTAAATAGACTTCAAAAACGTGTCTGGAGGGTTCAAAATTTAAGAAAATGACTCTGGAAACTTGATCACTATTCATGACCGAAAAACAATATTTACTGCTGTAAAACACTATTCATCGTCAGCAAATACTATTTACCAAAAATAAAAAGTTTTCAGATAGTTGAAAAATTTCATATCCTAAGGTTTAAATAAGATTTTCAGAGTTTACCTTTTTTTGATATTTTCTACTTCCGATCAACGACGATTCAACGACTGATTTTAGAAATTGTTCAGTCAAAATCGTAGTACTCTCCATCTTGAATCCATTGGTACCATTAGTTTTGAGATCGGAGATCTATAAACACTTCAGATTTAGAGAGAAAAATAGATATTACTATTCACACTATTTTACTATTTATCGGTTTCAAAAATTCTGCAATTCTTCTTCAGTTTCTATCTCCCCCTTCCCCTTTTTCTTTTATTTTTTTATAATAATAATAATAATAATAATAATAATTATTTAATAATTGTATAATGAAATTTTATTTTATATATATTCATATAAATACCGTTTTTCATCCTAAAACATCTCAAAATTTTTTAAAAATTTAAATTCTCATAAAACTTTAGTTGAACTCTTAAACCATAATTTTTCTTGATAAAAATCTTAATAAAACAAATAAAAAAATAAATATCTTTATACATAATAAAAGAAAGAATATTTTTAAAAATACAAAAAAAATTTATTAGAGGCCAATATAATTATTTTAAGCAAAATAATAATTATTTTAAACAAAAATACATTTATTTACAACAAAACATGTATAGTCATTTAAAAAAAATCATACTTGTTTATAATAAAATATTATTTAAAAATAAAAGATTTGGGATATTACATTAAGAGATGTGTTGTCTTTCCATAGCCATATTTCTGTTCTTCTAATCCTATTATAATATTAAATTTTGCTTGAATGAATTTATATAGTGCTTGAGGGATGTGTTACACCTATTTGCTATATTATCTCTCGTCTTTTGTTTGCTCACAAGTGGAGACTTAGAACTTTAGGGCTTGTTTAGTTTGCTTGTTTTTTATTTTTATTTTCGTTGATGAAAACATAAAATGTGTTTGGATTCATTTTTAAGAAAACATTTTTTGGAAATATTTTCTAAAACATGATGCTGAAAATAGAAAATATCTAAAAGAAATTTTAGTGTTTCAAAAAAATTGCCAGTTGCATTTTTGTATTTTTGTAATATTAAAAGAAATTTTATCATAATTATTAAAAAAATAAAATAATATCATAATTATTGAAAATCAAACTCAAAATTAAATAATATGTATAACCATTTATGCCATTGATTTGAAAATGAAAATGAAAATGAAAAAAATTAATTTTTAACTTAAAAAATTTTTTTTTTCTAATTAATGAAAACTTACAAATAAAAAAGAGAATGAAAACAACAAATATTTATAGAAAACAAATGCATTCTTAAATTTCTGTTTCTTTGTTTGTATGCCCACTTTTATCTTTTGACGTCACTGGCCTATATGTGTATGTTGTAATCTGTTTCTTTTATGATTTTTTTTATTATTAGTCATCATTTTTGTGCCATTGATTTTGGTATCTGTATTAACACTATAAAAACTTTTCTATAAATTGCATATTGATTTTGATGTGCAAAGTTGCATTTTTTAAGTTCAACCTGCCAAGCTCCATGTTGTAGTAAAAGGGACAAAATCTATAGATATTTATGCATCAACTACGGGAAAAAAGGAAATTAGCGGTGCCTCTGGACCCGCGTTAAAAATCTCAGGCCCAAGTGAAATAGCAATGGTTTTTTTTTTCTTCTTAAAAGCTTGAATAACTGTGTTATTAGCGGCCATTGAAAACAACCGCTATTAGTTTAAAAAGTTTTAAAAACATATAGCGGCGGTTGTAAGCGATGCAAAATATAAAAATATAAAAATATTTAAAAGAATGCTGTAGATTCCAAATAAACCTATTAATAACATTAGTTGCATCATATTTAAAATAAATAATAATCAAATTAAATATTAGAACACCTTATATTAGTGAAGAATATGAAACAATGACAGAAATAGTATAAGTAAGAGAGATAGAGCAAATTGCAAAGAGTTACCTCTCTGAATGTAATGGAGCCTTCTTCCCGCACATCAGTGAATGCAAAAATATTAAATCCAATATAGCCTTCATGAGAATATACAGACTAACAAAAGAGTAAAAAATTTCTAAAACACATGGTAGTTCAGATTTTGGTAGCTTAGAGCAAATGGATTTGGGATGACTAAGTATTAGAATGGATTTTGTTGGCTAAGAGATAGAGCAGAAAAGAAAGGAAAGAAATGTTCAATACATAAAATATATCACTGCTCATTTATGAACACAGACTAAATCTGACAGGAATGTTATAAAAGATAACATGATCAAATAGGAAAAGTTAGACAAAAAAAAACTGTTAGCGCACAAAATATTACTATGTGCCAATGTTAACCACTGTGCACCAAATAGCCTTTATAGAATTAAGGCAATGGGTGTGGTTCTCATTTATTTCCCATGGATTTATCGAGAAAAACTGCTTCCTCAACTCTAGAAGCAACAATGGTTTAGTAATTTGCTTACATTATAGCTTTACAAGATTTAGTTGAACTTTGACCACAAAACCAGAAGCCAAGTCAAAAGAAAATGGACAATTTCCCTTGTAGGGCAAGGGACTGACCTTCACATATCTTTTGTGCCGTTGGTACAAACTATCCATCTCAATATCAAAAGCTTTTGTTTCTTGATCAACTGGTAACCTGACAGATCCTAGCAGATCGTGCTTCCCTATTCATAGACCCTAAATTCCTTTCTCTTCATGTTAGGGTTTCCCTTACTGAAGCTTAGCTGATATGAAACGGTGCTCCTTCTTCTCTTATTTGCTAGAGAAGAGAAGCACACCCCTTTTTGTTTTCTACTCTTTTCTCACATTTTCAAGGGATTATATAAGCCAACAAATAGAGAGTTTAGAGTGGAAGAAGAGAATTCCAAAACAAAGGGAAAGGCAGAATGAGCGTGTGGATTAGGGATTTTTAGTAGGTATTTAAAAAAAGGAAAAAAAATTAACGGCAGTTTTAAAGAAAACTGTCTTTAAATAGTCAAAATTAATGGCTATTAAGAAACCGCTGCTAATTGCATTGTTTTGTTTCGATAACTGCCACTAAAAAACTGCAACAAACTAATGGCTTTTTTTAAGTGTATACATATTTTAAAAATTAGACCGACCAGTCAAACCAAAAAACAAGTGAATTGACGAAGGATCCTATTAGAATCTTAAAACTGCTCGGTAAAAAACCGGTCAAAAAACCATTGAATTGATAGAAAAAAACCAAAAAAATAGTCAAACCGGCAAAATATTGGCAAACTGGAGGGGTTGAAAGGTTTTTTTTTTACTTTTATTTTTTATTATTAAAATAACATCATTTTGACTATTTTAAATTTTTTTTATCATAACAATTTCATTTAATTTAATTTATTATATTAATGATAATTATATATATTTGAATTTTTTTTATTAAAAATAATATTATAATAACTATTATTGACTATTAAACATTATATTATATAGAAGACTGAGTTTCTTTAATATATAATAGATTTTTTAATAAAATTTTATATTAGTATGTATGTATGTATTATTATTATTATTATTTAAAGCAATTTATTAGTATCTATTATTTGATTATTTTTATCTTCAATGACACAAATTTATTTCAAATTCATAATGAATTTTTTTAAAAAAATTACGTATCAACAACGGAATTGGCACTGCTTGTTTGCGTGCGTGGATTCCAAAATTAGCGACAAACGAGGGACCAAAAAAAATTATTTAATAAGCAACCTAAATTAGACCATGGATAAATTTGTCGCTACTCCATTGTTATGAACGACTCATGAAAAGTTATTTTCATCGCTAACCCACTATTTTATTGTAGTGTATATATATATATATATATATATATATATATATATATATATATATATATATATATATAAACTACTTTTGACGACTACCATATATTGGTGATACATGCAATAGAGGTACGAGCCGATCAACTTACTACTTGAGATCATGGACTAACTGATCAAGATCTGATTCAATAAAACCTGAGCTCTCTCAAGTACAACCACACCAGAACAATCCTCATTTAGTTAAGGCTTTGTGAATCTAAGAACTACATAAGGCCCCGCATAAATCGTTGTTGTTACTCTTGGAAGTCAAACCCAATTGCACATCGCCACATGCGTCTCATAGTTGAAGGTCCACCTGCACGTTTACCAATTTGTCCCTAGCCAAAAGCCTGTAAATAGAGGCCTCCTTCTTCGAGTAATTATCTTGATTTTTTTTACTATCTCTACTCTGAGGCTTTTACTGACTTGACTGTCAAAAGTGCTTGAAGAACACCACCAACTCCACCTAGCCAGCGATTAGAGCAACCGGAGCAACATCAGAATCCAACCGGAGCAATGTTATTAATAACAGCTAATGAATAACTATTTTCATCGCTAAACCACTCTTATTGTTGTGGTAGGACTGCTTTGAAACACCATCACTATTGTGACAATTTATACGTAAATAATTTAATTTATAAATCCTAAAAAACCTATTTATAAAAGATTTAAATATGAGACACATAAAAAATAATATCCTTTTAAGACATATGTGACATACATTTTAGTTTTATTTTTTTATGCTTATCCATCTTAAAAATAGGTTATGAATATTTGAAAAATAAAAAATTCTCATAATAAATTATCATTTCATGAATTACAAGTTTGTGGCTCAATAAATAAATAAGTTTGAGCTTAACAGTTAATGAACTTTTACAATGTTAAAATTTTAAGATTGTAAAAAAAAATTACTTGTAGCGAAGAACAACTTCAATATTACAAGCAAAATTAGTCTTATATCTAAAAAAATATAAAAATATCAATTGAAAAAGCCATCATTCCAAAATTTTTTATGTAAAGGTAAGATTAAAACCTTGATTCACCATAAGGTCTATAAGCGACCACGTCTTCCCTTTGGATCCCTTTCAAACCTCTTAAATGATAACCAAAGAATTTACAAGCTCAAATTAAACTACCTTTGAACACTACCATATAATATACTGAAAATGCTTCATACAAAGAATGATTTTGCTACGCAATTCTTAGAACTAATTTCATTATCAAATGTCTTTTGGCAGCTGGGTAATATTCAAAGGAAAAACTTAAATAAAATTCTTTAGGTGTCATGAGCTTCTATGATAAAATCATGATGTGTAAATTTTTTTTAAGAGCCAATCATGTAATATTGAAATGTTAAAAAAAATCCACGTTTCATGATTCTTTTTGTGAAATTTCGTTGCAAACACCTAAAGAACCTTAGGTAAGTCTTGTCAATTTTCAAACGGGTAATGTGAATGGCCATGATGGTGGTTTTGTCAAGTGGCTGAATGAAAATTACAGAAGATGGGATCCTGCAACATTTACTCGGTTTACTGCTGCTGCTTACTCTTTGGTATAGCAGAAATGATCTTAGATTGAATAATCAATCGTGGCAGCCCACAAGAACTTAGGATCTTGTCACGAAGTTATTTGAAGAAGTTGTTGTGGCTACAGAATCAAGAAGATCAAACAGCACTGCAAGGGAAGATTTTGAGACTGTGTGGACGGGTGGTGAAAATTAAAGTTGACATAGCAGTTTTGAATAATGGAGATTTCAACTCAAAAGTTTAAGCTTGAGTTGAAATGGTTCTTCATATGGTATCAAAGTTTCTATGTCTAAGCCATTAAGAGTTTGATCTCTACCAACTCCTATTCCCTTCAAAATAATAATAAAATAAAGAGAAAAAAAATCAAGCTCAAATAGACTATTGTAGGAGGAGGCATGTTAGAAATTATAATACAATTATTTATGAATATTTACTCAATAATTTAAACTTTTGATTTAAAATAGTTTTTAATAACTGCTGTTGGAGACACCATTCGTGATTCTCCGGATAGTTTTTGTGAGGATTTGGGAAGAAAATTTCCCAATTTCATGACTGTAGTTTAGTTGTAAGCTTTGGCTGCAATATGTTGCAGGGCAATGGATATGAGTATAGTATTCAGTATGGGTATGGATATGGAATACAAAAATGTTTAAAATTATAAGGTACATGTACGGTAATTTATACTATATAAAGAAAAAATATTTTATAATATACAAAAATTCTGATATTAGTAAAAATAGGTAATGAACTTTTTTGTAATAAATATAATCAATAAAAATAGTAATCCAAATTTTCTAATATAACCACAAAGTTCATATGAATTTAATTATTAAAAGTAATTAGAGTAATATATGATATTAAAGTTATGCATGTAACTATATATATATTAGTTCTTTTTAATTATTGCTGAGAGTTGTAAGATTTAATTTCAGATTTTTAAAATTTAGAGTTAACATTTTTTGTAATTGTACTTATAATTTACTCAATGTGTCCTAACTAAATATTTTAAAAAAAATACTATATGATATGTATTTAGAAGTATCCAAAATACTATAAAAGTACTGAAATCGTGTACATACTAGATATGAGTAGAACTTATATAGAAGTACTAGTACTTCAAACTCCAATTGAAGATGTCGAGCTCGCCAAAAGTCTCAACTTAGTGGCTCACACGCAAATCTTACCAAGACTCTTACTGGTGATTGGGCATACGTATAACTTCCTTGTGGTGTTGCTATCTTTAACTCATTGCTTCAATAAAATTATACCAGCTTTGCTTTGCATACATTTTACAATGTGGATTTTAAATGGCCACATATTTTCTATGCCCTTTCCTCGTATTGGTTCAAATTAATCATAATAAACAACCACTATGTTTTTAATTAGTAGTTTAATTAATTTAATTACCCCTTCATAGTCATTTTCACTATGGATATATTTTGTACCCTTCTATGACGCAATCCATTACTAATTTATTTCATTATAGTACTATTAAAATGAGTTGTAGCTTGTTTATCGAACGAGATTTGGCATTTAAAATTAAGCTCGTTAACTCTTGGATCAAACCAGACTAGTATAGGCGAGCACAGGCCGAATTATGAAAATTGTTTAAAAAATAAATAAAAAAATGACCAAACAATCATAAATAGATTGGTTTTACACTTTTCACATTAATTTGTTAATATATGTAAATATTCTTGTGTTTATAATTGTATTGGTAAAAAAATTATATTAATTTTGTAATAGCCCTAAATCAAAGAATGATTTACTATTAAGTTAGAGAAGAATTTTAATGAGTTAAAGGATTTTGTTTTATTCATTACATCGTTATGGGAATTTATATGGTAATATAAGGTTAGGGGTGAAAATGAATTTTTTAAAAGTTTTGGGATCAAAATATAAATAACCAACTTTGCAAGGACATCCTCAAACAATTAATATTTTACTAATTAGTCCATCATATGATTTTTAGGGACATCGGATGTAGAAAGGGATATAGAAATGCATAGAGTCTTCTAACCCCCTTTTCTCTCCAAATTTTTTAGCACTTTCGGTCCTCTGATTGCAACACCATAGACAAAAAATTTAGAATGATAAGAATTAGAACTTTAGCCCATTAGTTTCACCCAACTGGCCAAAAACTAGCCAAAAATTAAAGGGAAAAAACCCTAGAAAAGATAAGTTTCAAATCTCCTATTTAGGGGATGTTTGGTAAAAGGAAAAATTTTAGATTCCTGAGAATCTGAATATGGAAATTGAAGATTTCTTTGTTTGGTTTCAAAATGAAAATTCTGATTCTCAGGAAATTTCAATTCCTGAGAATGTTTTTTAAATAAAGATTCTTATAAAAAGATTACTATAGAGGGGAGGTGGGAATTGGTGATTCCCATGAAGGTGGGAATCTTTATAAAAAATAAAATATATATTTATATTTTAATATTTTATATAAAAATAAATTTAATTATTAATATATTTTTTTAATAATTTTAAAATTAATATAAACTTAATAAGTTATTAACAATAATTTATTATATTTTTTGTTAAAAAATAAACAAAAAATGAGTATTTTTAGAAACCATATACATAGATAAAGATTTTAAAAAAATATTATTTAAAGATTCTTAGCAATCTTAAAAGTCAACCAAACACATTTTAGACATTCTCAGGAATTATTATTTCCATTAATCATGTTTCCCAAGAAGGAAACATGATTCTTAAGAACCAAAAACTTTGCCGTATACCAAACACCCTTTTAGAGTAATCAAAATGAAAAACTAGCACTATCGGTAGATTTAGGAGGTAGAAAAACCTTGAGAACTCAAATTTTATGGCCAAAAAACCTCTATAGAAGCCATATGCGCCATTGCTTCCCTTGACTAGTGAATCCCACTTTCCCCCTTTCCCAGTGCATGATCTGGTGCCCTATTTCATTAGCTGACAATGATTGATCTTTTGAAGTTTGAATTTCACAATTTTAAAGTTGTTTTTTAAATTTTTGGACCCTTCAAACTCAATTTTAAGATCTATTTTGTCAATTTTTACTTGAAAATGAAAATTTTGGAGGTGTCCAACTTCGAAAGCATTGTTTTGTGTACATATAATGCTTGCTATAACCTATTTTATTATTTCCTTGAATTCTAGGATTGCATTTAATTCAACGTATGTAATCTAAAGTATTTGTAGACGTTTGGAAATGAATGAATTATCACAAATGTTTACCAATTGTTACTTTTTCTAAGTATAGTATTGATTTAATCTAGGTGATGTTTCATTGTTTAAAACATCTTTAACTTACAACCCTTATGTATACAGGGCAAGATTTACATTTTAAACTCTCATCAAATTTGTGAAGGGAAGAACTTGAGATATAGTTGGATTTTGGAGTATGCTATGCAAATGATTTATAATTAGTGAATTTGTGTAAAAAAAATGTTTTTTCATAAGGCGATTTATGATTTATTTATTGTGAATTAGAAACTTTGAACTTTATAGTTGGACATGAGAAATTTTTAAAGATTGAATGTGTGGGGAATACTACGTCTATTGGCAAAAGTATAGCTTTTCATGAATGAAATTGATACATATTATTGCCTTTGGGAAGGTAGGTGGATGAATATGCTAGGGATGGATATGCTAAGGTTTTGATAAAGTCCTTTTGATAAAGGAATTGATCTAAAGAAGTGTTTCTAATTTTTGGATGATAAATTACTTTTCATATGGTATTTCTTTGGGAGGAGTGTTATTCGGAAACACTGTTGATGCACCTTAAAATTTTAACTAGTAAGAGTGTTACTAGCCTTGTGCGCCAACTAACACACAAGATGTGTTATTGTAAAGAAGTGATGTAATGTCTCGTATTATTGTTATTGTTAGATAGAAAGCCAACTAATTATCTAACTAGTGATTTCTCTCCCTTTTAGTGTGCTTAATACTAAAGTATGGTTCTCATTAGGAATCCTCCTAAATGTTAAATTATTTATTGAAATTTATACTAGATTTCTTTGATTAAATAGATAAATATTTGTTTTTGTCATGTTTAAATACTTCGCCTTTTGACTTTACGTTATTTTTTATTTGATTATATTAGTAAAAATAGTCATTTATAAGTTTACCTATGACTCTTCCTTGGCTTTAAAAAATGTTGTTTACATAAAAATTTTATTCATATGCTTGTCCTATATAGTCATTGTAAACCTTATCTACTAATTGTCAAACTTACCATTCATCATTTCAATGTTTTTCATATGGCAGATTGTGGTCCTTCCTCTTCTATTAAGTGAGTAGTTAGGCTATATTTTTATTGGATGAGTCCACTTTGTTTCAAGGGCTCATAATATTTTGTTTATATTGTATATTATATTTTAAAGTATACTTTAAATGTCATAAGCAAAGTCTTTGTTTCTGTTGTAAAATTGATACATAGTCTGAATTTGTTAATATTGTATAGATGTGAGAGCAGAGCTCTTGAACATATATGTATATGTTTAAATATCAAAATATATATTACATGTTATATTAAAATGTTAAATGAATTATATTATGTTTATGATTCTATTTGTTAAAGGCTTATGTGATGAAATTATTATAAAATTCCGTGCCAATCATGCTATCTTGAATTAGGGACGTAATAAATTTATTTCAAAATATTTTTCTATTTAAAAATTATAAAACATTTAGTCTATTTAAGAAAATGGCATGCAGAATGGCTCATTTTGCTTGCCAGCATATATGGATAAGTATGGATACCGCTTTTTAAATGGACTTAACTCTGAGACAGTGCTATCCATCTTATCCTTAGGGACAGGCTAGCCATATGGTCTTTCTTCTTTCTAATACGTGACTAAATTTTTCTTTCTTTAGAAAGTCTCAAGTTTCCAAGTTGCAATCTTGCTATTTGCATTTTGCATAAATAAAACACTTAAGACCTAACAAATTATATGGCACTTAAACGCATTGTTTATTCAATTTTGCAGCTTTTCATGGCTGCAGTATATTAATTGATGTTTTTATTAAGAATTGACCAACTCAGAAAGGATGACCAATAAAAATAATGACTTAAGAAAGAGTTATCTATTGTGTAAAGAGTCCAAGGTCTTCTAGAGTAGACATAAAAAAAAGTAGAAAGAAGCAACTTAGTGCATGAAGGAATCCAAGACCATTAAAATAAAAGCCTCTCAAAGTAGTCAGAAAAAAATCAACTTTCAAAGTACAAATGGTTACCTACCCAATAAAAAATAAATATACAATCCCTAAATTTACTAGGGTCATAAACTTTAATTTCTGAATTTATACTATTACAAAATTTCATCCCCAAATTTATCAAAATATTTAACAATTTAGTCATTCCATAGTTTCACTCTTAACTATCATTAAAAAAATGCTATTGTGGCATGTTAAGTGCCTATTTAACATGTCTAGTCTAACATGGCACACTAACTCAATTTGATAAGTCGTCATTCCTTTTTTTTAAAAAAAAATGACAAATCTTTCATTGGCCCCTTAACTTATTTTTTTCATTTCATTTTAATCCCTTAACTAAAAAATTTTCTCTAAAATCCTTTAACTTTAAAAATTTGCCACTTATACCCCAAATCTTAAATCATAAATCTTAAATCTTGAAACCATAAACTTTAAATAATAAATCTTAAATTATAATCCATAAACTCTTAACCCAAGTTCTAAACCCTAAACCATATATGTCTAAACTAAAAAAATCTAATACCATAAACTCTAAACCCCAAATTTTAAAATAAAAAAAAACCCAAAGTAATAAATCCTAAATTCTAAATCTCAAAATTCCAAACATAAAAACTCCAAAACTTAACGCCCTAAACTATAAAACTTTAAATTTTAAATTTTAAATTCTAAATCAATACCCTAAACTCTAAATATTGAACCCACAACCCCAAAACCATAAAATTTTAAAATTGAAACCTCTAACCATACTTCAAACCCCAAAACCAAAACCTCAAAAACACAAAACCAAAAGCCCTAAACCACAAATCTTAAAACTCCAAAATCCAAACAAAAAAAATCTTAAAATACTAAATATCAAACCTTAAATCCTAAAACCCTAAACTCCAAATCTCAAAATCCCAACACACAAAACATTAAACTCAAAATGCTAAACCTTAAAACTCAAAATCACAAAACCCTAAACCTTTAACCTAAAACCACATACCTCAAAACCATAAAACCTAAACCAAAAACAATAATGCCCTAACCTCAAAGCAAGAAAATTGAAAGACCAAATCTCAACTCCAAAACCCAAAGTCGAAAACCCTAAACTCTAAATCTCAAAATTTAAAATCCTAAACTCTAAACTTCAAATCTTATAACCCATTAAATTAAAGTCCTAAACTCTAAACCTCAAAACTACAAAGCATAAATCTCAAATTTTGAAACTATAAACCCTAAACTTCAAGCACCCAAAAGCTAAAGCCCTAAACTCCTTACCTTGAAACCCAAATACCAAATCTCAAAACTCTAAACTCCAAATCTCAAATTTTAAAATTCTAAACTCCATACTCAAGATCCGAACCCTGAATCCCAAAACATTGAAACCCAAAAAATCAAAACTTCAAACCTTAAACCCTAAATCTCAAAGTCCTAAAAACAAAATCTTAAAATCTTAAACACCAAATATCAAAGCTCCTAACCCGAAAACCACAAATCCTAAACCTTTAAACTTTAAATTTTCAAACCTTAAAATCTCAAAATCTAAAGCCCTAAACCCTAAATATCAAATCTCAAATCCTAATCCTGAAAATCTTAAACTACAAAATCTTAAATATTAAATCTCAAAATCCTAAATGTCACAACACCAAAACATCAAACCCCAAAATCTCCATAAACATCAAACTCCAAAAAAAAACCACAAATACCAAAACCCTAAACTTCAAACCCAAAACCCCTAAAAATCTATATTCAAAATCTCAAAACGAATATCTCAAAATGATAAACCCCAAACCTTAAACACCCAAACCAAAAACCTCAAACCCCAAAATCGCAAACATAAAAACTTTAGAAATCCAAAATCGAAACCATAAGCCATAAACCTCAAACCCTAAATGTCAAAACCTAAAACGCTAAAGCCTAAATTGGAAAACCTAAATCCTAAGATTTGTTTTCTCTTTTCTCTTTTATTTTTTAATATACTTGTAGGTTAGGATTTTTGGGTATAGTGATTATGGTTGAACACTTTGAAGTTTGGAGTTTTATAGTTTGGAATTTGTGGTCTTGGTGTTTGAGTTTTGAGGTTTAGGATTTAGGGTTTTAAGGATTAGATTTTAAGGTTTTTTGGTTTGGAGTTTGATGTTTGATGTTTTGGGTTTAGAGCTTTGGTTTTTGGAGTTTCGTGTTTAGGAGTTATGGGTTTTGAGATTTAGGGTTTAGGGCTTTAGGTTTTGAGGTTTGGGGTTTAGGGAACATGTTTTTGGATTTTGAGGTTTTGGTGTAAAGAGTTTAGAGTTTTGAGGTTTAAGTTTTAGGGATTTGAAGTTTGGAGTTTTGGGTTTTGAAATTTAAGATTTTGACGTTTAAGGTTTAGGGATTTAGAATTTGAGATTTGGTGTTTTGAGTTTGTGATTTTGAGATTTAAAGTTTGGAGTTAGAGTGTAAGGATTTGAGGTTTGAATTTGAGAGTCGAGAGTTTAAGGTTTGGAGTTTGGGATTCTAAGGTTTTAATATTTGAGTTTTTGCTTTTGGGATTTAGAGATTTGAGTTTTATGGGTTTAATGTTTGAGGTTAGTTTGGGAATTTATGATTTAAAATTTGGAGTTTTAAGGTTTAGAGTTTAAAGTTTGAAATTTGAGGTTTGGAGTGTTGGGGCATGTTGGGGTTTTGAGGTTTTGGGGGTGTAGGGATTTTAGGTTTAGTGTTTGGATTTGTAAGGTTTGAGCTAAAAGATTTTGGAGTTTGGAGTCTTTAGTTTTGTGTTTCAAGATTTTGAGTTTAGGACATTTAGTATTAAGATTTTGAAGTTTACTGCTTTAGGATTAGGGGTTTGATGACTGATGTTTAATGGTTTTGGGTTTTGATTTTAGAGTTTTGAGTTTGAAGTTTTAAGGTTTTGAATTTTAAGTTTTAGGGTTTAAGACTTAAGATTTTAGATTTTTAGATTTTGAGATTTGAGGTTTAGAACTTTTAGTTTAGGGTTTGATGTTTGTGATTTAGAATTTAAGATTTTAAGGATTTGAGATTTTATAATTTTGGTGTTTGAGTTTTGAAGTTTGAGGTATAAGATTTTAAGGTTTTAATTTTAAAATTTTATAATTTGAATTTTAAGAATTTAGAGTTTAGATTTTAAAATTTATTATTTAGAGTTTTGAATTTTGGATTTTTAAATTTAAGATTTATAGTTTAGGGTTTAGGGTATAAGTAAAATTTTTTTCATAGATTAAGGGGTTTTAGAGATTTTTTTTAATTAAAGGATCAAAACAAAATGAAAAAATAAATTAAAAGATCAATAAAATAATTTAATTTTTTTAGACATGGTGACTTAGCAAGATGAAGATGAGGTATTAAGAGAAAAATGACAAAATAATTAAATTATTCAACATTAAATTCAGAAACATAAATTGCGTAATAATATAAATTCAGATGTTAAAATTTAAGTCTCTTGAATCAATTTATATGTCTATTTTTTTTAAAAAAAAAATCCCTGGATAGGTGAACGTAACCTGCAAGTGGCAATCACGTTCTGACCACTACCACAAAAGAAATGCGTGCATAGATAGTTACTCTTACTAAAGTAAAATAATAATAATATTTGTCGTTCATCACCTTCTGACCACTACCAAAAAGAAATGCATGTCCACCTACTAAAATAAAATAATAATAATAGTAATTGTCGTTCATCACATTCTGACCGCTACCATAAAAGAAATGCATGCACAAATAGCTACGCCTGTTAAAGTAAAATAATAATAATAATGGCCGTTCATCTAACACAGCTTATTGATTACTTCTAAACAAAATATTGCGGATCTCATAAGAAATGCATGCCCACCTACTAAAATAAAATAATAATAATAATAATTGTCGTTCATCACATTCTGACCGCTACCATAAAAGAAATGCATGCACAAATAGCTACGCCTGCTAAAGTAAAATAATAATAATAATGACCGTTCATCTAACCCAGCTTATTGATTACTTCTAAACATAGTCGGGCTCGCGGAAACTAAATTTTTTTTTCCTGTTTTTATTAAAATAATTAAAGCGTTTTTAATTTTGGAGTTACATTTATCAAAATATTTCAATAAAAATATTTTTATTTTAAATTATTTTAATAAAAAATATAAAATTAATTTTAAAAAAATAATAATATAAAAATAGATAAAAATAATATTATATTATTTTAAACATTAAATTATTTATATCTGTCTTATTCATCACTCATTTTTTTTATAAATTACAATATTTTTATTAATTTTTTATTTTTTTCATAATTATGACATTTTTTTCACTGTCTTTATTTTGAAGAGTTACAAAAATAATAAAGAAATTAAGAGACAGAAAAAAAAACAAAAAAAATTTTAAAAATAAAGATATAGTCATAATTACATGGAGTGAGACACTTTAATATGGAGGTAGAGAGAGATTTAAAAATGGAGACCGCAAGAGAGTTATAAAAATAAAAAAATTTACGCAAGAGACATATTATTATTGAATATTATTAAAATTTGAACTGAACTCTTTACTAATATAGCGTGCTTTACTTACTATTTAACTATCTACACTAGTTTGAATTAATTTTAATATAATTTTTTTATATTTATATCATTAATATTATATTAAAATTTTAAATTTTAAATTATTTAAAATATTTTTTTAAATCTTTTATTTCTATCAAAATTTTAAAATATTTTCAAAACGTTTCTAATTTCAAAATTGCCAAAATAATAACATTAAGTGCATGTTTATAACAGAATCAATAGCAAATATGATTGAAATTATTTAAAGATATTAAATTCTTTTATAAAATAAAATTAGAGAAAAAAAATATCGTGATAGAATTAATAAATTTTATTTACTTATTAAATATTAATTTTATTAATATATTATTTTCCTTCCAATGTAAATTATTTTAAAAAATTCAAATCCAAAAATCAACAGAAGTTGGCGTGCAACTCTGTGCAAACAGAGTAGGTATCAACTACAAAGAATGTGATTGGCCAATAGAAAAAAAACTAAATTAACTGAAGGGATCAATCAAATAATTAAATTTATATTTTATTTCTTTTAGTTATTGTCTAATTACAATTTTAATACAATAAATTTAAAATGTAAAATAAAATACTCTCACAATTACACATGAAGAGTGAATGGCCGAAAATTATTTACACATGAAGAGAAAATAGTCTATTATTTTAATATTCATGTATGAGTTTTGTCTTCTTCTTTTTTCGTTTTTCATAAAATTTGAAATTAGCAACATTCAACCTTTCTTTTTTTTTTTTTTTTTTTTTTTTTTTTTTTTTAACTTTTGATGAAATCACCTTAGTTTTTATAGGGATTCTCCGAGTTTGATTTATGGTAGATTAAAAAGGAAAAATATGAGGGTAAAACGTGCACATAAATATTAAATTTAAGGTACTAAATTTCGTTTCAAAATACCATTTTGGCGACTCTAAAAACAAAAACATTTCGAAACGTTTCGAAAATTTTGAAGAAATGGAAGATTTTTTTAGAAATATTTCAAATAATATTTTTTTAATTTAAAAAGATTTTAACATAATATTAATGATATAGAAATATAAAATTATATTAAAAATAATTCGAATTAATGTCTATAATTGAATAATAAATAAACATGCTACTACAGTAGGAACTTTAACTCAAATTCTAACAGTATTTAATAACAATCTCTCTTTTGCATCCATCTCTCTATCTTCTTCTTAACTCTTTCGTGACATTTATATTTAAATCTCTCTCTGTCGATCATGATTCTATCTCTATCTTTATATATATTCCTCTCTCTTTGTCTTTCAATATCTCTTTTCATCATTTTTATAATTTTTTCTTTAAAATAAAAATAACGAAGAAAAATAATGTTATGAGAACAAAAGGGGAGAGTATGAAGATAATAAAAATGTTACTTTTATTTATTTTTATATTTTCAATTTTTTTATTTTTCAAATTAGTTTAATATTTTTTCATTGAAATAACTCGAAATAAGAGTATTTCTATCGAAATAACTCGAAATAAGAGTATTTCTACCGAAATGTCTATTGAAACAAGAATATTTTTATCAAAATATTTCAAAACATAATAATTTTAATCAAAATAGTATAATTTTTTATTAAACACCTCGTTTTGTTTCGATAACTCTATTTTTGTGTCGGTGATTCAAAAAACAGAAACGTTTCGATCGTTTCAATAAAAAAAAAAAAAATTTAGTTCTGTCCAAACCTCGTCACTGCACACGTCCGCTTTCAACAAATACTTGAGAATGAAGAAACAGAAAAAACTGTTGAGAGAAAACAAACATTTCCCGAAAATTGCAAAGGAATCGGTCTAAGGGCGACGCCTTTATAACGAAGCCACCTTTATCATTTTTCATGATCCGGGCGTGGAATACTCTTCTCTGTAGACTATTACTGAACTCGGATGTGTCTCACAAATGAAGGAGAACGGAGATAGGAGAGCAAGTTTGGTTTTTGCTGTTAATGGTGAGAGGTTTGAGTTCAGCAGCGTCGACCCATCAACTACTTTGCTTCAGTTCTTGCGGACTCAGACTCGATTCAAGAGTGTCAAGCTCGGCTGTGGTGAAGGTTAGTCTCTGAGTGTGAGTGTCTTCAAGTATTTGAGCAGTGGATTTTTGAAGCTAGTTAATTAGTCTGCAGTGTTGCAATTCTCTCCAGCTGCTTTTCACTTCATGGCTGTAGGTTGACTCTTCACATTGCTATATATCTTAATCTTTTTGTTACAGCATAGAATCTTTTGATTGATACTGACCGAGGGGAGTACCTCTTCTCTGTTTGTTTTGGGTTGGCATAAATCTGTAATATGATTGATTGAATTTTAACATTTTGTGGATGTTGATTTAATATCCATGATTTCTATGAGGTTTTATGGTCTTGGAAAGGTTTTTCTATCCCTCAGAATGAATTTATTTGGCAGTTAGTGTACTTCTTTAGGACATTTTGACATTTGATTGTGCATCCATTCTTTTTATTGGACGCTCTTAATTGTCTAATTTAATTTTTATTCTCAACGTCAAAAACTGGGATAAAAGAATATTTATAAATTCAGACTTGGATTACAGTCATCAGAGTCTGGGGTCTTAGGAGCTAGGAAATAGGATATCCTACCCTCCACTGGCTCCAGTTATTTTTGACTTTATGGTTGACTTTCTCCTTCATACTATAATTGTGATTGTTTAGAACAGAATTCAGAAAAATAAATAAATAAGTATCCTTCCTCTTATTTTGATGACAGTTTCAATATGAAGATGAAGGGGCTAGGCCAAAGTTGTTGGTATTTCCCCCCTCAATTTTTTCAACTTGTTACTTAAAGTTTAAAAATGGTTGGTTTCAGGTGGTTGTGGTGCTTGTGTTGTTTTGATATCCAAATACGATCCTGTGCTTGACGAAGTTGAGGATTTTACTTCAAGTTCTTGTCTCACACTACTTTGCAGCATACATGGGTGTTCAATCACAACAAGTGAAGGCCTTGGAAATAGTAAAGATGGATTCCACCCAATTCATGAAAGAATTGCGGGATTTCATGCTACTCAGTGTGGATTTTGTACTCCTGGAATGTGTGTTTCACTCTTTGGAGCTCTTGTAAATGCTGAAAAGACCAATCGTTCAGAGCCTCCTTCTGGGTTCTCAAAGGTGACGGCTGCCGAAGCTGAAAGGGCTATTGCAGGGAACCTTTGTCGCTGTACTGGCTATCGATCCCTTTCGGATGCTTGCAAAAGTTTTGCAGCTGATGTTGATATTGAGGATTTGGGGTTGAACTCATTTTGGAAAAAGGGAGAGAGCCAGGATGTAAAGCTTAGTAGGTTGCCTCTATATGATCAAAGCCACAAGAGGAGTAGCTTTCCTATGTTTCTAAAGGAAATCAAGTCCGATGTGTTCTTGGCTTCTGAAAAACACAGTTGGCACAGTCCTACTAGTCTAGAGGAGCTTCAGAGCTTATTGGAATCAAACCATGTTGCTGGAACCCAAACAAAACTAGTTGTTAGTAATACAGGTATGGGTTATTACAAAGATACAGAAGGCTATGATAAGTATATTAATCTAAAGGGAATTTCTGAGCTCTCAAAGATTAGAAAGGATGCAACAGGGATTGAAATTGGCGCAGCAGTGACGATATTTAAAGCAATTGAAGCTTTAAAGCAAAAGAGTAGATGTGACTTTCTCTCTGAATTTGACATGATGCTCGAAAAAATTTCTGATCATTTGAGCAAAATTGCCTCAGGGTTTATTCGGAACACAGCCAGTGTAGGTGGCAATTTAGTGATGGCACAGAAGAATCATTTTCCTTCAGATATTGCTACACTACTTCTTGCTGTAGACTCAATGGTTCACATAATGACCGGTTCACAGTTTGAATGGCTTACATTATGCGAGTTTCTGGAAAGGCCACCACTAGGTTTGGAAAGTGTACTTTTAAGCATTAAAATTCCAAGTTGGGAATCCAGCAAAACTGCTCCTCCAGAACATAAAAGTAAATTTCTCTTTGAAACTTTCCGAGCTGCTCCTCGACCCCTTGGAAATGCCCTGCCCTATATGAATGCTGCTTTCTTGGTTGAGGTTTCTCAAAGCAAACATTCTGGTGGAACTGTGATAGATACTTGTAGGCTGTCTTTTGGTGCTTATGGAACTAAGCATGCAATTAGAGCAAGAAAGGTTGAGGAACTTTTAGTAGGAAAGATGATTAGTGTTGGTATTCTGCTTGAAGCTGTCAACTTGCTTACAGCTACTGTTTTACCTGAAGAAGGAACCTCAAGAATTGCTTATCGGTCAAGCTTGGCATCTGGTTTTGTATTTAAGTTCTTTAGCCCCTTGATTGACAGTTCTCCTGCTATATTTAATAATTTCTTAAATGGATATACTGGTTTGTCATTCATGAGGGATTTTGACTTGAAAGAGAATAATGGGCAGGTTAAAGTTCCAGCATTACTAACATCTGGAAAGCAGGTGCTTCAATTAGTTGATGATTATAGTCCCATTAGTGAGCCAATTAAAAAATCAGGAGCTGCATTACAAGCTTCAGGTTTGTTTTGTACCATCAAGTTGTAAATTAATTTGACAGCCTCTATCTCTTTGAATCTTTATTAATATTTAAGAGTTCACATTATACAAGCTGGCATTTTTCTTCGATCAAACTTCCATTTCGTCTTTGATGTAAAAAACTGTCTCATTCTCCTCAGAAACTTGTAGCAAGCAATCACAGTTTTAGGTTCATTTTTGGGCATTCTCTCATGTATTACCAATATCATCTAGCTGAAGTCAGAACTACTAAGTACAAAATCCCCTTCACATTCTCTTGGTTCAAAACATTCTTGGTCCATAGTTTGCATTCTACTATCACTGATTAACATATATTTTAAGTGTAGATTACTGTGATTGAATTCTGCTTCTCAGGCTCTTGATTTGAAGAAATCTTGAATGCATTTTTTCTGCATCCTAATCTCACTGACTCCCATCTAAGTAATGTCAAGAATCAATATAACTTTGACTGAAAAATAAACATATATTTCGCTTTCAATTATTTTGACTAATCTTTTTCTGATATCTTATTTTCTCCTTTTTGCTGCCTGTCAATTGTGAGTGTTGATATTGAATTGTTGTAATATCTGTTCAGTAAGAATTACATATTTTACAAATAAATCATATAGGCGAGGCTGTGTATGTGGACGACATTCCTTCACCAACAAATTGCCTGTACGGAGCATATATTTATAGTTCAAAACCTTTGGCACGGGTAAAGAGTATAAAGCTCAAGCCTGAATTGCAAATAGATGGAGTGAGGGCACTTATTTCAAGTAAAGACATTCCCGAAGGTGGTGTAAACTTTGGGTGTAACACTGTTTATGGTGTTGAACCTCTATTTGCAGATGAAGTCGCTGGATGTATTGGTGATCGTCTTGCTTTAGTGGTGAGTTCCTGACTCTCTCATTTCTGTCTAGCAGCACGTCGGGCTCCTGTTTCATTTATTGTTACTAGATGAATGCCTTCCCTTTTAGTCACCAGATGAATGTCTTCAGGTCGCAGATACTCAGAGACTTGCAGATACGGCTGCGAACTCAGCAGTTGTTGATTATGATTTTGAAAATCTCGAACCGCCTATTCTATCTGTGGAAGAGGCTGTTAAAAGATGTAGCATTTTTGAGTTTCCTTCTATGCCCCAGCCGCAACAGATTGGTGATATATCGAAAGGAATGTCTGAAGCAGATCACAAGATTCTTTCTGCCGAGGTACATGGAATATATTTATTTTTTCCTCTTTTTATACTCATTCCCTCTACGATTGCACTTTTATGTTCCTTCACCTCTGTTCTGATATGATGCTTTATTTTTCCTCATTTTTGCCTGTCATCTATCAAATATCAATTTCAAAATGTTTATTTGCTGTCCATATTTTGCAGCTTTTGACATCTTTTCTATATTTTTTTGAATAATGTGAAATCCAGATCAAACTTGGTTCTCAATACTATTTCTATATGGAGACTCAAACTGCACTTGCTGTACCTGATGAAGACAACTGCATGGTGGTTTACACTTCATGTCAAGGCCCTGAGTTTGCACATTATACTATAGCAAGATGCCTAAATATTCCTGAACATAATATTCGCGTAATCACAAGAAGGGTTGGGGGAGGTTTTGGTGGAAAGTTCACAAAAGCCTTTCCTGTAAGTATCCAGTAGTGTATTATTTAATTTTTTTTCCTTTTATCCTTGCTACAATTATCCCACCTAGTGAGAAAATACTTAGTTGTTGTTGTTGTTGTATCCTTACTACAATTAGATCTCTGTCAAAATTATGCTTAAAATGACTATACTTTTGAAGCGGTATAAATAGCTCATTTTGGAAAAGCAGGCAATCAATGCAAGGAATAGGAAGAATAGGATGGACAAAACTAATAATATCATGATCTAAGTGAATTATAATGCAACTGTTATAAATTATGTTTGAATTCACTTTTTTTTTTAATGGAAGTTGAATTTAATTGCTTTTTCGTAAATTAGATTAATATTTTTTTCCCCTTTTTCATAAACCAGATTGACTATGGAGAAAATATGATTTTCGTAATTTTCTTTATAAGAACTAACAGCGAATTTCTGAAAACTGCTAGCAAGTGTATTAATAGAAGCTAACCACTGCCTCGGATAACATCTCTTGGTATCCTTGGTTATCTTACTGTAAATATTTTCCTTATCATTCTGGTTGTTATAGATATAGGAGCTGTTACACTTTGTATTCAAATTTCAAATACTTGCACACTTGTATATTATAGATTTACACCTCTCTTAATAAGATAAGATTTCCCTTCGTCAAACTATATCAAATATCTTTATGGTATCAGAGCATTTCTAAGCTCTCACAAGCTATATCGATCTAATAATCATATCCTCCATGGCTGAATCTTTCACAACTCAAACCCTTCAAACTTCAGTGGCAAACACCACACTAGACCTTGTCACTATAAACATATCCAACCTAATCATCAAGTTAATGCCCAACAACTATGTAGCATGGGCAAAACAAATGAAGTTTATGCTTATAGGTTATGGACTCGTAGACTCTAAACTATGCCCTCCACCTTTCATTGACAATAATGGAGAACAAGATGAGAATCCACTGTTCACCCATTGGGTACATCAAGACCAATTTTTACTACTGGCTATAATCGCATCTTGTGAAATTGATGCCCGTGCATTGATCTCTCAAGTAGAAATGGCTCATGAAGCTTGGGACCAACTATCACGTGCTTTTGCCAATTGCTCCAAGTCACATATCATGCACCTTAAAGAGCATCTATCTACCTTTACCAACGGAATCTCCACTATATCTGAGTATCTACGTACTATTAAAGAGATAGCTGATGAACTTGCTCTCATTGGACAACCCTTAGATGAGATTAATTTCATATTGCACTGCCTCAATGGTCTAGGATCTAACTATAGGAAAATATCAACATCTCTACGTGCCCTTGAGACACCCATATCCTGTGATGAGCTCTATGAGATGCTCATTGATCATGAATCCCATGTCATGAAGGAGGAAAAATTGACTGAAACCCCTATCATAGTCAACCAAGTCAGAAAGGTATTTCCTAACCCCAAATCTCATTATCAACGACCTCAAACTCATCATGATCACAACATCCATCCTATCTGCAAACCTACTTCTCCTTTAATTTGTTAATACTGTAACAAATATGGTCATATTGCCAAGTTCTTCTATAAGATTACAAATAACCCCAATGTCTCTCCAAGTGCTAATGTTGCAGCCACTGCTCCTCGTCCCAACAATCATTGGCTACTTGACTTAGGGGCTACCCACCACATCACTAATGACTTTAGCAATCTCACACTTGCATCCAAATATGATAGCCCGGAACATCTCACTGTGGCAAATGGTAACACTCTTCCCATCACTCATAAGGGCACCATGGTTCTCCTTTCTTTCCTCCAACTTTTTGATGTTCTTTATGTCCCTAGTGTCAAAGAAAACGTAATCTCTATTTCACAATTATGCAACCAAAATCATGTCTCAGTTGAATTCTTCCCTTCCCACTTTCAAGTCAAATCTCTAACAACGGGCAAGCCACTGTTGCAAGGTCAGAATGCCAATAACTCCTACACCATTCCTGTGTCTCCTACTTCTAGTTCATCTCCCTTTGCTGCATCCATGACTATGTCTCCACTTCCCAGCCTACGTTGGCATCAAAGACTAGGGTAGGGCACCCCTCTAACGCCACACTACGCCAAGTTCTCCTTTCAAAACATATTCCCACATCTTCTAGTTTTCATTCCTGTGTTGATTGTCATTTAAATAAAAGCCATAAGCTATCTTTTGGCAAATCAAGTCTCACTAGTCAGAGACCATTTGAATTATTGTATTATGATGTATGGGGACCTACTGCTCTTAAATATCTTTATGTATATGATGTAGATTTAGATGCAAGATATATGATTTTTCAAAAGCAATACTATATCGCCATATAGACTTAAGATGTTATAATGCGTGCTCTTAGTTTTGTGTGATAGTTGCTGAAACTAATCAGAAAAAAGTTATACCAGTGGAAAATTCTAGTAAACTAAGAATAGGAGCTTATGTCAATAGCTTCTCTGAACTACTTAGCTATAACTATGAGCTACATTAAGCATAGCACAATATAATATTTCATTCTGATTTTTAAAAAGCAAGATAATATCAACATATGGCCCTTGACATGTTATAATGTATGCTCTTAGTTTTGTGAGGCAGTTGCTGAACCTAATCAGAAAATGTTATATCAGTGGACAATTCTAGAAAACTAAGAATAGGAGCTTGCCAGAAGTGGTTTCATCCTTTAAATTACCCATGTCAATAGCTTCTCTCATATACTTAGCTATAACTATGAGCTACACTTGCGGCATAGTGCTATATAATTTGAGTCTAATGTATCATATATAAGACTTGCTCCTTTTGTCATGTATTTTCCTTAATGTTTCAAATTATTATGTACTTTAACCTCTGTTGCTCTATCCCCCTCCTGTCCGATTCAACACAAGAAAATGGACATGATAAATCTAGTGTTTATATGAAGTTTTGTATAAGTACTTACACTCAGATCTTTCAGGTTGCTACAGTATGTGCACTTGCAGCACACAAATTACGCCGCCCAGTCAGGATGTATCTTAATCGAAAGACGGATATGATAATGGCTGGAGGAAGGCATCCTATGAAGATAGATTACAATGTGGGATTTAAGAGCAATGGGAAGATTACTGCATTAGAACTCAAGATATTGATCAATGCGGGGATATATGCAGATGTAACTTCAGTGATGCCACTTAACATTGTTGATGCACTTAAAAAGTATAATTGGGGTGTCCTATCTTTTGATATAAAGCTATGCAAAACTAATCATCCTAGTAGATCAACAATGCGGGCCCCTGGGGATCTACAGGGATCATTTATTGCAGAAGCTATAATTGAACATGTGGCATCTACACTTTCAATGGATGTAGATTGTGTGAGAAACATTAATCTCCATACATACAAAAGTCTTTGCTCTTTCTATGAGGGTTCTTCAGGGGAACCTCTTGAGTATACCCTGCCTTCCATATGGAATAAGTTAGCTGTTTCTGCAACCTATGACCAGAGAAGGGAAATGGTGAAAGAGTTTAATAGGATTAACATTTGGAAGAAAAGGGGCATATCTCGTATACCTGCTGTGTATGAATTGATTGTGAGACCAACACCAGGAAAAGTAAGTATTTTAAGTGATGGCTCTGTTGTAGTTGAAGTTGGAGGTATTGAACTGGGTCAGGGTCTCTGGACCAAGGTAAAACAGATGGCTGCATATGCTCTCAGTTTAATCCAATATGATGGAACTGGAGATCTTTTGGACAAAATACGTGTTGTACAATCTGACACCTTGAGCATGATTCAAGGGGGAATGACTGCTGGGAGCACTACATCGGAGTCAAGCTGTGAAGCAGTTAGGCTTGCCTGCAATATCTTGGTCGAGAGGTTAATGCCCCTTAAGGATAGGCTACAGAAGGAAATGGATTCTGTCAATTGGGAAACACTTATTCTTCAGGTAGATACTAATACAATCCAAGAGCTTTATTTGAAATATTATTCGATTCTCCTTTTTGAGGAAGAAATCATCCTTCTTTGCCTTGTTATAGTGAAGATGTGAATGAGTTTTTTCAGTTGCATGGTGATAACTGTTATTATGCCTTATCTTGCTAAGTTCATTTGGACACCAATTTGTTTTTCAGAAAACAAATAAATTCTTATTGATTTTCTTGAATGATGGGTTCAAGGTATGCATGTAGATATAATTATTTTTAACTCAAAGCATGTTCATAAATATAATATTTTGCAGTAGAAATGAAAGTTTATGTGTATGTATTCCACTTTTGTAAGGACCTCAGATATATTATATACACTATAGTCTGTAGATCTGTTATGAACAAATAGCTCAATTTTATGTCATTATAGAGCTGCAATTATCTGGGTTAAAGTGCTAGCGGAATGAGTGTGCCTTCAACCAAATAAAAAGGTTTTCTTTAGTTTAAAATAAAACAAATTTTCATTGGCATCATACTCCAATTTTCAGTGCCGGTATGTTAAGAATCTCTTGGTTCAAATTTTGATATTTGGAATGGCAGCACAATACTCATGTAAGACTCTTCCCTTTCATTTTTAACGAAATGTTCTTGGAAGTTGAATGCTTTGGTCTTGTATGTTTTACGTAATAACTTTGTTTTTTTTTGTTGAAAGCTTTATGTAATACTTTAAATATGTAACTTATTGCCTCTGCCTTACAAAGCAAGTGTTCTATTGCACGCACAAGCTATTAACCTGGAGATTGTACTGCCTATCTTCCTCAATTATTAAGCAGGAAGGTCTGGCGAATTAGGTTCAAAAATTAATGTTGATAAATATATTATTTGTAATTTTGCACGGCATAAATTGCCTCAAGCTCTTCTTATTTGTCTTAGTATGTGAGAGATGGTTCTTTGTGGCAAAAAATTTACAACATAAGTAGTCCCTCATAGTTAGGAGATATTTTGGGACTGAACTGTGCAAATGGAGTTTGAGGGCTAATAATTTCTCATTTTCCTCTTCCACCAGGAGCAATATCTAATTACCATGTTATGATGTTATCAACAATGTATTCATGTGCAGGCACACTTGGAAGTTTTGAACCTATCAGCAACTTCATTTTATTACCCTGGCACTACTTCTGAGAGTTACCTAAATTATGGTGTTGCAGTGAGCGAGGTAGGTTTATTTCTTGATTCATTTCAAATAAAAGTGGTATTTTCTTAAGCTCATCAAAAGTTACCTACTTTAAATATATATTGCTCGTTTCATATTGTCATACAAGCCATACTATTCAACTAAATTATCAGTAAAGATGAGCTGAATATTGATGAATATTTTCCAGGTGGAAATAGATCTTTTGACTGGAGAAACTACAGTTCTGCAAACAGATATTATCTATGACTGTGGAAAGAGTCTCAATCCTGCTGTGGATTTAGGACAGGTGACTTGGCTAATATTTCTATTTACTACTCAAGTTCAGTTCTAATGTTCAATTGTCCTGCTATTGTTTGAATGACTTATATGCCAAGACATAATATACATGTGGTCTGTGTGTGTAGAATAAACAAGGGATGGTCTGGTTAGTTCAACTAATGTTGTCAGCTCAGGTTTTTAAGTTATCACATAGTAAACTCCTTTTGAAAAATGATAGTTGCTTCTTGCAGATTGAAGGAGCATTTGTCCAGGGGTTGGGATTTTTCATGCTTGAAGAATATGAAAATAATCTCGAAGGATTAGTTTTGGCAGATGGAACATGGAACTACAAAATTCCTACAATAGACACTATACCTAAACAGTTCAATGTTGAAATTGTCAACAGTGGCCATCACCAGGATCGTGTTCTCTCTTCAAAGGGTATGGACTATTAGTTTTCAGAATTCCTAGTTTTAAATTATGCCAATTTATTTGTTTCTCGACGTAAATGCATGTTACTTTTATTTGAAACAGGGAAAGTTGTGCATTCTCTTTCAGTGATTCATTAAAGTTGTATGGTTAGTTTGAATAGTTGCCATTAAATCCATTCTTGACATAATGTGCAATCATGTGGAGGTCAATCTTAAAATAACACAACCAAATGTAGAAAAAGATATTAAGAATGGGAAATACTATAAGTAGAATAATATTGAAAGTGATAATTTAATTTTCTCGCATGCACAATTTTTGAATCGGTTCATCTTTTGCCTTTTCATTTAAGTTACAGTCTCTTGATACTAAGGTGTCCTAGTTGTTTTTTTTTAATTGACATTGCATTTATTTGCCTGTTTCTGTCTGAACCAAAAAGCTTCTCTTAGCAAGAAGGATAGACTTGCAAAATGGGTAATGACTTCTGTAAATTAATGACAAAAATCCCCTTTCTGGTTATTTGATAGAAATCCACTCAAGGAATTCAACTAAAACTAACAGATAGCAGAATTATGAAGCAAGAACAGAGAAGTACATTAGTAATAAATCAATACATTGTCTTAGTCCAGAATTGTAGAATAACAGTAGAAAAAGATAGTTTCTAGCACAATTTGAGGCTGCCAGGTACCTCCCTAACACCAACCAAAAGATCTCTCCCTCCTTCCCTCTCTTCTGCCTTCCTCTTATTATGCCGTAAATGCTTTTACCCAATAACTGCCCATTACCCATAATTGCGTATTACCTCATAACTGTCCATTACCCCATAACTGCCTTCTAAATAACTCCTCCCTAGATGCCCTCATCACCTGCCACGTGTCCCACTCCCTCTATGACGTCAATTACACAATTCTCCCCTTCTATTTCTTTTTTTTCCTTCTCATATACTCCTTAAAACAATAGGGTTCCCATCATTATTGAAACATGTCCTTATCAATTTAATACTCCAGATTTTTGGTATCATTTTAATATCCGAAAATATGATTTTGGTCTAATTTCACCCTATTGGGAGTGCTAAAATGATATCAATTCAACCTTTCAAGGACAAATACTATAAGCTACCACATACAAAAAATCTATGGAGTATTAACATGATACCAAACATTTGATGGTGCAAATTTTGAAGGTAAGTAAACTGGCTTGGAAATGAAATGTTACCCCCTTAGCAGTATCTTTTAAATAAACTGCTTCCTGTTAAACTTAAGAATTAGAAGGAATTAGAACAAATGAATGTAAAAGGAATTATTAATTCAACTCTATCCCAAGATGAGACTAGAAAATGTTATTATGACTGTAGACATGTTGCAGCTAACATTTTGTTAGATTTTGATTAGATTGGAAAAACTACATATTGTTGAAACAATCTTGCACAAAAAGACTCACTTCAAATTTTGTTTGTGTAGCTTCTGGTGAGCCACCTTTACTTCTAGCAGCTTCAGTTCACTGTGCTACTAGAGCAGCTGTCAAGGAAGCCAGAAAACAGCTTCTTTCATGGAGCAACTCAGATGGACCTGATTCAATTTTCCATTTGGATGTCCCTGCAACCCTGCCTGTGGTAAAGGAACTCTGCGGACTAGACATAGTAGAAAGATACCTGAATTGGAAAATGGCCAAAATGTGAAGCAGCTGTGTGTCCTGGAAAATAAATAAATGCGCTTTGTTTCCATTGTTTGCATATATAGAACATGCCAGTGGAAAATTATGGAATTTTGAGGTTTCTTTACAATAAACATATGGTGCAGGTGGATATTCCCTGGAAATAAGATCAGGCAACCAGCCGGTCCATGTTGGATACCTTCTTTTCACTTATACAATGAATATTTTACAGTGTTTTTTTTTTTTTTCTATTTTTGCAAAGGAAACTTGATTTCATTAATCATGAAAAACAGGAGCAAAAGGAAAAGTCTACTATGTAGACTAAAGTACACCACCAATTCTAAAAAAGACAAATCACATAAAAGAAAACCCAATGCAAGCACATTTATGTACCTTGCATGTTTTGATTTGTAAGACAATTCCTTATGATGCTCCACGTCTATGAAGATAGCTTGGTTCATGGAAATGTGGTAGTTGTTCCTGCACTTCCATATTTGCCAAAAGAAGAAACAGGTCAATTCTAAACTAGACGGATTAGAAAAATTGAATAACAGCGTCTAAGAAAGAGCTTTCCACCATATCATAAGAGAGTCTTGTAGAGGAAAATCTAAGCGAAGCATAAGATAAGATACACTCTAGAGATGAATAGAGATACGCAGCAAAAAGATGGATTGAACATTCTCACCTCCTAGAACCACAAAGGACAGTTCAGATTCTCCATGCAACATTTTCTTTTACCCAGTCTCTTTCACAACTAACCCTTAATGCAAGGTGTGTCATATGAAGAATTTTATCTTCTCTAGAATATTAAGTTTTCGGGAACTTTTCCACAATATTTTTTCTTAACTATATGATCTAGGTTTTGAACTTGTGAGTGACAACAAAGATCCACAGCCACCTCATAAGCTGATTCAACTGTATAGATTCTCTTACAGTTTGGAATCCATATAAAGGAATCATCTAAGTTAATTTCTTTAAAGATAAAAATTTATGTGATTATTTGTGTCAAATTTTTTGTAAAATTCTCTACACAATCATTGAATGATAATAAAATAAACCACAGGAAAATTGAATGACACACTTTAAACCTAATGGGGACAATCGATTTTAGGTCAAACTATAGAGAGGTAAACTGTACGTAATTTAATCTTTCTCTAATGCAATAATATTTTTAACAAAAAAAAATGCTTCAATAAAAAATAATTAATTTTTAATTAAGTTAATTTTTTAATTTAAAATAATTATATTATTTTCAACTATTTATCAATTATTATATGTTAAATGATAGAGAACGTGATTATTTTTTCATGAAATGAATGAATTCTTAAATAACATAAAATGTCTAAATTTAAAATTTTAAGTTTATTATTTATTGTAATAATTTTTTTGTAAATAATTTAATCTTTAAATTTAAAATGAAAAAAGTATTTTAAATATATACTAATATTTGAAATAAGATGATCAAATTTTATATTTGAATTGCAACTTTGAAGGAAATAAAATAAAATTCTCTACTTCTCTGAAATATTTTAATGAACTCGATGATATTGAAAATATATATTCACAATAACCACTACAACAATTCTTTCTATAGTTTAAAATATTTATTTCCATAATATATGAATTTTTATATAAAATAAGAAATCAAATATTGTTTGATTTTATTATTTTTATCATGAAATCCATGACAATTTTTTTTTTGTATTCATATAACATTGAAATTTTCTCATCACGCCATACTAATTCTTCCAAACTAACTTTTTCAAAAAACTATCGAAAAAAATTATAATAAAAATTCCTTACTCCCCCAATGCTTAAAAACTTATAAGCAAGTTGCTGACCAAAAAATAATAATAGTAATAACAAACAAGTCAAAGTTTAAAATGACGAGTTCTTATACAAAAACATTATAATATTTTATAACATTAGATTTTATTATTTCTTGATATTTTCTTTGGTAGAATGTTTTTAAATTTTTTGAATTATTAAATTTGATATTTAATTTTTTACATTATTTTATATTTACTATAGATTATATAGATATAATTGGATATATTATTTGAACTTTTAATAAAATAAATACGTATATAACTTTTAAAAAAAATTATAAAATTCTTTAATTGCAAGAGCAGGTACCCCTTCTTACGACCCACCGACCGGAATGGATTGGGATTCTCTAAATTTGGATCATCATCTCCACCCTTCGAGTCAACGATTTTCTATTTACAGTAGAAAGTCATGCCATGTCTGTGATCGCCGACTATGGAGAATGTTATAATATCAGTGTATGTGAAGAAGAGTGGAAAGGATTGAGCGGAAGAAGGAAAAAGTATCACGAAGTAGAATAAATTGAAGATGAAATTGTGTTTAAAAATTTGTGTAATCATACTATTCTTAAAGTGATATTTATCTCCACTATATTTATTGAAAAATATGTGAAAAATTATCTCTAGGAGTTATTCTAAATATTTGATCAAGATTGACAGGTAGTAACTTTTGAAATTTTTTTCTAAAAACAATTTTAGAATTTCAAAAAAAATAATAGAGAATGAGAATTAATGTATTTTTTGAATGTCTTTTCAATATATTAGACTTCCTAGTTATAATAAAAATTTTATTCAGACATAATTTTTCTATATAGTTGTAACTTTTTTTTTATAAGTTAAGACTTTTTTGAGAAGTTGTACTCTTTAAAATTTAATTTTAAAAATTTGAGTTAAAAGAAAATTATTTGATCTATTTCAAAAATTCAAATTAAAAGAAAAACGGCTCAAGCCAACACACATGCATGTGCCAAATGTATTTTAAATGTAAATATTTATATTTTTCTTTCTTTCAAAGTTCTATTAATATTAGTGTAAAAGTTAACTTATAAAAGTTTAAAAGCCTTTATAATGATTTAATATGAAATTTAAATACTTTCGTACACACTTTTTTCAAACTATTTTCTCTAACAAAAAGATGAAGTGTGAAAATGAGAAATGAACCTTGTATTGATTATCAGTACAATGCTGGTATATATACCAGGCTGAATACAAAGAGAATGAGCTAACTGCAGCTATCTTTATAACTTACTCTGCAACCAATATTGTAACAACTAACTATTGCCAGCTCATCACTTTATGGGAGATAATAGCTTCTACGAAAGGCTCTGTATTTGTTCAAAACTGACACTGAACTTTCAATATTAGCTTCCAAATTCATTCCCGCTTCTATGTTGAAACATAAAATATTTGACGAGGGGATTAATCATGAAGCCAACTTTTCTGCCAAGGCCATTGCAAGTACGTTTATTCCAGTCGAAATCGTCTGGCCACTGAAGCCAATCTTTTTCTTTTTTTTCACAGTTTACTCCATAGTCGTGGTCTCCCTACTGAGAAGTAACAAAGGAGAAGAAGAATGAAACGGTGAGTTTTTCAAATGCTGACATGTCTTGACTTTCCACCCTAGATGGAAAAATGGTTAGCTTGAATATTATAGATAAATAATGAGAAATTTATTGGGTAAATTGATCTTTTGAAATTTAGAGAATCCCAGCACCACGCCTACCCCCCCCCCCCATCCACCCTCCATCCATACTTAGAGATTACAATTTATAACTATTCAACCATTCTAATTCGATTTTATTATGATTCAACTAAATCTACCATTTAGAATAATAGTTGAAATGAGTTGGGTTATTACCCAAACTCTTTAAATAATTATGCATTTTAGTAAGTCAACTCATGCTTAACCATAAATCCACTCTTCATTCACAACTCTCTCTCTCTTCTTCGGATTATTTTTATGATTTTAAAATATAATGTGACAACTTAATTAAATTTAAGTAATATTGATAAAAATAAAAGTAAAAATAAAAATAAAAGAGAATATATAAAATCTAAAATCATGCTATGCACCATATTTAATGACCCGCATGAGTTAAAATAATGTACAACACACTATATATATATAAAAAAACTATGTAATACTCCTATTCATTAGGAATGGTTTACACCTAAGAGGAGAGTGATTTGGGTGTTTCAAAATTTTTGTGATAAAATTATGGAAGTAGAGTTAGTTTGAAACTCTATTGCAACCTTAAAAAAAAGGAGTTCTTTTACAAAAATAGAAAACAAGTTTCTTTAACAAAGCTTGAACAAAATAAGTTCAAGAAAACAATAAGGTAACAATAAACAAGCCAAAAGTATAAGCTTAAATCATGATTAAATAAATCAAAGTGCAACAATTAAATCAAATGATAAACAACAAAACTCAAAACAAAAAATCTTAGACATGAAAGAAAAAGCTCATAGAAAAACTATAAAGCAAGCGAATGAGAAAGGAATAATGATATTTATCCTGATTTAGCTCAACATTCAAGATTACATCTACTCTGCAAGTTACAACTTTAAATTTTCACTATACTATAACTTGAAACTAGACACTTGTGAGCCTTTTACACAACCACAACTCAACCGAGTTGGAAATTCTGGGTTCACTCCTCCAATAACCAATTACATCAACCAATGTTGTTTCCCACACTCAAATTTTGTCAAAGTTACCATCTCTTGACTAAATCTCATGAAATGAAAGATAAACAAGGCTCAAATACTCTCTTCTAGAGTGTATGCAATACAATGTAATCTTATATTAGAAGAACAAGAGAAAACAAGAGCTCAAGAATGATTTAAGATGAAATACATGGTTTTTCTTGCTTTCCAATGACTTAGACACCTAGTATTTATAGATAAATTAAGTTTATATATAGCCATTGACAATAATTTAAGATCAAAATCAATGAAATTCAACCTTTATAGAACCATAAATTTCATTTTTAGCAAGCTATAGGCACTTAGATATTAGGTAGGCCTTTAGGCACCTACTGCCTTTTAAAATCATTTAATTTTTGCTTCCAGGTGGCCATTAGGCTTCTAGTGAAACTTATGGGCGCCTAGTGTTCTTTATTTTTAGACTTTAAACTTCTAATGGTTCTTAGGACCATTGTATTTAAAAAGTTTGAACCCTTTAGGCTTCTAAAGGTTCCTTTTGGCGCTTAATGGTTATTCAGTTTACAATTTTGCTCATTTTTAAGCCACTAAACACCCATTGAACTTAATAGGTATCTAAAGCACTTAGGAAAATAATATTTTGAGCAAACTTTACAAACCAAATCATGGTTAAACTTAGAAAAATCATGATCAAACATTTTAAAAATAGTTAAGAGCTCAAGATTTTTTAAATTTTCTAATTTACACTACAAGAAATATGACTTTTAGTAACCAACTTTTTGTGACGACCTCAAAAGTCGTCACTAAAAAGCACTTTCAATGATGACTTACATAGGTCGTCACTGAAAGATTTAGTTCCAACAATTTTTAGTGACGACTTTTAGAAGTCGTCACAAAAACATACATTTTTAGTGACGAGTTTAGTGTAGTCGTCACAAAAAGTATAGTTTCAGTGACGACCTTTTGGGTTGTCACTAAAAGGTAAGTTTCAGTGACGACTATGTCATCACTGAAAGTTAAAGGGAGATAAAAAAAAATAGCTCGGTAAAGTGGCTCGTGAAAAAAGAGCCTGCTTAGTTTTTTCATCTCACTCTTGTATGTTTACTTGTGAAAACCCCTCCCTGTGGAAATTGTCCTCGCCCTCTTCTTTACACTGTTTCCTGTGAAATTTCTTGTGCTACAAAAAGAAAAATCTGGTCATTTCCTTCTCTTTGCCTATTGTCACCTTAATTGGTCATGAAAACCTCAGCGCCAACCACTTCGGCATAGCTTGACCAGGGAGCTTGTATTTCAGGTTCTCCCATCTACTTCCTCTGGTTTTTGCTGTTTTCTTTTGATTGAGTTTGAAAATTATACTTTTAAGGGTTTTATTTTGGAATTGAGGTGATTTTACAATTTTTTTTGTTTGCTTTTATTTTGGAATTGAAGATAAAACCAAATGTGTGAAGATTGAGAAGTCTTTTTGGTTGGGTTCGGGTAGCTTCTGTGCTGGGTGAAAATTGAGGGTTTTTTCTCTGTTTTTGTGTGTTTAGGAAGCTTACGTGCTGGGATGCAAATTCACCAATAAGTCCACAATCCCTCAAGGGATTCTTACGTGCTGGGAAGCTTATGTGCTGTGTTCGTGAAACTTTGAGAGGTTTTCTTGCTCTGCTTCTTCTTGACCCATCATGTAAGTCCTATTCACTCATTTTTTCGAGGGATTCTTTTTTTTTTTCAAGTTTGTTTGTGTAGTTCAATTGAATCAAATTTCTGGCTGTGAACTAAAGCTATCGTTGATTGTGCCCCGTGAACTAAATATATTGCTGATAGTGATCTTTTTATTTTCCTTTGAATAAGTTTCATGAATGGTTTGATAGGCTCAGAGAGAGAAAGAGAGAGAGATAGAGGAGAGGAGGGTAGGTGAGAGACTAAGTGCATGAATTGGAGGGACTACTATATGCAAAATTGGATGGTAGCACAATCAAATCCTGGGGATAGGTAAATATATAATGAATATGTCTATATCATAAGTCTAACACAAAAAGGAAAAAAATTGGCTAAAAACTCCATCTTGATGAAATATTAAAAGTTTTTTATTAATATTTTTGTTGTCCACAGATAATTTGAATAATATAATTTAACATCTTTTTGTTTGGTAGATGTTTTTTGAAAAATAATAATGTAAGATACTTAAGTGTACCGGGCAATGCCTGTTGTGACTCCTTGTGAACAGTGATAATTGCTTCTTGCAGATTGAAGGAGCATTTGTCCAGGGGTTGGGATTTTTCATGCTTGAAGAATATGAAACAAATCCTGAAGGATTAGTTTTGGCAGATGGAACGTGGAACTACAAAATCCCTACAATGGACACTATACCTAAACGGTTCAATGTTGAAATTCTCAACAGTGGGCATCATAAGGATCGTGTTCTCTCTTCAAAAGGTATGGCCTATTAGTTTTCAGAATTCTCAGTTTTAATTAAATTATGTCAATTTGTTTCTTTCTCGACATAAATGCATGTTACTTTTATTTGAAACAGGGAAAGTTTATCATTCTCTTTCAGTGATTCATTAGGTTAGAAAATGTTATTGCAATAGCAGAAATGTTGCAGCATACATTTAATTAGATGTTGATTAGATTGGAAAAACTACATATTGTTGAAAAAAATTCTTATACTAAAGATGCTTCAAATTTTATTTGTGCAGCTTCTGGTGAGCCGCCCTTACTTCTAGCAGCTTCAGTTCACTGTGCTGTTAGAGCGGCAGTCAAAGAAGCCAGAAAACAGGTTCTTTCATGGAGCAACTCAGATGGTCCTGATTCAATATTCCAGTTGGATGTCCCTGCAAACCTGCCTGTGATCAAGGAACTCTGCGGGCTAGACATTGTGGAAAGATACCTGAAATGGAAAATGGGCGAAACGTGAAGGAGCTCTGAGCTGGAAAATATATAAGTGTGCCTTGTTTGCATAGAATGATCATGCTACTATAGAAGCTTTGTAATTTTGAGGTTTTTTCACAATAAACATCTGGGGTATGTGGGGATTCTTTGGCAATAAGAATATGATTAGGCAACTAGCCGGGACTGGATGGATACCTTGCCAAATTATCGAAGTATCAAAATCAATAAATTGGCATGCATTTGTCTTTAATTGCAGGTGCTTTCTGTAAAGCAGAAATTTGATTTAAAAAAGATAAAGAAAACTAAGAATTGCAGCTCCGCAATACTAGGGCACCTAAACATGGGGCTCTTAAATGGGGTGTTATACTTTCTGAATTTTGCAAGTGCTGATATGATGGCAGGCTGTATCAGGCAAGGGAATTAGGCCCTCTTTGATAATTCAACATTAGAGGGTCGTTGGGTGCCTTTGATCATGGTCACTATGGTTTGAACTAGTACTTCTACAATCATATATCCCCTTTGGCTCTAGAAGGCAACAACGAAGTGTGTAAAACTTAAGGACAGTTTGCTTTTTGTTTTTAAAAATTATTTTTTATTTTTAATTATTTTTAAAATTTAAAAATTCGTTTGATAATTATTTTTTATTATTGTTTGAAAAACAAATTTTATAAATAAATTGTTTTTAAAATAAAAAAAATAAAAAAAAATTGTTTATTTTCAAAACACAAAAAAATAAAATATAATATGTTTTCAAAATAGTTTATCAAACAAATTTTTTTTATTTATATTTTATTTAATAATTTTAAAAAAATAAAAAAAAATCAAATGAGTCTTAAATTGTTTTTGTATTGTGAAGATCCAATCCTTCAGGCCGGTTTTGTCAGGGACCATACTGCAGGTGCAGCCCCAGGAGGAAGGCGTTGGCCCACTCATTCTTCAATGAGTCTAACAGGTTAACAACGGGTGTTCATTGGTTCAAGCTAACATCTTTTACATGTAAGCCAAATCGAAATGAAGCAGTTTAGTTTGTTGAAAAAATTGAATCTATTTGGTTAATTTGAACTGACTTAATCGAATCAATTATGCTAAAAAATTGAATCTATTAAGCTTGTTTGAGCTGACTTAATTGGACCAATTCAAAGCTTTAGCTATATGCTATTTTTAACTATGTGTTTGACTAAATACGCCTGTTGATCCTCGAAAATTCACCGTCAATAGCATCGAATAATGCAAACTCATTGCATTTTGTTCTTTCCGTTAAATTCCCGCACTTTCTATCAATAAAAATCTAATGTGGGCTGTTAAAGTGCCTATATGGCATGTTTCAATGATCTAATGTTTATGATTTAAGATTTAGTGTTTAAGATTTAAATATTGAGATTTTAAGATTTAGTATTTAATGTTTAGGATTTATTATTTAAAGCTTATGATTTAAGATCATGGTTTATTGTTTAGGGCCTTAGGTACAGATTTAAAAATTTAGAATTGAAGGTTTGGAGTTAAGAATTTGGGATTATATTTTATATTTAAAGTTCAAAATTAGCTTTGAATATTTAATATTTTTAATGTTCTTCAATTATCAATGGTTGAAACTAGGGACTAACACATTCATCATATTACAACTAATTAACAATAGAAGAAACACTTGATGGCTATCAAGAAAAGATTATACACCTCCCAACTCGTTGTATGAGTTCTATATCTTCAAGAACACCGATTGGTCCCAAACCTTATGATGAAGAGAGGAGAACTTTCATAAAAGAAGAGAAGAGGCTTTCACAAGGAAAGAAAATCACTTCCATATAAAAAGAGAAAATATTTCACAAGGTAAGAAAATAGCTTCCAAAAAGGAAGAGAAGAAGAGAACAAGAAAAAGGAAGGTGAAGAAAGATGAAAAAAAAAGGGAGGAAGTTGAGGTCCCAAGCTGTGAATCTACGACGGTTAGGTTTTGGGAAGGAGACAATGGAAGAAAGAAGCCAGTGTTCGCATAAAATGTTCATGGGATCCATTAACGACTCATGAATAAAATAAATTTAGTAAAGTTTTTTAAGTATTTGTTATGAAATTTTACAATAAAAAATTAATACGCGAAATTTTTTAAAAAATAATTAATCATACAACGTTTGGGTTGTAAACAATATTTACATATCATATTTTTATTGTAAAATATGATAATAAAACATATTAAAAATTACACTTAAATTTTGTCCCTCACAAATACGTTGAAGGTTATTGTGTGATCTTAGACAAACAGCACAAGTGTAAAGATAAATAATTAGAGACTTTGTTCTCTCGTACGTTCGCGGAAAAAAAAAATTAACAATAACAACAATAACTAGCCCCTCTCCCAGAAAACTTTGGTTTGAGAGTTGCCGCCAATCTTTTTGTTTAATCTCTGTCTTTGTCCTCTTTTAACTTTTATTAGTACTGTAGCTCTATCATTATTTCTCCTCGCTCAGGAATTTTTTTTTTGTTTTGGAAAAAAATTTTCTTTTCATGGTAAGAGTGTTTTGGTATTTCAAGATTTATAGCTCTTTTTTACATATTCCTTTAGTCTCGGTAGAAAAAGGCTATAGCAAGCCAACTTTAAAAAAGAATTAAGAAGTATGTTGTCTTTCTATAAACATCTTTCTATTTTTTTTCTAATCCTATTGTAATATTAAATTTCACTTTTATGATTTTATATAGTACTTAAAGGGTGCGTTATCAATATTTTCTCTGCTATCTCTCATCTTTTATTTGTTTAGAAGTGCAGACTTAGAACTTTGGAGGCTGTTTAGTCAGTATTTTTTTATTTTCATTTTTATCAAAAACATAAAATGTGATTTAAAATGTGTTGACAAAGTTTATAAGAAAACATTTTTTGAAAATATTTTCTAAAACGTGATGAAAAAAAGGAAATATTCAAGAGTTTTCAGTTTTTCAAAAAAATTACTATTTTTGTTTTTGTAATTATAAAAGAAAGGTAATCATAATCATTAAATAAATTCAAAATAATATCATAATTATAACTCAAAATCAAGTAATATTTGAACAAATTAATTTTTAACATAAAAAAAAACATATTTTCTAAATGATGAAAACTTACAAATAACAATAGAGAGTCACTACAAGAAAGGTGGGGAATGGCCACGGAATTTTAACGACAGTAAAAAAAAAACCGTCGCGAAGCCCGCATTTAACAACGGTTTCATAACTGTCATTAAAATTAAGAATTTAACGACGGTTTAAGGAAAACCGTCGTTAAATAGAGACGGTCCAGACAGAACCGACGTAATATATCTCGGGTTTAGGATAATAAAAAAATTTACGAAATTTAATGACGATTTTTACAAAATCGTCTTTAACTAACGACGGTAAGTATATAACCGTCATGGAGTTTCTAACGTTCGGAATTCGAACTGTTACTCGAGATGCGTGTGTTTTAAAGACGATTTTAAAGAAAACCGTCGTTAAACCTACACTTAACGACGGTTTATTGTTGGTTTAACGACGGTTACTAACCGTCGTTAAACCATGCGGTCATCTATAAATTCGTCTCTTCTCTTCATTTTTGTTATGAACACTTTCAGTTTCAGTTTTTTCGTATAAAATACATCAACTAAAATTTTTTTTTTGTGATCTACGAGTTGTGGTATTGTGGTTTACTTTGCGACTTGTTTTTATCTTTCTCAAAGTATGTCATTTATTTTTATTATTATATTTGACTATTTTTTTTATATATTGTATGCTCAAAATATTTTGTTATATTAATTTTTGTATTTTTTTGTGAAGATCTTGTGGCAACACTCCGATTTTTGTGCGCTATTTATTTGGAATCATTTTGAAGGTATACAATTTAATTATTTTTATTTTAAATAAATTTATTTCAAATTATTGTATGTTAAAATGCGATAATATTATATATTTTATATACTTTATATTTATTTTAAAAATATAGTTTATATTGTGATGTACATGTATGAATAAATTTTAAATTTTTTGTTAATTTGGCAATGTTTATGATGTTTAATACTACAATATATTATGTCCGTTGAAAATATGTAGGAGGTAATTTATTTTTTAATAATGCTGAAATATTAGATTTAATTATTTTTGAAGTAAAATATTTGTATTTAATATTAAAAATAATTTATAAAAATAAAAAATAGAGATCTTGAGACGATGTTGATGGAATAATATGAAAAAATTATTAAATACACATAGTTAAAATAAAATTTGTTAATAAAAATTACAAGTAGGTTTTAAAAAATGAAAACAAGTATATATAATAACATAAATTTAGTAGATGAATTGAAGTGTAATTGATGAGGTAAAATAATAAATTTTAATAAATAGACAGAGTGAGTTTAAAAATAATTTTAAAAAAATTGTGACACAACTTTAAAAATATACGTATGTTTTAATATAAGTTTAACAAATATATATATTATTATAAATTTAGTATAAAATGATAGTGAATTCAGTTTTTAATATAAGTTATTTAGTATTTAAAAAATATAATTAAAATTGATGCAAATAAATTGAAAATAGTTAATATATTGATAAACTTGTTTAAATAATATACATAAATTAGTAATAGTCAAATTTTGTTACAGTTGTTTTTAAAATATTAAAATATTTGCTTAGGTTATGAGGTAAAATAATAAATGTTAGTAAATAGACGAAATTAGTATTAAGAATTGGTTTTAAAAAATTAAAACACTAATTTAAAAATACACTTAGTTTTTAAAAAATGAAAACAAATATATATAATAACATAATTTTAATAAAAAATAATAGTGCAGTAAGTTTTAATGCACTATATGTTCTTACACTATATTCTCTATTAAATAACTAGCAATATCCTAGGTGTAATTGAATAGAATTATTATTGAATATATGGCTGTCACGGCCCCAAATGATGGAACACATGACCGGCACGACATAAGAGTTTCCCCCTAGCCGCAAGCCTAACACATAGCATGCACAAATATCCAGCACACAATCCAGAGTACATAATAAATATAACTGGCCACATATGCCACATCCAATATCAGAAAATACTGTATATATGTATATATATATATACCTCATGATATCTCATGAATCCAACATTCTGATTCAACTTGGCCCATGGCCTCATAATACCAACATTATTATAAAATATAAAACCATTTTTCAAACAACACATCAAAATACGCAAGAAGCGAGGATCCTGCCTGTATGTTCATGGAGATACTCTAGACATAACTAAACTAAACAAACAGTACAAAAGAGCCTTGCCCAAACTGGGGCTCACCAACACTATCTTCAGCCTCCTACGAAGCTGTAGCTGGATCAAAGTCTCTTTGACTATCTGTGGGGAGGAAACAAAAGAGGGGTGAGATTACCACATCTCAGTGAATGAGTAAATCATACTATAACTGAAACAGGGCAAACCAAGCACGAGTGTTTCGCAATGGGTTTAATAATTGAAATCCAAATGTAAAGATAATAATAGAAACATTAAGCATTTAACCATAATTTATTGAAAGAATGCTAAACAATTCAAAAGATAAAACATGATTAAATCAATAACCATAAGCAAATCAATTATGCATGGTAAGTAATACATGAAGATATTTATGCAATAACAATGATGAATGAGTTTGTTTAGAAATATTTAATCTTTAAGAAAAATGCATCAGTTTATTGGAGGTCTTTCCTGACAGATCTATCATCTCCCCCAAGCACACAGCAAGGGTAGGGTAATCACTGTAGGCGTAGACATAAGTCCACCCTAAATTTCCCCAAGCACATAGCAATGGGTATGGCAATCACTGTAGGCGAAGACATAAGTCAACCCTAAATCCCTGTGTCTTAGGCAGTCATATGCCCGTCACAGTATCCTAGGCCGAAGCCTTAACATGATCATGGTGCACCAAGGCTAGCACTACCTGCGGCTAGCTAACAGTGATCTAAAAGGGTCCCTCCAATAGAAAACATGTGAAATATGCTATTCAAAGAGTTTAAAGTAAAACATTTCAATAACTTTACAATACAGCTATAATTCTCCATCTAGCTCTTTTCATGCATAAAATTTCGTTCTATAATATATCTCATCCATGAATTCCCATGGAGACCTTTACAATCATAAATTTTCCCTTTTAAACATAGATCGTCCGTAGACGTCACATAAATGCTCATCATGCATTAAATCATTTCATGGCTAACTTAGTTCATTTCTATGACTAAGTTCGCTTTTTTATAAATTTAGCTCAAATGGAGAATTAATAGTCTAGATGCTTGCCCTGCATACCTAGGGTTCAACTAGGATTAAAATTTATAATTTCTAACATGGTTGGAACATATTGGTTTTCAAAGCAGTAAAACAATTTAGCATACATTCCAACTAGTTAAAATCATATGAGAGAGAGAGTTATAAATCGAATTCATAAAACATGCGCTATAGTATGAAAAACCCACTCACAGGTAAGGGCTCCAGATTGGACAGCCCTAAAATCCTAGTTCCTGGTCTGAATTCGGTAAAACAGACCCCAAAATCGAGTCCGGAAGATCCAAAAACCTTAAATGAGCTTGGTTACTGTTCACCGCCGGAAAATACTATTCACGCCGGAAAACACTATTCACCGCCACTATTCACCACCGAAAAACACTATTCACTGTCACAAAAATTTTACCGAATCAACAAAACAATTTCATATCCTAATATTTATCTAATTTCTGAATCCATCTACGGAGTCAGATTTCTAATTAGAAGTCCCTAAGTAAGGTTTTTCAGAACTTACCTTTTACCGAGATTTTCTACTTCAGATCTACGGCGATTCAACGGTTGATTTCAAAAACTGATCGGTCAAAACTGAAGTACTCTTCGTCCTGAATCCAATAATACGTTCAGTTTTGATATCGGAAGCTAATCGGTACTCCAAATCGAAAGATAAAATTGGATATCACTATTCACTCACTATTCATTACTATGCATCTTTCCGTTTTTTTTTCTTCGAATCCATTTTCTCCGCCCCCGGTTTCATTTATCATTCTGCAGGTTTGTTTGTTTGTTTGTTTTTTTTTTTTTTTTTAAATAATTAATAATATAATTTTCTTTTATAAAATTCATATAAATTCCGTTTTACATCTAAAAATATCCCAAAAATTTCTAAAAATTTACATTCTCAATTACCTTTAGTTAAACTCTTAAATCATAATTTTTCTTAATAAAAATCATAATAAAACAAATTTTAAAACAAATATCTTAATTCATATTAAAAGAAAGAATATTTCTAAAAATACCATAAAAATTCAATAGAGGCCGGTATAATTATTTTAAACAACACAATACTTCTTTTACTTAAAAGTCCACTTACTTTTAACAAATCATAATCATTTCTACATAAATAAAAATATATTTGCTTATAGCGCGCCAAAAACATAAATTCTCATATTTCTTTTATAATTCTTTAATCCATGTAATAAATATACATATTTTCTATGGTTCTTATCTCTATTGTCAAAATTCTCTCTTTTATTCTAAATTTCCTTTAATTGAAATTTTCGTTAAATTTTACGGTTATTACAATGGCCTTTATATGGGGCACTCCTTTTACTTTTTCAAATAGGAAATTGAAATTTCAATTCCCTATATGAGTTCGTTAGAAATTTTACCATGTAAATACTATAATTAAAATCGTAGCGGCAGATACAAAATCATAATTTAATTTTTTGCTGCTAGTGGCTGTTCTTCCCAAAAAATTCAAATTCGTAGATATTAGATCATGAAACTCATCCTTTAAATTAATGACATTAGAAGATTGAAATAAAATTGGCACATGACCAAAGACTTTATCAATGACACTGTTTCGAAAGTTAGAATTTTTGTTCTTAGATTCGTTGAGATATTTCAAGTGTTTTATTTCATATTATGCAAGCCAATGACATCATTTATTCCACTTTCATAAGGTGCGACAAGTCTTGTCAATGAAATCAATAAATTTCATACATCTAAGTTTGCATAATAAGTTTTTTAAGATCAAATAGGTATCTTATTTCTCTATTTTTCACTCTCTCTTAAATATCTCTCTTAAACTCTTTAGGATTAAGATTCTTTATTTATAGCGAACCAATGACGAGAATTTTTTATTCGGTGCTTCATTAAATGTCAATTATCATCAAATTTGTTAAATATTTTTTACACGTAAAGCATTTTAAACCTTTTCAAAATGTGTTGTGTTTTATGCACAATCAATTGCAAATACCTTCCCATGTATAATAGTCATGTTTTTTTTTTCAGTTCAGAGTTAGAGTTATTTAGGTTAATTGTTATCTAAATTCATAATTATTTCAAATATGGATAAATCTTGGATCAATAAGCCTCGACAATCAATAAAGTACCTGAATGGTTTAGACGGATTTTTGGAATTCGCAAATGCCAACTCTGGTGTCGAAGGTAGAATAATATGCCCATGCCCAAAGTGTAGATTCAAGAAATGGAAACTCATCGAGGTCGTGCGCCAACACTTGATCGTTAAACCATTTTTGGAGGGATACAATTTTTGGAGTTTGCACAGAGAAATGATTACAGAAGAACTTGCTGTAAGACATGCTATAATGTCAATTGAGGTCCCAGAACCCATAGATCGAGATGACCTTGCGCAGAACATAATCCGTGATGCATTCGGGATTCACCCAAAAAATGATAGCATCGATTCTGTGGATATGCCAGTTCCACAGTCAGCAGAAAGGATGGATGATAGTGTCAAAGATTTTAATGAGTTACTGAAAGATGGTCAACAACCACTCTATGAAGGGTGTGAAAAGTATTCCAAATTGTCTTTTTTGGTGAAGTTGTATCACATCAAGTATTTGTGTGGGCTAAGCGACAAAGCAATGTCGATGGTACTTGAATTGATTGTCGATGTATTCCTAGATGCCAAGATTCCGCCTTCATTTTACGAGGCTAAAAAAGTCATTAATAAGTTGGGGTTAAACTACAAGAAAATTCATGCATGTCAGAATGATTGTATGTTATACTGGGGTGAGCATGAAAATAGAGAAACTTGTAATAAGTACTCCGCACCAAGGTGGAAACCGAAACATAAGAGGAAGAAGCGAAAAAAGGTGCCTAATAAAATTCTTAGATACTTTTCAGTTAAGCCAAGATTGCAGAGGTTGTTTATGTCTTCTAAAACTACTGAATTTATGAGATGGCATTATGAAGACAAAATTTCTGACAGCATCATAAGGCATCCAAAGAATTCTGAGGCATGGAAGAGATTTGATCTTCTAAATCCTCAATTTGCATCAGATTCGAGGAATGTTCGTTTAGGACTTACAACGGATGGTTTCAATCCATTTGGAAACCTATCTACAAGTTATAGTATATGGCTATGTAATAACCGTAAAATTTAACGAAAATTCCAATTAAAGAAAATTTGGAATAAAAGAGATAATTTTGAAAATGGGGATTCAAATTAAAGAAAATTTGGAATTAAAGAGAGGATTTCGAAAATGGAGTTAGGACCCGGTGAAAATAAGTTATTATTTACATGGATTAAAGAATTATAAAAGAAATATGAGAAATTTACGTTTCGGGGCAAAAATGCAATTTCTTAAAAGTTTCGGGGTTAAAATATAAATAAGAAAAATTTGCAAGGACCTCCCTCTAAAAGTGAAATTTTGCATAAAGGTCCCTCGGGATATTTTAAGGGCCTCAACCACTCCGGAAGTTGGTCATTTGCAGATTTTTTCATCTCTGTTCAGAAAATTCTCCCCAAAAACCCTCTAACTTCTCTCTAAGATTTCTCCGCCTACGGACTTCGGATTTCGACAACACCACCACCAACAGACTCAGGACGAAGAGTTCTTCAAATCCATCCGATTGGTTTATGGAGAATTGGCTGGAAATTGACTGGAAAATTGAAGGGAAAATTGACCAAAAAGGTAACCATCGAAACTCCTATTTTTAGTTCTTAAATGCAAAAACTAACATCGTAGATCGATCCAGAAGACACCAAAACCTTTGGATCTCAAATTTCAGGCAGATCCACCACTGCACGCACCCCCACACGCCGAATCTCTCTCGGCGAGTGAAGCCCACGCGCAGCTCCTTAGGCAGCGCGTGTAGCACGTGGCAGCCAGACCTCATTGCGTTGACCGAGCTCTCGAAAGCCAAATTTTGCAAATCCGGAGTCGTTTTTAAGGTTTTTGGACGTTCCAGACTCGATTTTGGGGTTTATTTTGCTGAATTCGGATAAGAAACTAGGATTTATGGGTGTCCAACTTTGTACTTCAAAGTGGTGAGTAGATAATTCTTCCTCTGGCTTATCCTATACTCTTCTTGATACTTGAGCATATATAATTATGTTTATAAGATATTTACACTTTGATATGTTTCTGAAATGTATTAAAATGATCTGAAATGTTTACATTTTGAAATACAGTTCAAGAAGAGTATAGTTTTGAAAATGGATTTATGAACTCATGGTTTATATGATTTCACGTGTATTTCTCATTAAATGATAAAGTGAATATTTATGCATGTGAAATTATTTATAAAGTTATATGATTGCCTCGAAAGAGGGCATGTACGTGTGAAAAATCCTGAATGGGAAAAGTTATGATAAAAGATTTTGTACTGAGACTGAAAGCTCTGTTTTGAATGATATGTAAAGTTATAAGTTGCCGAATATGATTGAATGGCAAGTATAAAGCTCATGGCGAGTTGTTTGTGTCACGTTCGTACTTTACAAACGCGAATACCGTTACTATCCGAAAAAAAACTTTTCATTACACATGTGCAAATGATCTCAAGATAACACATATTCAAGTATTATTCAACGTTCACAAGTTTACAAAACCAATAATTATACATGCCAAATCTATATACATCAAGTTTACAGCGGAAACAAGGATCCTGCCTGTGACTTTCAGAGCAACACTAGAGTACAAATATATTACAATATAATACACTGAGAGCCTAGAAACAAGTTAGGCTCACCACTGAAGCACGAAACCTAGTCGGTCAAGTAGCCGCGGGACCAAATTCTGGGTCTTTATCTGAAAAATATGTCAACCACGTGTAGTGAGTTTTACAACTCAGTGAGCAGATAACACCTCCTATGACTTCTCAGGTAAACATAAGGATGAACTCATATAGTAAAACTTATCATATCAAATTATACCGTTCAGAAGTACATCCTTATGGGACCCGCATTTTCAAAATATTCTCAGTTCAAATCACATTTAAATAGCTGTAACCACATATGATACAAGTAAATATTAAATCAATTTTGATATGCATTTAAAAATCAAATCTTTTCAATAGATAAACATGGAATGTGAGTACATCACCCAACTGCCTCCTCACAATTCCATAAGCACTAGGTAATCAGGGATTGTGAGTACATCACCCAACTGCCTCCTCACAATACCACTGACTTACAATTTCAATAGATCAACAGGGAATGTGAGTACATCACCCAACTGCCTCCTCACATTACCACTGTCATCATCACAATAAGTAATCAGGGATTGTGAGTACATCACCCAACTGCCTCCTCACAATATCACTGACTACAACTTCCTTCAACAAGGAATGTGAGTACATCACCCAACTGCCTCCTCACATTCCCACTTCCATCAACTTCACATTCATCAATATATATATATATATATACATGAAATGGCATGAAAAATTATCAAGCAACTCGCCATGAGTTTTACGCTTGCCATGGTTATCAAGCAACTCGCCATGAGTTTTACGCTTGCCATAGTTATTAAGCAACTCGCCATGAGCTTTACGCTTGCCATAGTTATCAAGCAACTCGCCATGAGTTTTACGCTTGCCATAGTTATCAAGCAACTCGCCATGAGCTTTACGCTTGCCATTCAATTTCTTTTATAAAATAACATGCATAACATAGTTTCTTTGCCATGTCATGTGAAATACGTGTTAAAAATCACATACTCAATGTGTTTCAAAACTTATTGCAAAAATCAAACTCTTCTTGAACTACATTTCATATTTCAATTAGTTCAGACATTTTCAAACCATTTCAAGAACATATGGAAGCATAAATAACATGTAATCATACTCATTTATCAATGTAAAGTTCAAGAAGAGTAAAAACAAGCCATAGAAAGAATCATCTACTCACCACTTTGAAGCACAAAGTTGAATACCCTTAAAATCCTATTTTTTGATCCGAATTCAGTGCAATAAACCCCAAAATCGAGTCCGGAACTTCCGAAAACCTTGAAAACGACTCCGGATTTGCGAAATTTGGCTTCTGGGAGCTCGGTCAACGCAGGTCAACGCGAGAAGGTCCGGCTGCCACGCGCTACACGCGCCGCCCGAGGAGCTGCGCGTGGGCGTCACTCTCCGAGGGAGTTTCGGTGCGTGGGGGCGCATGCGGTGGTGGATCGGCCTGAAATTTGAGATCCAAAGGTTTCGGTGCCTTCTGGATCGATCTACGGTGTTAGTTCTTGCGTTTGAGAACTCAAAGTAGGAGTTTCGGGGGTTACCTTTTTGACCGTTTTTCCCTTCAATTTTCCGGCCAGTTTCCGGCCACTTCTCCAGAAACCAATCGGATGGATTTGAAGAACTCTTCGTCCTGAGTCCGTTGGTGGTGGTGGTGTCGAAATCCGAGGTCCGTAGGCGAAGAAATCTTAGAGAGAAGTTAGAGGGTTTTCGGGAAGAATTTTTCTGAAGAGAGATGGAAAAATCTGCAAATGACCGCTTCCGGAGTGGTTGAGGCCCTTAAAATATCTCAGGGGACCTTTATACAAAATTTCACTTTTAGCGGGAGGTCCTTGTAAATTTTTCTTATTTACATGTTAACCCCGAAACTTTTAAGAAATTGCATTTTTACCCCGAAACGTAAATTTATAATATTACTTTCTCGTTAAATTTACGGTTATTACATTCTTCCCCCCTTAAAGAAATTCGGTCCCAGAATTTCATCACCATAGTAGCAGATAAATACTAACCTCATTGTTCAAATAAATGCGGATATCTGGCGCGAATGTCATCTTCTCTTTCCCATGTAGCTTCCTCAGACGAGTGATTTTTCCATATCACCTTAACCATAGAAATATCTCGTGACCGCAACTTTTTCACTTGTCGATCAGCTATAGATATCGGCTTTTCCTCATAAGTTAGATCCTTATCCAATTGAATTTCCTGGGGTTGAATGACATGAGTAGGATCCGGTAAGTATTTCCGTAACATAGACACATGAAATACTGGATGAACATTCAGTTCTGGTGGCAGAGCTATGCGATATGCCACTGCACCTATTCTATCCAATATTTCAAAAGGGCCTATATACCGAGGGCTTAACTTCCCTTTCTTTCCAAATCTCATCACTCCTTTCATGGGTGAGATTTCAGGAACACTTGATCACCCTCTGAAAATTCTAACTCCCGTCGTCTGTTGTCAACATACGCCTTTTGTCTACTCTGAGCTGCCTGCAGCCTTTCTCTAATCAGCTTTACCTTATTCAATGCTTCTTGTATAAGATCTGGCCCTATAAGTTTAGCCTCGCCCACTTCGAACCATCCAATGGGGGATCTGCACCGTCTACCATACAAAGCTTCAAATGGGGCCATCTGTATACTAGTCTGGTAACTATTATTATATGCAAATTCAGCCAAAGACAGGTACATATCCCAACTTTCACCAAAATAAAAAATGCAAGCTCGGAGCATGTCTTCTAAAATCCGAATCGTACGCTCAGACTGACCATCAGTTTGGGGATGGAAAGCTGTGCTCAAGTCCAATCTCGTTCCTAATGCTTCTTGAAAAGCTTTCCAAAATCGTGCCGTGAACTGCGGCCCTCGATCCGAGATAATCGATATAGGAACTCCATGTAGCCTAACGATTTCATTTAAATAAAGCCTTGCATACTGAGCTATATTGTAAGTTGTTTTCACAGGCAGAAAGTGTGCTGAATTCGTCATGCGGTCTATAATGACCCAGATAGAATCATTTCCCTTGGGAGTTCTTGATAATCCAATGATAAAATCCATAGTAATTATCTCCCACTTCCATTCTGGTATATCTATTCGCTGATGTAACCCTGCAGGTCGTTGGTGTTCAGCTTTTACCTGCTGGCATGTCAAACAATGGGAAACATATTCCGCAATATCCCTCTTCATACCATCCCACCAATACAATTCCTTTATGTCATGGTACATCTTTGTCATTCCCGGGTGTATGGTATATGTAGATCGATGTGCTTCCTCCAAAACTTGTTTCCTCAAATCATGAACATTTGGGACACATAATCGTCTACCGTATCTTAATACCCCTTCAGTATCCACTGAGAATTCAGAATCCTTACTCTCCTTCATTTCACTTTTAATCTTGAGCAAATTAGCATCCTTGTCTTGATCGGCTTTGATTTGCTCAACTAAGGAAGATTGGAGCTGCACATGAGCCAATAATATTCCCGGTTCTTTTATCTCAAACTTCATCCCCTTACTTTCTAACTTATGGATGTCTTCTAACAATGGTCGTCGCACCTTTGCTATATGAGCCAAACTTCCCATTGACTTTCTACTTAGAGCATCAGCTACTACATTTGCTTTACCTGGATGATACAAAATCGTACAGTCATAGTCTTTCAGTGGCTCCATCCATCTTCTTTGCCTCAAATTAAGATCCTTCTGTTGAAAAATATACTTGAGGCTCTTGTGATCTGTATAAATCTCACAAGTTCTTCCATACAGGTAATGTCTCCAAATCTTTAGAGCAAATACTACAGCTGCATCTCTAAATCATGGGTGGGATAATTCTGTTCATGCTTCTTCAACTGTCTAGATGCATAAGCAACTACTCTTCCATTTTGCATTAACACACAGCCTAAGCCCACTCTAGATGCATCACAGTATACTACGTAATCTCCTGTATCCGTAGGAATGGTAAGGATTGGGGCTGTAGTTAAGCACTCCTTTAATTTCTGAAAACTCTTTTCACAAGTATCAGACCACTCAAATTTTATTCCTTTCCTAGTCAACCTGGTCAAAGGAGAAGCTATCTTTGAAAAATCTTTAACAAATCTACGATAATAGCCTGCTAACCCAAGAAAGCTACGAATCTCTGTAACTGTCGTGGGGCGTGGCCATTGCTGTACTGCTTCTATCTTTTTGGGATCAACATGAATACCATCTTTGGTAACCACATGCCCTAGGAATGTAACATTACTAAGCCAAAATTCACACTTTGAAAACTTAGCATACAATTGGTGTTCTCTTAGGGTTTGCAAAGCTATCCTTAAATGTCGCTCATGCTCCTCTGAACTCTTTGAATACACCAGAATATCATCGATAAATACAATAATAAACTGGTCCAGGAAAGGTTTAAATACCCTATTCATTAAGTCCATAAATGCAGCTGGGGAATTCGTTAAACCAAATGGCATTACTAAGAACTCGTAGTGCCCATACCGAGTCCTAAAGGCAGTTTTTGAAATATCTTCCTTCTTTATTTTCAATTGATGATATCCGGATCTTAGATCAATTTTTGAAAAACATTGAGCACCTTGTAACTGGTCAAACAGATCATCTATTATGGGTAGAGGATATTTATTTCGTATAGTCACTTTGTTCAACTACCTATAGTTAATACATAGACGTAAAGATCCATCCTTTTTCTTCACAAAGAGAACAGGAGCACCCCAGAGAGATGTACTGGGTCGAATAAAACCTTTATCTAATAAATCTTGTAATTGTTCCTTTAATTACTTAAGTTCTGCAGGTGTCATCCGATAAGGAGGTATGGATATTGGTTGTGTTTCAGGGAGAAGGTCAATACTAAACTCAATCTCTCGGTCTGGTGGTAATCCTGGCAACTCTTCAGGAAACACATCAGAAAATTCTTTAACTACTGGAACCTGCTCTAAACTTGTATACTTCATATCAACATCCTTGACTATTGTTATATATCCTTGACATCCTCTTCGTAACAGTTTATGAGCTGTTAAGACTGAAATTAAATTACTAGACTTCTTACTACAATCTCCTTGTATCATAAATGAAGATTCTCCAGGTACATTAAACTTAATCACCTTATGATGACAGTCTAGAATGGCATGGCATGATGCCAACCAATCCATTCCCAAAATCACATCAAAGTCTATCATATTTAGAACTATCAAATCTATAAGAGTCTCCTTGCCTTCTATCGAAATCTCACATGATTTATACACATCATTTACTACTAGAAGTTCTCCCATTGGAGTAGCAACCATGAAAGAACAATGCAAACTAGCAGGATCTCTATCCAAGTTCTTAGCAAAGCATGGTGATATATAAGAATGAGTAGAACCAGGATCGAACAAAACATATGCTTTATGGGAACATACAGATAATGTACCTGTCATAACTGCATTTGAGGCCTGAGCATCCTGTCGTGTCAAGTCAAAAACTCGAGCTGGTTCTCGCTCTCGATTTCCTGATCCTCTACCAGGACCACCACTACTTGCTTGGGCTGAGGCTGCTCTACTAGGTCGTGCTGGCACAAATGCAGGGGGTAAAGCTGGTTGCACTGATGCTTGACTAAAACTTCGCAGTTGTGGACAATTCCTCATCAGATGACCCATTTGTCCACACTTAAAACATGCACCAGTTTCTCTGCGACACTGTCCAGTATGGGACCTACCACAATGTGGACATAGTGGAATTGATCTTGAGTCTTGCTGACTCGGGGGTCTCACATCTCTTTGGAACATTCTCTGCTTGTTAATGTTAGCTGATGGCTGGTTAGAACTACCAGCTCCTGTTTGATTAAAACGCTGTGGATTTTGAAATCTTGGCCCACTGACAGTAGGATTGGATCTAGTCTGGGCATTACTATCTCGATCTCTTTTCCTTCTCTTAAGACTTTCTATGTTAGCTTGCTCTCGTGTTTCCATCATTCTAGCACAGTTCACAGCTGCTGAATAAGTTGAAAAATGATCCATCTGAGGACCCACTGACTTAAACAATAGGCGAATCAATCCCAAAACAAACCTCTTAATTCTATCCTTTTTAGTTGGGACCAGGTATGGTGCATATCTGGACAACCGGGTAAAACGAATGTCATATTCAGAAACTGACATGTTTGGTGTTTGTTTCAATTCCTCAAACTCTCTGGCCCTCTTGTCTCTTTCACTTGTTGGTAGAAAACGATTCATAAATGCTTCCTTAAATTCGTTCCACTCCATTGGTGGTAAAACAACTGTCCGTCCTTGTACAAATGTCTCAAACCAAACTTGGGCTACATCAGATAGTTGAAAAGACACCAACTCCACAGATCTTCTACTAGAGCATCCCAAAGCTCTGAAAATTCGTTCCACAGCATCAATAAAGATCCGTGGGTCTTCCTGAACATCTGACCCAGAAAAAGTCGGAGGTTTTAACTTAAGGAATTGCGGTAATGACACCTCAATCCCTCTCAGTTTATCCTCTTGGTCAGCTGTTCTTCCCAGTTCTTGCACCTCAGGAGGATGTTCTGCTGGCTGGCCTTCCCTTCTACCCTGTTCCACTATAAATCTAGCCAATGTTTCTAAACTTCTATGGATACCAGCAATCATATCAGCGTTTCTATCAGGTGGCTCCTGAGGGGTTTCTACTCTTTCCTCAGGAACTCTATCAGGTACAGGAGTCTGTTCACCTTGTCTTGGGGTTCTCAGACCCCGTGCACGTCCTCTACCTCTACCTCTTCCTTTAGGTCGGCCTCTACCACGGCCTCTTTGTACTGGTATTGTAGATTGTGCAGACTCTTCTGTAGATGGTGCACGATCTATAGCTTCTTCTCTAGTGACCGCTCTAGTTCTTGGCGGCATCATTAACTATACAGAATAAAACACCTCTTTAGGATACTATAATATATATTCACACTTTACTCAAGGAATTTAAGGACACTTGGAATAGAAAGGAAATGAATATCCTATAGAATCCCTCAGCAGTACCTGAAGTATAAATATGTCCGGCTCATATCGATACTAAAGGTCCTACTAAAGAATTCTTTTGCTCTGATTGTCACAGGGAAACCTAATGCTCTAATACCAACTTGTCACGTCCGTACTTTACGAACGCGAATACCGTTACTATCCGAAAAAAAAACTTTTCATTACACATGTGCAAATGATCTCACGATAACACATATTCAAGTATTATTCAACGTTTTCACAAGTTTACAAAACCAATAATTATACATGCCAAATCTATATACATCAAGTTTACAGCGGAAACAAGGATCCTGCCTGTGACTTTCAGAGCAACACTAGAGTACAAAATATTACAATATAATACACTAAGAGCCTAGAAACAAGTTAGGATCACCACTGAAGCACGACACCTAGTCGGTCAAGTAGCCGCGGGACCAAATTCTGGGTCTTTATCTGAAAAATATGTCAATCACGTGTAGTGAGTTTTACAACTCAGTGAGCAGATAACACCTCCTATGACTTCTCAGGTAAACATAAGGATGAACTCATATAGTAAAACTTATCATATCAAAATATACCATTCAGAAGTACATCCTTATGGGACCCGCATTTTCAAAATATTCTCAGTTCAAATCACATTTAAATAGCTGTAACCACATATGATACAAGTAAATATTAAATCAATTTTGATATGCATTTAAAAATCAAATCTTTTCAATAGATAAACATGGAATGTGAGTACATCACCCAACTGCCTCCTCACAATTCCATAAGCACTAGGTAATCAGGGATTGTGAGTACATCACCCAACTGCCTCTTCACAATACCACTGACTTACAATTTCAATAGATCAACAGGGAATGTGAGTACATCACCCAACTGCCTCCTCACATTACCACTGTCATCATCACAATAAGTAATCAGGGATTGTGAGTACATCACCCAACTGCCTCCTCACAATACCACTGACTACAACTTCCTTCAACAGGGAATGTGAGTACATCACCCAACTGCCTCCTCACATTCCCACTTCCATCAACTTCACATTCATCAATATATATATATATATATATATATATATATACATGAAATGGCATGAAAAATTATCAAGCAACTCGCCATGAGTTTTACGCTTGCCATGGTTATCAAACAACTCGCCATGAGTTTTACGCTTGCCATAGTTATTAAGCAACTCGCCATGAGTTTTACGCTTGCCATAGTTATCAAGCAACTCGCCATGAGCTTTACGCTTGCCATTCAATTTCTTTTATAAAATAACATGCATAACATAGTTTCTTTGCCATGTCATGTGAAATACGTGTTAAAAATCACATACTCAATGTGTTTCAAAACTTATTGCAAAAATCAAACTCTTCTTGAACTACATTTCATATTTCAATTAGTTCAGACATTTTCAAACCATTTCAAGAACATATGGAAGCATAAATAACATGTAATCATACTCATTTATCAATGTAAAGTTCAAGAAGAGTAAAAACAAGCCATAGAAAGAATCATCTACTCACCACTTTGAAGCACAAAGTTGAATACCCTTAAAATCCTATTTTTTGATCCGAATTCAGTGCAATAAACCCCAAAATCGAGTCCGGAACTTCCGAAAACCTTAAAAACGACTCCGGATTTGCGAAATTTGGCTTCTGGGAGCTCGATCAACGCAGGTCAACGCGAGAAGGTCCGGCTGCCACGCGCTACACGCGCCGCCCGAGGAGCTGCGCGTGGGCGTCACTCTCCGAGGGAGTTTCGGTGCGTGGGGGCGCATGCGGTGGTGGATCGGCCTGAAATTTGAGATTCAAAGGTTTCGGTGCCTTCTGGATCGATCTACGGTGTTAGTTTTTGCGTTTGAGAACTCAAAGTAGGAGTTTCGGGGGTTACCTTTTTGACCGTTTTTCCCTTCAATTTTTCGGCTAGTTTCCGGCCACTTCTCCAGAAACCAATCTGATGGATTTGAAGAACTCTTCGTCCTGAGTCCGTTGGTGGTGGTGGTGTCGAAATCCGAGGTCCGTAGGCGAAGAAATCTTAGAGAGAAGTTAGAGGGTTTTCGGGAAGAATTTTTCTGAAGAGAGATGGAAAAATCTGCAAATGACCGCTTCCGGAGTGGTTGAGGCCCTTAAAATATCTCGGGGGACCTTTATACAAAATTTCACTTTTAGCGGGAGGTCCTTGTAAATTTTTCTTATTTACATGTTAACCCCGAAACTTTTAAGAAATTGCATTTTTACCCCGAAACATAAATTTATAACATTACTTTTATAATTCTCTAATCCTTGTAAATAATAATTTATTTTCACCAGTCTTAACTCTATTTTCGAAATCCTCTCTTTAATTCCACATTTTCCTTAATTAAAATCTCCATTTTCCAAAATTATCTCTTTTATTCTATATTTCTTTAGTTCAACTTTCTCGTTAAATTTACGGTTATTACAGTTTGATAATTATGCATTGCATTTGATGGATGTGCACTTTTATACATTTATATATATATATATATATATATATATATATATATATATATGTATTGATGAATACTGACGAGTTATATGACTTGAGACGGTATTGCGAAGGTGGTATTAGTGGTAATGTGAGGAGGCAGTAGGGTGATGAATTCATATTCCCTGATACCTATTGTGATGATGACAATGGTAATGTGAAGAGGAAGAAGGGTGATGAACTCACATTCCATGTTGATCTATTGAAGTTGTAGTCAGTGGTAATGTGAGGAGGCAGTAAGGTGATGAACTCACATTCCTTGATTACCTATTGTGATTGTGACTATGGTAATGTGAGGAGGCAGAAGGGTGATGAACTCACATTCCATGTTTATCTATTGATTATATTGAAAGTTGTGACATACTTGAGCATTATATAAAAGAATTGATTTTTAATGCATATCAAATTTGATTTAAGATCAATTTGTATCATATGTGGTTACAGATATTTGAATGTGACTTGAACTGAGAATATTTTGAAAACGCGGGTCCTATAAGGATGTACTTCTGAACGGTAGATTTTGATATGATAAATTTTAATATATGAGTACATCCTTATGTTGATCTGAGAGGTTATAGGAGGTATTATCTGCTCACTGAGTTATAAAACTCACTACACGATGTGGATCAATTTTTCAGATAAAGACATAGAGTTTGGTTCAGCAGCCACGTGATCGACTAGGGGTCGTACTTCGGTGGTGAGCCTAAATTGTTTCTAGGCTCTCAGTGTTTAATATTGTAATATATTTGTACTCTAGAGTTGCTCTGAACGTTACAGGCAGGATCTTTATTTCCGCTGTAAAACTGATAAGTGTAGACCTGGCATGTATAATAAGCTATACTGGAAACATGTAAATGTATGATATTATCCTGTTATGACATATTATGTGGTCGATTGTAATTGAATAAAGATAAAGTTTTCTTATAGATGTGTTATTCGCGTTCCATTAAATTGGGGCGTGACAGGCTAGTTGTGCTGATTCCATATAATCTTCCTCCTTGGATATCTATGAAACAGAGTTCATTCATATTGTCAATGATAATTCCAGGGAAAAAAGTATCGGGGAATGATATAGATTTATTTTTACAACCACTAATTGAGGAGTTAAAGGAGTTATGGGCTGAAGGTGTTAAGACGTACGATGCATTTAGCAAAGAAATGTTCAATATTCATGCAGCTCTTTTATGGACAATCAGTGATTTTTCTAGCCTTGGATGTTTATCAGGCTGGAATACTCATACTGAATTAGCCTGTCCGTACTGTAACTTTGACTCCACTCCAGTCTGTCTCCTTCACAATCAGAAGTGGTGTTTTATGGGACATCGCCACTTTCTATCTCTGGGTCATAAATTTAGGATGGCCTGCAATAGGTTTGACAGAAAAGAGGAAAGAAGAAATCCTCCTCTGCAACTGAATGGCATAGACATTTTAATACAAGTCGATGATATTGAAGTTGTCTTCGGCAAAAATGTGAAAACTGATGTTTGGACTCAACAACGGCGATCTCGAGGTCAGGGTTTGGTTGATGTTGGGACTCAACAATGGCGTAAGAAAAGTATATTTTTCAAACTTCCATATTGGACGTATAATATGTTGCGTCATAATCTTGACGTCATTCATATTGAGAAAAATGTCTGCGACAACATCATTTACACTTTACTTAATGATTATGGCCGTTTAAAGGATCACGAAAATGCGCGAAAAGACTTAAAGGAGTTTGGTGTGAGGTCTGAGTTGTGGCCATATGATGGCGGTAAATATCCACATGCTTCGTTCATATTTTCAAATACAGGCAAGGAAGTCTTTCTCAAAACACTTAAGAATGTATCTGTACCTGACGGTTATTCCAGTAATATCTCCAGATGTATTGACATAAGACAGCGTAAGATTGGAGGACTAAAAAGTCACGACTGTCACATCTTTATGGAACAACTGTTACCGTTAGCCATAAGAAAAACACTTCCCAAGCCGGTATTTGCAGTTCTGATCGGGTTCTGTTCATTCTTCCGACAACTTTGTTCTAGAGTTTTGAATGTTAATGAACTTGATCAACTTGAAAATCGTATCATTATGACACTGTGCCATCTTGAAATGTTATTCCCGCCGTCTTTCTTTACTGTCATGGTGCACTTAACTATACATTTGATCATGGAAGCGAAGTTAGGAGGACTAGTCCAATATCGTTGGATGTATCCCATCGAAAGGTAAAAAATGAAAAACACATAATTCAGATTTCTTGCATTATTGTTAATCCAATTTTATTCATTTAATCTATGTTGTCTAGATATTTGGGTAAACTTAAATCTTTCGTGCAGAATAGAGCAAGGCCAGAAGGCTCAATAGTAGAGTCGTATGTTGTAGGAAAATTTTTATTATTCTGTTCCAAGTACATAGATGATGTTGACACTGTCTTCAATCGTCCTCTTCGTGTGGATGATCGACCCGATGTTGGGACGTCTGACAGGGGTTTGTTCCCAATAATAGGAAGACCAGTTGGTGGGTTTGAATATTTCACGCTTTCTCCCCGAAAAAAATTGTAGGTCCATCGGTATGTCTTAACAAACTGTAAAGAAGTTGATCCTTATTTACAATAAGTTAACTCACACTCAGCTACATTTGTATACAATTTTTTGTCTTGTGTAGCATTAAGTGTATAGACAATGTTTACTTAACAGGGTATTTAGAGACTATGTACGACATAGTTTAAGAAGTCGGACGCAAGCATCTACCGAGATAGATAAAAAAGTCCACAGGAAATTTGTCTCTTGATTTTCGCGTCGTGTAAGTATTTTAGCATGGTCACATTTCATTCATATGTCAAATATACGTACAACTTATCCTTTATTTGTTTTACATATCGCAATTGATGACGTTGAATCTCAGTGTGCTTATTTAAAATTTCTTGCACTTGGTCCACTAAATAGAGCACGTCGATACAATGCTTACAATGTAAATGAATTCAAATTTCGTACTTTAGAGCGAGACCAAGGGATGACATCTCAAAATAGTGGAGTTTACGGTACTTTCGAGATGAGGAGTTATGCAAGTAGTAGTGACAGGAACATGCAATTTGGTGACGTCCCGTATTACGAAAAACTATTGGACATTATTGAATTAAACTACCATGGCCATTTTACAGTTATATTATTTAAGTGTATGTGGGCCAACACAACTATAACGAGAGGAATTGCAATTGATGAATTCGGGGTGACATTAGTTGATTTTTCTCGGTTGATTCATATTGGTGAAAATGACGATGACAAGCCATACATCCAGGCATTTGAGGCTCATCAAGTGTACTATGTACAAGATGAACTGGACATGAACTGAAGTATAGTGATGCATTTGAAACCCCGTGACTTATACGAGATGGGCGACGAAGATGAAAATCTTATATACGAGAGTGATATGTTACAGACGCAAAATTTAAAAAGATTGTTTCCAGAAGGAGAAGTTAATTTATGCTTGTTACGGTATTAGTTTTGTTGTTGTTGCCTATTTACATATATTTTGGACTATTTACAATTACTGTACTATTTTATTTATTTTCATAACTTTTATTAGGCAAAGTTCATTTTGTAATTGTTTTATGCGGTGACTAATCTTATTAATTTCATTTTGGCAAGAGCGGTGACGATGAAGAAGGCTAAATCACTCTACATGGGCATGGCAGGCGCGTCTAGTTCTCACACTCCCACGTCCCACGTGGCGATCAGTGAGGGCAGACAGCCTACTATGGAGTTTAACACCGTTCTCTCTCGGGGAGGAGAGTCGGAGACTGTCGCGTCATCAATCCCGCCTAGCGACTCTCGTCCACTGGATTCACAGGGCGTCCCCTGCACACTCCCCCCACCCAACGTTCAGGCACCGGATGACAATTATGCCTTTGATTTTGATGCGATTTTTGTCGGTGTGGAGGAGGAGCATCAGCCCGGTGAGCAGGAGCGCATACGCAGGAGGAATTGGATAGTTGATGTAGTCGGTAAGTATTGTAAACACTTTATGCGCTTAATAATTTTGTCATAGTAACATAATATATAATTGTTTATATTATGACAGACGGGACCGGACAAGTGACATCTAGAGAGTTGACTGTCCACGACGTATGGGTCCTACCTCAGGGGTCAAAGGTGGTTGTCCAGTTCAACGACAACCACCAGCCTATAGGAGACAGTGGCGGTTTGCTCAGTGTCTTTCTCGGCACCATCGGGGATAATTTTCGGTTATGCCCGATCTCCTACAGGGACTGGAGGAGCATTCCTCAGCAGTCGAAGACGAATGTCTTCGTAAACAACTTTCAGTTATGAAAACATATATCTTTTGTAATTAATTATATTTATTTATAATTTATGTGCAATTCATGTGTAACTAATTTTTTACTTTCATTTGCAGACACATTTTAATGTGACGGGTCTACACAAAAAATTGATCATGCAGTCGCTAGGAGCGAAGTGGAGAGCCGCATGGTACAATTTATTCTGCCTGGCATATGATGATACGAAGACCAGAGATTAGTTGCAGAGTGAAGTCCTGACAGGCATTCCACCTGATCAGTGGGCAACTTTCATAGACTATCTATTGCCTTGACGCGAAGTCTAGAGTAAGTTGTGTATATTAATATATTTATAAAATTTAACTTTTAAATATTGTGACTAATTATTTCTCTATGTGATTAATTAAGATGTAGCTGTGAAGAATAAATGGAACAGAAAACAATTGACAATGCCACACACCACTAGATCCAAGAGCCTTGCGCGTAAAAAGGCGGAGATGGTAAGTTTAAATCCATAAATATCTTTTTTAAATGTTAAGAAGACTATAATTTATATAATCATAAATTGATTAATTATTTTAAATTTCAGGAGGCTGATCTTAGTGGTCTGGTGACTCGTGGTGGTGGTAGCTCATAAAAGAGCTGACAGATCATACATCAACGACGAAGTTCGGGCTGTTGCGGTAAGTAATAAAATTTTATCAACTGTACGTGAGTAATTATTTAATTTTTAGATAATGTTTAATATTATTAATTGTTTGTTATTGGATGTTAGGAAAAAATTGGTTTGATCCAGCAGGAGGACAGCTCGTCTCAAGAGCTCTTGACAGCTGATTCGCTTGCGAGAGCTCTTGGCACTAGGGAGCACTCCGGCCACGTTCGAGGATTTGGGTTGGGTGTTTGCCCAACTCAAGTCTTCAGTTATGGCTCGCCTGGGTCGAGCTCATAGTCTGGGCCGTCATACCACGACTTACAGAATGAGGTGGAGCGCCTGAAGGCAACTATGCATGAGCGGGACATCGAGCAGCAGCGACGAGACGCTGAGCTCACAGCACGGCAGGCACAAATGGAGGCTGCTATGGCGTTCCTGCTACAAAAATTTTAAGGTCAGTTGCCACTTGAAATTGCAGGACTTCATAGTCTCAAACCCAGGGTAATCTTTTAATACCTAAAAATTGTTGGCATAATTTTGTGTACTTTGAAAACACTAAAAATTCTAACAAAAAAATTTTATTTTTCAGGACTCTAGTGACCGTGGTAGTGGACATCAGCGTGATCAGCATCCGCAGGATTCGAGAACATGATTTAGTTATTATAGTCTGTATATGTAATTTTGTTATGTTCGTGACTATTAATTTTTTTGTACATATTTTTTATTTATATATAGATTCATTATAATTCAATAATTTACATATATTTAATATGCAGTTAAATATTAATAAATTTTAAAATAATTTTTTAAATTATTTTAAAATTCACACGTTTAATTATTATATAATAGATAAAAATGTATCTAAATTAAATTATAGAATATTAAAAATATGAATTAATTTCTATTATGCATAATAATTTAATAAAAAAAAATTTAATTATAATTAGTATTTATGAATAACAAAAAAATTATATTTTAAATTAAAAATAAAATTTGGTTATAAAAAAATAAATAAATTTTATTAATTTAAAAATTTTAAAAAAATTATCAGTTTAACGACGGTTTATAAACGGTCGTTACACTTAACGACGGTTTAAAAACCATCGTTATACTAGATTTTACGACGGTTTTGAAACTGTCATAAAACCAATCATAACGACGGTTGTTCCCATAGTTAACTAAAACTGTAGCTATAATTAAGGATCTACGACGGTTTTAAAACCGTCGTTAAATGACATAACGACGGTCAAAATCGTCGTTATTTCCACTTAAAAGCTGCCGTAAAATTTCGTTTTTCTTGTAGTGAGTGAAAACTATAAATAATTTTAGAAAACAAAGGCAGTCCTAGCTTTTTTTGTTTCTTTGTTTATATGGTTATATTTATCTTCTAATGTTATTGGCCTATGTGGGTCAGTTGTAATATTTTTCTTTTATGATTTTTTAATTATTATTAGTCATCATTTTTGTGCCATTGATTTTAATATTTGTATTAGCACTACAAAAATTTTCTATAAATTGCATATTCATTTTGATTGGCAACGTTGCATTTTTTAAGTTCAACCTGGCAGGCTCCTTGTAGTTGTACAGGGGACAAAATCCTAGGTTGTGCGGTTTATTTAGAAACTGTTGTTCAAACAGTTTTTTAAATTTTTTTATTCTATAAAAAGAAAAAAAATATGTTTGTTTTATTATTTTTATAAATTGTTTTTAAAAAACTGTTTTGTTAAAGTGTAATTTAAAAAAATATTTTTTAGGAAACATCATTTTGTTGTTTTTTTTATTTTTGTGCAAAATTATTTTCAGATTTTTTCAAAAAATAAGGAGAACTATTTTTATTAATAAAAAAATTGTAAATAATTTGTTAAAAATAATCTATAGTCATCATGCAGATCACACCATTATGTTTTTGAACACCGTTTTCAAAATTTACATCCAAAATTAAAAAAAAAACAATAAAACAAAAATTACTTAAAAACACTTCCAAACAAGTCCTATATGTAATAACCGTAAAATTTAACGAAAAATTTCAATAAAAGGGAATGTAGAATAAAAAAAAGAATTTTGACAATAGAGATAAGAACCAGTGAAAATATGTATATTTATTACATGGATTAAAGAATTACAAAAGAAATATGAGAATTTATATTTTGGCGCGCTATTAGCAAAAATATTATTATTTATGTAGAAATAATTATGATTTGTTAAAAGTAAGTGGACTTTAAAGTAAAAGAAGTATTGTGTTGCTTAAAATAATTATATCGGCCTCTATTAAATTTTTATGGTATTTTTAGAAATATTCTTTCTTTTAATATGAATAAAGATATTTTTTTTGAAATTTGTTTTAATATGATTTTTATCAAGAAAAATCATGATTTAAGAGTTTAACTAAAGGTTTAGGAGAAAGGAAATTTTTAGAAATTTTTGGGATATTTTATGATGAAAAATGGAATTTATATGAATTTTTATAAAAGAAAATCTTATTCTTAATTATTTAATAATTATTATAATATTTAAAAAAAAAGATGCCGTATGTTAAATTGAAACCGGGGCAACGAAGTTTCAAAAAGAAAAAAAAACGGAAAGATGCATAGTAATGAATAGTGAGTGAATAGTGATCTCAAAATTTATCTTTCGATTTGGAGTGTTTAAGGGCTTCCAATATCAAAACTAAAAGTGTTATTGGATTCACGACGAAGAGTACTTCAGTTTTGACAGATCAGTTTTTCAAATCAACCATTGAATCGCTGTAGATCTGAAGTAGAAAATCTCGGTAAAAGGTAAGTTCTGAAAAACCTTACTTAGAGACCTCAAATTAGAAATCTGACACCGTAGATGGGTTCAGAAGCTTGATAAACATTAGAATATGTAATTTTTTCGGTCATTTGGTAACTTTTTATGTGGCGGTGAATAGTAATTTCTGGCATAAATAGTGACGGTGAATAGTATTTTCGGCGGTGAACAGTACCCTAGCTCATTTAAGATTTTTGGACCCTTCGGACACGTTTTTGAAGCTTATTTGGTCAAATTCAGACTAGAAACGAGGATTTTAGGGCTGTCTAATCTGGAGCCCTTACCTGTGAGTAGATAATTCTTCCTATAGCTTACTTTTACTCTTCTTGAACTTTTCATTGATAAATGAGTATGATTACATGTTATTTATATGTTCATATGTTTCTGAAATGGTTTGAAATATTTGAAATGATTGAGAAATGATATCTAGTTCAAGAAGAGTATGAGTTTTGAAATAGATTTTAAAATGCTTTGAATACGATAATTCTAAATGCATTTCACATTACATGGCAAAGAAAATATGATATGCATGTGGCATTAATTTTACAGTGTTATATTTGCCTCGAATATGGGCATGATTATATGATTTCTCTGATTGGAAAATTTATAATAAAAGATTTTGTACTGAGACTGGAAGCTTTGTTTTGAATGATATGTAAAGTGGTAAATTGCCGAATATGATTGTATGGCGAATTGTTTGATAATAATTCATTGCATATGATGGATATGCACTTTTTTTACATGTTTATATATTCATATATATATATATATATATATATATATATGTATGTATTGATGAGAAATGACGAGATTATATGGCTTGAGACGATATTGTGAAGGTGGTATTAGTGGTAATGTGAGGAGGCAGTAGGGTGATGAACTCACATTCCCTAATTACCTATTGTGATGATGACAGTGGTAATGTGAGGAGGCAGAAGGGTGATGAACTCACATTTCCTGTTGATCTATTGAAGTTGTACTCTGGTAATGTGAGGAGGCAGTAGGGTGATGAACTCACATTCCCTGATTACCTATTGTGATTGTGACTATGGTAATGTGAGGAGGCAGAAGGGTGATGAACTCACATTCCATATTTATCTATTGAGTTTATTGAAAGTTGTGACATACTTGAGTATTATATAAAAGAATTGATTTTTATTGCATAACAAATTCGATTTAAGATCAATTTGTATCATATGTGGTTACAGATATTTGTATGTGATTTGAACTGAGATGTTTTGAAATGCGGGTCCCATATGAATGTACTCCTAAATGTAACTTTTCAATATGAGAAATTTTGAAATGAAAAGTACATCCATATGTTGACCTAAGAGGTTATAGGGGGTGTTATCTACTCACTGAGTTGTAAAACTCACTACACGATGTGGATCTATTTTTCAGATAAAGACACAAAGTTTGGTCCAGCAACCAAGTGATCGACTAGAGGTTGTACTCCAGTGGTGAGCCTACATTGTTTCTAGGCTCTCAATGTTTTATAATTGCAAAATATTTGTACTCTAGAATTGCTCTGAACGTCACAGGCAGGATCTTTGCTTCTACTGTTACTCTGGTGTTTATAGACGTAAAATGTATATTGTATATGTCTATGTGAACTTATATGTGTTGGTTTATATGATAAAGAATGACATTATGTACATTTATGAAAAATATATGTGTATGGTATATGGATTTCACGTGCCCTAAAATTAGGGTCGTGACACTATATTTTCAACTAAAAGCTTTTGATATACACATCACATGAATATTACATAATGTATAAATAGAATAACTCTAAAATAGGTCTTTAGATTTTTCTTTTTGTATGTTCTCGACTAACACGTTTTCTCAATTTTTACAAGAATATCAATAGATATGTATAACTATAAGAAAAAAGGAAATTAGCAGCGGCTCTATGAAACCGCATTATAAATCCAAATGAAATAGCAACGGTTTTTTTTTGTTTTAAAAAAAATGCTGGAATAACTGCTGCTATTAGTGGCGGTTAAAAAAGGTGTGAATATTTTAAAAACTTATAGGCAACGGTTGTAACCGACACAAAATATAAAAAAGCTTTAGATTCTAAATAAACCTATAAATAACATTTGTTACATCATATCTAAAATTACGAGTAGTCAAATTAAATCTTATAATATCTTATTTTAGTGAAGAATACGAGAGTCTTAAAAATAAACAACAACAACAACAACAATAACAATTAAGTTTTTTTTTAACTAGGTGAGATCGACTACATGGATCAAACGACAGTATAGTGAAATATTATAAATAATGTCAATAGACATATTATTAATTGTTAAATCTTTATTAATGGTTTTATATTTTTTTTGCCTCCCTCTATCTCTTACTATCAGGCTACTCTCCATCTGATCTACTCTTTTCAATGGAACTTCTGCAGATCTTTTCTACACATGGTCAAACCACCTTAAGCGAAATTCTATTATCTTCTCCACAATAGTTGTTACCTCAACTTTCTTTCTAATACACTCATCCTTAATCATATATCTTTTAGTTTCGTCTACACATCCAACACAATATTCTCATATCTGCGATATTGAGTTTATTTTCATATTATTTTTTAACCACCCAACATTCAGTACCATACAATATTGTAAATCTTATAATTGTATGATATAATTTTTTTTAAACTCTGAGTGATACTTTTTTATTTATCACAAATGACACTTAAAACCTTCCTTCATTTCATCAATCCCACTTGAATCTTGTGGTTTATGTCCCCTTTTACTTTGTCATCATTTTATATAATGAATTCAAGATATTTAAAGTTTGTGATTTGTTTTATAAGATAATATCCAAGTTTTACTTCTAAAAATGTATTTGTTTGCTTTTTACTAAAATTATATTCCATATATTCTGTTTTATTTCTATTTATACGAAAACCATGTGTTTTCAAAACTTATCTCCATGACTCTAATTTTATATTTATTTTCTCTTTTGATTCACCAACTAGGACTATATCAATTGAAAAAATCATATATCGAGGCATCAATTCTTGGATATGTTCAGTAGTTGCATCTAAAATTAAGTTAAGAAGATATAGACTCAGAGATAAAACTTGATGTAGTCCTATAAATGTGAAAAAATCCATTACATCCCCATTTTGTGTTGTCACACAAGTCGTGATCCTATAATGCATATATTTAATTGTTCAAATATAAGTAATACTTACTTCATTCTTCTCTAAAACCTCCCATAAAACATCTCCCGGTACTTTTTCATACTCCTTTTCTAAATAAATAAAAATTATATGTAAATCTTTTTTATTCCTTTGATATATCTACATCAATCTCCGCTGTAAGTAAATTGCTTTTATGGTTGACCTTTTTGGCATGAAACCAAATTGATTCTCTGTGACTTGATTCTCTTGTCTAAATATATGTTTAATGACCTTCTCCCATAACTTCATAGTATAACTCATGAGTTTAATCTCTCTATAGTTGGTACAGTTCTATATGTTCCTTTTATTTTTATAGATAGAGATTAAAGTATTCATCCTCTATTCATTTAGTATTTTCTTAGATCTCATTATCTCATTAAACAATTTAGTGATATGTCTTTCCTGCTTAGACCTTTCCACATCTCAATAGGTATATTATCGAGTCCTACTGCTTTGCCATTATCCATTATCTTCAAAAAAATTTATACTTCAAACTCTCTAATTCTATGATAAAATGTATAATTTCGGTTTTTTTCTGTAATATTTAATCTATCGAAGTAATAGAAAAATTCATGTCTTTCGTTAAAAAGTCCTTGAAAATAACTCTTTCATCGTAGTTGGATATCTTGCTCCCTTACCAAGATGTTACCATCTTCATCTTTAATACATTTTACTTGGTCTAGGTCTCTTGTCTTTTTTTCTCTACATTTGCAAGTCCGAAAAATTTTTCTTTCACCATCTTTAGTTCCTAAGAATTGGTATAGCCCTTCATAAGTTTTAGTTCTCACTTCACTTATAGCCTTCTTAGCATCTTTCCTAGCAACTTTATATTTGTATAGCCAATTCCAAACTTGGATAAAAGATGAGGGTTGTGTTAGGCTGATGATAGCCAACATAAAACTTTGTCTTATCTACATGAGCATGGGTCTTAAAAAAAATTGACAGAAATAGTATAAATGACAAAGATAGAGCAATTTGCAAGGAATGTAAAGGATCCTTCTTTTCTACATCAATGAATGCAAAAATATTAAATCCAATATAGCCTTCTTGAGAATATACAGACAAACAAAAGAGTAAAAAAATTTCTAAAACACAAGATAGTTCAGTTTTGGTAGCCGAGAGCAAATGGAGTTGGGATGACTAAGTATTAGAATGGATTTTGTCTAGCCAAGGGATTAAAGCAGGAAAGTAAGAAAAAAAAATGTAGAATACATAAAATAGATAACTGCTTATTTATGAACACAGACTAGATCTAACAGGAATATTATAAACGATAACATAAGCAAATAGGAAAAGTTAGATAAATAAAAAAGGGGTTAAAGTCAAACCACACACAAAATATTAACCACTGTGCACCCAATATTAACTTACTCTTGCTTCTATTAAGTCCTGTGTACCAATGTTAACCACTGCACCCAATAGCATTTACAGGATTAAGGCAAAGGGTTTGGTTCTCATTTATTTCCCATGGATATGATTAATCGAGAAAAACTGCTTCCTCAACTCCAGCTGCAACAAAGGTTTTGTAATTTGCATACATTATAGCTCTACAAGATTCAATTGAACTTTTACCACATAACCACACACCAAATCAAAACGAAATGGACAATTTCCCTTGTAGTGCAAGGGACTGAACTTCACATATCTTTTGTGCAGTGTACAAACTATCCATGTTAATATCAAAAGCTTTGCTTTCTTGATAACTGGTAACTTGACAGATCCTAACAGATCGTTCATGGGTGCTTCCCTATTCGTAGACCCTAAATTCCTTTTTCTTCATGTTAGGGTTTCCCTTCCTGCAGCTCAACTGCTGAAAAATTGTGCTCCTTCTCTTATCTGTTAGAGATGAGAAGCCCGCCTCTTTTTGTTTTCGGCTCTTTTCTCACATTTTCATGGGATTAAGCCAACAAATAAAGAGGCTAGATAGAGTGGGAGAAGAGAATTCCAAGACGAAGGGGAAGGGAGAATAAGCGTGTGGATTAGGGCTTTTTAGCGGTGTTTAAAAGGAAAAAAAAAAACTTAACGGAAAACTGCCTTCAAATAGTCAATATTAATGGCGGTTAAGAAACCGCTACTAATTGAATTTTTTGTCACAGTTTTCTACAAGTGCTACTAAAAAAATTGCTGTAATTAACGAACTTTTTAATGTATACATTATTTAAAAATCAGACTGGACCAGCCAGTCAAACCGAAACAATGGTGAACTGATGGAGGGATCAGTTGGTTTCTCAAAATTGTTCAGAAAAAAAATGAATCTAAAAAGCGTTTAACTAATAAAAAAAATCAGTCAAACTGGACAAAAATTGATGAATTAGAGCGATTTTAACGCTTTTTATTTTATTTTATTAAAATAACACCATTTTAACTATTGTTTTTCAATTTTTAACTCAAAATAATATAATTTTGCTTAATTTATTATATTAATGATAATTATACATGTATTTTAATTATTTTATTAAAAATAATATTATATTAACTATTATTGATGATTAAATATAATATTATGTAAGCGTTTTTTTATATAAAATGGAATTTTAATAAAATTTTATATTAGTATGTATTATTATTTTTTGGATAATTTATTAGTATGTAATATTTGATTATTTCTATTTTAAAAGATACAAATTTATTACGAAGTAGTAAGGCATTTTAAAATGGCACTGCTAGTTTGCATACGTGGATTCCAAAATTCGTGACAAATTAGCGATAAAAAATTTATTTAATAAGCAACCTAAATTAACACATGGATAAATTTAATTTGTCGCTACTCCATTGTTATCAACGACTCATGAAAAATTATTTGCATAGCTAATCCACTATTTTATTCTTGTGGTAGGGCTATTTTGAAACTCCAGCAATATGGTGGCATTTTATATGAAAATAATTTAATTTAAAAATAAGAAAACCTATATATAAAAGATTTAAATACAAGATACATAAAAAATAATATCCTTCCATTTGGATCCCTTTCAAACTTCTTAAAAGATAAGTGCTGACTTTACAAGCTAAAATTAAACTACTTTTGACCACTACCATATAATATGTTGAATCTGGAAATTTTAGGTAGCCTATACAGACTAATTGATCTAGATCTAACCCAATAAAACCCGAGCTCTCTCAAGCTCAACTACACCATAACAATCCCTCATTTGGTTGAGGCTCCAGAAATTTAGAAACTACATAAGACCCTGCATAAATCATTGTTGTTACCCTTAGAAGTCAGACCAAATCGTACTTCACCACATGGCTCTCTCAGTTAAAGGCTGACCGACCATGTTTAATATTTTGTCCCTCGCCAAGCGCCTATAAACAAAGGCTTCCTTCTTCAAGTAATTATCTCGATCTCTATACTATCTTTACTTTGAGGTTTATACTGACTTAACTGTCGGAGTGCGTTAAGGACACTCACCAAATCCACCTAGACAGCAACTAGAGCAAGGGAGCAACATTAGAATCCAAACTGCTTTATGCAAATAATGATTTTTTCTATGCAATCCTTAGAACTAATTTCTTTATCAAAAGTCTCTTCATTAAATCATAAATAAAATTTATTAATTTCAGAATGCTGTCTCTAACGTATGAATCATCTAGCTACAATATTCATGACGACCTATTAATTTATTATTTTGCTTAGCTTTCAGAATAAGATGCATAATTAATTAAGTAAACTAAATTTCTTCATGTGTTACATTAAATTTTGCATACATTTTACAATGTCAATTTCAAATTATCTCATCTTGTCTATGTCCGTTCCTCGTATTGGATCAAATTAATCATAGTAAACAACCACTAAGTTTTTAATTAGTAGTTTAATTAATTGAATTAGCACTTTAAAGATGTCTTTAAAGTCATTTACCCTATATATATATATATATATATATATATATATATATATATATATATATATATATATATATATATATATATATATATATATTACATCCTTAGGCTATACAGCACTGCCATATTAATTTATTAAGTAAATTATATTTATCTCTCTTAAAATTTTAAAAAAAATTAAACTCACATCTCTTTTTATTTCAAATTGAAATAAGAATCCCTTCTGAAATTCGTAAAACATTCACTCACACTTTTTTTTAAGTTTTTATAAGTATTAATTTAACCTTTTGATGATTTATATTGCATTAAACTAAACTATTTATAGGTAATTATAATTTTTTACAAGAAAAAAATAAAGTATAATATTAATTGACAATTTTATAATTGGAAGAGAAGTTTTTATATAAATTTGAATTATAGGGAATGTAAATATAATTTTTTAAAAATTTCAAAAAACGTAAATGTAATTTATTTTAATTTATCCATCCCATTTATTCGGATAGAATTTTTAACTATTGATAAATGGACAATGCGTTTAATTATTTGCAGGATCCAATGATGATATATGCCATGCATAATTGTCGATTGTGAACCTATCCGTCATATAATTCAATATTTTTCTAATACCATTTTAATAAAATTTTCCCATGAACAAAAATATTCATTAATTTATACACACACACTATTATTATTAAAAAAAATGTCAAGTGTTGAATTTTCCCCATACTTTCCAATATGGGTTTTATATAATTTTCATAAAAACATGAAATAAAAAAATGAGTATAAACAAACACTTAACTATATATAAATTACAGCCTGAGGCTATACTGCACTTCCCTATTAATTTATTAAATAAATTACATTTATCTCTCTTAAAATTTAAAAAAGATTACACTCACATCTCTTTTTATTTCAAATTGAAATAATAATCCCTCCTGAAATTCATAAAACATTCACTCACACTTTTTTAAGTTTTTATAAGTATTAATTTACCCTTTTGATGATTTATCTTGCATTAAATTAAACTACTTATAGCTAATTATAAGTTTTTACAAGAAAAAAAATATAAAGTTTAATATTAATTGACAATTTTATAATTGGAAGAGAAGCTTTTATATAAATTTGAATTACAGGGAGTGTAAATATTTTTTTTAAAATTTCAAAAAAAAGTAAATGTAATTTATTTTAATTTATTCATCCCATTTATTCGGATAGAAAGTTTAACTATTGATAAATGGACAATGCTTTTATTTGCAGGATCCAATGATGATATATGCCATGCATAATTGTCGATTGTGAACCTATCCGTCATATAATTCAATATTTTTCTAACACCATTTTAATAAAATTTTCCCATGAACACAAATATTCATTAATTGACACACACACACTATTATTATTAAAAACATGTCAAGTCTTGATTTTTCCCCATATTTTCCAATATGGGTTTTATATAATTTTCCTAAAAACATGAAATAAGAAAATGAGTATAAACATACACTTAACTATATATGAATTTTTTTACGATGATTTTATATTCTTAAAATTCTCATTCAGAAGTATGTAAAATTATATTTTATTATGAAAATAATAACTAAATTAAATATTTTCATATATTTCTACGTGTAAATATTTTTTTTAAAAATACAATCACGCTCTTGTAATTTTTAAGCCCTTTGCTAATAGTCCTTTAAACTAAGAAATTGAAAAACACCAGCTAAAAGTTTTAAATATACAGGGAGCTGAAAGTTTAGAGTGCTGTTTTCTGCTCTCTCTCTTTTCGTTCAAAATGGTGTTTGCAAAATACATAAAGTTGAAGGAGTATATTTATATTTTTCAGTATAAAAATTGATAATTTAGCAAATCTATTTAATTTTTTTATGTTTTATATGTAAATAATTTAATTTATAAATAATAAAAAACCTGTTTATAAAATATTTAAATATGAGATACATACAAAAAATAATATCCTTTCAAGACATATATAACACATACATTTTAATTTGTTTTTTATATTTGTATGTTTAACCATCTTAAAAACAGGTTTTGAATATCTGAAAAATTAATTTTCACGTAATAAACATCATTCCATAAAATACAAGTTTGTTACTCAAGTAATAAATAAGTTTAGACTTGCGAGTTAAGGGGTTTCAGCAATATTAAAAGTTTAAATTTACAAAAATATACTTGTGGTGAAAAATAACTTCAATATCTCAAACGAAATTAGTTTTGTATCAAAAGAGTATAAAAATGTCACCTAGAAAAAAATATCATTCTGTAAAATTTAATTTACACATAAGATGGAAATCTTGATTCACCATAAGGTCTATAAGCAACCACGTCCTCCATTTGGATCCCTTTCAAACCTCTTAAATGATAACCAAAGAAAGGTTTTTCTATGGAATCCTTAGAACTAATTTCATCATCAAATGTCTTTTTAACTTTTGGTAAGTAATGTCAAATGTATGAATCATCTACTGATATTCATGACAACCTATTAATTTATTATTTTACTTAGCCTTCTGGATAAGATGCATAGTTTTTTTTTTCAAGATAATTTCATCAATTATTAACACTATAAAATTAATTTTCTTCGGGCTTTGTAACAATGAAGAGACTCTTCTAATTGTATGTTTAACCATCTTAAAAATAGGTTTTGAATATTTGAAAAATTAATTTTCACTTAATAAACATAATTCCATAATTTACAAGTTTGTGATTCAAGTAATAAGTAATTTTAAACTTACGAGTTAAGGGACTTTGTCAATATTCAAAGTTTAGATTTACAAAAATATATTTGTGGTGAAAAATAATCTCAATATCTCAAACGAAATTAGTCTTGTATCAAAAGAGCATAAAAATGTCACCTAAAAAAAGTATCATTACATAAAATTTAATTTACACACAGGATGAAAATCTCGATTCACCATAAGGTCTATAAGCAACCAGGTCCTCCATTTGGATCCCTTTCAATCCTCTTAAATGATAACCACAGAATGATTTTTCTATGCAATCCTTAGATCAAATTTCATTATCAAATGTCTTTTTAAATTTTGGTAAGTAATGTCAAATGTATGAATCATCTACTGATATTCATCGCATGCAACCTATTAATTTATTATTTTGCTTATACTTCTGGATAAGATGCTTAGTTTTTTTTTTTCAAGATAATTTCATCAATTATTAACACTATAAAATTAATTTTCTTCACGCTTTCTAACAATGAAGAGACTCTTTTAATTGTCTATTTAACCATCTTAAAAATAGGTTTTGAATAGCTGAAAAATAAATTTTCACGTAATAAACATCATTCCGTAATCTACAAGTTTGTTACTCAAGATATATGCATAATTAAGTAAACTAAGTTGTTTTGATATCGTTAGAAAGCCAAAATTGGAATGAAGAAATTTTGTTCAGCTTGTTCGCTGATGTCATTGTTGA